>OZ010625.1:64137705-64766455 GCA_963932425.1 Athalia cordata
GCGAGCGAATGAACAGCTTCGTAACTGAGTTGAACATTAAGAGCTGGGATATTTCTTATCTCTATAGAGCGGTTGTCGAGTAAATACGATGAGAGAACGGTATATATGTATATACTATATAGGTATACACGAGCTTTGAGCTTTGAGTTTTCCGTTCGTTCTCCTCTGCCTTTCTTCTCTGTTTTTCTTATTTTTTTTTTTCGTTTTGTTCTGTTTTATTTTTCAATTTCTTTTTTTGCCTTCTCCGTCTCTTTTCTCGCACGCGATGGAAATACCTGCGGTGAGATGACGCTCGAAACTCTACAAGCTTTACTCTTGTTTGATCTAGTTTCTAACTTTTCTCCCTCTTTACTTGGAATGTGCAGTATACGCGCGATACAAATTTTTTCTCAGGAGTAAAAGGAATGAAATAAAATTATATCGTAATCCGATATTCTTTTTTTCTCTATGGTTATACGTTCTTTTATTGAAATTGGTTTGATATCTGCACAGTTTTTTTCGCCCATACTTTGCATGGATATGTTAAAAAGTGCCAATAATTTGGAATTTTTTTATTGATCCTTATTTTAAGATAATTGTTTTAAATTTCATTTTCAGAGCGGTGGTCGTAGAACGGGTGTGCAATGTGCTAATTGTCATACGAATAACACGACGCTTTGGAGACGTAATAATAATGGAGAGCCAGTATGCAACGCTTGTGGGCTTTATTACAAACTGCACAACGTGAGTTACGAAAAAACAAAATGTCTTTTATTCGTCGATAGTTTATTGCATGTTCATCTGTTTTTCTCATCCGTTGTTTATATACACCGCGTAATTATGCAATGCGAATTCAGAAATTTGCGTTCGCTCGCAATAATTTTTCACGTTTACCGATATGTTAAATCATCATGCTATCTAACGATAATTTCGACGATGATTATCCAAATTAATATCATCCGGCTCCAAATAGTCTGGAATAAATTTGTAAAGGTGCAACGACATACGACAACGCGGAAATCGATTCATCTTCAGAAAAATTTTCAGCAAAAGGAGACAACCGCACCTTTTAATAATTCAAAAGAAAAAAGAGGGAGAGAGAGAGGGAAACGGATTTTATATTATAATTCTTCTTCGCTCGCCCCTTTTGTTTTATTTTTTTTTAAAACACATATATATTATACATATTGATACAACAATATCAACCGCCATAATATGTACACATAAAAATACTCGAGAAAAATGTCCTCCAAAACATTTGGAAATGATAATAAAATTTACAACGGGCCTGAATAAAAGTTGTAAAACGAAGCTGACAATGAGTAGGTAATAATACATCTACGTTGTTTTCGCGTATTATACTTCTTCATCTCTGCAGTAGAGTCGGAAGAAGAATCTTGAAAAAAAAATTAATTAACTAATTAACTAAAAAGAGAGAGAGAAAATTATGGCCGCGGTGCAACCAGCTTGAGCACTTGATCTGAGAAAATCCAGCTGCCATTCAAAATGTTATAGATATCAATCGTCATTTTTAGAACCGCGCTGGCGTTCGTGATATAATCAACCGCATCAATCTATATAAAATACAAAAATAATTCCAAAAATGAATAAGAAAAAAAATATTTCTAATCCTCCTTCTACTGTCCCCCTGAGACCGCGTAATTTTTAATCTTATATTATCACATATGTAGAATTTTTGACAACCTAAAAATGAAGAAATTAAAAAGTGTATATGCATGAGAAAAACAAAAAACTTGTAATTATACATGTATAAAATGAAAATATCAGATGACATGTGCGATCTTTGTCTAAGTCGAGATCCATATGTTATTATACTTCCACGATTACATATACACATGAATGTTGGATCGTTTAATCAATTCTTCATAATTTTTAATTAACATTAATCTCGCGTCCGTCGATCGCGACGTTCTTATCTCAGAGTTGCGATCGAAGCAGGTGAGAAGCGATAAGCCGGCGTAATTACCAACCTACTTCTTTTTTTTTTTTTTGTTTAATCTATTTATTTTATTTCGTTCGATTGTTTTGTCGAAAATATAATTCCTCGAATAATAGATCGTGCAGCTCACGTGTAACTTTTTTCATATATGAGAACCCAAAACTCACCTATACAGATTTCAACGATTACACAAATAAAAAACAATAAAAATACGATACATAAAAAATAATTTGATAAAAGAAACTAAATTTAAGTAGAAATAAATGATTCCCTGTTTTTCTTTCCATTACTTGTACAACGATGTATCTTTTATTTTCGTTGATTGTTTTTTTTGTCCATTGCAGGTAAACCGACCACTAAGTATGAAAAAAGAAGGCATCCAGACGCGCAAAAGAAAACCAAAAAATCCTACAAGTTTGCCCGGAAATATGGCCGGATCTAGCGGTTTGCACAAAACCGAGCTTAAGGCCAGCTTACTCGGTGAGTCTCCGGTGAGCAGCAACACTGATATTTATTTAAAAGACAAGCAAATTGATCCAAAAAACATATCAATCTCAAATAAAGTTCCGTATGACTTCCTCCGATTTTTCGTACAATGAAAAACGAAAATCTATCCATCGATCACCGATGGACGATCGATCGTTTCGATGTATTATTTAGAGTACATATATATAGGTATATGTAATATAACATAATTCCGTTCGATCGTTATAAAATAGTAATGGCCGACCAAATGCCAAGTATACCATAGGCACATGAGATATATACCTATATAGAAAATACCGCGTGTCGACGTTTATTGTGGGCGTAACCCAAACGAGTTTTCCGGCTCTCAGATTGGCTGGAACGGGAATCCCCTCACGCTTATAATGCAGCCAGCGGCAAACGTGGTTTATGATAACGACTTTCGACTGTCTGATGGCGAGCTCCCCACCATCGATTATTTCAAAAGAGCGGGAGAAGCAATGAGAAGAAAAAATTTATTAGAAAAAAAATTATTACAATGATAATATGATGATCATGATAATAAAAAAAAAAAAAATAACCATGTCACGTACACGTATGCGAATCCATTTCGTTGCTCGTTCGTGTAAATTGCTTCGTCGATAATTATCTTATTATACCTATACGTCTTACCGATCCATCGATCGATTGATTTTTGTTTGATCGAACGTCTGACGTCTGGTTATTTTTCAGTGGAATCGAAGTTGCCGATGAACATGTATCCCAATGACGGCGGGGGTGAAGGTGGATCAGGTGGTGCTGATGAACATTACCTACCTGTCGGCGCTTTAACAAATACTGGACATTTAAATCACGCACATTCACCCCTGGCGCTACCCTCCGCCGCAGCCCTGAACCGTCAAACAACCCTATCGTGAGTAGCAAAACAGAAAACAAAAAAACAAAAGAACAAAAAAAAAAACACGAATGAAAAAGAGAAATCGGTGTGAAAGTATAAATAGATGTATAGAGAAATAAAGTGATTAATGTATAAAAATTCAAATATTGTAGTGTACCCCCATTGGAGCCGATCAATAGTCGATCGTCGGCGGATCTGACATCGGTTATAACGTCAACAACAGCTGCGGTTCATACCGACAGAAACTGAAAATATCTGACTTACTTATTGGTTGTATAAAAAGTCAGATGTGTTAGAGGCTTCATTTCAATCCTTGATGTTCAATGTGAGGGGTTGATTTGTTGGAATCAACGTTTTTGAATTTAGCAGTAACCGGAAATCTTATTTCTGTCGTATCGATGGCGATCTTTCTTACCGACGGACGATACGACGCACGTACCGATGTACTCTTTCTTCTGCTGCCGCTAAAAAGATAAAGTTAAATGAAAAACTTTGCCTCGTTTATCCAACTTTGAAACGGCCGAATGTACGTTGAAACGGTGCATAGTTAAATAAATAATTAAAGAAATCATTAAATAAATAAATAAATAGATAAATAAATATATAGATGAATGAATAATTATAGGTACACATAATATACCCTTCGCTGCAGCTAGTTCTATGTAATTACGTGTAAGACGTATATAATATATACCGAATACCATAATATATCGATAGTTTATAGCATGAAAATTATAATCAATCAAATATTACAATATTATAAATGTAATTTAGTACGAGTGATGGATGATCAACTGTTCTACATTAATATATATACACATTATATACATAGACAGTTTTATTATTAGTTAGTTAATTATTTTTTAGTGATTATCTAAGTGTTTTGAATTTTTTTTTTCAATTAACAATTCCGACTAACGATAATAGTTTCATATATTACTATTATTATTGTTTAATTTTATTTACATTCCCAAAGACCCGTATGTACACGTAAGAAAAATATACATATACATACTTCTATATTTATAGCATAGGTATATATAAATTGAAAAAAATTAGCCCAAAGAGTAATATATATAATAATATATATATACATACGATATATCAAATTATACATACATATTAGGCGTGCGTAAGAAAAAAAAAAATCATTCCCAACAGATTATTGTTTAAAACTTTACCGCAGTATATGATATGTAAGCTATACAATCACGCTGTATCTATAATATCAAACGATATAACATTTATGGAAATTTTTCATATTGTCAACTGGAAAATAATGATGATGATGATAATAATAATTTCATTAGATAATCAAAAACTAATTGTTATTTATGTATACGTCGTAACTTTTATACAATTATCTATTAGTAATCAATAATAATAATAACTGCAGGTATGCTTGTATCGCAGATTCGCAATCATTCAAATTCACATTATATATACCCCGCACACACGTGAGCGACGACCAAATATTATTATGTCATTATATATCCATTATCACTGTACGATTCAAGCTTAATTCTTTTTTCCCCCGTTAATTAAGACAGATAAAAAACATTCTCACCAGTTTAATCACAGGGTTTACTATATGTTATATAGGTATACATATATACATAACGAGAATAGTCTTCCAGCCCGTAACGTTAAAACAAACAAAAAAAATAGAAAACTAAAAAAAAATAGAAAACTAAAAAAAAATCTATGATCTTACCAGAAGTACCGAATTAAATCTCCAGTCTTGATGATAACTTTAAATTTTATTCAACGAGTTTTGAGATTTCCAAATTCAAATTTTCTGGATTATGATTATCGAAAAATTAATAAATAAATAAATAAAATAACGTCGTGACACAGGTATTAAAATAAAGAAACATATACCTAGTTCTATGGAATTTTATATGTGGTTTTTTTTTCAAAATCAAAAGCATCGTCATTCTTTCAATATTTATAAATAATTATTTTCTATTTTTTTTCAAATGGTCCAGCGCATTACGTGGAATGGCTTATAATAAATATATACAATATATACCTAGTTAAATAAACAATCAATCAATGAGAAATGCATTTCTTAGGTTTTTATTTTTTTTTTCAATTTTTTTTCTCGTAACCTCATCGAACGTAGAACCATCGATAATTATTATCAGTATTTTGGTCACTCCGATTCCGTTATGGGACATAATTATTATACCGCACCTTTACCTGTACATAGTTTATACGTAGGCATATATACATACATATAATGTATACATATAGTGAATCACTATGTGACATATAAGGGAAGGGGAGTAAGTGAGTTTAGATGGAAACGACAAAGGCGACGCGAAAAAGAAGAGAAAAAAAACGAAATCGAATATAAGAAACAGAATAAGAGAACGAGAAGGAAAAGGACGAGCAAGAGAAGGAGGTGGACGAGCGGTGAGCCGAGGGGAGAAAGAAAAGTCCATCAGCGCGCGGTCCGTAAGAGCGGTAAGACTCCTATCAAGCCGGTCTCGACTCCGCTAAGGGCTATTCCATGTTAACCGGCCGTCGGCCGATCTTTATTTTTTATTTTTTCACTTTTTTCTTTTTCAATTTTTTTTTTGGTTTTGTTTTAACAAACCACGACCGGCAGGCACCGACGCGGGCGCAATCTTGGCGCCGCCCTCCGCGGCTGATGATGCTATACAGCAGCCTGCAACTATACATACCTATATGTATAATGTATATAGTATATAGAGACTTACAGAATCATCGTAATCCGCTGCACTTGGACGATCATATGCGAAAAACAAAAAAAAAAACACAAAATCAAGCTTAGAAAATAAACGAAACGGAAATTTGTTATGACAAAAAAGAAAAGAAATAAGTGACTGATATAGATAAATATTTATTATTACGCACATATATGTATAGGTACCAGAAAATGAATTTTTTATATCTTCATCAGAATCGTATTTGTGATTCGTTGAAAAACGTAAAACGATCTGAGAAAAATGATATATGTAATAAAATACGTCATTTAATTATAATTTGATTAGATGTGTGTATTTAATTAAAATTCAGACTTGCGGAAAAAATGGGAAATGAAAATTAGATGTTTGCACTTAACGCGACAATGAATGTTCTAATTATTAGTATGCGGTTTATTTCGACGTATCTTTTTCGGATTCGTATGGGATTATAGAGCGCGGTATTTGGCGTCGCGACGGCGGCGTCTGCAGCATTACATTTTACGGTATAGCGTCGCGTCGCCCGCGTGGTTGAATAGCCGCTGCGACCGACGCGCGACGGCCAGACGAAGCAAACTTTAAGGAAAGGAAAGGAAAGGCGACATCCACATTCCCAACTTATCAAACTTCTTCACTTCGCTAGATTCCCACAGATTCCCACCTAGAGCAGACGTATTTTTTTTTTTCATTCATTCCATCCGTCTTTTTTTTTTCTCGTTTTTTTTCTTCGTTTTTTATCGCAATCACGTGACATACGCGTCTCGCTTTTGAAATTATGTATATTTGTATAATGCAGTACACGTTGTGCAGTCTGCTGCAGCTTTTCGTAACTGCAGAGAAGAGAAAAGAAAGAATGAAAAAATGAAAAAACCACCAGTTAATTCGCGGTCAAATTTATACGTACAATCGATGAGAATTTATATATTCAATCCCGAAGGACTTTTGTTCTTTTAATATCATGTAAGGAATCGTCGTTATTTACGATAAAACCTAATTATCGAATTTATACCAGATTATAAGATTTCCATGGATAAAATTCTAGATAAGGACATATATAATACGTAGAGGGAACGTTTATGCTACACATACACAAGCGTAATTGGATTATTTAATCATCGTATATATAATGGGGTTCTTCAGATAGAGATCTGGAGCTCTGTATATATAATTATATGTAACACACACATTATACATATAGGTATACACATATTACGATTACACGAGTTTCATGATTCTTCTCATTATAACTGACCTATCCTAATCCTTAGGACCGACCAGTTGGTATATCAATAAACCTCGTCAATCTGGACTTATACAGCACTAAACTCTGAAACTGTCAGTTCGATGAGATGATTACACATATATTATATAGTACCCTGCACATATGTATTAATCGATACATAAAAACCTGCCTCAAATGATATACATATGCAGTGTACCGTAACATATTATATCAGCATTTCTTTCTTTTTTTCTTATTCTTTTATATTGCGTTCTATTTTTTCTCTTTGAAATATTTTTTTTTTACCTTGCGCGAGTATAATGTAATTAATAAAACATGCTGATTTCCGATTCGCGTATAATTTATATATAATTATATAATTGTATAGAATCGAGTGTTTCTTTTTTCTGGTTTCCATTTTTAATCAATTATACCATATAGGTATGTATTATACATGGGAAAAGAGAAGAATTAGTCGAGTAAAAAAAAAAAGAGGAAGAAGATGAGAAAGAATTAGAAGAACTAAAAAGAAAAAAGGAAAGAAATTAGAAAAAGGACTAGAAATAGGGGACGGCGCATGGCGCCGAGTTTTCGGACTTATCAGCATCGACCGTTACACCTTTCTCTCTAATTTCTTTTCTTTATTTCGAAGCATCCCGAGGTGGCGATCGGGTGCCGTCCATCGACTCGAGTCAGAAACTGTCCCCTTTGCTGCTAGCCAGAAAATCGTCGCGTCGCCATAGTTAACGTTATAACGTTATACACTGGTACATATACCTTTGTACATATGTGTATATGTGTAGATAAATGTGGATATATACATTATATATACGTATATGTATAGTTCGCTCCGCAGGTCGCGTCGAGACGCGGTAACCGACTCCATTCTTAGAGCCCATGACTTTTGTTATCTATATTATAAGATTACACGTGCATTACGGGATTGAGTCTTCGCTCTCGACTATATGGATGTCCCACCCATGCAACAACGATCCCATTCCAAGCTCTCTATAATTCCAAGTCTCTAACTAACTTCTATATTTCCACCTCCATCTCCACCTGCTGCTGCGGCGCAACGTATTTGACATCATTTTTTGAGAAATGTTAAATAAAGTGGAGACTTGGAAAAGAAACGAAAAACTAAACAGTTCAATGACAAATGAAAATCATACCGAACGACTGCAGACGAAGAAACAATTGACATCGATATAACATTTTGGATAAATCGATTCGATTCGATCATGTAATTGTTTTATGAAAAATCGATGTCCTTGTAATAATCCTTAATCGTGTATACCTAATCCTCTAGAAAAGACAAGAGAATTCCAAAGCAGATGTAAATATGTATATAACGTATATAAAGTAGGTATGTAAAAATATGTATATACCTATATATATATAAAGAAACGCCACATAACCTACAAGTCGTACCTTATCATCCCCCCGTTGGTGGTTGAGCTAATCTTAGGTGTTCTTAGAAATTCATTCTCGATACGAGGACGGCGTATATTTTATTGAGTCTGCGCGTACGGCGGCTGTGCAGCAGCAACGGTAAGCAGAAGAAGTAAAAGAGGTGCGCGAGCTGGAGGAGGAAAAGTGGAGATGAAAGAAGCTGAGAGAAAATACCCCTTCTATATTTTTTCCTCCCCCTCTCTCTCTGCACCCTTTAAATATACAACGTGTACATATAATGGTAGTTCCTCTCGTTCTTCTCCTTTGAACTCCCCTCTTATATCGCCCTTTCAATATATCCGATTGGTGGACGGTTCTTCCAAGATGGCTGCCCTATATCGGTATGTAAACCAGAGTGCAATGCAGATCGTTCCTTACCTTTATAGTACATAAAATATATATGATACGCGCACATCGAGCAGATCATGTATGCAGCATCTATATACTTATATATGTACCACGTAGGCGAGTACCTTATACACATGTACTTGCATGCTTTACATATCATATATGTTAAAAATGTACACATATATATGTAGGTATATATATCTGTATCCTTAGAAAATATATACTACGTAGGAAGAAGAAAACGACGTGTGTATTTTAACGTGTGACACGTGTTATATTATGTTATACGTTATATACATACACGTACACATATTTACTCGGTGCAATGTGCACGTGCATAATATCAGCTCGTTTATTATATTTACCATAATAAATTACGCGTATACATAATAATGTACATAAATATCATATACGGTAATGTCGAATCGCTGATAAATTTTATCGATATTCAAATCACTATAATTATTGTGCATATGATAAAATTTTTAATTTCGATCGTACTATAACTACCCATGTATAATTGTCCGCGATTTTTTTGTTTCCGGCATGCAGAGAAAAAAATAATATAAATAAACTTGAAAAAATGGTTGCCTGATTAATAAATCAAATATATATAGAAACTTGTGTAATAGATATGAGAGTAACAAAAGAAGGGGGTGGTGAAGGGGGGGGAGGGAGGTTATATATATGGGGTATAAATTGAAGGAGCACATTATAATGCCAGGACTGCGGATAACAAATCACATATATATGTATATGGGAGTGGCGGTGCAGGCGTGCCGTATACATATAACTATATATAGAGAAGTTGAAGAAAGTATGAGAAAAAAAAAGAATGGAAAGAAGAAAAAGAAAAAGGAAGAAGAATAAGAAGAAGAAGAAGGGACACTCGCAAATTGATTCCTCTAATCTAATCGGTTCGGGGCGGCGATGTCTTCGGACTCCGTGAGTCTTCTCTTCCTGGAACCCCAGGGCGGATCGTCGTCGGTGCACATACGTTAACTTTTAGAGTCCTTCGTCGACTTCGCAGGAGAGAAAGGACTAAATCCTGAAGTTAAAAACGAATAAGAATAAGAATAAGAAGAGCAAGAAGAAGAAGAAGAAAAGGGCTAAGAAGAATATAAGCATATATGAGAGGAAAAAGAAAAATTGGAAAAATAAGCGCGGCGCACAGCCAGCGAAATTCTTTTTCCTCTTTTTCTTCTTTCTTTCATTTTTAACTCTCGATTCTTAGCTGCTGCTCCTGCTGCTGCTGCTGCTAACGTATACCTATACATATACATATACTATGTATATATACATATGTCGTGTAGTGAAATATTGCGAACCTCGTGCAACGGCAGCAGCAACTATATATATCTATATACATGGCATCGACAACAGGATCGCATCTCGCGTTCTTCTTATATGTTTAAGTTTCTTTATACAACCTAAGCAATGTTTTCCAACGAGTCAGCTTTATGGTTATTCACTAGATCCTGGATCGGAATATATTTTGGACCATAATTTCGCCTGTCCCATCCCTGCACTTGTAAGTTTTCTATTTTTGACATGTTGAAAATTCAATTTTCTCTATACCTATAATGAGTTTACCTATTTTTGAGGGTTTGATTTTTGGGTCGGTTAATCAAACTCTCCTTATTGAAAGATATACATATAATATAATTATATTTGTACATAGTTATTTATATATAATATAAGTTAATTTTTGCACAATTAACATTATTACATGTGTTTCAATTTATTTATGTTTACCTCATTAACGCGAACGAAAAACTCCGCCCTGCCACACCCTTGGCTGCTGCTGCAGTGCAGTATGAGCGATACACATACCTATATGTAAAAGAAAAAGAGGGAAAGCTGGAGAAAGAAAAAAGAAAATAGAAAAAGAAAAGAAAAGAAGAGGCGCGTGCCATATGCGACTCCAAACAACCAACCCTTAGAGAGGATGTGCACTATATATATCGATGACTTTGTAAATGTATTGTACATATGTAGCTTTTTCCTGCATTTCACATATTAAGTTACATATCTGTGGGAAATTATTGTTATTAAATTTGTAATTATTTTTTAATTATTCAATGAATATGATTTTATAGTACCTATATACCTGATGAAATTTCATTTATTGCTGTGTACTGCACGGGAGCTGAAGTAAAGAGAAAAGTAATTATCTTATATATACTCGTTAGCTTCGGATAAACCGAACTTATCGAATCAATGCTATTTTATCTGCTAACGAGCCTATATATACTGTAACGTTCATTGATTAGTTTCAAATATCTCTAATCGTTAAGCTGGTATGAAAAATAAAAACTGCATAGGATAAATAATACAGCCGCCGTCGCGTTATAAATTTACCGATTAAATTACATTACATACGCATGGGAATATTATCACGCATATTTATCATATAATGGTGAAAAGATGTTTTCGTTATTTTCTAGTCAAAAGCAAAAAATTAATTCTTGAGATACAAAAAATGAAATATAAAAAAGAAACCCCCTCGTTCAATTGAAATTTAATATTTATATATTCATCAAACCTGCAACTGAAAATAATTTTTTTTTTTTTCAAAATGACTCGCCATAAAGTTCCGCAATTTTCTTTGAACAAAATTTAAAAAAATGTAAATATGCGCACACCCTTCACAATTTTTACAATTTGCGTATACCTATAATGACATGTAGTTTTGCTTCTTGAAAAAAAAACTTTAAAAAAATAAACGACCATCTATTGAAAAATAATATTCGAATTCAATCGCAATACGTATTGCCATATCACCCTGATTAACACGTAGGTATACACCGAAGCTCGATTTTTAAAAAACATTACTCCCATTAATCACGCTACTCCACCCCCTAGTTCCTTATGCGTTGAAATGAAAGCGAAATACATCACTTAACCCCCGAACGGAAGTAACTCGAAAATTAACTCACGTTATACCCATCTAATAAACCACTTCAAAACTCACATCGGTGTAGGTTGGGCATATGCTCCGCCCTTAAAAAATCCGCCCACCTCATTACAAGCTCGTAATTTTTTCCGTGCATTATATCGCGCGATAAATTATATAATATGCAAAAATTCTCATCTACTCACATCAACGCGCGTGTACAATTGAAATCGTTGGAAAATAAAAGAACAAAAAGAAGAATGTAAAAAAGAATTTTTAGTCCAATAGAATATCGTAGCTGCTGTATAAATGGTGCCCTGCACCCTAGTAGAATGGATATAATTGAGACGTAGACGAATGGCCTGCAGAATGGAATCGGGCGTTGGTAAAATTGTATTTATACGTATACGTATAAAATGTATAAATACATACATATGGGGAGGACGAAAATAGGCGTGTCAAAAGTCAGTCAAGGGTCGGGCACTCCCTCGAAAATATCCCTCGCCTTCATCACCCTCCTTTTTTCACCCCTAAATTACGATATAATCCACCTTTCAGATGTATCCGCAGCCAGGGCAGAGGAGAGGGAAACAATTTCATCCGCCATGTTCCATTGTTAGAAATCTAAAGGTTTCTATTACCTATATATATATATACAATATACATATGTGTATGTAATAGAAAATTTCGTACCGTAGCTTATTTGCGTTCAACAAAAATGGCGATAACAAATGTCCCTATATGGTTTTTAAAAAAAAAAAGTAGGTATACATATTCAATGATATCTGCATCCCTTTGCAGTTTTCCCGTCGCCATTGCGCCTCATCGTTAGATTCTTTCAACCCCGTCGCATTCCTGAACGAAGCGAAGGAACGTTAATGGACCGCAGTGTAGCTGTGAAAAATGAAGATCATAATAACATAATAAAAAAGAGAATTTTAGTGAAAAACCGTCGAACAAACTAAACCCCTTGTAGTCAAAGTCGTAGCTGCACCATATGCGGGTCCCTGCAGAAATGTATTTTTTATTCGACTGTAAAAATAAAAATTCAAAATACCTTAACAAGAATCTTCCCGTTCATCATATTTACGAACGTGTAAAATGGCGGAAACGTAAAACAATCTATGCAGCGACATAAAAAACCAATAAAACAATTCTTTGGTTTTTTTTTAACAATTTTCAATTTTTCTAATCCAGGTATAATAAAGTAGCTACGTGTATAGAATGTTTACAATTATTTTGTAAAATTGAAAAAATTGAAGCAAAAAAAGAATCAGAAAATCAAAAGCTGAATAACAAAAGAGGAAGATTATTTTTCCTACGCGGACCTGCGGCGGGAGCTAATATACTTATATATATATACGACCTAGTACCATACACCTATATGTATACATAGGGAGTAGCGTAAGATCGTATCGCGCTGATAATTGGCTGCTAAGATCGTGTTAGGATAAAGAACAAATCGGTCCCATGCACACAGCTCTGCAGCCCGAGGGTTTCCGTACCGAAGAAGTTAGAGTAAGAAAGAGAGAAAAAAAAGATTCGGAGACTCGAGCGAGCGAGCGAGAGCAAAATATCCGTTACACATTGTTACACCAAAGTTTACCTCCCTGCGAGGGATGATTTTGAAGAGAACGAAACGAATGGAAACGACAAAAAAACACATTCCCAGGGGTACGGATATAGGTATACATGTACTATATTTTCACTTCCTATGTACACCTGAACATAAACTCTAATAATTGGACACCGGCGACGTTTCTTTCTTTCCACGCGAAAACGTCTGCATTTTTAACTTCTTTTCCATTTGTTTTTTTTTATCCCATTTTTCTATAGGTGAAAAATTCTATCAACGTGATTCACCGCAGTTGCGATATTTTATGGACTGAAATTATGGGTGTGTAAAAATTTGTTTATTTGTATAGTCTTTTTGCTCGAAAAAATAAAAAGTACCTATAATTACGCGAGCGATGCACCCGCATATAGGTTATCAAAACCTTGACACGTTCGCGTATACCAAAAAAACACACCTTGGTCTACATATATACATACTTACTTTCAGATATATACTTACACTTATGTATACATATAATCAACGCAATTCTTGCACATACTCTGTACACAATTTATGTATAACTTGTGTAAAACTTATCACAGCCACAAAAAGCTGTTTTCTTTTATCGATTTCTGCTCTTTCAAAACCGAAATACATCGATACATATATAAATACCTATATACATGTGCCAAGTATTGCATTTTCAATTAGATTTCGGTTACGTAAAATAGCAGCTTAACCGTTTTTCCTTTTTGCTTTGCCTTTTTTTTAAGCAGCAGCAGCAGTGGCAGCAAAAAAAAATGCAGAAGCAGAAGCAAAAATAGCCCTCCTGAAAAATGGGACTTCCTGTTTCCCCGATTGATATCTTTATTATATATATAGGTATATACAGGAGCAGAAAAAAACCGTAATAGATAGATACCTGGGTATGTACCGATGCTATATATACCTATACCTGGACCCACAGGACCTTCGAGTTTCCTGTTTCAAATTATTTCACGATATAATTGTACATAGGATATAGCCAAAAATCGAGTAAATTAATTTTTTCATACAAACAATTAGGTAATCCGGATTATGTAACAAATATAATGTGCATCTGGTCATTGCAGATGACGTTAATAATAATAATAATAACAATAATGATAATAATATTATAAAAGTTTAGCTTTGTGAAAAATTATTAGTAGGTATCATAACAAAAATACATGAACATATACGACCGGAGAAACGAAGCGAGAAAAAAACGAGAGGTGAAGGGGGATGGTAAGAAAAAGAGCGAAGGAAGCGGGAGGTGGAGGGGGAAGGGGGGAATTTTTAGGGTGGACCCCCCGAGCCATTAGGCTAAGTGCAGAGGCCCCTAAAACTCTGCTGGTCACTTTGGTCTCGTACAATTTCCATTCCATTCCATTGGATTCCATTCCATTCCATATACATACTATATTATAATATACATATACCTAGATATAAAACGTCCATTATAAACCATTAATTTCGATTTTCATTTTCGACCCCACAATTTTCTACAGTCGCTGCATTTTATACGCGTAAAACAACATACGAATGTTTCGCGTTGACATTTCGAAAGAAAAACAAAAAAAAAAGCGACGCCCCCCCCTGTAACGAAATACATTTCTATATGTTACGTTTCGAAGTATATGAATTTAATGTAATTTTGATGTAACGTTAATTTTAATTGTCGTTCGATGGATATGTGCTATGTTCAAGCTGCTGCGGGTTCCGATGTTCAATTGAAGGGAAGAAAAATCGAAATGAAAATAAATTAAAAGCAGAGAGATGAAAAACAGAAACAAAAGATATGTAGGTATGTGTGCGTCTATATGTATAAATATATATTACGGACGTATTTCAAAATTCCCTTCAATCGATTCGAAGTCGCCATTATATGTTATGTTGCAAGCTGCTGCAGCTTTTTGGATGTTCATTATAGATTATGGAATACGTTATTTAAAAAATAGGGAAAGAATAATTATATTTTACACGCACACTCGCGATGAGTTATAAGATTTAGTTTTTTCGTTTGTTAGTTACGATCTTTTTATTTCTTCGCAATTTACCTATATACATGTATATATCTGTCTAGTAGTCGTAGCGTAAGTGTATTATTTCTCCAATTCACTTGTGCAAATTTCATATTTCCATTTAAGTAGATAAAAATAATACTCTATAGGTATACATAAAGACTATCGATTCTATATTCAGATACAAAATTCATACAAAATTCTCACAGTCTAGCAGAATTATTAGCTACTACATTATAATACATGTGTATTTGACACCACTCGCAATTTCAGCTGGTAAAGCGCGGAGTGATCCAAAAACAAACTTTATCCCCCCCTCATCACTGCTTTTTTGTTTCTTTTTGCTTTTGAAAAATATAGCAACGTGGCACATATATACCTATACATGTACCACATGTCACGGTGAATACATATGTATACATATATTACATAGAAATTTTTCGCGACAAAAAAGAAAAAAAAAACACATACATACGTAGGAAAAAAAAGAACTGAAAAAATGAATTCGTTGTAGCTGAAAAGAATTTTTTTTCTCTTCGTTCTTTCGACGTCGCATCGTTTTTTCCATACTGATCTGCACAAGTGTCAATAATTATGATGCATGTAACCCAAGATTACATAGCTTATTTCGTTTATTTAATACATACATTGTCGTATATATTTATATTTTATATTACGAACTAAAAACACGCGTCAATCTTTTTTGTGTCCTTTCTTTTTCGATCTCTCGTTAAAAAGAAACTTTTGGAATGTTACAGATACAGGTATGTAAGTACGTAAGATTATAGGTAGGTATAGTAGTACGATATTAAAATGAATATCAGTATCTTCGTGCCAGTGGTGGGAGTGCGGCTAATTGCGGTAAATGCCTTTTTTTCGCACCCGCATATACACGTAATTATATGTCTACCGAATATAAATCAGTCTAATCTGTAATCAATTATATTTTGAATGAATTAGTCGGAAAAAAATCTAAAAAAAATGTACGACGTCGTTTATTCAGTTTAATGGCAAATATTAACAAGGGAAAAATGATTTTCGAAAAATCAAAGCAAAAGTGGGGAAAATTTGAAGGGTTTTTGTTTTTGTCTTCTTTTTTCACCTGAAAATATACTCACTCTTATTGGAATACAAGATTTTATATCGTTCGTGAGGAATATCGTTGAATCGGTTCTGAAAATTGTGGGAAAAGTGAAAAATTAAAGAAAGGAAAAATTAAATGGAAAAAAAAATCGCGCGATCTTCTGAAAATTCCAAAAATATAATGAGAGAAAACTTAGTGCAGCGACGCGGACGGCATCATATTGCATTTATAAACCTCCATATTACGTGTAGAAATTTTTTGACCCTATACATAACTTTCGTGTGATAATTTTCAAAAAATCGAGATGGCCGAGAGATCAGATGAAACGATCCTGAATGATCCCACATTTATATGAAAACATTAGAAAATATGATAATTTAACAATAATATGTAAACTGATAAAGGTTTTCTTCTTTATATATTCTGACAAAACCCAACTACAAAAAAATTAAAATTAGCGTGCAGCGGGAGAATGAAAAAAAAAAAAAAATACGATTATTTGAACGTGGAACTGAATAATCAAAGAAATTCATC
Organism: Athalia cordata; assembly: GCA_963932425.1. Lineage (NCBI taxonomy): Eukaryota > Metazoa > Arthropoda > Insecta > Hymenoptera > Athaliidae > Athalia > Athalia cordata. Next base: position 64,154,852 of record OZ010625.1, read on the forward strand.
CGTTAATTCAAATTATGCTCCTGATATGTATAAATCATGCGTATCTGGCAAAAGAGAAGAAAAAAAAAAATGATTAACCAAATATACGACGATTACGTAATTTATATATTTATATACTTATACCTATATAAAACATACTCGAGATGTACAATAATTGTTATTATATTATATATACGCATATTTAACCGCGTGCGCGTTTACACTTGTGTATAATTTACTATAGCTATGTAAATATGTCACGAGGTCACATGACGTGAAAATTTTCACTACAGTTCATTTATCGATGTAAACGATATGTATTATATAACAACCGTCATTAATTAATATATGAAATTTAAATTGCGATTAATATTTGAATAAAGGAAAAACTAATTGAAGAAAAATTATACGATCCAATGAAAGTATAGTATTAGTTCAATTAATTTAAGATGAAAGAAAAAAGAAAAAAATTGAAAATTAATAAAGTATTTAATGTATTTGAATCGTCAATGGAGAATATATGTATACCTACCTATATCTCTCTGGTATTTGGAAAATAAAAGAAACTAATAAGTTTTACCGCACTAGCTGATTTTAAAAGGGTTGTAATTATCCCTCGGAAAACCTATTTGAAAAAACAAAAAAAAGCATCTCATCTAAAAATTGTGAATCTCGTCTATGTTTGAAGGAGTCCGATCGATAACGTGCGAATTATTTTTGCACCAAAAACAAGAGAAAGGAAAAAAAAAAAAAAAAACTTTTTGCGTCTATCGCTAGGAGAGATTCTCGCGGTACATCTATAACGCATGTTGCATAGGTAGGCGTTCCCTATAAATCGTGGGCGTCGAAGCTCCGCCCATAAAATAACGAGAATACGCCCACAGCGGGGCCCGATGCCCTCTCCTTTTTCGAGGTGATTGTCCAGGGCAGTAACAGACCCGCAGTCAACGGCTGCACGACGTTCCCGGTCGCCAGGAGGTCCCGGTGTCCTCTTCGTATCTCTTCGTCCTGCTAATTATTCATTCGAATTATAATAACAGTCGACGATCGAGCTTCATCGAAATACGGATAAGCGAATAGTTAAATAAATAAATTAACAAATGCCCTTTAATCTGATCGTTATTCGGAGTCTACGAAAATCAAGATAATTACTGGAGTGTTTCGCGTCTTGAAACAAAAAAGCAAAGGAATTAATTAATAAAAAAATAATTACACGTGACAAAAGTGCAAGGTTTTATTCGTTTCGAAAATCACATTACACAAATGGCGATGAAATTCACGACCCTACAAATTTGTACATAATATATATACGCGTGTGAAATGATGATAATTATTAAAATACATAACGAAAAAAACACGATCAAATATAATTCCACATATCATAAGTGAGTGCGGTGCGCGTTATTTGTGCAAAAATCGTTGATATATAATCAGTGAGGTATAATGTTAATCAATTAACAGTTGAAAAAGATCAGTTCTACGAAGAAGAGAATAAGAAGGAAGTAAAATCGAATACATATACGTTCGATAGTGAATATATATATACGTATATATGTTGTTCGTTGCAATTAGTTATTTAAATAAGTGCAGCGATAGACAAAATAAAACAAAAAAAAAAAGAAAGAACGGAAGACGCATAGGCGTGGATGTGCATGCTTATACATAGGTATATATACCTATAGTATATAAAGAACGAAGATATATAATTAATGGTGTTAATAATTCTATCGTGCAGTGGATATGATATATGTATAATAACAACGATAATAATCAAACTTCTAAAATCAAGTAAAATTGAAACAGAAAAAAAAACTATTCAACGAATATAAATAAAGTCAGAGTACATATGTACATAGGTATGTATGTAAACATATATGCGGTGTATCCAAGGAAAAAAGTATTCGAGTGAATTGATAATTATATTCGTAACGTGTGATCTTATTATAAACTAAAAGAGAGAAAAAAAGAAAAAAAGCAAAAAAAAAGAGAAGATCGTGGGTCTGTGGTTTGAAATAATCGTACAGTTGGTATATATATAAAATAATCTTATCGTGCAAAGTAATTGGATCTCCTTATACATACATATATATATACATACGCATGCATAGATACGGTGCATACGGAAACTGCTTCGTGTCAACAGATTTTTCCTATCAACCAAAACGTTGTATCGCGACCGGAACATGTGAGTACATTATACATATTTTGAATTTTCATAATTTAACCTAAAATAATCGACGTACTATTTATAAACAAAAAAAATATCTGCACCTTTAATCCTGACGCGGCCAAAACGGAATTGAAAAGCTTAAAATATTATTATCCGAATGTAATTCGCGACGATCGAATTATGCAGTTTTCATTAGATTACGTCAAAAAATAGAATAGGTAATAATAAAAATTTCTAAAATTTCTATAGTTGCACGATATAAACTAAATCTATATCATTATCATGGACGCCGAGTTTATCGGTTAATTGTAATTATAGAGCGATGACGATCGAAGAAAAAAGAAAAAAGAATCACGTACGCAGAAATCGAATTGCGATTGGTCGATAGCGTGTATAATATATGGTATATATATAATAATTATCGAGTTATAATGATATTGCGAAATAATCAATGTTACTGTTTTCAATCATATATCAACACTTCGATACGAGAGTACATAGATACGTGGCTAACATACCATACGAACATTATAAGGTGTTCCAGCATCTGTTCGAGGAGCTGTTTTTTTTATTTTTTCTTTTTTTTCATTTGTTTTATTATCGATGGAGAGGCATTCTGCAGTGCGCCGGCGAGCATTGGAAACAATAAATCATAGAGTGATGCTTATAACACCAGTTATCGTTCCTAGTTTATTACAATTGCCTATATAAGTTCATCGGGTATAGGAACCTACGATATATCTATAAACATAACCCTGTATTATTACATATGTGAAATATTTTACTGCATGGCATGACATTACCCAGCTGCATCTGGTCTGCAACCGCGCAACTATTATACAGCTCCGTACATATTAGGTATTATAGGTTCTATATATATATTTTCTTGCATATAAAGGTATATAACTTATACGTTTGTTACGTTACATGGGTATGTAACGTTGGATGGATTTCAACAATTATGAAATTTACATATTTGGTACGATATGTAATACATACGTATACGTTATATGTGAATGTCTAGACATATCTTTTCCTACGTTTGATATTTCCTATCATTTTATAGCAAACACGAAATTTATTAACCGCAACCTATACTATATACGATATTCGTGCGGGATGCACGTCGACGTTATGCACAGCAAATTAGAAATGAAAAGGAAAAGGAAAATAATAAACCGCATACATATAATGAAAAAGCTTTCAATTGTTTTCTACATATTATGTATATATTTTCTTTGCCCTGAAACCGCAATTAAAATGGCATTTCAGATTATAGTCGTGGACTTTATCAATTATATCTAATCAAACCGTAATATTATATCGTAGAATTATACATATGTATATAATAAGTATATATATAGATTATAAAGGTCCATATAGAATAAATATGCAGCAGCCGTTGGTACATACCTATTTTATGTATAGGTGCGTAAATTTAGAAGAAAAACTTAAAAAGAAAAAAAGAAAAACGAATACAAATAAAATAGAATGTTGGAATAATTTTTTCTCCTTCTACATGCGATTCTAATTATAACATAATTAGATCTCGATAATTCGTTTAGGATATAAGATTGATTAGACAATCACGATATATATGATTATATACACATATGTATACTGCTGTTTTTTTAATATTTAAGAAACAAAAGACTGTCGCGATTCGACGTAATAGGAAAAAAAATCATTTCTCGGTAAATATACATATGTATACGTTCTATATAATGTACATATGTGCGTATATACATTTATATATATAGTACAGTGCTATCGCGCCCTCGTAGCGTATTTTCCATATCGCCAAAGGACCTTATCAAAAGTGCCTGCCGCACCGTCCGGTGACCATCTATTTACCCACATTCCCACCCGCTATATGTGTACATACATATTATGTTATGTATATATATCGGCATATAATGTTTGTGTTTTCCCTGTTTTTTTAATAATATAGACTAAAGATTCATATAGGTATATAGACTTATTAGATCTCTACCGAGGATCATCATGCGGGTGAAAAATCATTATTAGTTTATTTATACCACAGCTAATGTTTTTTTTTTTCAAGAATTAACCGATCGAGGATTCGAAATTGTTGAGAGATTTTGTTTGTTAGTTTTTTTTCGTTTTTATTTGTATTTTATTTCTTCAATTCTTTCTGGATCACACATCATATTGTCATACGCTATAATATCATCGATCGAAGAACGTATATATGTACAAAATAGGTACATAAAATATATAAATAATATAGGTATATAAGTACTATATATTTTTGTACTACTTCTTGGATAAGAAAAAGTTTTTCTTTCTTTTCTTTTTTTTTTCAATTTGTCATACATAAGATTTACAAGTGTGTATATTGTATGTATTCCGTACATGCATATTACATATGTGAACCACTTCAGACCCACTTTTACAATACCAAATACGCGTACATCACGTAAAAAAGATTAGCCTTCTTGTCACGGAAGTTCACACGGCGGAAACAACCGGTCTTCTAATCGGCAACCGAGAACTCTGGCTGACAACGATAGGGATATCGTATACTCCCAGTATCCATATGTAGTACATGCCCATGTGCACATGTATACATAATGTTATTTTAAAGTTAGTTTTTAAGTTGAAAAAAAATTGTAAACTTTGGAAAATCGTTAATTTTAGGGAATTTCAGAAACGCACGTAATATTATAGAGATAATACATAAACCGTATGCGATTTTGAATAAAGCAATGAAAATAATTCGGCTCGAAAAAAAAACAACAACGGAAACCGCAAATATTTGTTCCGCAGCGGACACGCCGTGCATATTTTATCCGTGTAAAGATCGGCACGGTTTTTCCCTGTACGTTATAACCCCGTCGCGTCGGTGGCGCTTGAAGCCCGTCGGCCGATAGAATCGGTTGTGTTCAAAAGTCGGAACACACAAGTGTGAGTGTGTAAAAGTTTATAGGGTATGCGGGGTTTTAGGCCTAATTAGTTGACGCCCGATGTCGCATTGCCTCACTGTCGTCGTCCCTGTGCAGTATAGCTTTATAAAAGCTGAAGCGTCGCCTCGTCGGCCTGCAGCCGCTGCGTGTCGCCTGCAGTTTCTGTTCTTCTATTCCATCGATTCTCTTCCTCGGTTAGATCCGAGGGTTCTTCGATCTTTCGGTCACCGATATATGGTCGGTTTCGGTACCCCGACCAATCGTGGCAATGATATCGTTGTTATACGCAACACATGCCCTTAAAACAAAACAAAATTAACCAAAATCCGAATATGATGTACACCCGGCTAGGTTGATTCTGAAGCGCTTCGCGGCCAAGCGCGCGTTTGGACAACTTTTTGGACAAATTGGCCGCGAAGTGATTCAGAATCATCCTGACCGGGTGTACATAACCAAAAATCGATGTCGAGCGAATATTTTTTTGTCCCGTTTGATCTACATGAATTATAAATCTACTCGCGCTTCGGCTTATCAATCATCACCACCTGCGCCACCATCGTCGTCATCATCATGATTATGTAATGTATACAGTTTTGCGATACAAGCTTATATACATCATATTATTACTGGTCGTTTTTCGCCCGAAGTACACACAGGACAAATACGTGGAAATAATTTATTTAATTCTATACATACAGCGGCGTGAAATGAGCTTGCGCTCTGTCCAAAGGAGAATTCATCTTTGTAAACTACACGGATGCAGACACCGGAGATTAACGACTGCACTTGAAGAAGACGCCTATTTTCTTCCTCGGTTTCTTTTTTGTTTTTTTTTTCTTCTCGTCTAGGGGAAAAGGACTTCTTTTTTTTTCTTTTTTATTTTATTCCTGGGTTATGTCACAAAAGCACTGCAGAGTGCGTTAAACCACAGACACCTATATACATACATATACATATCATGTGTACATACATATTTACATTCATAATGGTGTACATATATGCGTTAACAAAAAAAAAAAAGGAAACATCCCTCAATTTGTCAAGACTACAGGGAAAAAAAAATCAAACGATCAGGATTTATTCATACTATATATTAGTACATGGTATATACGTAATTTGACATACATATGTATAGCTTATAAGTCCGTACATAAATTTACAATAAATATATGTACCGTAGGTTATTGCAAAAAAGAAAAGTTATAAAAGATCTTGCATGCTCGCGTTCGATAGAAATTTATTGATTTAAACAAATTTATTATACGTATAATGTATAAATCATACACCATATACCATATATTACATATATCGTTATAAATAAAGAAAATGTTCTAATATACATTTAATAAAACGCGTGCAGATTTGTATATCTAGGACAAAATACGTAGGTGTTAAATGCGTTATACATATACCATATGATATACTTGATTATATACGTAATAAAAAAGAAGTAAATAAATAAATTAATAAATAAAGAATGGAATACAAAAATTGTACTCATATAGATATAACTAGACTATACACGCATGTATGTGCATACCTTATAACATGTTACATCGATAATTCTGGAAGCGACTCGATGATCAACCGAGCAGAAAACCTGCGGAGTCTTAGACCCATACTAGTATATGTATAATATAGATGTGTATGTGTATTGGATGTAGAAAGAAGAAAAAAAAAAGAAGTAAGAATATACCTACGTATGCCGCGATCTTATACAAAGATCTCATATACGCGCGTGCAAGAGTTGCATGAGGAGGCTAGAGGCTCATAGACTGGTTTTCAACGATCATCGTGCACTGAAAGTTTTTCTATAAATTCACTTCCTCAAAGTTCAATTCATATTACAGTATTATATGTATAGGTATGAATGTAAGCGCGTGCATTTCACGCACCCACGCACCTTATACATCCTTGTATACACCTAATACACACGCACGCATTTATACACGCGTGAAACCGGGAATCGAAGAATTAAGAAAAATGAAAGAAGGGAACGGGACGAAAATAATATCATATTCATTGATATAAATGTACACCCGGTCAGGTTGATTCTGGATCGCTTCGCGGCCAAGTTGTCCAAAAAGTTGTCCAGACGCGCGCTTGGCCGCGAAGCGATCCAGAATCAACCTAACCGGGTGTACGTACGTACGATATGAGAACGCAAAAAAGATGAATGAAATTCGGCAAAAAAACCAAAAAAACAAAAGTATAACGAAAAGGAAAAATGATTGATAAAAGAAGAGAGAGATTTAACGAATTAAGGAAACCGGGGAGAAAAAAGGGAAATGAAAGAGAAGAGAGAGAAAAAAAAAGAGAATAATAAAAAACTCGTAAAAATCGGGCCACGCGTAGGAGAATAGAACGCGTCGTCGCGGCGTCGATTTTCGGTTAGCGTGCACGGTGACTGTAATATAACGGCGGCGGCAACGACGACACCGACGACGACGACGACGACGACAAGGACGATGTCCGTCGATCCTGGTTTCCGAAGTAAGTGTTCACATTTCGAACAAGCGCGCGGCTGTCTCCCCGGTCTCATTAGCCTCGATGTCATTTGGTCGTGAGTTTGTAAATGTGGACTCTCTATGCGTGTGTATTATAAATACCTACATGGGTGTGCGTACGGATAGCTGAAAAAGAAACAAAAAGAAACGAAAAAAAAAAGACAAAATTAAAAATTAAAAAAGAAACAGAAATAAAATTAAAATATGTACGCATAGTATAGTTGATCGGTATATAAGTATGTACGATATGTGTACATAAATATATGTATATGTATGTATACATATACAAAAAAAATGTAGAAAAAAAGAATTTTTTCTTTGATCGGTTCCGTTGAGGAATCGATCGGACGGTTTCCAAATTTATATATGCGTGCGTCAATGTAATTATACATACACATATATTTTATACATATATATACGACATACTTTAAATATGTCAACTATTCAGATATATATAACGTATCGAAGTGATTAGATTGTAATATTTAGCACCAAACTGTTTTTATTTCACAAAACTATATTCTTTCTTTTTTTTTATTTGTTTTACTATTCTGTCCTTTTTTTCTTTTCGTTGCGCGTAGGTTTTTACATTTAGCCTTTTTCGGATTCATACTAATACATGTAATTTTGAAAATCTGGCATAACTATTTTTTACGCAAGACGACGAAGAAAAAAAAAAAAAAAAGGAAAATGTTCGGTTTTCAAAACAGAAAGTTGTAGCATTCCAACTTATAGATGAAATAAGTGGACCAAACTCTTTTTTTTTATTCCTAAGTAAAGACAGGAAAAAAATCAAAATCGATTTGTAAAAACGTCGTTATAATTCCACTGCAATTGATCCGATTTGACATTTTTTGCTCCTATTTACATTATATTATATAAATTTTCTAATAAAATTAATTTCTCAACAAATAACGTAATAATTCTAACATGGTCTTAAATTTGTCAAAGTTTCTCAATGGTAATCGCCCTCAATTAATGACGGAATCCCCATTTTTTGTGGGTCACATCTTTCTCATCCTAGATCGGTATTATAGGAGAAGGAAAAAAAAATAAAAAAAATGCCAATAAATATCGTAGATCCGATGCAAAAGCGAAATGTTATATGAGATTTGCCGTGAAATTCCCCTGCATATGTATTCAAATATTTTTCACAACTAATTCACTATACATACACATACGGTTTTATATATATATACCAAAGAATTTTTCTCTCTACCGATTGAGTTGCGCGCGTTCCACGCGTGTGCGTATGTGTGTCGTGTCCTATGTTTCAGATTTTTTTCTTTTCTTTTCTTTTCTTACATTTATTTCATAGGTTTTTTTTCTTCTTCTTTTTCTCTCTCTCCGATTTTTATTTATTTTTTTTTCTTTCAATCGAGCCGGCAGATCTGAAGATAAGGTTGACCTCTTCTTCGCACTTCTTCGGACACACGCACACATCTATATACGTGTACCTATATACATATGGGGATACCTACGCACACGATTTCGATATACCTACAAGTTTTTTGTCTCCGCAGCCTCCCTCTGAGTCTCTTTAACTTTTCACCGCTCGCGCATCTTCCGCGAGCGTCAAACGGGGAATCGCAGGATTCGCATCATTTTTCACGCATACCGTCGGCAAGCTTACCTCCTCACACGCACAAGTATACGAGATTTATCTATAGCGACGTACCACACCAAAAAAAAAGAAACCATCACTTCGAAAATCTGAATAATTAAAAAACGAGAAAACAAAAAAAAGGGCAAAACCGATGTGAACATTTTTTTCAATTCATTTTTTCATTCATTTTTTTTTGCCGACAAAAAATCGCTCTATGTATTCAAAAATCGTTTTCGGAACGATCGAGCGACAAAGATTTTCAAAGTCAATCGATAATTAGCTGCAGGGATTTTTTTGAATCTTTTGTTTTTTTTTTTTATTTTTAAACAGTTCATGCATCTCGGGCATGCAGTTGGAGATTTTTTTGAAAATTTGAAAAAGAAATAAAAGAACAGAATTTTTTTCTCTTTCGATACGGTGCGTTCACTTTTTCGGTCTTTATATTCACATTTTACGATCACCGTCTGCTTCCTTTTTTTTTTTATTTTCTACATCGCAGGGTAAAGGAATTCAAACGAGTGGTTTTTGTGGTTTGGTCGTATACATACAGTGCAATGCAGCGGACTATCTATAGATACTAAAAACTTTTTTTAATCAAATGAAAGAAGAAAAGAAAAATTAATATTAGCCCCAAAACCAGAAAATCTCTTGAATAATATATAAAAGCGCTGACTTTTAAAATTTACAAGTTCTATATAATATTATAGATCTTCATAATATTATACATATACCGATTTGCACAGAGCTGTGTTATACATTATAAATATGTATATGTGTGCATTACATATATACATACATATGAAAGATTGGCACGTGGGTTGTTGAATGAAACGGTAAAATATGTACACACAATCTCCTCATATATAGTAGATCAGTAGGTTCATTAATATGTATATTAACTACATATAATACATAGAATGTATGTGCGCGTATAAGCTGCACACAATATCACGAATATAATGACCTTTAAAATTGCCAATACACATACATATATACCTATATACATATAATTAATCGCATGAATTTCATTCACACATTTTATCGTAATGTATAGAAATTTTCATAATTTATGCGGCGATGACGTTTACTCCAGTTTATAGAGAATACAAAAATCAAATAACTCAAGTAAAAAAAAATTATATTAAATTAAACATATACCTGATACATAGAAATGGGGGGGAGGATATGTATATAGGTTTACATAGATTGCAAGATAATCGCGTAGTAAGGTTTTTGTACTATATACCATTTTTAATGTAAATTACATAGAAATATGTTGAAATATTAGAATATGAAAATTTTACACAACATACTTATATATATATTTATATGCGTGCAATTTACACATCTGCAACGCGCAACTGAACTCAAATCGAATATCTAAATGTATATATGTGTGTATGTATGTAATATATATACCTATGTATATTTATATACCTAACCTGTTCGCCTAACCGTGACGACATATACCCATACGATAACTGGATCCATATAGAAATAGAAGTCGGAGCAACAGCATCAGGAATCCAACCCGACGAGACGGATTCATTCGTACGGAGGACATACGTAGGTATATAACGTGAAGATCGATCGGTCGATTTTCTTTTTTCTTTTTTTCAAAAAGACAGGCGTGTAAAAATTTCAAATGAAAAAAAGAGGCCGTAAAGCGCATTGTGAATTAAAATATATAATCATCGATCGCGAACGAAGATATTCGAAAATTTGGAAAACCTTAACCAATAAAGTTCAAGGAATAAAAAAAGTAGAATCGTTTGCGTATAGGAAGCCCTTGTGTGGTTTTATAAATCGATGAATTTTTTTTTTTTTTCTACATTAAATATACACAGACTCTTTTCGTTGTAGGAAAATGAAATTTTAGTTGCGTGGGCCCATCGCGAGTATTCGCGAGACCGATATTACGTGTGTATTTGATTTCCACGTATATCGAAGCGTATGGAGTATATCGTAGGCGATAAACGTTGGAATGCTGTCGCTAGATATCCTAGTATAATACCTAAGGCCTACCAGAGGGTTGATAATCGTACGGGTATAATCGCAATTATTCGTATCGCCACTAACTACAACACAATAAATATACGCGTTACTTTTACAGGCAGCTGCTGCTCCGTAGCTTCACATATTATATACATATACGATGAGTACATATGCACACATATACATACCTGCCTTGGTACATATACGCATAATTCTTCCGTCTTCATTATAATCACTGCAGATTTTTATACGCATTCTCTTTACATACATGTACACCCGGTTGGGTTGATTCTGGATCGCTTCGCGGCCAAGCGCGCGTTTGGACAAATTTTCGTAGCCGGCCGAGCTGCGCGAAAAAGTTGTCCAAACGCGCGCTTGGCCGCGAAGCGATCCAGAATCAGGCCAACCGGGTGTACGTAGGTACGTAAGTTATCAAATTAGACGTTTGAATTTTACGGACGATTAAAAGCAACAATTTATTAACCATCGCGAAAAAGACGTGTATATTAGCTCTATTATTATCGCATACCTATATACTCGTACCTTATGTACACGTGGTTACTTATGTATCAGTGTATATGCATATGTGCATACGTGGTATATATAATACATAGCGGCGTTGCACAGCAGCTTCTGGTATAGATATAATCCGATAATAGTCGGTAGTAAGCTGTCGTTTCTATAAGATTAACGTTTCTCGAGATCGATTTACAGTTATCAAAGGTGTTTACGTATACATTTCTATATTTCTATACGTACACGTGATACGCGTGCGTATTACGTATACGCGAACATATACTTATCCAATATAAACAGCGACTACTTAACTATTCAGCAAGTTTATTTTATTATATTGATTTTTTTAATGAAATTATATATACTTCCCGTCGCGAGGGACTCGTACACGTCTATTATATACCTATATACCTATACATATAGGTATGCGTCCTCCGATCAAACTGCAACGTTTAGTGGTATTTAATAAAATATATACGTATGTCCTATTCGCTGCACACATTTACGTTTATACATATTTATTCCAACGAGTCTAACAGCAACAGGTTGGCGAACGTCCTGCTGCAGCCCTGCAATATCGACTCTATGCACGCGCTGTGCAGTTAACGTTCGAGACTTACATGAGAAATGAAGAAAAGAAAAGATAAACAAAAATCGAAAGAGTAAAAAAGAATATCGATCCGTTTTGATATATATCTAGTCAATGGTCGAACGTAGAGGTATCCAGCTTTTGAATCCTGCTGTAGTTCTGGATGACTTTTTTCATAAAGATCAGGTATATTTATAATGATGACTTCATTACATAGTAGAGTTTCACTAGTATCTATAGATTTCGGTTTGTCGTAAATATAATTGAATTATACGGTTGGAATTTTATTACGGTAAAATTAGGTATTTGGAGTTTTTGAAATTGGAACAAAAGAAAAATATATGTATATAAATTTTCTTTTATTCAAACGGTTAATATTCATGTATATAGGTATGTGTATAAATATGTACAAGTGCAGTCCGATGTGAAAATAAATAAGATTGAAGGAAAACAAAATGCAAAAATGAAGGGAAAAGAGAAGAAGTTCGCGATATCACATGTTCGATGGCGTAGCTAGCTGTGGAATACTAGCGATAATATATCAGTCGAGTACGTAGGTATCTATACTATTATATATGTAGAGAGCGTAGGGCGCGACAAGCTGCAGATTCGTGACTATATACATTGGAAAACATATACATATGTACTGCGAGATCCTGCAGCATCGGCAGGATTGGAATATATATAGATTTTTATACATATAGGTATATACATGGTACCGATACAAATACATTATAATATACATTTTTTTTACCGATTTTATAGAGTGAAAATTTTTAAGAGAGAAAAAAAGATCGATCGATCGGGATATATAGATCCCTTCGTCATATACGGTGATCTTATATTATGTGTGATCTTGAGAATCTGAATTCAACGATAATCCAATAATACATAATCTAAAAAAAAGAAGAGATCAAAATCGAATAAAAAAGAAAGAGAGAGAGAGAAAGAGGAAGGATCGAAAAGAAGTTAAGAGCAATTGGAAATGAATAAAACTCCGAGAGAAACACGACGCGACACATAGCTTAGAAGTTTAATATATTACAATTATATGAAAATTCCCAATTCCAAGGTATAAATGGTGAATGTATAATACACACACACACATATATCTATACGTATACATAGATATAAGTATCGAAATCCCTCACGTTTCTTCCACTCTCGGATCTTCTTCCTTTTTTCTTTCTTTTTTTCGTTTTTCTTCTGCTTTCCTCAGCTCTTTAGATTTGTTTTTTCTTCACCTCAAACGCGCCGACGCCGACACTTGCTTCCTCGATCCTCGAGTACTTATACGATCGTCGGAAAGGTCCCTTCGCTTATTGCTCTCCTCTCTTTTCTTTCCTTTCTCCCCTTTTTCTTTTTTTTTGGTTTTTATTCGTCATTCATTTATTCACTTGTATGCATTTATTTATTTAATTTCGTTTTCGTTTTCCTATATCTGTTTTAGAACTAAACTAATTGATCACGATGTATGTAATATCATTAATTAGTTATACTTACGCGCATCGGAAGCAATTTTTTTTTAAATGATTAGATGCGGGCATTCAAGTCTTCGTAGCACGTGTTTTCGAAAGACGGTGATTTCAATGCCCGCAATCGCAACGATCCACGTAGTTTTATACCTTATAGGTATATCATAAATTATTTTTCACACCGATAACGTAATTGAAAAAAAAGGAACATTGACGTGGGAAATTATTGCTTATAGTAGACGTATATATAGATGTCTTTTTTGAAAATTCAATTTTTCGTTATAATCCAATTATTTATGTGATTCAAAAAAATGGTTCAAACTAAAATCAAAGGAGTTTGAGAAAAGACTTTGAGAGAACGATGACATTTCGTTTCTTTTTTTTTTTTTCATTCGATTTATTTATAATAAACGATCATCGAATTATCTTTCGATATAATCTGCGAAAGAATATTAGATTCGTGAAATAACTTCGAACCCTCGATATTATTTGAAATGAGACACTCTGTATATAAACGAAGTTGTTGTACGTGGAGATAATATAATAAAACGTCGACGGAATAATTTCTATATAAAAGGAGAGCAATAGTCGTAAATGTATCGTAATAGTATGAACATATACATATACATATATACCATATACTTATACACCCATATGAGTAGGTATGTATGAAAGTAAAATCGATGATCATCTTAATATTACAAACATTGCACATGTATATGCGAAGAGACATTTATTCAATCGGATACTATTCATAAATTTCAACATTTTCTGTATTATAATACGCTGCAGAGATCGGCTCTTACGCGGATGTACCGAGTATACCTACCTTATACGTATCTACTTATCGATATGGTATATTTTATCGATAAATTGATTAATAAATAAATAAATAAATAAAGTCGTATAAATCGACTCATATTATCGCAAGTATCACAATCCGCTGCTGCACTGCTGCCGCTTCATCGACCATTTGTTATTTATTATTACGTGCTGCACTTTTGTTTGTCTTTTATTTATTTATTTATGCTCATTTATTTTTTTATTTCACTTTTCATCTGACCCATCGATATGATAATAATTATATGTTATCTACCATTATTTAAACCATACATAAATATGTATAATAATATGCGGGTAATATAGGAATAAAAAAAAGAAATGAACCAATAAATAAATGTAACGGAAAAAAAAAACGAGAAACTGACCAAAAAAAAAAAAAGGAAGAAATAGTCCAAGGGTAAAAACTGCGCACGATGTCAGGCATTTCTGTATATACCTGCGAAATTCCGCATATAATATATATAGATATATACATCAGGTAAAAGTGGACTTCCGGTTAATTTTTTTCTCACTCTTTTTTACGTTATATACTTAGCTAGAAAACACGACTTTTCAATAAACGAAAGCACATCGCATCTGCGGTACAAGTATATACCTCCGCATTAGTCCCTAAATTCGCATTGGTATACCTATGTATAGAAATTCTATCCCGTCTGGCGCGCTCCAGACGTCTATAGGTACAGGAATTGTTTTATACATACCTATACTGTCTACGTAGATATGTACGAAAGATATCACATGATTTTGAAAAATTTATAATTTAACTCTGCAATTGTTGTTTTCATATTTGTTGAAAATAATTCATTGTCAGTTCGAAAATTCCTTTGCAAGTAAGTATACATAAATATACCAATTTATTATCTCGTATTTTTTTTTTTAATGAAAAATAAAAAAGAAGCAAAGGATACCACCTTATAAATATGTTACCTTATCTCACGCAACGCGATTCGTCTAATTCTCTATTATCACGCATGGGTCTCTCAAAACTACGAGTAACACCGGACTACGATACGTAGAAACAATTGAAGAATCGTGGAAAATCGTTATCAGAATGAAAAACATAAAATACCAAAAAAAAAGAATAGATATCAGGGAAACGAATCAAGGCGATCGATCAAACATCTTACATCATCAGAATGATCGTCTGCACCTGCGCATATCGCTACGTATAATATTTTAAACAAACAAATAAATAAATAAAATAATAAAAGAATAAAACAGAAAAACTCCCGCACCTTACATACCAGTAGGTACATAAGTGGATCGATCTATCGCGTGAGATTGCACATAATTTATGATATATTTAAATATAGTATAGTTACTACAAGAGTCTAGGGTTGACATCAGGTCGCAAGTAGAATCGATACGTGAACCTATATGTACACAGGTATATATGTACATTTGTGTATATACATGAACTGTTATTGAGTAAAGTTTTTTTTATTTTAATTATAACGTTTCATATAATACATTTCATGTATATGAAACTTGGTAACAATAAAATAACAATAAAAATCCACGCTATACATTATGCGGCATGCAGATGTACATATGTATAAGTTATATACATATGTAAGTGCATGCGATGATGATGTATTGTAAGCTACGTTTGATAAAATTTGGGCGTTAATTATAAATAAAACTGTGATAAGAAACGGAATTATGTATACATACGCAAGATAACATAAAATGTTCATGTATAAGTATTTTATACGTATAAATATAGGTATGTAATATTGATGATCGCAGCTATCAGAATTAAAAAAATTGAATTATCGAAATGCACAATCGAAATGTATAAGTAAACGAGGATATATAATAAAAAAATGGGCGTAGATTGATAGAAAATCAATTAGTGAATAAACACCTACCATTTTTTTTTTACATCAAATTTTCGCTACGCGATGCGATGTGAGAAAATATTTATCACATTTAAACCAATGACGCAATAGAACCGGATGTTCCCGTATCTATATACTGTGCTGCAGTATAGCTCGCGTGATTCACGTAAGAGCTAAAAGGAAAAAAAAAAGTATATAATGTAAAAGAAATTGCACTACATAAACGTTCTAAATATAAATCATCACATGACGATCATATGACATAGTTTATGAAATGACGTGAAGCAACATTCTGCGCTGTAATAATGATTTTTATAGATAGTAAAGAAGAATTAAGTCATTAGTCAGACATGTATAAGAATATGAAGAAAAAAAAGGAAAAGTAAAAAGTAAAAAGTAGAGAAAAATGTACGCAAAAGTCTGTAACTCTTTCTACTCATCCCCTCGTGAGGAGAAAAAAAAAAAAGAAAAACTAAATTGTATCTTCGGACGTACAGTACATACCTATATACCTACCTACATACCTAATATGAGAATCCCATTGTAGGTAAATATAACGGCTATTGTTGTAAAAGTATATACATCCGATGCCCAAATACTTTTCTTCAAGATATATTTCGTACGCGTGCCACTTTTTCGAGAAACTCAAAATATCTCTATATATGTATAGTATATAGTCTAGGTATATAAGAGGATCAGATTCTCGAAGCTATTAGGAAAGATCAACTCCTATATAAGGGTCAGAATTATCTCGTGTTTGCATCTCGAAGTGAGTAGGTTATAATAGGAGAATTCTTCCTTTTTTTTTCTCTGTCTCTTTTTTTTCGTTTTTTTTCATTCAGCTTATTCCCGGGGTCACACCTCCAGGGGTTCCTATGTATATTATTATATGTACGTATTATAGTATATGAATTTCTGCAGAGATAAGCTACTGCGTTTACATATACATATTTATATTACACATATATAAGTATGTCCATAATAATAATTATATAACTATGATCTCTACAGGTACAGCGAATTATTAACAAACAGAATAATGCAATAAATGAGAAATCTGTTAGATTTTAGATCGTTTAGAGCAAATTTGTCCGAATTATGTGACATTATATGTGCCTACAGGTACTCGCAATGTAAATATAAGATATGTAGAAAAGATTCCTTCCGAAAGACGCGACGCGGTTCGTCGCCGTCTAGAATAAGTGCATCGGTGCATCTCTAAGCGTGTACGTATACGTATACATATATTTGGTCGTGGTTATAACCAGAGTCCCCGAAGGGTCGCGACGAGATCAGACGTATAATAAGTTCCGAGTCCTCTATAAGATGCGGTTCTATATAGAAAAGGACGGACTAAAATACAGTGGTATAGCGAGAGCTACAAGAAAACCCTTCTACGATCCGGCGGCGCCCTGGCGCCTCATCTTCTAATCGAACTTGTCTTTCCAATTCTCCTCCACCGTCGCCACTACCAACACCAGCAGCAGCATCGGCACAAACTTATTATCGGGCCTCCGGCTACTCCTGCCCCGCGTATTAATGCCCCTCGTATATCCGTTAATGCACGATTATGGACATCTTTTGTCTCTTTCTGAAAGAATAATTCGCAGCCAATGTATTATATGGAAAGTATATTTAAAACAGCAGTTGACAGATCTCCCTCACCTCAATAACGGCTGTTCGGCTCTCCGTTTAAATTGGGATTCTAATTACCTATATTCCTGTGAATCCTGAATCTCGATATCCAAATCCCTGCGGTATGATCGTCGAGGGTGTGGTGGTGGTGTCCGGAATGTATGCGTATAAGACAGATCGTAGAGTTGGTGGGTGGGAGCGCAGCTTGCCCGATGATGCGTCAGGCCCGACACATAGTTTTCTAAGTTGAAGCAGCAGCAGCAGCTATAAGCGGCAGCCGTCCGGCGGCGCCAAAGATCACTATAGTTGCACCACTCTTGATGGCGCCAACTTGAAACGTGAACCGCTCTACACCCCAGACTGTATAGGTATAAGTTAATACACTCGAATGTCGCTGTAGTTCTGACGTTGGTATAAGACAACCACTAAGCTACCCTGCAGCCCGCTGTGTATAGCTTAGCGGTAGAAACAGGAGCACTAAATTCGGATCCACCAGACGACCCTTTTCTCTCTCTCTCTTTTTTTCACTTATCTACCCTCGCAATATAATATATGAACAACAACGATTGTACCGATTCTCCACTAACTTTTATCTTTCTTGCACTCGTTTTCCCCTTTTTTTCTTGTTTCTTTTTTCTTTTTTTATATTGTTCACGCTCTCGTTTCCTTTTGCAGCACCATTATATCTATACATACGCATATGTATTTACATACGTATATGATAATCCTATCGCAGCATGCGGGTAACTTGCATTTATATACATAGGTAATGATAATGTATAACGTGAAATAATCGATCTCATTATTATCGTTATTTTAAAGTGAGGTAAAACCAAAAACAAAAAAAACGCCCACCCTTAATGAATGAGATGGATTTTTTGCAAAGTAAAAAAATATCATCATTTCTGGTTATGAGGAATTTTCTGTGCAGACTCGTGGTATATTTTATGGGCTAAACTATATTATATATAAAGTGAAATAATTCGAAGAATTTATTATGTACAATAACGTGACGTTATATATCGAAACGTAGTGTGCGGTGAAAATGATAATAAATTCGATTATAATAACGTGATAATTGTTGAACAGACTTTGCGATAAAACTCTTTATATGTATATAATATCGTAAATATAGCGTGTTTTCCCTAAATTAAAACGAACATAGATGCATGTAAATTACAGGTATACGTGTACCTATATCGAGAAAATTTACGTATATACAAATATATAAAGTGAAAAGGGTATATAAAATGAGATATAGGTAATATAAGAACGAAGGTATACAGTGGTATGTTGTATACGAAAAGAGAAAAAAAGAAAACAGAGAAGAACGGGAAAGAAAAATGAGAATAAAAGAAGGAGAAAATAATTCCTCGAATCCCACCGGATCGCACCCCTCACCCTGATATTCTCCCGTAGGTTCTGGCCCCCGTCGTCGACGGTAACGCCTACATGCCGCTAAAGCTAAACCGAAAGTCGCGATGGCTGCGCTCCGACTATCTCTGATCGTTGGAGGAGGAGACACGACTGCGCTCTTCCGACCACCTTCATCGTATTTCTTTCTCCCGCCCCCTAATCTCTGTATTTCTCTTCTTTTTTTTTTATCAAAGAATTCTGTCTCCTTTACTTCTCTTTTATTTTCTTTCTTTTTTCTAGGAAATACACGCGCGTGCGCGAGATGATTGCATATCTATACAAATTATTATACGCATATATAGGTATTTTATGTTTAATATATCGGGTGTACGGAAAATGAGAGATATCGTTTTTTATCTCGATTGAATTATAACGATTTGAAGAGTTACTTAGGTAATCGAAGCCCACAGAATATTTTCTGCCATGTAATAGAAAATTGCGAAGGGATATCTGCCCTATCGTTACATTATAGATTTGACAAATTGATAATTACGATTTCTATTTTGAATTTATATATAAGTAATAATATTAATAAGTCGACTGAGTAGTAATTTTTGAAATTTTTCTATTACTTTCAGCATTACCGCAGTCGGATGTAGACTTTGGGTTTATTCATATACGTCTACATAGCGTCGGACCAATCACCGTTGCAGCTATATAATTATATAGAAGATAACCGCAGAGACTCTGTATATATTGAATATATAGGGTAAGATAAAATAGAATGTTTCACGGAAGTAGTAGCACTGGGTACGGCGCAGGTTCCGATTACCAACAACAATCTCAACAACAGCAGCAGCAACAACAGCAGCAACAACAGCAGCAACAGCAACAACAGCAACAGCAACAACAGCAGCAACATAATCAACAACTTCAGGCTCCCGTTTATGTCCCATCTTCGAGACCAACTTTGGCGTCAGCGGCAGCAACTGCAGCCGCCCAATATCATTCTTTTTCAACTTCGGCCTCACCGGCTTGGTACGATGAAAATCTATTAAAGGATAATTCATACGGTTACAATTAATCGATCGATTATTCTGTTCGCCTATTGAATTATCATCGTCATACCTCGTGGTTTCTGTGTTGCAGGGATAAAACAACCTCATGGCAGCACGGAGTTGATTCTTACGCGGCTCATCACGCTCTGACAGGTCATTCCGGAACGTCGACCGGAGGTATCGGTCCCCATGGTCCTCATGGCCCCCACGGACCTCATACGGGTCATCCTCATCCGGCACATCCTCATTCAACCCTTGCAGCCGCGGCAGCTTCACCATTTTATGCGCAAAACGTAGCTATGATGTCTTCGTGGCGAGCTTACGACGGTAGCGGATTCCAGAGGGCATCACCGTACGGTAAAACTATGAAAATATTAAGTTTTCATTTCTCTATTGATTTCTTTTTTTTGTCATCACTTTTAGAAACATTTATAAATACTTAGATTATGATTCCATAATTGTACGTATGAAATAATTGACAATTTTCGAAGACCTTGATAGCTAGCTTTTTGCTTTTATTATTCATATCTGCTTGTTTTTCTTTATTTTCTATTTAACGAGAAATTGGATTCTCTGATTTGTGCAACGTGCGGTGAGAGTCGAAATAGAAGAAAATATAACTCACCCATACATAATACAGAGGAATTATTAAAGCTCGTGCACGTAATCTAGTGGTAATAATATAAGGGAACCAGAAGTGTGGTTTTCTATCCTCCGAGCATATCATATGAGAATAAGAGCGAAGGCCATGTGTTCATCATACAATATAGAGACCTAAGTGATAGCGGCATCTTTGACGTGGGTTTATATTGAAAGCTGAGAAGCAGCCTCGCTGCAGCATCGTCATATGCATAGGATGGGAGGGTAGGTTCTTCGGTCAAGAGGTGCAGCAGCAGCAGCAGCAGCAGCAGCAGCTCGTACCACATCTATGCACCAACAGAACCTGCAACATGTATACATAACTCATGTGCGTCATAGCTGCCGATGCTCTTCGGCGTTGCTTCATCTTCACAGTCAAAACTCAAAGCTCTCGTGAAAACTTTTAACAGAATCCATCGCCACAATGTCAGGCGTCGGCGTCGGCGTCGGCTTCGACGCGTTGCGTCGGCCCGCGCTAAACTAAACCGCACCACTTATTACATACATATGATACATTCATGTACATAAGTTGAAACATATATAAAACGTCTGCGATCCGTTTGAACTTTCGCGGCAGAACAGAATTCATTTTTATGAGATCATGCTTTTTAATTTTCAGATACGGCAATGGATTTTCAATTTGGCGAAGGAAGAGAATGCGTGAATTGTGGTGCGATATCGACCCCCTTATGGCGACGAGATGGAACAGGACATTACCTGTGCAACGCTTGCGGTCTTTATCATAAAATGAATGGAATGAATCGTCCGTTAATCAAGCCATCGAAACGCCTCGTAAGTATATCTATATCTGTCTAATATCTAACTATATATTTTGATCTAACAAAAACCAAAAGAACGACGCCGCAAAATAATAAATCTGAAACAAATGAATATTTTAAACAATGGGGTAGATCTCTGAATTTCAGACCGCGACACGCCGTCTAGGTTTGTGCTGCACAAACTGTGGCACTAGAACGACGACGTTATGGAGACGTAACAACGAAGGTGAACCCGTGTGCAACGCTTGCGGTCTATATTTCAAACTCCACGGAGTGAACCGACCTCTGGCGATGCGAAAGGACGGAATACAAACGCGAAAACGAAAGCCTAAAAAAACACCGGAACCAAACGCGAGGCCGTCGGGTACCGACCACGAAACTTCAACCTCCACGACCTCTTCGCCCTCCGGAGGTAAATTTTGAAAAAGAAACGAAATCTTTGAGTGAGGTAATAACTGAAAAATAATCATTTTTTTTCTTATCCTCGTTCTTTCTGCTCAACCAGCCGAGTTAAAACCGAGTCAACGACAGCAACAGCAGCAGCAACAGCAACAGCAACAACGATCTCAGCAACAACAACAACAGCAGCAACAACAACAGATAGAAACCCCCAAAGTAACGCATTCGACGGTAACGTCATCCGAACGTCCAGTTTACTTGGGTCACACTTCTTTGTTATCGAGTAACAACAATACGGGTACAGTTGCAACTGTGAAATCTGAACCACGGGGTAGTTGCGACGGTGTTATAAGTCAGCAGTACGCATCTTACTATCAACATCCTCATCAATTGGGAACGACAACATCCCTCGGTGAACATCAACAACAAAGTTATTACGGTACGCAAGAGGCGCCGTATCATCATCAACACCACGTCACAGCCGCAGCGAAATTACTCGCTTCGTCGTAAAGCCATAATTAATTAATTAATTAATCAATTAATTGGTTCGTTAAGAAATTTTATAATATTTAATTAATCAAACTACATATATATATAAGTATCATCGCATATAGTTATATAAATTCATCTATTTCAGCAGTGATTTAATTTATTTTTTGTTTTTTTTTTCAATAAAACAATTCAGAAAGAATGAACGTAACTCTTATAGTTTTTTTTTCTTTTTTAAATTAAATTAAATTAAATTAAATTGAATAAAAAAAAAGAATCTGAATCAAATATCTAAACTGCTCGCCATATATGTGTATAACAACATTGATAAAAAAAAATATATATATATATATAAATATTATAATACGATATTAATTGTTGACACCGCTGTGTACTTATTATAATTATTATTATCATTATTATCATTATTATTATTATTAGTTTTACATATTACAATTATTATGATTATGATTATAATTAATTATTATTACATGAATATTGTGTAAATAGTATATAATAATTATCACGAGTCTATACACTATATGCATATACCCCCCCTATTCCTCGCCCACCCTCCTGAAAAAATATCTCGCACAGTACATATAACGGCAATATTATTACGTAGAACATTTTATTATTATTATTATTATTATTATTATTGATTGCTATTATTATTATTATTATTGTTGTTATTATTACGTTTATTATTATTTTTCTTCCGGATATTATGCACCGTACAATATTATGTATATGAATATTTTGACGAAACAGAGAAAAAAAAAAAAAAGAAGGAAATAATGAAGAAAATAAATCACGCAATCAATATCAGTATAATAGATATATACCTATACATGGATAAATAAATTATTTACCCTAAATACCTAATATAATATATTTTACCGGATACAGTTTATACTTGTAAAATGAAGAAATCGAAGCGATTTTTATAGATTTATATTGTACTTGGTATAGATAATTAATTTATCGTTCGTATAATAGACGATGTGATGTCTGTACTATTTTTTTTTTTTTAAGAAACGATGAAATCTATGTTATACTTGGAGCGTGGGTGTTTTGACACCTGAGTGTCACCTCGGTAACTCGGTAATATTTCTATACAGGCAACGAATGTGTATCAGGTCGAAGGGCAACCTGCGCACTGACCGGATACGTTTTAACGCTGCACTCTAGGGGGGTTAAAACGTTGCCCTGTCCAGAGCCGCGCCTCATTCGATCTCTGATTTTCAATCCGTTCCGCCACCCATGCAATATCTCGATAAGAATATCGACGAGGGAAAGAAAAACTAAATAATTGTAATAATTAATAATTAAAACTATAGAAATAAAAATATAGTAACGATATAAGGAATATTATATAAGAAGATAATAGAATCTCGTAATATAAATATATTCAGAGAGAAAGAAGAAGTTCTACTATATTATGGGTGAGTGAAAAAAGAACAATTTTTTGAAATGTATTTTACGTTTAAATTTTTCAATTCTTTTTTTTTTCTTTTCAATTCTTTTTTATGCACTTTGACGATGATTATTTGTTGATCATATTTATACAATTTCCACATAGTTCATATAATAGAAAATCTTTAGTTGTGATGAAAATTAGAAAACCAAATTTTACCTTAAAATTTAGGTAGAACTTTGCCCGCTCCAGTGTCGTGTAAAGTGTGCGGTGATCGGTCCTACGGTAAACATTATGGCGTTTATTGCTGCGATGGATGTTCGTGTTTTTTCAAAAGATCCGTACGTCGCGGCGTTCTTTATACTTGCATAGGTATACATAACGATCAAATTGATTAATTTATTTCTAATCAAAATTAATATCCATTCGATAATCTGCATGGTGTGCAGTTCTAAATTACATGTAAAATAATGTTATCATATATACATTATATATTATATCTATACAGCTGGAACCGGAAGCTGCGCCGTGGACAAAGCAAGAAGAAATTGGTGTCCCCATTGTCGTTTGAAAAAATGTTTCGCGGTTCACATGAACATCGCAGGTAAGCTTATAGATATGCATAACATCAATTTATACACATTAATGAAACGCGAAATTGAGAAACGAGAAAAAAAAAAAAATTAAAACCACATTTCATAAGCATATATATAAAAAACTGCAAATCGGAATCAAAAATGGATTTGGGTATATGAGATTGATGACTTTATAAACGTGAATATATATGTTGCCGATTACATAAACTGTTATATACATATATGTTATTTTTCTTTGCTCGTATCTTTATACTTGTATATACATAAAATGCAGTCGAAACGAGATACAAATATGCACACGTGCCGACACGTGTATAAATAATATTCACAAGTGTCACGACAAATCCCTAATTGACAGGCATGATCCAATGAAAAAATCATAAATGTGTTTGTAACTGTTATGACGTGCAAAGAAAAATGAACAGTCAAAGATAAATAAACAAATTTTTACAAAATGAGAAAGTATAGCAAAATAATAACTACATTAAATTGAACTTGAATCTGATTCGTCTGATAAAAGTATAGGTACTTTTTTGCAGTATAATTATTATTATTACGTATACCTTATATAAATATGTATATATTTATATAATTAATGATCTTTGGTGTAGACGTAATAATACGCTTGTACGCGGTTTTATTACACATATACATATGTATATGAATTTGAGTATTTTCTGATTCTATACATCGTATAATATACATATAAATGTATAGGTACTTGAACATTTGCTCGAGCCCACGCGATCATGAATATCTATATATATATATATATTCTTAGGTTTATGGGGTGGTGTTGAGGGTGTTAAGGCGCGGTTGGATATTATAATACAAAAGTGTAGAGGTAACAAAGCACTGACAGCTCAACGAGTTTCAGGGTATATAACGCGTTGTCACACGTAACGACAATCAAATCACTCGCCTTGATGGTCTTATGTGTCGTTTGCTCACACTACACTTTACTATACGCAGTTTACCCTTATTCACGACCCCACGTAAGGCTAAACCCACACCTGAAAATTGACGGGCAAATTGAAAGCAAAAATGACAAATTTCATATATACATAATTTTCCTTATTAATTGTTTAATTTTTTTCTTCAAACAACGAAATTTTAATCTATGCGATTTCAGCGGTTGATAATTTTTATTATTTACGATATATCTTGGAGATTTGATACAATAAAATATTATAGATGTATCGATTTTTAATGTGTGAACGTAGCTTTAGGAGATTCGAATTATTTGACGTGGTTAACCCCATTCGATGATATATCACCGCGTATACGTACAATTCACGTTCCAGCCGACAATATTATCGTTTAATTATTTATACGACGACCAATGATTGAATGAGAAATATAGGAAACAGGTGTAGTAGTTTTTACATCATATTATACATACCCATGTTATATGTGCAAATCGGTTTTACGATTTTTATACACATGATTATATGATTTACACCTGATGTAATTCAGAGTATAATATTTACCATTTATATAAATATAATTGGAACGATTAATAAATTATCATTTCAATCAATTATTTGTATACGTGATATTTCCATATAGCGGTTCAAGAAGAACGAGGACCTCGACGCAGGGTAAAAATATCACCATCTTCGTCATCGTCGTCGGCTCGGATTACGAGTTCGGTTTCAGGATCTCGAATGTTTTGCAACCTTAATAAAATGGCCGCCGTATCATCCGTGCAGAATAAGATTTCCGAATCTTTCACCACCCGCCCTGCGTCAGGAATAAATTGCAGAGTTCAACAACCGATTTTAATATCGCCGAAACCGATGTACGAAAATCGTATGAATCCACGTCTAATTTTACCTCCGATGAATTTTCAAAATAATTATCCAATATCCGCAACGTCGTTCGGAAGAACCGTATTACCCGCAGGTATAAATTAGCGAAACTTTTTTACATTTTTATAACAAAATATACCTACCTTAAAATTACTCACGTGTTTTTTTTTCTGTCGGCAGGTGAAGTTATACAGTACGAAGTTTCGGCGCAAATTCTTTTGGCCGCTGTACGTTGCGCTAGAAATCATCGTGATTTTTCAATATTGAGTAGGGTAGAACAAAACGGCATACTTCAGCGTGGTTGGCCGGTACTTTTTGCGTTACGTGCTTCGATATGGCCGCTGGATATCGCAGTTCTTCAATCAAGTGCACCGATGTCGGGGAAAACGGCGTTGAAAAGTTTGGCGAGGGCCAGAACTACTTTGATGGAAGTTCGTCCCGATCACGTGGAACTTTCAGTTCTCGAAACATTTGCGCTCTGTCGTCCGGGTAAGAACCATGCACAATTATTCATTTATTTTTCATTCGTTTCGATCTCGTTCTCATGTAATTGAATTCTTAGAACTTGCAGAGAGCAACGAGGGGCAGATAATAATGACTAAAGCGAGGGATGTCGCGGCTGATATTCTAGTTCGACATTTGGAAACGAGAAATGATCACGCCGGTCAAAGATTAGCAAGGATAATGCTCGTCCTACCCACTCTCAGCGCTTGCTGTTCTTGCGATTTTGCGAGCACTTTATTCGCTCCGATAATAGGAGACGCGGCTGTATTGGATCAAGTTATAGCGTCGATACAGTAAACTTATAACGAATATTTGCTGATTCGTCGAACAATTGCTGTAACTGGGAAATTTCCCTAAAATCAATTCCATCACTCACAATCAGAACTGTATACAGAAACGGATGTAAAATGAATATAATTTATGAATATTATTGCAAAAAGAAAGTAACGGTCTTCGGCATACCTCAACCGAATGCTCTGATCCTTCCAAAATATATTCCATAATTATCGAAATTCATACAATAATTTTTCAATATTGCCCATTGGCTTTTGACTTATAGATATGCCTATGTTTACCTATATATCTATCCAAGAAAATATATCGCAGCGATCAAGCTATAATAGGATATATATAATCATTCAATCAACCGGTTTTGCAAGATCATTTGTAGAAAAGAAATTTGCATATAAGTCGCGTATTTATAATATCCATCCAATTCTCAACCATTACCAGAGGAATTTATTCATGAAAAAAAAAACCTCTTTGTTCATGTCAAATTAACTGTTATGAGGGGGCAGAAAACTATTAGTCATGAATAGACTTCGTTTTCTCGTTAAATTTTGTTTTATTTTCTCCCAGATATTTATTCATTTATTATTCAACTCTCAATGGAATCATAGCTCAGATATTGCGCAGTGCAAAACCGGCATGTCCAACGAATGCGGAATAGTGTAGCAAATATTTTTGGCACAGTGATTCCTTAGATTCGATGCGTACCGTTTTTTACCTCGACGGCCAATGGTGGCCGCCCGATCGACAACGTGACGTGATTGTGCGACCGCGAGGCAGGAATATACTTACCGCCAGGTGGCCGAAGATAAAGGAAATAATCCACTTCTGAAATGACCACAGATACTAAACATGTTTATCTGCACCGTATCACGTACTGTATGTGCTCGTGATAAATTTCAACTTAGATAATAATTAATAAATATAAAATGGTAGAAGTAATGTCTGTATATTTTCTTTGGCACCTTATTAGTTGTATAATAATGTATATGTATATATATTTTATGAAATCGTATATTTACAGATCCTTAGAATAATATGGCTTGTATCAAACGATGAACAACAATACATACAAGTATCGGTATCGTATGGTGAAGAAACTGATATATACTGTACATACATACATACATAAATGTATATGTAAAATAAATTAAAAGGAAAAAGTTAAAAAAAAAAACAAACAAACAAACAAAATGCCTGTATGGAATTGAGATGTTTTCTGGAATCCTGGAAATTTTTCAACAATTTTCCCTCGTCCCATGAAAAAAGTAACATTCATTGAAAATAATAACCTCGTTGTTTACATGTATGATAAAATACTTGGAATGAAATTTCGTTGCGCCGTTTTACAAGAGCATGAAAGATTCTGTCAGCCAATAACAATAATATTAAAAAGTCCAATATGTAATAATACATAGATCAATACTATTTTTAATTCTGAGAGAAGTCGCCATCCTCTGGAGAATAAAAGATCCCAATCTCAATGAAATAATCGTATCAAATAATAAGATAAATAATTTCTAATTAATAAAATATAAGTTAAAAGATAATCGACGAGATAAGAAAACTAATAACGATCTTACTTAGAATGAGAAAATGAAAGATCTAAAGTTACGGAATTCATGTTCGTTCGTCGTCAGTTACCGTAAGGCAAGTACTCCGATAAACGCTTCATAGATATACACAATAAATTTTAGACAGACTTTATCTTACGTAGATTAGAAAATTAGGCCTCTTCTTTCTATTTCTATAAAGTAAAAAAAAAAAACAAAAAAAGGTTTCCCTGCAGGTATTGCACACCATGAATCTATCGTAAATTCTTGGAATTGATTCGCGTCGCAGTTAAAGCGACATTAGTTCTCAGAGTTACGTAACTTACTTGCCTTATCAGGATTATTTCTTAAATATAAAGTTCGCGCAGCCCAATTTAAACTTGTGGCTGCGATCGCACCTATTTATTCAGTTAATGACACTTAACTAAGCACCAAACTGGAGTGATTATTATCAAAGAAAATATAATTAAATAAAAATTGCTGACTGCCCAAGGGTTTTAGACTTCCCAATAACCACGTAAGGGCTGACCTGAGAATTAGTAATACTTTTTTTTATACTTACGGTATCGTTCCTCCTCGGTTTGCCTATGCAGCTGATTAATCAGATCGGTTGGAACGTACCAAAGATTATTCACATTGTTAAGAAGAGCTTCTGTCACTTGACAACAAATCGCCGCCATGTTAACTTGTGCGGTAAGATCAGATTGATCACGAGGGTAAATACAACGAGGGGGGAATAGAGACGGAGCGACAATCATCGCCACATTGTGAATGGACATTTTGTTCGAACTCTGGTTGTCGACGACTAGCTTCAAGAAAGTCAGCAATGCCTTGAGCGTGCAACGATGTTCTACGGGAAGTAGCAGAACCAATAGATTTAAGGAGTAGGCAAGTTCGCTTGAATTTTTCACACCTGAAACAGAGATGAAGATCGTGTAAAAAGCAACTGATTATTTATCGCTGAATCAAACGTTGAAGGTCGAATACCAACCATGGCTCTGATAAAACGCATCGATCAGTTCAACGGTGAGTAAAGGTTGGGGTAAGTCTCTGAGCAATTTTTTCAACACAGCTGACAAATCGTGGCACGGTGTACGTCTGAATAGCTTATCGATCTCCTTGGGTTTACAATAAAAGTCTGTCTCTAGCTCCATGCAGAGCATTTCGACCTTTTGCTTGTGACCCCCAACGCGGAGAATTCCTTCCTCCTTAATTCCTCTTTTCGAGAGCTCATGTAATAGTTTTTGGAATACTAACGGTACGTTGCTTTCGTCCGTGGTAAGTTGGCTGTCCCTTAATAGGAGGGTGGACAAAGAGACGCCAAATAAATTACCCGCTGCAAATACGAGACGTTTTAATTGAGGTCATCGATCCCGTTCGCCAACCGATTCATTATTTTCAACACAAACCTTTACTCCTGCGTTTGTTCGGCTTCCGTTTGGTCAAAGGCACGTTATATTTGTCGAAAACAGCCGTCAACTCGAGCCACAGAAGTGATCTGAGTCTCGTGAGTTCTCTCTGTGATAATAACTCTACTTTGTGTTTTGGATACGCATCCTCTGCACGTCCATCTGAGCCCCACACCTGAGATCATACGAAAGAACCTTGCTCACTTTATCAAGATTCACGGAGGCAAAAATTTTTGAACCAATTACAGAAACTCACGTGAGACTTTGCCTCATTAGTTCTGCACATTTCCTCAAAGCTGAGGTGGCCGTGCGATGCGGTGCGATTCAAAGGATGCGTGATTAAATTGTCCTCCCCAGGTCTGCTAAGGCCATATAAACTACTGTGACTCCGCGTAACGGTCGCATGGCCTCCGGAGCTTCTCCTAATTTTTAAGATACGATTCGATGACTCAGGCGATAAAAACACGAATATTATTTTTGGGGTAAAAGACAAATACCTCAGCGTTGCGTGGTCCTTAGATACCGGCAGCTTTCCAGAAGGCTCGACATCCAAGTGAGTAGTATTAGCAACTTCGCTAGGATCACTGCCACTTCTTCTCTGAATCGAAGGTCTTGAGAGGTGGATAGTCCCGAGCCTTTGGTAAGCGGTTAATTCTATTCCCTCTGAGGAGTTTGTCAGATAAATATCTTAAGCCTGCTTCAAAATCAGGTGACTGTTACCTGAATTCCCAGCAATATCTCCTTTCTGGGACCAGTGACCTGTCCGTCTGAATATTTCTTGAATAGGCACAGAAGTTGGTACAGGGATCGGAGTTGGATGAGCAATAGGCATAGGGGCACTGGTCAATCTACGAATAGTTTCTTTGCCGTCGATCGAAGGGCGGTGGAAAATTGATACAAAGCTTGGTACGTTGTCGCTAGAAAAACGTCAATAACCGAATGCAGGGTTGTAAGAGAAGTGAGCTCTGAAGATCGAATTTTCAGTTTACCTGCCCTGGTGACCGTCGATCGCTGTAACCGTCGGCGGAGAGGGCGGCAAAACATTTTCCAAAGTTTCCCCTGGGACTGAATCCAGCGAATCTGGAGTCGCGCTTCGGGATCTCGTGCCTGTACTCGACACCTGAAAGTATCAAGTTGAATATTTGGACTTAAGAAATTGGAGAAGAAAGAATTAAACTTACCTCAACGTCTTTAAAAACATCTCTGATGTCCGGCTTGCGAACTTTCTGCTTTTGATTAAAGCGCTGTTTCACCGTATGATTGAGAGATTTCACTCTACGCTTCACTGCCTCCGCCTGTGCTCGCGACAGAGGGCGTAGAGCTGCTCCCAGCTCTTCTGGCTGAATTTCCCGTCCTTCTTTCCATGGCTCAGTCAATTCTCCTAAACCAGCTGCTCGCAGCCATTCCGCCTCTTCTTCACCTTCTGAAAAATCATTAAGAGATTTTTATTACAGGCTTAAGCAAAAAGATCCATTTACGCACCGTCGTAACTTCTAGGGCCTGATTCCTCATCGAGATAATCGTCGAGCAGTTTCGTTTCCTCCATCATTTTCTTGTATTCGTCCCAATATTCCTGCATATTGGCCCCACCTCCGCCAAATGTAGCACCATGGCCTCTATCCATATTTTTGGCTCTTTCAGCAGAATATGGGTCGTTATTACAACTGGCTATCGAGCAGCAAAGATTATCTTGTCAACGGGTTATCTGACCTGAACTTGATCCGGTTGCTAGCGTGTAGCTGCTGACTACGATACCTGAAAAAGTCAAAAGTACAGAATATCATAAATATTTGTGGCTGACAAATGGAAAATGTTTAAAAAAAAAAAAAATTAACTAAAAAAAAACAATACAAAATAGTTAACCTTAACCTATGAAAGTCACAGATCCTGTTTGATAAAAACACATAAATGCACTCATGTGAAAAAAAGGAATTGAAGGTTATTTCGATCTGTAGGTAAAAAAAGGTTTCTTGGAACGAAAATTAGGTTTAAAAGATGACTCGTAGTTCGTGGTCATACATACCGTGTAGAAAGGCACACCCATCAGGTGGGTTTTATAGCGTAATCAGGTAAGAATGAGGAGCTAGCGAGTAATAGAAATTTTGTTTACCCAGTGCAAAGCTCACTCAGCATACAATAACGCGCATATGTTTGAATTCATTATCTGATCGTTGTTTTCGTAGCCCATGATAATAAACCACTAATAAACTGTCACAGAATTAGGTAGAACACGACGATTGGCGATTATTTATCAAACAGATTTGTAAAACAACTGTAATTTTATAGATTTAAAATACCATTTCTTCCGGATATATTTTATATTGGTTTTATTTTACCTGCCATATGAATTTTGCTTAGGTATGCAATGTTGACATCCAGCCACCTGTTGATTACTGGCATTCCCTCACGTCGCGTTGCTGCTTCTCCACGGCGCACGTAAATGTAGGTTTGAATGGCACCTGCTTCAAACACCTCGATACTCTAAACTGAATGGCAGCCTCCCACTTAAAATAATTCACGTTTTCGTTCTTCCAACAACGTTGCCATTTTGGTTTCTAGGGAATACGCATTTCGATGAATGACTTGATTCAACAGATATTTATTAATGGGAATAGGGTTGTGGGATTCGAGGCGCACGGGAAAGTTGAAGAACGAATCGAGGTACCCCTTCAATGAAAATTCTCAATTAACTTTGACACCAACTTCCGATGAGATAATTTTAAAATGCAAAACTACACACAAAATCCA
The DNA here is from genome assembly GCA_963932425.1 of Athalia cordata. NCBI lineage: Eukaryota > Metazoa > Arthropoda > Insecta > Hymenoptera > Athaliidae > Athalia > Athalia cordata. The sequence goes on from OZ010625.1 coordinate 64,187,981, forward strand.
AAAAACAGCATGATGAATGTGACTTACATTGCAAAGTAATACATTTTTAGAGATTGAAGCTAGAATGTTCAACTACAAAAATTCTCCGGCATATCTTCGCAAGCTACGGATGCAAAAGTATTTTCTGATAGGATTGGCTGGTATTATCGGCTGCGGGATATTCGCAAGTTACTTGAATTTCCACAACGAGGTTATTCAATTCAAATTCTTCAATCGCTAACACTCCATGCGAATAGAATTCTCTTTACACATCCTTAATTCTCATAATTCGTCTGAAAATTACATCAACATTTCTATTTGATTATTAAAGGTTGCCCGATACACGCGATCCGTTTTATATCGAGAAAGACAGGAAGCAACGAAGGAATATTTAGCGATGCTCAAGCAGAAGAGCAGCAATCGGCAATTATTAGCCAAGAATAAAAATCCTGAGCGAAAATTTGACGAATGACAATAACATCACTATACTAGGGCTACGCTGCAGTGATTTTTACATGTTATTGCGTCGATTATAAAATTCTTGAATAAATGTTCATTGATAAATACATCCTTGGTGTCAGAAATAGACCGAAATAATTGCACCGCCTTGCAATATGCAACTGAAAGTGCATCACAACCGAGAATCGTTACAAATAATCCGCTACCTCGAATTATAGCTGGCATCGCGGTACTCAGCTTCAGTATTTTTAAAAACTATTATCGTAAAATATATTGATAGAAATTCGATGTAAATCAAACATGTATTCACAAAATTAGGAACGAGGAAAACTCACCTGAATGACAGGTGCGTCACTCGGTTACACCATGTTGGTTGACACGATGCATCCTCAAGGGTTGTTCGACGGCTGCACATGTGTCGTCACCATGATTTTGAATTCCTTCTGCTAGAGGCCGCTAGTTCTTAGATTGAACGGTTGTTAACAGATAAATAAACAATTTTCAGCTGCATGTGGTCGCTGTCAGAATCAACAATAGAAGATTTTTGACTAAAAATCGATCAAATCTGATTCCGAATAATGGGGAAAACAAAGACTGGCAAAGGAGCGGCTATTTGTACCGGAATCGCTTTCATTTTGGTTGTAATAGCCTTCACCACGCCCAACTGGCTGGAAACAGACGGAAAATTAGAGAAACCCAAGTTCGTTAAGATAGGTGATAGGAATAATCAAATAAAATAATTTTACTTTTTACACAAACTTCTAACATATTCATCTTCAACTCTGATAACTTTTTCCCCAGGTCTATGGCAAGTTTGTTTCCAAGGAATCCAGGACACTCGTCACTTTTATGACGACACTAGGTTTTACGGGTGTTGGTGGGTTTTTGAAGAAGAATATTATGTGATCCACGACATAATACTACCTGATTTCTTTGTGGCAACGCAGTTCTTCTTTACTCTGTGTATGACACTGCTCTTAATTGGAGGTTCCTTGGCAACACTTTATACTTGCTGTTCTCGACAACACGACAAATACCAGCTGTTGCTTTGGGCAACAGGAGCAAACCTGCTACTTGCTGGATTCTGCGGGATGATAGCAGTTATTATATTTGCTGCTCGAGGGGACGGTCATGATTGGATGCCAAACTGGGAGCACAATCAAATCGGATGGTCCTTTGCGCTTGCTGCTTTTGGGTCTGCTTTTGTAAATATTGCAGGCATTTTATTCCTGATTGAGGGAAGGATGAACAGGAATCAAATGCAGAGAACTATCGAGGAGATGCGCAGAGCACATACGACCATCTAAGGGTTACGAAGTACAGAAAGAATGAGAAAGATCTTGTAAATATTGATTACTCATTTTATATTTATATGTATTGTTGAAAACCAAATTCAGCCCCAACTTGTTATGTTTGAATCTTAATTTTCTGAGAGATTCATAACAGTGGAATCTTAGCACAACGTTTTTATGTACGTACCTAACTTGACAAAGAAATGATTTATTTATTTGTATGCAATCGTATACGTGATGTACCGTAAGTGTTTAGGGAATTGTTGTTTTTTGTTCAGGAAATCCGTCCGCTAGATATTTTTCTAACTTAAAAGATAAATTTTAAATATTTACTATTTTATATTATTTGAAATTAAACAAGGTTTATAAAAATATTTATCTGTGAAATATATGATTATATTATATTTGAAAATATTTATTTATTGGTCCCATGTGACAGTATCTTGAAATTATTACATAAGATTCATAAAATTTGGGATCAGTTTCTTGTCGAATGATCTTTTCGTGCTGTGAAAAGTGAAGTGGAACTAATATTTAAATATCGTTGACTAAAAACGTCCCAAAATCTATGTGTATTTGAAAACAGAAATATAAATCAGGTGAGATTATAATAAGATTTCGTGAGACGTACAAAGAGAATAAATAATTTAGTCAACTGTTATCGATACCGTTTACTTTGAGTAAACGTTAGCCTTCTATCAGTGTTTGTTTCAATGCTTTTGAAGCAGATTAACCTGTTAAACTATACTTACTGAGTATCTCAATTTAGAGACACCTGACCGATTATTAATGCATAATACATGATTTGGATCAGAGTCAATGAGTGAATGTTTGGAGATTCTCTACCTCAACTAGTGAGGAAGTTCTTCGTGAACACGTTTGCGTAAGATATCACTAAAATATTTATACAAATACAATATCATTAACTACTCTATGATAAGATGTATATGTATATGTCTATATATATCTTTATATATAAATGTAGAAAATGGACGGTAAGGAAGGCAGTCTTACTTAAAGAAACTGAAGTTAATAGCTACATAGAGATTTAGCTCATAAAAAACTTAGATAAAGCCGATCGGTTGCAGCCCATGATGGGTGTGGGGAGTATGGTGCATTTGCATCACCAAATTGCGGGATTCCTCACGCCGCTTGTACCCAGCATTGAAGTCTAAGAATAGGAGGAATGCAGCAACAGCATGAAGTATTAAGGACATCACCGCCATGGCGTAAGACCAAGACAAGTGATTAAAGTTGGGGTACATCAACCAATCTCTGCGCCAACATTGACCCCCGAATACCGATACGGCCATGAAGAGTGATAGAGCTAGAAGAGAAATTTCGTTGTAGTTCTGTGGAGGATATGCATTATTCTTTCAAACAATTTTTGGTACCAGTAATGATGTTGCCCATACAGGCAATCGAGGAGAGCATCCATTCGTAATGAAGAACAAATCTTAGAGGCCATCTGACGACGATGAAGACTGTGACGAACTGGCTAGCAAAAGAGCCCATCAAGGCAATGGTGCAGAATCCTTGAACAGCCATCAACCAGGGTGGCAAAAGCCATTCTCTAATTACGTAGAAGTAGTGCGAGAATACATGGTGGCAGCCATCAAACAAGTGGTAGAATTGATAGTAGGGATGTTGGTATTCGCTGAAGCAATACTCCCATAATCCCATGTGCTTGAAACTGCTGAACGTCTCTTGGTAGGACTCGATCCAGTATGGGCTATTAGAGAATAAATAAATGAGTGACATAGATACGCCATTGTTTTTGCAAGTGAAGCAGTTCAGATTCACTTAAATGGTTTTGGTCCATCAAATGTTATCGATAACAAGCTTTCAAAGTTTTTCACCTCAAGGGAACTGGATAAAAACGAGAGCAAAAGAAGCCTTGGCTTCAAATTGATCACTGAACAAATATAGTAGAAATAAAAACCTTGTGTATGCGATAAGAAGCATGATCCCAGCAACATAAGTGCAGATAGCACCGAATACCAGGGCGTCTGTAAATAATTGTTGAATAATTGATCAGTATGAATGGTTTTAAGATAGTTTAAGATCTACGTCTTCTTCCAACAAGCAGCTGCCGTGGAATAGGATTTGCAATATTTTGTTATCAGACTTACTCGATGCCCTGTGATACTGTTTCTCCATCCTGGCTATATCATTCAAATTTCAGTCACTTAGGTCACAATTTACTTCATCGACAAAAGTTGTGAATCGTATACGTTTATTAATTACGTTATAACAGTATTAACAGAATTAATCACTACGATCACTATCCACAAAAACAACGCCCGTCACTCGCCACGCCTTGACAACCAGAATATATTTCGGTTTAGAGATGGCGAAATGAGTCAAGATCTGAAAACTACTTGCCAACGCGCCACCAACGAATTCAATACGAAAACCGTCTGAAACTATCGTGGTCAGATCCAGCCGGTAAAGCGACAACCTAGGCAAAAATGTACAACAAATTCCGGAGACTTCAATGAATGGATATCGGAACAGGAAACATATCCGTCAAAACTCATCGATGAACTACAAACTATTAATCACCAATATATCGGGCTATGTTTTGTAATTAATCTAAAGTATACACAAAACTTTCTTTCAATTCACGACGAAGTTATCTACCCTTATATCATGACAATAAATATCTAATGGAAAACCGGGTGATTCAAATCTTTAACACGTGTTTATAAAAAAAAATATTCAACCACATGAAATACCTATACATGATAATTAATAACGTTGATTCATATTTGAAAAATAACTTGCTGACTATAATAACGCGAGTATATGGTATATTCATTTAAATAACCGCATTTTATATTATACCGCAGGACCGCAACTGTTATACTTCCTTCCACGTTCATACTGCAGGAAAACTCTCTGTACATGCAATGTATATTCTAAATTAGAATCAGTCGGTGCCTTCACTACTGTCAAGAATTTAAAACGGCGGTTTTAGCCTCGATATAGAATAAAATGATGAGTGCCGTCATTAAAAAATTATCGTTTAGCTGCAAACCCAATCGATCCGAAACAATCACCGCTGCACATGCAAGAATCAAGGAGCACAAATTTTAGGTAATTAAATCAATCATTTGTTTTTTGTGAAATGCAGAATATATGCGATATGTAATAGGATCAGCGTGAAATATGTGGTTAAGTTTGAAACAGAAAATGATTGTTAAATTTTTATATAAAATACAATCTAGAGAAGAGTTTAGAATATTTTCTGCATAAAAGGCGATCACGTTGACTTAACAGATGATGATATTTAAAATAATTATTACGCGAACCGCACACGTGTCGTCAAATGGAATTACATCGGTATAATTATCGAGAAATATAATAAGCTACGCGTGCATTATCGCGCGTCTGTATAGTATAACGCTGCATTTCGAATTGGAAGACCGTTCACTCGACTCGCGGGAATCCGAAGGTATCGAATGTGTCAGAAAAGTCAGTAGTGCAAAATATCCCTGTATAATATCATTTGTTTTTTCGAATTTTTCTTTTCACTCGTATAATATTGGAATAAAGAGATCAGTTTTTCGTATACATTATAAAGTTTACAAGAAATACAACCATATTTCGTTCAAGATAAAGAAGATGAAAAGTCAAAAGTACGCCGCACCCTCTGTAGCTCTTGAAAGGCTCAGCGAAAACCCTGACACTGAAGATGAATCGGATTGTAAGTAGACAAAAATATAAGTTTCAATAGATTTTATCTTCTGATTCATTCATAATTATTTTTTCTAATTTTCTTATTAATTTCTCATCGGTGTAGTATACATAATAGCTTTGCGGATCATGCGCGTGGTAATGCAGCATTTAAAATAATATATATATGTATACATATGTGCGTATTGTATGTACGTACCATAAAGCGCAAGATATATGTGCAATTATAAGAAGTGAAAGTTTCAGGTTTTTTTCATTTTGTGTATTTTTGTTTTTTCGTTTTTTTTTTGTTTTTTTTTATTCTGTGTGTATACGTACTTTAAATACATACACCGATTGTATATACCTATGATTATGATGTATACACGAAACCAGTTGCATTGGTATAATTAATTAATGTTTTACAATTTATACACGATGATTTTAATATCTACATATTATACCTGTATACATACATAGTTATATGTATATATTATCTAAGGATATAAGATAAAAAACTATTGATCAATTATGACTACAATCTATCGCGTACGATGACGATGACGTTATATTTACATTTGAATTCATTATCTATTTATAATATAATTCAATAACAACGATGTAATTGAGTTATTATACAACGAAATCGCCTAATCCTGCTGACATCGTCGATTTCATTCGTATATTAATAATATTTATGTAATATAATGCAGCGACACCAAAGTTTTCGTAATCATTATTGCAGATTTGAACAAATTTACCTTGACATATAATTACAGATATATGATATTCATAAATCATTGTATAATAATATAGCTTTTGATTTTTAATATCTTTTTCTTTCCGTCTAGCCGAATGCTGTAGAAATGCAGCTGGTGGTATTCAGGGTGCCGATTTTGAGACGGCTGTAGCCGCAACTGGATATGGAAAATTCAACCACCTTCTGCTACTGGGTCTTTTTCTTCCGTGCTGGGCGAGCATTTTTGACGTTTCAAATATATCGATGATACTCCCATCGGCTGAGTGCGATCTTGGATTATCAATGTTTCAAAAAGGAGTATTAAACGCCAGCACATACGCAGGTATAAGTCTTGTCAAACTCGAGATGGTGGTATTTGGAAAATTTTCACTTTCACAAAATCTATGAGGACCACCCTATTATACAGTATAATATACCATACAGGTCTATGTACTATTTGATGTACACATATGTATAACTTTCCAAAATATTCTATACATTAATTTGGCATGATTATCAAGAATGACAACAGTATATAGGTATATGTATACATCATAAATAGAAATTATTCTCCTGCAGGCTTGCCAAATGTTGAAACATAATTTTCTATAAATATATACTTGTATTAAATTTCTATAATAAAATTCAAATAGATTTTATTTTGCAGGTACGATAAGCACCGCAATGTTATGGGGATTCCTAGCAGACGTGTACGGAAGAAAAAAGCTTCTAATTTACGGTTTCCTGGCCGATTCTTTGTGCAATATTTTGAGCGGAACAGCACAGAATATATGGTTTCTATTATTCTTCAAATACTGCAGTGGATGCATGTAAGATTTTAATCATTTTATCAACTTCTGATATACATTATCATTTTAAGTGGAGCAAAAAGATGCGAATAATTGAAGGAAAAAAAAATATCATATTGTTATTAATTATTTATTAAGTTTTTTATTTACATTGTAGAATGAACGGCCCATACGCTATATCGATGTCGTACTGCGCTGAATTCCACGGTGGCAAAGAACGCGGTAGAGTTTTGCTTTATTTGGGACTTTTTTCAGCGATAGGCAACATCGCGGTACCAGGTAACAAAATTCTTTCATTAACATTTTTATCTTTTTCTTATTTCAGCTTCGCACTAAAAGGTATGCAGATTTAATCAGCTGGCCCAACGGCCTGAGACATATTTCATTTTTTTTTTTCTTCATGTTCGCCCTTTCAACGTGTTTTCTGTTTTATTTTTTCTCATCATTCTTACAATTAATTATTTTACTCATTCTGAATAAATTTTCATTATAGTTTCATACAAATGCGGTCCAAGATAAAGTAATTCTTCTCACAATTATAGTGTAACGATTCCTTTTTGTTTTTGTTTTTAACTTGTATAATTAAAATATTTCAGTTCTCGCCTGGTTGGTAATTCCCCAAAAATGGGAGATCGTACTTTTCGACGGTCTTTTCGTCTACAATTCCTGGCGTCTTTTTCTATCTCTGTGCGGTGCACCGACTCTGGTTGGTTTCATAGCGTTGATATTCTTTCCTGAGAGTCCAAAGTTTCTCATGTCTCAAGGTCGGAACGACGAGGCCCTTGGAATATTCAAAAAAATGTACACGATGAACACGGGCCATTCTTCGGACCAATATCCGGTTCGTACATTACTTTTTTTTCTCTCTCTTTCTATTTGTTATAACTTATGTTTTTTCTTACCGAACGAAGATCGAGAGTTTGGAGAACGAGATAGACATTTCTGGATCAAAGAAGAGCCTTCGTTCCATCAGCTCACGAAATAGCACAGAGTGTAAAAACGTTTTACGAGGATTAATGGACGGATTTAAACAAATGAAGCCTCTGTTTTTCACGCCACATTTATTGAGGCTTTTACTAGTCGTTGGTATTCAATTCGGAGGAATGCTCGCGTGAGTTCAATAATCACAGAAATGATTTAAAAAATAACTAAGTAACGAACAAAACAGAAAAACATTCAGCCTGTTTGTTACAGATTGAACACGATCCGGCTATGGCTACCGCAGATTTTCGCCATGTTGGAAAGTTTTTACGATTCCGATTACGACGAAGTTCAGCTGCAAGGCGGCTCTCCTACTTTCTGTCAAATTCTCGACTTCTCAACGGCGAAAGCGGCGAACGTGACTTCTAACTCAACGAATATTTCCCAACCACGAAACTGTGATAATGTAATGTACAAAAATTATCAATTCAACTCTCACTCGATAAATAATATTAATATCATTACATCAAAAAGTTCCTGTTTCTGTTTTTCTGTTTGTTTTTTGTTTTTAGGTAACGGTGAATAGCACGGTCTATCTGAACACCCTTATAATATGCCTGGTATCGACCGTTGCATTTGTTCTTATCAGTTTTCTCGTCAATATTTTTGGTCAAAAGAACATCCTACGTAAGTATAAAATGATATATGATATTTTTTTCCTCGTTATATTATACGTATACGATTTATCAAGGATTAATTTCTTTTTTCCCAGTATTATGCTACACAATTTCCCTGATATGTGCAGCATCTTTGAACTGGTCAGCGAACGCTGTGTTAACGTTGAGTTTAGCCTGCGTTTACGTTGCGTTACTAAATATTTCCTTAAACGCTGTGATCGCGATAACGGTCGATCTTTTTCCAACGACTTTGAGGTACTGAAACAAAGAGATAACATTTTTTTCACCATATTATTTTCTAACGAATAATTTTCTTCCAACTTATCTTTCGTTTTACAGAACTATGGCGGTTAGTCTGATAATGATGTTGGGACGTGTCGGATCATTGACAGGAAATCTATTATTCTCCGTCCTTCTTATGCACGGATGTATAGCACCCTTGATGGCGATTGCGGGATTGCTATTAGGTTGGTATGAATGAAGGCTTTTTGGTTTTTCATCTCCATCAATTTTTAAATTATCTATTTTGTTTCCGGTCCGAATCGTCGCAGTGTGCACCGTGCTGATTTTCCTCGTACCAAAATCCACCGGAGCCTTGAAATGACGTCGATTTATCCAGAATTGGATCAATAAAAGTAAAAAGAAAGAAAAAAAACACGAGGATCTTCGGTCAACGATTGATGCAATAATAATCGATGCAATGCGGGTAACATCTACTAAGGCGTGGCGCATCCGAGGAGGTCTCGCGGTCGGATAACATTTCTTTTTAAACGTCTGACGTGGATCTTTATAGATCGAAGAATAATTAACGAATAGAAATATCACAGTGAAACAAATGACGTCGTGACAATTCAATAAGCATTGATTCAAACGGAACGCGATAAAATTTATTAAATTAAAAAGAAATTTTGCGAATATGTTATAAAGTCCCTGAAGATAAAAATCAGGTGATCCAGATTGTACATAATTTATCTTTTTGTCTCTAATTGTATTTCAGACAATTCAAAATATCTCGCTAAATTTTATTACTATAGTTATTTGGCAGAATTGACCTGTTTTTTATCGGTATTAATTTTTTTCGTTCCTTTTTCTTTAATGCCAAAAAGAAAATATATAACGCGATGATATTCAATAGTTTTTTTCTTCTTTTTGTTGAGAAAAAACGAAGAACAACAATTAACAGTATCAACAATTGAATTCACGTGTTTGCATCGCTGTGAAATATTTTTTTTCTGCAGTATACGCCGGAACCCAACAGTCTCAACCGCATAGTAGCTTGCGAAGGGAGTTTTACTCCGCTCTATTTCGCGTCTAAATTGCAGTACATATATATACCATGTACATTGTACATACACGTACATACATAGCTATATCACTATATGTACATTTATAAGACACGTTGAAAATTCCACACGTCACGGTATCTTATAACAGGGTCTGCGCGTGTCTGCATTATTATTTACTGTATAATATCGTGTATTTTATAATAATTATCAATTAGTCTCGACTATAATATTAATGAATAAATTATAATAGTACAAAAAGATGAAAATAAATAAATGAATATGTTACAAAAATTATAAGAAAAAAATTAAAACAATAGAAGAAGAAAAAAAAGAAGCGTTAACTGTACATATATAGTGTTACTAATTGCGATCTTACCGATACGAAATGCAATATTACTAATTGCAATTCTCACCTTCCAAAACTGAATTTGCGAAAAAGTAGGCGGCGATAACACGGACAAAATCCTACGTATATTATTCTATACAGCCAATGTGTGTCCGTTCGATTAGCGCAGTTTATGTTCAGAGGTCATTTTTGTTTTCCTCTAAAAATAAAATCTGGAACGTGAATCAGGGGTAATTAGCATGTGGATAACGGGTAAAAGTTTATATCGCGGTAAGCGAAGAACCGAAAGTGTGTGATTTACAAAAAAGTAAGGATCTCTAACAAATCAAAACGATCCGACAAATCAAATTTTCAACTCAATTTCAATTCGATACCTACAGCTGTTTGGATTTTGTTGAATTTTTTGCGGGTTACTTCCCTCTTGGTTTTCATAATCGGATATACACGCATGTTATAGATTCTATAAAATATCGCAATTTTCAAACAAACAAAAAAGTAACCAATATTTTTTGTTTTCGTGAAATACTAAATAAAAAACGAAAAAAAAAAGTAAAACTTTCACTGCATCTTTACTCCGATGAGTATGTGTGCAGGATCAGGCCACATTCCAGGTAGATCCAACGTGGAAAAAAAAAGTCAAAAGTTCTGGGCAGCCCCGGGCATTAATTCCAGTCTGGTAGGGTGCGAAGGTGGAGTTCATCTCGTCATAAGGGTTCTTCAGTCGCTACCTGGGTCGGACTCATTTTCCGGTTTTCTTAAAACTTTCCGGCCAGAGATCCGTAAAACACACCTGACAATGAGAAAAAATTTCGTCTGCACGTTAAAAAAATGAAATGAAACAAAAAAAGAAAAGTTTTCAATGAGGAAAAAATATATCCATATAATGTATAGTTTCACCGCGTTGCAAATTAAATACGAATACAGATCATGTGTAATTTATTTTTAACATAACCAAAAATTGCGAATAATTTTTATCATAGCGAAATGATAATTCGCGCTGAATATGGCGAAGAGAAAGGGACAAGGTGATGAATAGCGCAAGTAAAAGAATGTTGCGTAACTTATACGTTTGGAGAAAAAGCATCATAGGTCCCCGTCATCATCGTCATCGTCTCATATTCGAGGACAGAAATTCCGAGATCCGGATGCATGGGGGGCGAATGGATCCTCGAGTCCGGGAAGTCCGAGAAAAGTAAAAAAAAAAAAACAATCAACGCTGATTCACAACGTGCTGCTATACATATACGTACTATGCATATACGTACGAACGTAACTCTCTCCCGGAAATTGGTTCTTCTGTCCGCAAGTTCGGATCCGTTCAGCTTTCTGATTCGAGCTAATGATTGGTAAAGTTAATTACATACTATACGTGGAATCGGCAAAATATTTGAAAATTAATCAGAATAATCATTGACATAAAGAATATAATGCAACTTTTTTCCCCCAGTTCATATATGTACTTCGAGTGCCCAGAAAATGCATAGAAGTATTTGAAAATAACTTGCAGCAAAAAAAGAAACAAAAAAGTATAAATTGGGAAAAAAGGTAACAAAAAAAAAGGTGTCACGAGTCGAGAAATCCGTATATGGATCAATCGAAGATCGTGAATAGTTTTCTTTCCGTTTGTTCTCGCATTCCCTATAGCTACGCAGGTAGGTATGAGTATATAAAATGTTTAACGTTAACCGGTGGTCGAGGGACGTTCTCGTCGTTGAGTCTCAGGTGAGGTAGGAGGAAAAGGGAATATGATGGGACGAAGAGAGCGGAGTGGAAAGACGTGAGAGGAGTAGAGAGTCCAGTGTCGAGTGAACGACCCAAGTGAACGCGTTCTTGGTTTGACTAGCGGCGGCGTCCCGTACGTACGCGGATGCCCTGAAATCATTCTCTCGTGATCGTCGCGTTCGTTTTCTGTTTTTTTTTTAAATATTTATTTCAATCTATTTATTCATACGCGGAACGAGTAAAATCGGGAAAATTCAACGTGAACGCGAAATTACAGTTGGAACCAAAAAGAAGACAGAACGTGCACATATACGTACATGTGTAGCCACGTCGCGAATTTTTTCATTACCATCCGCATATAATCGCAGTTGATTTAAATTTAAAAAAATTTGATCATTTTAAAAAATGATCAATTAAAAAAAAAAAATTATGATTCGACGAATGTCTGTGCTGTGACTGACATATATAATAATAATAATCGATAAGGATTATAAATTATCTACACATTGATGGGAAGACGGATCTTATTCCGGTTTTTTTGGTTTGTTAATTTTTTGTAAAAGTTCTTCCTTTTTTTAAAACGATTACATTTAATTGCATCCGTTCGTCCTAAGTGGTTGTAATAATTCTGACAATTAAGTAATTGCAGTACCGATGATCGTTCCGCGAAGTTATATATCGATATAAAAATCGGCGATTAATAAATAGTGATCGGTAAAGTGGGTCAACCGGAGCACCGGGGTGGAGAGAGAAAGAAAGATAGACGTGTAATAAAGAGAAAAAAGATAAATATACGAAGAAAAAGAGTAAAAGAAAGAGGGAGAGGGAGAAGGAGTAAAAAAATGGCCGCGATGCAGGCCCGCAAGTTGCCTGGGATTAAAATTGTGCATAAATTTTACAATTAAAACAATTGCATATATCTAAATTATTTTTATCTCTTTAGAGTAGGTTACATTCTTTAAAAACAAAAGAAAAATTTAAACGATCATTTGTATTATACGCATATAAAAATAATCGATATACTTATAATATACAGAGTGCCGTTATTATAAATTATATACCTGGGGGTTTTCCCGACCAGGGTGACCTTGACATTGCAACAAACGTAATTGTATAAGTCCGATGAACTCGCATGGTGTAGTTCTTAGGGCTGGTGCGTGAGTTGGTGAGGGGAAGTGGGGTGGATTTCTATAAGTGCGTGCCAAAATAGTTCGAGTAGACAATCGGCCAGATGGAAGGACCCGTTGGGCTTTTACTGATGCTGGGCATCTTTGGAATAACTGCAGGTGAGCTCGTAAGCGATAATAAGAATATAGAAAATAACTATGAATAAATAAATAAGTAGGTAAATGTAATTTAAGAATTTGAACACATTTAAGTACCCGCAGAACAGAATCGGCGAAAATCGGTTTTCACAATTATGTCTGCATAATTATACGGAGACTTCAACGCCCGAACGATATAATATGAGGTATACGGGACACTGCGATTTAAAGCCCACCGGATTTTTAACCAAAATATGGGTCTGTATTTGTGACAAGTTGTTAGCTTGTAATATAGATTTTCAAAAGTCTCAAAAGGGGTTATGAATGTTAGACAGTTCGAATCGAATATAGACAGGGAAAAATATCGCATATATAAATGAGGAAACGAGGCTATAGAAATTCACAAACATGTGTATAAATAATATAACATTGCAGATCGTATGGTATAATAATATCTACAGGCAACTAAACTTTCTTATACGATAAACCTGTAGATATACGCAACTAAATTTTCTATATGATATTCTAACGCGTGCAGGGGGAAAACTAGATCAAGTAGCTATAATTGTGCTGAAAACGAGATACGAAGATATATAATTTCCGCTGCACCGCGCGCTTACATATTTTTACCTATGTACAGTCTAGGCGCAGTGTTTTTTTTTTTTTCACAGTCGAGTCATAATTTCGAAGAATAAAAGAAAGAGAAGAATCATATGGCAACGCCGGCTATTTTTTCGGCTGTCGAAAAAAATTTAAATACACAACTAAATTATAAAAATTAAAACAAAAAAAAAGCGTATGAATGGTCAAGTTCAAGGCATCGATAATTAGATACGTATATAATGAAATAGGTAAGGTTAGGTATTTACATAATATTGTTAGAATTGAATTAAAGTGCATAAAATAAATTAGCGTCAAATGAATTGTATTCATATGTATATAAATAGCTGCAGATTTCTAAGTTCTAAGAGTTTCACGGACACATATTCGCGTTCGTTTTAATTCACTCGATCCTCCAGCTTGTATATTATCCCCAAGGAGAAAGCTGGACATGCGTCACGTGCGCGCAGGCATAAATATACGGTGACATTATTATATGTATATCAACCACGCATAGATCAGCAGAAACATATGCGGCAGCGATGTATCCTAGTTTTGTTCTCTTTTTTCATTCATTCAATTTTTTCATTTTTCTCTCAAGGAAAATCTGTGCAGATTTCACATAAGTGGCGAAAAAAACTACCCCATGATTATTCGAACTGGATATCTTTTTTTTTCCTTTCGAGTTGCAATATAATGTGTATATGCAGGATAATGTTTTATCACGTAGACTATTGTGCTGCAGCTCGCGATAGCATATAAATTTATATACATGTATATAAGTAGGTCTGAACCCGCATCCAAGATTTATTTAACTGTATATTATAAATAATAATGATATACGACAGATGCAGCGATTGCTGTGGATATATACGAGGAATTCCAGAGCATCTGCAAGAGCGCGTGCCATGCGGTGGTAAATGCGATGATAAATCTATAAAGTATAATATAATATAATATAATATTACATAGTACCTGGAGTATTGTAGAAAGAACAAGTGGGTCAATGGTGGTGCGAATAAAACCGTCATTCATACAGCAGCTTCGCAGTGAGAAGCTGTATAATTATCGTCGTACATATACGAGTACATAATATATAGGTAATGCGTATTATCGTACGTACATAGTGCAGGTTATGTGTATGTACAGCCGCTGCTGCAGAAGCTTTACATCCGGTGTATACAGTTTCATCATATTCAACTTTCGCCAACCGCATCAGCCGTGAAAGTGTCACAAAATATCACGTACACTACAATATATTCGTGTTTGAACATATATATATAGGTGGGATAATTAACCCCGACAATGAATTGCGGAACTAGATTTAATTGAGGGTAAGGAAAAAGAAAGAAAGAAAGGAAATTAGTAAATGCTTATCGATATTATATCATAAATTCATCGATTTTTTCCTTTTGTAATATCGTGTCTTACATGATATGCTGTGTTTAATTTTTTAAATAATTAAATAAAAGAGATAATAAAGAAACAGCGTATGGTAATTCACTTTACGGTCAAGTTTAAGGCAACGATGGAATTATGCATAGGTACATAACGGCAAGGAATTGCCAACGCCCATTATAATTCTTTTTTTTTCCTCATGCCGACGATGCGTTTGTTTAATATTTATACCATACGATCGAACAATCGAGGCTCAATGAAAATATCGCGTTAGGTTAAAGATTTCTCAATGTTATATATAGTATATAATAATTATACCGTTATACGCGACACGTTAGGTCATCTCATCGAAAATCTTGCGTAAAAATAACGCGAAATAGTCAATATATTATTTTTCTATAGACATATCTATAGATATATAATGTATTTCAAAGAATTTATAATGTTATGAATTATTGATAATTTTCTAACGTATACGGTCGATCGGGTCAACAACCTTTCTTCAATCAAATGTCAAGTCGAAGGGAGTGTCTGAAATCTACCGGCTATAGAATTATTTTTCTATACTTCATTATTATCATTTTCATTTTAGTCCTGAAAAATGTATTTGCAAAGAACTTCCATTTACATATAATACACATATCTAGGGATCGATGAATTTGCTCTTCGAAAAATCTACCAATAAATATGTAAATGAAAATGCGAGTCCCTGAAATAACACGCATAGCTTTTCGAATCGCTGTAGATATACATATAGTAAATATATACACACATGTGAACATATACATACATGAAGTTCAGGCTCGCGTTTGTGAAAAGAATAAATATTGGGCTGGAATCCGTTGGGTCCCGTTAACTTTGCCGTTACCGCCTGGAGTCAACGTGTACTCTGACGAGTCAAGTGTACGTAGTATAAGACTACAAGAAGTATACGCTGGTGCAGTCGAAGAGAAGTTGAGTCGAGTTTTCTGAGTCCGCTGTGAGTGAGGCCCACAAAACGGGCCTTACCGGTCCCAGTCCGAGTCCGAGTCGGAGTCTTCGTCCGACCCTCACGAGTGGAGGGCAAATTCCACGCGACTTATTTTTCCCATCTCGCCATTTCTTTCCATCATTTCGCATCCCTGCCACACAAATATAGGTACTTATTGTACCCGTATATAATAATACATGCTTACAGCTGGGGAAGGTAAAGAAAATTCCTCACCTCCCCCCCCCCCCCCTCCCTCCTGCACCCCCAGGAATCTTGATTATATGCATAGTCTGTCAAGATGTAACGAGCTACGGTGTACGGTTTATAATGTAAATAATATTATTCAACGGATTAAACTTGAAAATTGGCTAGAATTATCCCGACAACAAGAATTATTTTATCTACTATACATTATTGTAATACCCTAACATCAAATTACGAATCGCGCGAATGATCACAGGCATTATGGAACGATAGACTTTTATATCTATATAGGTGTATATATAATTGCTAATTATTGCATAACCGTTATAAGTCTAGGTACGTACATACACGTTTGTAAGAAACCTGACCATGATTATATTGATGCAATTTATAACGTAGTGGCACAGATTTTGCCTAGAAACGAAAAGAACAGGACTTTACTTTTGTAGATATTGTACCGACGTCGTATCCTTTCTCTTATTCGATTGACGGGTAATTTTGATTCACTGTTATAGCCGGTACTTTTGCGGATGGAATTCCATAGTAATTTAATTATCGTCTGCACCTCCGTCTGCATCACCTAGCGTTATGCCCGAGTTATTGCAGACTGCTGTTGATTTTAACGCAAGGACATTTTATCGTTTAAGTGTTCACGGTCCAATTGGTAAACGAGAGAAAAGCAAAGCTATATAATTTATCGGGGTATGCGAGTTCAAAACGCATAGTACGCATGCACTTCGGATTTCTGGGCTCAAAATAGGCACATTATAATATTCAAGAATGCACTGCTAATAAAAGGAAGACGATTTTTGAACCTGAAATCGAAAAAAATTGAAGGCTATTAAATGCAATGCGGAGTGCGCTTCGCCAATCTGGTTGTTATGTCGTCCTGAACTTGAAAACAGTATTGATTACGTGACGCGGGGAATGTGAATTACCTTTTTTTTCTCCTCCTACTATTTAGACAGGGATATCGGCCAATTTAGGCCATCTACCAAAGATGATTAAAGATTGTCCCCAACCTGCAGTGTCTAGAAATAATTTTTAACGTACGGGTTAATTATAACTGCGTTCTCTCACCTAGATTCCCATGCATGCATATTCATCGAGCTATTTAGACTATTATTTCTATACCCACTATTTTCTCCTAGTTAATGACGCGTCATTCTATAATTCCTGGAAAACAGGTTATAAGATCATTTTTGCCCGTGATGCAGGTTGAGCTTTTGCTACTGCTCATTACGAGAAGCATGCCCTCGTACCAAGTATGTTCCAAGTATGTTGGACTTCAACGGCTTCGATGTGAATCTAGAATATTTACTAGATTCAACGCCGAGATTCGGTAATTTGTGATTGGATTGATTTATCCAGGACAGCGCGAACGCAGTCCCGACTACCAAAAATAATACGCCCGAGATACCCACATTAGGGGTATTCGCAAGGTTCAGCTCAACCGTAGTGCAATGGAAGAGCCTCATCTTGGAGGAACCGCCTTGATGATCACGGTAACCTCTGCGCCAGGTAAGTATGCTTTGGATGGTGAGCTTTGGGTTCTTAAATTATATTCGTACCGGTTCACTTGTGAGAAACTTATGCAGGAATGCGAATCCCCTTGGAACCCTTGGCGTAACTCCGCTACGCCACGTATTGGCCGTAAATCGAATTATGAAACATCGAACGGTTGCGCCATGCGCCAGGGGGTAGCAAACCCCTTCGCGCATGACCAAAAGCAACCACTGGATTGCGATGCGTTTGAATTTCTATGGAAAGAAAAAAAAGATGGAAAAATTGGCGTTGATAATTACAGAGACAATGAATAGAAACGGACAAAGCTTCTTGAGTAGGTAGATAGTTAGGATGATTTTTCATGCGAGAACATTTTCTGCTCTCTAGACACTATAGAAAATAAATATATACTTGTATACTAGTGCTACGAAAGACAATTCTTTTCGACGCTCTTTCTTTGCTGAACTCAATTAAATATGGTACAAAGCATGTGGAACGTCTGCCCGGCCGTAACAATCTCGGTTCTATGTAACCGGATTAATTATAAATGATATAGAAAATTCGTAGAACTTTTCACGGAACGATCTTCAAACTAGTATCTTTATTATATTTCAGGAGTTCAAGTCGCTGTCGAAAATGAGAGGACTTCTCGGTCATCGGAGAGTGGCAAATTAGTGCTTCCAGTGAGTTCTGCATATCTGCAACGAGAGAAAACAGCGAACGGTTTATCGAACGACGTGCCGTCAAGGTTGCAGAGAACCAGTCCGTCTCTACAACTCGCCGGCTCTGAGAATTTCCATCAAGAAAATACGGAAACGGAAAAAGTGTTTCCGTCCTCAAGAAGCAACTTTCCCGATGAATCGATCGATCTGTTAACCGCATCGAAGCACGTTGATCAAATCGACGAAAATAATATCGAAGGCAAACCTGGTGATTATTTTAGGTAAGAAACGAAATAGTCAACGTTAAATGTTTGGGAATAGAACTTGTGCGATAATTTAGAAATGTGTCTTTTTTTTGTTACCAGAAGCATCGTCCCGACGAGAATCGAGTCCGCAGGATTTCAGTCGGGGGAAGATCAAGGGGCTCCACGGAGATTAAACATCGCGTTGGAGCCCCGGAGGCAAGCGTTTGGACCCTCAAACAGCAACAAACATCAACGATATTACCATCATCCCCAAGATATGAGATCAATATTTCAACAAAGACAAAGTCGCCAAGAGACACCGAGGATTTATAGCGAGCACGCGCCTCCTCCGGTTCTTCAAACCGCTCTGCCGGGCCATGGAAAACGGCAAGCGAATCCTGACATCCAGGATATAATTACGGGAATCGTAAAACTACTGAACGGGAATGTCAACGTTGCCGCCAACACCGGAAGACCCCTGAGGCCGATACAAGCCACTAGGTAAACCAATTAATTCCCCTAATCATTCGATCCCGAATAACGAAATTTTTTTCCAGAATAAACAACAGAGGACCCCCAAGAATATCAGACGTTCCTCCGCTTCCGCCAGACTTCAATACTCCCGGCATGAATCCACCTCCTCTACCGGAACAACCTTATCCATTTGAAAAACCACCAGCGATCGATCGACCTTCGGCCAATCAATTGCCACCCGAGAGACCCGTCCAGCGACCTTTTGTAAACGATCTTCCCGACCACATGGGATCCCAAGGAAACAACAACAGACCAGGATTCGGCGGTCTTTGGAATCGGCCTCAAGGACCAAGTATGGACCTTATTTAATTTATTTGTCTTTACCGGTTTCGGATGCACGGATAAATGCAATAATTAATTTTTTTTCAACAGCTGGAACGAGGCGACCCATTCCACCGTATAAACCTCTCCCTCCCCAAGATAAGGACCAAATAGGAACCGGGTTTGATAAGTATCCCGAGAAGGTACAGGAAAAACCACATTTTGATGTGAGACCGGAGCCAGTAAATGTTACGACTGTGGGCCTGATCGGTAAGCCTAATCCGATCGATAATCAAGAAAAGAAAGAAAGTTCTGCAGGCACAGTTAGCGATTCGAACAAGGTATCCGCAGCTGTTGTACCTCAAGTTGAATCAAAACCGATGAACTCGAAGCCCGAATCGAGACCAAACTATAATAATGGCGTCACGAAAAAGCCGCAGAAGTATCAGCCTCCGACAAAAAATGACGACTTTACGACACAGAACACGTTGATTCTTGGATCAGATCCGCTTACTTATCCGATACCGAACGCTGATGGGATAAATAATGCGACTGATAATGAGAACGATACGTCAAAAAATCCGGAAACCCAAACTTCGGCGTCAAAACCTTTACAAGACACGGTTTCTATAAAACCGTCGAAGACTGTAAAAGAGGATAAGCCGAGCAGCAGTGTTAAGGATAATTTATCGAAGGAAGAAGCCTCCTCAACTACCCCACCAAAATCACCCGTTTTTCAGAAAACCCTGGCACTGGAGACGAGCTCATCTGTACAGGTGATCGAGCCTTCGCCTACAATCGGTGAGATTCGACCAACGGTAGTTGTCCTCAGAAATGGAGAAGACGATGACAAACCGCCGAGTATCGAATTTCCAAAATTAGAACCTAGCAAAGCGGAAGGCACCGAGTCGAAACCAGATTTTGCAACCCCCACGGAATATTTACCTCCTCTCAATCAGCCGAGCACTAACGCGCTCGACAAACCTTCTCCAACTACTCCATCGTCGAAGACCACGGCGCCAACAAATTACTACCCTTACAGACCCAGACCGGGAATAGTCCTGGATGACACCCTGGACTACACAGGGTCCCAAGGACTAGCAACTCACCGTCCCTATCCTCCCCCTCGTTATCCCCAAATCGGAGATATATTCGATGTCACGGTATCTGCAATCCAGGGTCCTGGGGGTGGTGGAAGTTCTGGAGAGAGTGTCAGGGTATCTTTGAATGCGGGAGGCGGAGGAGATGTGATAGTAACGTCAGCTGCGGAAGGTCAAGGCTTTGTCAGTATCGATGGAAAGAGAACGTACTTGAATCTCTTCGACAATACAGACCCTACCGGGGAGCCCAGTTCTTCAACAACCCTGAAACAACCTCAACCAACTCGGACTCAATCTCCTCCAATTATCGGAACGGGTTACGCAGTCGCTCAACCGGATCCTCCTGCCGTTACAACGCGCCCATCGCCGACTAGCAGTCCAGTCAGAAGACCACCGTACCAGAGAAGACCGGCTCAACCTCCGGTTAGAATAGATACGTGTATTGTTGGAGATTCGAGCACCTGTGACGGTAGTCAACACGAAGCCTGTGCTACCGTCCAAGGTGTTTCAGCATGCCATTGTAAGCCGGGTTACGCACGTCTGCAACATTCGTTACCTTGTAAGAAGACTGTCAGTATAGTGGTATCGATGAGGGTGGATAAAATCTTCGAAAGAAAGGTAGTGTGGGATGCGGGACTCGGCGATAAAGATTCGGAATCATATCAGAAGTTGGCTTTCGAGGCAAACAGAGCTGTAGAATCTGCTATGTCGATGACTCCTTTCTCAGACGAGTACATGGGTTCGTCTGTGAACGGTATTTATCAGGGAGACGTGAGCCAAGGTCAAGGCGGGGTGTTCGTCAATACAACTTTAAAACTGACCTACGAACCAAGAACTTCCAGATCCTCGCTCGCTGGGGAATTACAGAAGCATCTCCTAGGTGTGATACATAGGAGAAACAACAATATTGGTAACAGTGCACTTTACGTTGATAGTCCGGCGGGATCAGTATCTAATCTTCAGGACTTGGACGAGTGTGCATCTTCGGAATTAAATGATTGCCACTCTTCGGCAAGCTGTACGAACACCTGGGGTGGTTTTAACTGCGTTTGTCAGTCTGGTTTCAAAGACCCGCATAAAACAGATCCGAACGAATCAGGAAGGGTATGTTTATCCTGTCCAGCTACTCACTGCAACAACAGAGGTCTTTGTTCCTACATTCAGGGAGATGAAATGCACTGCGCTTGCACAGGAAATTACTACGGATCCCAGTGTGAAATCGATGGCGAAGTCTTGGGCGTTGCAATCGGTGCATCAGTTGCTGCCTTGATAATAATTGTCCTGACACTTGTGTGCCTTGTAATGTGGAGCAGGAGATGGTCCAGAGAACAAAAGACGGTCGGCTCCCCTGTCTACGGTTACATGCAGGGTGGGATGCCTGGAACCCTTCCCGGAACCCTGGCAAGGGTTGGATCCGTCGGGACTCTAGCCTCGGTAAAACAAGGTCCTCCGACCGGGTTGCCTCCCTATATGTGGGCGCACATCGCTGATCACATGGCGACGGCAAATGTCTACGCCACGGAGCCAATGGGCTCTACAAGGCCAAGTTCAGCCATGTTCGGATACCCTACCTTGAGTATGCATGGTACTCTACCTCCAGTTCCGTTGCCCAGACTTCAGGCACCCCCGAGACCAAGACACAGGCATCAGCCAGAACCCGATAGTTCAGACTCTGAACCGCAGGACAGGGATAGAGCTGATCTGATCCCCCAAAACGGTGGATTTCATGTGCCCCGGCCAAAGTCTAGGTCTTCCTTAGCGGTAAGTTCGATAGATTTGCAACCACCTGATTTCATGAATTTTCAGTTTCTCATTCCTTTCGATTTTCTGTTTTTAGAATCAGAGTGAGATTTATTACGACGTAGAATACGACCAAGGAGATTCTCAGCACTTGTCAAAGAATAATATTCCCATGTCTACGTACAGCATGGCAAGACCGTATTACAGAACTTGAGGCTGTTTGGAACGCTGAAGACACGAATTGAAACCATCGTCATTATCATTTTTTAGTTTTTTAGGACGAATTTCATGCAATATTATAGTTTTTTGTTTAGTAAATTAACAGACCATCTCCAAAAAAAAAAAAAACAGAACAACAAAAAATGTATTAGTGAAAAGACTAAGCTTATATTATAGTGATTTAAATGTTAAGCAATTGATTATATTTATTGTCAAAAACAGGGCATATCTTGGGGAACACGTATCGGCGGTGATGGGCTGTTTTGGGTTCGTTCCTCAAATTGGCCTTGTTTAATTGTACGTACGCGAATTACGAGTAACGGTATTTGTTTGTTGTAGATTTTCAATTTCAGGTGATGCAACGAGAACAAAAAATTATTATGTTAAAAATACCTGTCTATATGAGGCCAAGTTGGGATTGTAAACAATAGATTGTAATTATCGTATAAAATATTAGTATAAATTGATATTCGATTATTTGAAAGAGATATACTTGAATTGAACGTAATGATTTAAAGTATACATAATTGTAAGCAAGGCTGTATTATTATTTCTAACTCTGTAAGTATATTTTACACATATTTTTTCAACTTGTAATACATATTACTTTTTTTCAATGAGCCAAAATTTTGTTGCGTATTTATTGATATTAATAAATTAAAATAGCACATAGGATAATGAATTAATTGTAGAATCGCGTTTTCAAGGCATTGATAGATAGCCAGAATTAATATCCAGTTTTCTTTATTCGATTGAACAATCAATATATCAATGTATAATATAAATATGAAATATTAATAAATCTGTGTGTGTGTGTGTGCGTGTGTCTGTATTTATATAGGATGAGTAATTCCAAACTCCGAGAACGGGAGGAGCCTCATTCGATTTTCTTGCCAAGTCAAAAAATTGGAAGAATGAGAGAAGTGAACTCTAAAATATAGTATGCTCAATGAATAAGGAAGCCGAGTCAAGGTCAAGCGCATATCTGCCAAAATCAAGCTCCTCCCAATCTTGGAGTTTGGGAAAACTCACCCTTCATATATATACATATAGATATAAACGTATATTTCTATTATTTTCAAACTGTAATTTAATATCCCACGATATAAATTATTATATTTTGATGTAATATATTCCTACAACATAAATATTACGTATAACATCGAAAAGAACTCGCTGCAGTTGATGGGAAATACACGAGTTGTAGCTGTAAAATCTTAGTTAGACCCGTTGACAATATGGAATCAATAATTATTATTATACTGTGAGCAAAAGATCCATTTTGGCAATCGTCAACGGGGTATGTATGATTTATTACGCGATCAAAAAATTAGGTATGAGGATATACTATTTGATTATCATATGTATTTGTAACAATTAATGATCTAGTAGGCACCGAGTTTTTTTCATTTCATTTTTATATTTATTTTTGTCTATTTTGGTTTTTTGTTTTTGCATCTTGTTTTTTTTTTTTTTTCATTTGTTTTTTGTTTCAGTGAGAGATTCGTGTAGAAGTATAAGGGTATAGTAAACGAATGAATTGAAAAAAATTTCTTTATCAATGTAGAGTAATATATTATTATTATCAAAGAATTATCACATAAACCATCTATTTAAATATTATTTTTTTTTTTGATAATTATTACAACGATCGTATAGAAAGTTGGTGTCTATGAATATTAACACTTATCAATACGAGGTATCAATATATTTTTTTCTCAGTAAAAAGTGAAAAGGTAGAGTTCATAATATCAAAATTGCGATTTCAGTATCCCGCACAGTCATAAAAAGCAAAGTTAAAAAGTGGACTAGAGAATTATTAGACGGCTAAGCGAACACGGGGATTTACTGGATATGCGTATAATATTACAATAGAGATTCTATAAAATCTAGATTCTGGGAACGACTAATGTTATCCATGATAATTGGATAACTTTCTCGTTCCGGATATACGTGAATAAGAGAATAATTACTGAAAGGCAGAGTGGACGACAAGATTAATTCGTCTTGATAAAGTCGTTTTAAAAATTGCCAGCTTAGAGCAACAACTATTTTTTAAAATCGTTATTATCTCAATGTCATAGACTGACCTTAAATACAGACGATTCGCTTGTTGGTAGAGTCTGATATAGTAAAGAATTAGAATGTGCGTCCTGCAGATCAAATCCTTATGGGATATTACTATTAAGAAATCATCTAGGGGGATCTATTATTCCGTGGACTATAAATCCCTATTTTGTAGTTCCGTAATATTTCGTTGTACACGTATAGCAGCTGTTTAAAAAATATACTTCGTTGAATATAGCTGAATGTTTTCTAACAATGTTCGATGTCAGTTTTGGTCATTTTTTTTAAGGTAGTACAATCGTCTCATCAATCTAAGCAATTCGATTGTGCTCTGTAATATTATTGAATAATTATGCTCACCAACAAGCGAATGTAGTTATTAAAAATTGATTTAAATATAAGTCGTGGACTTAAGTATATTAAGGTATTTAAAGTAAAAAATTATACATATCACAATATCGTTATATCTTATTGTTAGATATTTGGAAGGGCAAAACCCATGAAACTTGGCATAAATTTCGAAACTCGGAGATGAATCAGTGAGAGAAAAGTATTTCAGTTATTGGCAGCTTGTGAACTTTGGTCAGCGTGGTGCATTTAATAAAAAAAAAAAAAAGAATTGAGAAAAATAATACATTCCTTGTTTTCTATTGACAGAAGTGATGAAATTTTCGAATTATGTCATCTTTCATCGGCTGTGCTCAAAAGAGCGATATGAATAGCATACCGTGTTTCAACTGGATCAAAGAGTCTCTATTTAGAAGAACTGCATCTTGGGATTCGCGGTTTTGTGCCATATCTTTGGAAAACTGGAAACTTTTGAAGTTATCTTTCACGATCCTTAAATGCAAGTCATTCAAATAGATGTTACAAATATAAAAGCATGCAATTTCGAGAATATCAAGTACACGTATTCATATACGAGCTGTCTCGAGACATATCAGTCTTTCATACAACAATTATCATAACCAGAATGAGGAAAATTGTTTGCGAATATTTTTAAGTGTTGAATTATCGAAAAGTTTAAGTAACGAGCACCCTGTTGTTAAAATTTTTTTCGGTGTGCTTTTTTTTTTCATAGGCATATTGATGGAATTGAGTACAGAATCATTATTTCTAGCATGATTTTAATAAACTTGCGAAAAATCTATCAGGTTATTGATAAGCAGTAAATGAATCTTTGATGTATATTCATACATACAGTTAGAGCAGAGAAACTTTATCGTCATTTGAATACTCGTTAAATAACATTATTAATAAGCCCCAAAATTGCAATTTACGGAGCAGCTTTTTTAACTGAACGAATACACCGGCAAAGGAGCATACGTTGTTAAAAAAAAGGCTTTTTTGTTTAAGGCGTGTAATTGATTTAAATATCGTTTTAATCAAAAATTCTTATATAACTTTTTGCTGCGGACTTTAGAACACGCTTTAGATACAAGCATGCGTTGGTACAACTCCAATTCAATTACCAATCGATCTCCAATTGATATTCCCCAATTATTAGTGGTAGAGTTCACGACGCTTCATAACACCGATAATTTTCATCCTTCAATTTCACATCAAGGCAAAAGGTAAAATACTTCGCATCAAAAATAAAAAATCTCTTTAGGTCGGTGTAGTGTGCGCCTGCTGTTGTGGAGGAGGAGAAGTCGTTGGAACGCTGGGTCTATAGAACCTATTCACCAGTTGTTTAAGACTCAGAATCGTACCCAGTCCAGTTCCTTGTTCCATGTTGATGAAAGTGTCGAGATTATCTTTGCAAGCTGAAAAAGACAAGTGGTCAAGTAACCCATATCAATATTTAATTTCATAAGAAAACTTTATGTCCTACTCGGGGTTGAGATTGGAGGATATTCCGGAGGGGTTTTGATCCATGTTCCATCTTCTCGTTTCATGTGCTGTCTATCGGAAGCAAAATGTTGCAGATATGTGCTAGCAGGTACGAGTCTAAATCTTCTGTGATATTCCGAGCGGAGAGCTTCATCAGATCGGAAAGTTTCTGTTGCATACTTCCAAAAGTGAGTCGGATATGGAAGGGCGCTATCCAAGTCATAAACCACAGCTCGTTCGTCCGGTGCATAGATTAGAATGGCATGATAATCCTAAAAATATTTACAGAATTTATTATAACAAGTGTTCTTGGGTTCAATATATTTTGGTGTCCCCTCAAAAAGCACCCACCCAAACAACGAGCTTGTCTTCGTCTTTTCCAGCTTTTTGTCTCCATAGAGGGACACTTCGACCAGGATTACTTATGAAAGCAACGTAGCAATGCTGCAGCTCAGGTCCGTGTCTCGCGGCAACATCTTGGCACAGTTTCCAGACATTTTCTTCACTGTAAGGCAGAAAAAGTTGTGATTTGTAATCAGAATACCAAGATAGAAACTATGAAAATGGACTTACTGTTGCAAAATTTGTATTTTTTCTTTTATTCTTGACGGTTCGTGAGATAAAAGATCGCAAATTAATCAGCAACTCACATGCAAAGCAGTCTTCTAAATACGTAGAATATGTTTAAAAAAAAGAGACCAAGAGAAAAAACGTGCTCGGTGCAAAGGTCATAGGTGACTAAAGTAATGCCAGGAGTTTATTATCATGATAAAAAAAAAAATAGAGTTCGCGTGTTGAGTTTGTGTATCGTGTAAGTTATCTCGCTACTGCGATGAAGAATTATTAATTCTGATAAAAAGTCCAGTGGTTCGCGGGCTGCGAGAAGCGCGCGTAACTGATGGCCTTCTGGCCAATCAAGATTCAGTAAATTTGGCGCGCGATGCGTGCGGGTAAATTCTAGCAATCTGATTGACCAGTTTTATTTTGGTTTTGAGAATGGCCTCCTATCGTCGGCACTTTACCATGCACACAATGCGATATCGATCCCAAGCATTCGTGCCGCAATACGCCAATTTGTCGCAAAAAATCGATATCATGATTTATCATGGACCGTACGCAAAAGGATAGAAGTGTAAAATCTTACCAATAGCAGCTCGTATAGATGCAGTCAGAAGCCTTTGTGAAAAGTGGAACCAAAGGCTTGGCATTTCCAGCAGCACGGGAGTCCGCAGCCATCCCGTTGTTGACAGAATCTCACTAACTTCTTCTGCCGGAATATTTATTTCACAGCGCAATTCTCATTAAATGTGGATTAACTACGAAATCACCAAACGTTCTGACTCCATTGCCGCTTGTACGCCAATGACACCCACCGACCCTATTCAATCTGCAAAAATATCAGACCTCGAAAACGTCGTCCGCTAAAGCGAGTTGTTCGTTCGGGAGTGGAAATTCGTCTTCTGCTTTTAATATACACGTTTATTCGATCACTGCGCATGCCTATTGAAATATCAACCCATCAACCCTCGGACGCTGCTGCCCTCATCGATTAAACGGCTGAGCTTAAACTGAGATTTCAGTCCATGTCATTTATGACATTGCTTTATTACATAATGTAAAATAATTTACTCGATACGAGGAATTATAACCTTATCGTGCTATTCTACGCATAATTTGAACTTTAGTCACTGGTATATTACAAATAATTTCATAACGATGGCTGTCAGCGCGACAAAAGTAATTTTGCGCCAGGGAAAAACTGCTCTGTTCGTTTGCGATGTACAGACTAAATTTGCAAAGATAATATCCGAGTTTGACAATATGATAGTCAACTCTGCAAAGCTGGTAAAGCAAATTATAATCTGGTTCTTTGATCTCTCTGAAGATTTCACCTATTTTTCAATTTCTGTTTATCTTTTCCTCCAGATAAATGGTCTCAAACTGCTGGATACACCTATCCTTGTAACGGAGCAGAATCCCAAAGCTCTAGGTAACACTGTTCCCGAGCTTGATCTTTCCGGAGCAAAGGGGCCGTTCTCAAAAACCCAATTCAGCATGTACACCGACGAGGTAACAACAATTCTATATAGTCCCAGCTGCAATAATTCTGCTCGATTATTGATTTGAAAATTCCTCTTATTCTCCAGGTTTCGAAAGAGCTCACTACGCTGTGCGGAGGTGGACCTCCAGAATCGATACTTCTGATAGGAATCGAATGCCACGTTTGTGTGGAGCAAACTGCACTAGATCTTGTTGCAAATGGTTTCCAAGTTCATACGGTAGCTGATTGTTGCTCTTCTCGCACGCAAGAAGATAGATTATTGGCTTTAGAGGTAATTTTCAAATCGTTAGCTGTATAATTCTTTTCAGACTATGTGGTATTTTTTTTCAATGCTTTTTGTATTTCATTACAGAGAATGAAGCAATTTGGTTGCCATGTAACAACATCCGAGAATGTGCTCTTCAAGCTACTGGGTGACTCAAAGCATCCAAAGTTCAAAGATGTTTCTCGTCTTGTGAGAACACCTTCGGCCTACACGGGATTGGTACCACTCGCAAAGATTTAATTTAAGGAAATCATGTTTTATTTTTCATATAAAACTTGTGTAGGGTATTTTGGAATTGGGATTTTTCGTATACCTGGATAAATGTGTAAATAACCTGTAAATATAATTATTGTGATATTTTATACGGATGTGCGGAAACAATAAAAAAAAATAAAAAAAATAGACATCAACAAAAATAAAATTCCACAATTTATTCTTCCACTTTGAATTATTTATTGCCTCCAAACCATCAAGAGATTCGATTGTCGGTTCTTCATAGATTTTTTGCCGGTGGAAAGAAAGAAAACGATTTTCAAAATATTTTGAAATATGGAAGCCCAGTTATCGCGATGCGCTTTCCACCTCTTCTTCCCCTCAATATGGCATCGAACTCGCCACATGGCGAATGGCAGCGTGTTGACCTACACGTTGGAAGTTAAATAACCGGTGCTCCGATGCCAGCAAACGGTACAACTTTGACACGTCATCGACAGCATTAAATAAATAGTCGCCAATAATTACGAGCAATTCTTAGCTGATGGTTAGCTTATACTCGTAACTCTTTGAAATTGTAGATAATCTTGAGCTAAAGATGATGACTACGGAGTCTCCTGTTTAGTCGTTCGTGATAATTAATTGATAACACCAGACGCAGAGACTCCAGCTATCTTTAATCAAGTACGTAGTCGATTTTATTGTTAGCTAAGTTTTTACAAACGCTACAGTACAGCGACTAAATTTTGATTCTATAATTCAGTGAAAGTAACGCGCTATAAAGGTACAATACCTGAATTTTTGATATCCTATGTATTATAGTCCGGTAGAAAATTATTTGATATCAGACGGAGTTTTTCTTCCAATGATAGTTACTATGCGAACAAAATATTGTCATTCACGATAACATATGGACAGTAATTGTGTACGTCAGTTATATTATTGTCCAGGTTATTGTTCAACGGATAATAATTGGAACTGCAGTTGTTGACACCGATGCCTATATTTGATGTATAATCATGATAATAATATATTTTTCAATCAATTGAAATACCGTTTAACATTGTTCCGCAGACACAACGATACTAAAATGGATCTCCTCTACGGTCTTCAAGGAATGGCGGCAGCATCGGACGAGGATGGCATCATCGAGGATGAACCTGCAGCGAATAATTTAGGCGAAGGTTTGGATATGGATGCATCCCAACTTCCATCACCGGCGGAACTTCTAAAAATGCTGGATGGAATGTCCGGTCTCACCGATGAGGAAAGAGAAAGTCTGAGAAATGATCTTTTAAAGAACGTCGAAAACGGCAATGATTACTTGAGGCTACCACCACCTTCGGAACCGTTTACATCCCAGGCGCTAATACTTCTGGGGTTACTTGCTGTGATCGCTTTAATTTTTGGTAATTTGACCGCTCATAATAATAATTATGCATAGCTGTACGCAAATTTTTATGTTTCATTTCTGTCGATTCTGCGGAATTTTTGCCATCGTCAGGCTTATTCGCAACGATTCTCGCATTCGGTAGAATCACAGATATATTGAACGATTTGTGAGTTAGATATAGCCGCTGCAGGTGTTTGGATCGTATGAAGAATTATCGTGGTCTTAAATAATCAGTGCAGTCGATCATATATCGTATCTAATCCGATGCTTATTTTGATTCTTGAAGATAAAATATTACTTCTTTCATAATCAGCACCAGTTGAGTGCAGAAGATTTCGGCGCAACGATCGATAGCTCGTAGGGTGTAACCGCGCCGAATGAATAGTTTAAATACAATTCTATAAAAAAAAAACATAAGTAAAGTTACAAAAAATGGCGGATATTGTGCAAAAGTTGAAAGATGAATTAAACCTCAGTCCGGATTTAGAAGAAAAACTTTCGTCCATGATAAAAAACTTTCAGTCACTTGATGTAACGGGAAAAACTGAATTTTTACGAAATGCTAGGGAAACCTTAAAAGAATCTGTCACCACATATCCGGGTGGAATTTCCGCTTTAAGTGTTCGGAGATTTGGCCAAAGCTACGGCTTATTAATAACTGCTGTCATTTTAATTACTTTTGTCTTGGGTATGGAAAACGATTTTTTTTTTTTCTGTTCATAATATGAAACCGCAAATTTCGGCCATTCTTTTCATTCAACTTCATTGTATCATTTTCAGTATTCTTTGGATATAAGCTCTACAAGAGTCTCGTGGAAAGGGAACAGAAGAGGGAGAATAAACGGTTGCAGAGGCAGATGAAAAAGAAGAAGTGAGACTATACGAAATTCGAACCTGCAGTGTTCGCACGACCTTATAAATCGCATTTAAATCCAAAGCGATTTCTATTCTCGAACCAGCATCTACTAAACAAAAGTATCAACAGTAATATTTCAATCACGTATCCGATGGTTCACTGTAAACAAAATTTGTAATTAAACTTACCAATATTTAATGAATAAAATAAGCGAGGATTTTATTTTTTAAATAAATGATTTATTATTTCATCATTGCTACGACTGCATTATGTTTTGTATATATATATAGTAAATATATAATAGAATATATACGTATATATGTAATACGTATCGTTGGGTTTACTTTGTATAAGGCACCATTTTGTAAATTTATACATCTATATTTCTCTATTTAATTACTACGCGAATATCTCTTTATGGAATCTCAATCTTTGCTACAAGTATGAAAAACAAAAATAAACAAATAAGAATAATCTCAATATACGTAATGAAGTTTATTTCCACTTTTGTAACTTTCATCATTTAAAATATTTTATATCGAGACAAACAGTCCAGATTTTAATTACCTATTATCCTCTGCGTACATTAATTATACATATATATATACTTGTTATTATCATGATTTGTACGCGAAGAAAGCACCAAATCAGCGTCAAATTTTCTGATCCATAAAGTAAACTGGAAAATATACATACCTAGTTAGCCTGAAATAATATAATTAAGCTCGAAAAATAATTAAATTTTTTCATCAATATTTCGCGTACAGTTGAAGCGTATATTCTCATTTATCAATAGAATAATAAATTTGATAGGAAAAATATTCTTACTAGAAATTACAATTTCTATACATCAAAGATTATAGATTTTCAAACTGGATATTAGCCTTTCAAATGAATCAAACGTTTACGTCTGTCATCCCCAACGATTTTTCTTCTCATTTTTAGGACGTGCATTTCGGTTGCTGGCAACAGAAGGAAAATTCATGATCAATCTGTAGGAACTATCAACGCTCCATACCACTATTAAAGTATCGCTTTTCCTCTGATTCCTTCAAATAATTTCTTCCTTTCAGCCCGAAAAAAAAATAGAAAAATAATTCATAGATAAAAGAACAAGCTGCCATTGCTAAGAAAATTCGCATGCAAGAATATAACAGTTTTCTTCGTGTAATAAAAAGATTGCAATAAAAAGACAGGATTTCTTCTTAATATTTTCTGTCTCCTTTGCTTTTTAGTGGTAATCGTTTCTTGAACTTAAACCTTTTTTCGGAACGTTAACAAGCTAGTCCTAGATCCGCCTATTTTGATAATCGTCGACTATTCATTGTAACGATTTAGCATCACGTCCGGTGTTGTAATTGTATGTGAGATATTGTTTTATATTTTATTTGCTTCATGCATTTGGGAATCTCGAATTTTCTTCTCTTCATTCAAACGTGATCACAGTCTAGGTGAAATCATTTTTTACTTCCTTTTGCCTATTCGACGTCGAGTTTCCGATACGTTTTTGTTCGTTTTTTTTTTTGTTTTTGAATCCGTCGGGTTCGTTAGAGTTGAATCAACGAACCAACGACCGTCCCGTCAACGTGATGAAGGTTTAAGGATTAATTTATAACGATCGCTTTTCGGTTCTGAAAAATGAAAGTATAAAAAAAAATAAATAGTAAAAATCATGTCATAATAAATATGAGCTGTGTCACGAATGGGATGAAAATTGAGCTCACCTTTGATTACTTCGATAATGTACATGCTTTCGTCTTTCATGTTAGCGACGAGCTCGTCGGTAACGAGAACGTGGATCCCTTGGGGCCCTAAAAGAACAACGGAATGTAGCTGATCCTGAGGAGGTCCCAGGGCCCCAAGAGCTGCGTAGAGTTTTGCACCCAATGCGTTGCTGGTTAGACTGTCGAGATAAACTGCTCTCCATAACGATCCGCTACCCTCCACGGAGAAGTAAAGTGTCAAACGGGGAGTTGGAGCCTTCGAATGAAGGGCGTTGAACAGACGGATACCGTCAACAAGACCGCAGATTTGTATCAAATCATCTCTGGATAAACGGAGAATATCCGCCGCCGAAAAACTTGAGAATGTTGATTCGAACGAGTGGAAACGACCTGCTCGTAACCAGCTGCTCGTTTGGGCGGTGTTTGCGTCCGGAGAAAGAGAAGTTGGGACGGTAATGGCCTGATTTTTAAAAGGGCATACATTTTTTTTTTTCACTTACGTCGCTCAACACGATTAAATAACAGGAGTGCCGAGAAACTCTGATGAAAGGTATTCATCTTTGATTCACCAATACATATACTCACGTTGAGGTTGGCGCAAGATTGTTCAGGTACAATTGTGACCGGCGATGAAACTGACGAGGGTGGACTTATGGCCTCCTTAGCTGTTTCTGGATTCGAAACGACCGGTAAAACAACGGAGGAAGTTACCGAAAGCGGAAGTGGTCCGGCGACCGGTGATGAACTTCCACCCATCGCTGCGCGGCTCTGAGGCGTTCTGCAAATTGAAAATAAGCGAGGTAAAAGACACGGGGTAAAGGAAAATAATAACTGCGCTGAACTCGTCGTTCGATTAACATAACCCGGTAATTCATCATCATTTCCCCCCTTACATTGAAACGGCTCTGAGCGTGAACGTGCATTTCGGGGGTCCGCTATTCACGCCGATTCTTTTAGTTGCATTTCTTGTTCTCCTCAACGTTAATCCGACCAGTCCGCCTCTCCAATTTCTTCCAAATCCTTGCGAATGTCTTCTACCGTCGGGAAGAGCGTGTACAAATCTGGCTACAACTTCGATTCCCGAAGCACCCCCTCTTATAGTTACTTCGTGTTCGATCAAATATAATCCCGCAGAATCACCAGCCCCACGACGTACCTCCCATCGACTTCGGAGGTCGGATGTCAAGAACGATTTCTGCATTATGGTTATATTTTATTTTCAATCTTGTTCTTATTTTATTTTCTTCGTAAAAAATATAATCTTTCCAAGATTATAATTCACGATCATGAATGAAACTAGGCGCAAAATTTCAGCTATATACGAGGTAGCGGTATATAAAATGATAATAATCGCCTCTATGAATTCATTCAATTCGTGGGCGTCAACGCCCTGCAAACGTTGCTTCAAACGAATTACTGTTACTATATATAAAGCTTCGTCAACTAGTGCAGTATAGAAATAGCGTAATCTATCCTGCAGTCCAATATGCAGTAGCAGCAGCAGTCGCAGCAGCAGCTAGAGTTATAAAAACAGTTGAACGAAGCGAGGGGGAATCAGAAGCTCGATGTAACTCGAGTAAAGAAATATCTTCACGAGCAGCCCCTCTCTCTTTTTCTCGAGCTCTTTATCAATTGTCACCAATTAGGCCGTTGCCTTCTGGCCCTGGTGCATTATTATTACCATCACAAACAGCATCAGCGGGATGATCATGGCATGACGAGCTATAAAGTTTCTTTCACTAATTTGTTTGTTCTCTCGTATATTGCGCTGCACAATGATCTGGTAAAAGAAACGATGCAGAAACGGTTGAAAAAATCTCGAACAACAAGAATAACCACAGACCGGGTTACCGTTCATCTGATCTACGCTGCACTAATTTTATTTTATCATCTCTTCGTAAATGAGAGAAAATTCACGATCTTCGAATCGACAATTTAGTGCAGAATTTTGTTTCGAATCAGTCGCAATATCCTTCGTGTCGTTTCATAATATGAAACATACGAAACTGTGGGATTCTGGTTCGATTCGGTTCGGTTTGGTTTGGTTCAAGGTAGATTTTACTTTGAAGGCTGCTGTGCGATCCGTCCTCGAATATATATCTACGGCAATCACAGCTCACGTTACGCGTCTGCTTTGAACCGGATATCGGCCGATTTTATTTTTCAATAATTGATAAATCAAACCTTTCTCCGCCTCCTTTTGTGTATCGGCAAAACTTTTTCCCTCTTTATTTTAGCAGGGAAAAACAATTTTTCCAACGGTCAGGAACCTGCCGTAGATTTTGACGAGTAACAAACGTAATGAGCCATGATTAATAAATAAATCTTCATTTCGCTGATTTCTTTTTCTTCTTTCATCAAACTTTCATACGTTACAGTTACGTCTTCTTTATATTATGTTCTTCGAATGTTTCATGTGATAATATAATACGGGGTGTATGATCAAACCGCCTTTGGCATCAGCTTTTTGGCGGCTTAACTGCTCGTCATCTGAGGAGGTGATCCTGACGGAAAAGAAGAGCGTCGCAATGGCTGTGGTCCTCCAGTTCTAGGCCGTTAAAAACTGCTGAATTTTCTGAATGGCTTCTCTTAATTTCGGGTTTAATGTTAATTTCAATAGGCGCCAGTTCGGGGGTTAATTTATTTTCTGTGTACAAAAACGGAACTGAATAACTGGAAAAAATGGTAACGCGAAGACGTAGAAAAGCGGCGTCTGAAGTCGCTGATATCGAATCGGGCATTCCAACGGCGGTGTGGTCCAAACCAGAAGTGAATAATATCCGTTTCGCTTGTTTTATACAAAACCACAGCTATCAAAATTTTAGTTTATTTTTAATCCACAGTGAGTTTTAGAGAAAATTTTTTATCTCATTTAGACTCAAAATTTCAGCACATGTAGTTCTGAAGACACCAATTATTATTGTCATTAATGAAGTGATTATTGTTGTTTGTGTTTTCAATATCGCAACTTATGGGTTTTGTTAAGCCGATAACAATCCGGCATCGATTAGGTACGTAAACTTGAACGGCTTAAATCAAAACGTGGCCGTTAAATTGTTATTACTATTATTGTAAACCAAAATATTCCTCTCTGACGCATTTATACAAAAGCAAGCGTATTATTTGTATCTCACTTTTCACAGCATTGTAATCATCTGTATTATAGTAAATGCATTTGTACGATTCAAATTACGTAATTTTCTATCAATCGATTAATTACTTTTCCGCTCGATTAAAGTTTCAATATTCCTTTTTTAATTATCGATATCTCGATCGATGGATGATCCGTTTAAAAATTATCGTATTATATCTTATTAGCACTGTTTTATCACGTTTTTTTATTCTTTTTTGTATAATTATATTCACTCCAGTAAAAAAGACGCGTATATCACGCGTTATTATTTGAATATTAAAAAGTACTTTCTAACGGTGGATCATGGCTGAGGATTAATTATCGAGTCGAATAATGTTCAAAAAGTTATCGTTCTACTTTCTTTATCAAAATAACTATACGTATGTATATTTATAAATAAGTGGTTGTATAATTTGGATAAATAATTGTTATAATTTTGAAATGAAAAATAATGAAGAATAATTGAAATACAAATTGATAAGACTAATTAATTGGTCGATTGTAGTAAATATATTGTTACGATGTCGCGATGGTTTATCGAACTTTGTAAAATCCGGAAGTGTTTGGTTAAATAAATTTTCAAAGGAAGAAAGTGAATCGCTCCTCACGGCGTCAGAACTTAATTCTGTTTGAGCCTCCGTTACGCTGTGTTGTCACATCCCCTCCACTAGATTACACCGGTTAAAGCCAGTTAATACCCCCACGCCTCCTTTTTCCGACAATACAGGACCACATTGGCAACGTTGCATAATCATAATAATACAGTATGTTAAGTATACCTCATATGACACATGAACGTACCTATATACCATGTATGTACGTACTACATACATACCTCTGACAATGAGTATAGGTTTATGAATATTACACTGGAAGGCCTACGTAATTTTTTCTTACTAAAACTGCTGAATGAACTGTTTTTTTTTTTTTCTGCAAGCGTCGAAATTCATATCTACAAAATACGCTATGAAAAGCACCCCTAAATGTATATAACTTTCGACCTCGTAAAGCCCTCAGAAATTGATGCAATACGTAAATAACATGCATGTATACTTATATCGCCCCGTGGATTTGGCCCACTTAAGTAAGTGCGGCGAGAGAAGACAATTATTAACAATGGATGGCTATATTTGGATGGGCTCGGTTCGTTTAAATGGGATATATCCGGATTCTGTCGGTGCAGACAATTTAAAAGATTTCGTCGTTTGATCAACTGATGATTCAATCAGTGAGATTTTAAAATACATAAGAATCACGTTCTCAAAACTGTTTTCTATCCCACCCGATTAATTCTCAAGGAAACCTTATTTTATTCCAATTTTTTTTCATATAAAATTGATTTTTTTTTTTCGTTTTTTAAGATTGTACTCACATTGCGTCGCTCGGTGCAAATGGACTGCCTGCGTCATTCTGCCCGTCCACGAGATTAGGTGCCGATAAACAGTCCAGTGGAATCTGTGGCAAATTAGTCAATCGTTGGGATTCGATTATTAATATTGAAAGGTAAACGAATCGAATGCGATTCGAATGAGCGTTTAATATTTACGTCGGATAATACGGTGCAGTCGTAGCTGGGTTGGTATTTGTCTTGTTCGTGGGGTGGACGTCTAAGGACCTTATCTCGATCTTGCTTGTGCTTGCGATCTGCTCCTTTTAGTTTGAATACTTTGGCTTGGCAAGACGCAGCGTGAAGCAGAGAACCTCCTGCTAACCTAGTCTCCACCTGAATTCGAAACGGAACACCTTTTTCGCCGCCATGTTTTTTCGGCGTGAATTCGGTGCTAATACAATTCACCTGAAATAGAAATTGTAAAATAAACGCTTCGGTGAAAAATTACCGAGAAGAAAAAAACATCGGAAAAATTATGCCACGGGACAGGAGTGGATCTGCATGTGGTCGGAGAATTCAGAAATAAAAAGTTATCTAGATCAGATCTGAGGAGGGAATCCGCTAAAATTGGCACATGAGCGGAATTCAAAATAAACATGGCGCGTGAACAGATATAAAATTACAACAAAGATAAAAATGTTGGAAATGCCGAAGGCCTTACTGCCAACGAGTACTGCCACTTTCATTTTATGTGGTAATCGCACACATTGCGTAGTATTGTTACTATCAAGAGGGGAATAATCGCTTTGGCTTAGATAAAAGATTCTTCAATACATATACCACGTCTGTTGACGTCTTCATGAAAAATCCGAGATATCAAATTCGTACTCTAAATTCTACGCTCTTATAATTGCGAAATATTTTTTTTTTTTTTAATAACAAAGAAAAATATATCTTTCGGTCTCGTGATCGTCCTATCGCTGGTTTCGATCGATTTATACCGGCGTGTTTCGATTCGATAACGATTAACGTGCACATTACGCAAACGGACCTTGACTTTTATCACAGCTTTTATCATACCACGTCGCGAGAGAGAGTATCTTCCCCCCCCCCCCCCCTTTTTTTCATTCGATAGAAGCTTCAATTTCAATTACCTGCTGATTCAACCGTTTGTTTTGACATTTGCTATTGTTTTTGTTTCACTCCTTACCTTGATATAGACGCCAACCTCTTTGGTGGGGTCCCACATAAATTCTACAACGTTGCTCGACGGCGATGGTTGTCGAACATCGACGGTTCCGTAGCTCAAGGGAATATCAACTTCCAGCAATCGTTCCCCGGGTCTTGTTCTTTGCCAAGCAATCATCTGTTCTCGTTCCGTGTACTGGAGTCTACGTTCGTGAAAACAAATTCGAATCGATGACTGAAACAAGCAGGAAACGATCCAGAAATTAGAAGAAGAAAAAAGAAGAATTTATCATTTTTTTAAATTCATATAGTCCTGGAATGATATTTACCTTTAACAATTTTCCACGATACGCCGAGAGGTCACCCAGCTTCTTTAATTTGATTTCGTAGGATTGACCTTGATTAAGATAGGTCAAAGTTTCTTCATTCACTTTGGTCGCTATGCTAGTAGCTGCGGCAAGAACGTATTGAAATCTGTAACACAAATTGAAAAAAAATAAATTAATGCACCAATAAAATAACGAAGTTCATAGATCGCGAATTGTAACAGGTGAATTAGAAAGGCAAAAGCTGCTCATTAATATCAGCGTGTAACCGTGAGATAAATATAAAGTATTTCACGGCATAATCAGATCTTTTGCATTTCAGTTCTACGTGTTCGTTGCGTTCGTATTATACCAACCGGCATTCTTCGTTGCACTCGTTGACCTGCTGAGAGGAAGATACGTGATTTCCAATCGATGATTGCGTCGAATAATCGTTATCCGAGGAATACAGAAGTTGATGAAGGCTGGCCGTGTTCTGATTCGAACCGTTCTGATTGTTGTTGTTATTGTTGCTGTCAGCTTCCATAACACCGACAATTTGGGAGCTTCCATTTCCTCCGGGTGAAATATTGATGGTTCTTTGAGAGACATGATTCAAGCTATAACAATTTTATTGTATAAATAAATCAAAAGAAAACATTCAACGTATTTACCTATAACTAAAATTTTTAATTATCACACGATTAATTTTCGATGAAACTTACAAAATATTAAGCAGTAAATTTGATCTTCCCGACGTCTCGATTTCAGATAAATATCTCATTT
Organism: Athalia cordata; assembly: GCA_963932425.1. Taxonomy (NCBI): domain Eukaryota; kingdom Metazoa; phylum Arthropoda; class Insecta; order Hymenoptera; family Athaliidae; genus Athalia; species Athalia cordata. The sequence goes on from OZ010625.1 coordinate 64,227,748, forward strand.
TTTCTACTATTTCTATGATTTTTTTTTTTAAGAATAAAAATCGCGTACGTTTTTCTCTACAATATAATCTTTACTCCCGTGGCTCCGATGCCGTACTGACGCGATTGCTATTATAATTCTCGCTCAAGTAGCTGCTCGCATCCCTGAAGTTTAACGTACGTCGATGATATCGATAAAGTTCCAATTTTTATGCAAATAAGAGATCAGAGGAATCGTGTCAATTATAATACACATGAAGAAACTTCGTTGACGTAATTCACTGCGTGCAATTTTTGTGAAAAAAAATTTATGCGCAATAAATTTCGAAAATTTCTCAACAATAGATGCGTACGTGAATATTGTGTAGGTATCTATCGGTAGAAATATTATTCCGATCTGTACATTATTCGCTGGATAATTATTTTCTAGAAATATAAATATAATTCAGATGACTTCTCTCGTAACTTAATAACTGAAAATTTTCATAGTTTGTGATATAACCTGCAGCACTACTATCTCAAAATATAAGACGTCACATTGTGTTTCGACATAGCAAACACACACGCATGACACTTGTGAATGACACGAACGTCTCACCGAGTATAAAAAGGGGAGGGTATAATGATAAGTTGCATTTTTTTTGCTCTTCAACTATTACCCATTTGAAATTATCACTTATACATATAATGTATATTTATACGTGCACACATTACGTACATAACACTCGTTTATGTGTAAAATAACATTTTTCGATACCAAATTATAATTTGTATACGTACACACATGGTACTGTATATATCGTTATAAATCTATAGTGCGGACAAAACGCGATAACAATCCGTTCGGTTTATTTATGTAATTATATTTCTATTTATCATTTGGATTTCTTCTTTATTTTTACTGTATTATATTTAAAATTACATTATCAATAACTTACTTCTGGTTACTGTGGTGGTTGTCGGGAGATGGTGCTTCCTGTTTAAAGACTGTCAACGAAGGGAGAGCCAGGAGCGCCTCGCTGAAAGAAAGAAAACATACGTATCAATAAATGAAGTATGATTATTGAAAAAAAAAAGGTACGATAATATTCATTATATACTATTATAGGCTCTCAATTTTTTTTTTTAATCTTGTCTCATTCGCAAGAATATTTATGCGAATGAGGTTTATTTATAATATTGATAATTATAATTCTATATTTCAACTATCTGCAGTAGAAGTAAAATTGAAATGTATTTATTTGGAGTAAAATAAAAAATGTTTACCGATAGAAAAACAATATCGATTGGTTATCGTTCGTTTTTGACTCATTGTTAGTTTTAACTACAACTAAATCGATTCGAAGAATAATGAAAAAATTACCGACACAGGTATGTATACATGATGTTAATATACAGGGTGTCCCGTTCTAATTTAATCAGCAAAATTTCTCAAAAATTATCGGAGTTAGCGAAAAATGTTAAAATTTGAAAATACAAATTCACCTGGGCTTAACATAAAGCATTGCGTATTATAAGTAGGTATTAATAATTTATTAAAATTTTGAGTGAAATAAAAAGAGAAAACAGTGGCTTAGTTGTTCCGGGGATGTTCTACTCTAGAAGGGAATTTATGAGTTTATGAATTTATGATTTGGCTCGTGATTCGCGCGTTGCGCACAGAAGAGTGCATGAGTTTCGTCGGCCTCAAACAAGTGCCTGACGAGTACGTAGGTACGTACGTTGAATGTTGAATTATACATGTGTCTATGATAAAGTCGTACGTACTCGAGATCCGTGTAGGTACGATTATCACACATTGAAAAATCCGGTACGAACCGGACGTATAAACGCGACCGAATTCGCGGATCGCGTCGGAGGATCTTCCCGAAGACTCTCAACGAGCTACATTAAAGATTGTAGCGATATTATACATTTGTATAAAAATATAATAAGTAAATAATATAATCGATCCCATTATACGAAAATTTGAAACACTCTAATCCTCCGTACTTAATAAAAATGAGAAAACACTTTTGATATTGTGAGACGAAATCTTTCATTTTAAATCCTCGCAAGTTGAGAACCAGCCTTACTTTTGTCATCCTGATTACACACAGTCGACGACATCAGCGTTCTTTTCCGGTTTAAGTGGTTCACGTCGGTTCGCGAGTAATTTAAATGTAAATAGATTGCAGTTACCATCTCGTCATTCTATAGTGCTACCAATTTTCGATCTACGACACTAATTTTCCCCTAATAATGTTACTAAAAGTTATACATCGGTAAGAAAAATGTATGCATGATCTACAGTATTTTGGATTTTGAATATTGACTCTCTTTGTTTTTTTAATCGCTCGATTCATTTTATTTTCTTTTATGTCTGTTATCGCGATGGTAATATGGTCTCGGTAAAATTAGATTAGCCAGTTTCAACCGGATTTTTATTGGGCTTACGTACATAATACATTTTAATTATAAATGACCCGATCTACGGGTCAATCCACCGGATCATATAGGTCAATAATATAAAATATCATTTCACGCATCACACGATTACAGTATGTCAGAGTATTTTTAAAAATACCCCCCCCCCCCCCCCATAATCTGTAATCCCTTCAAATTACTATATCGCATAAAGTTTAACCCCTGTGCAGGAACGCCTCGAAGGATTTTTTGATTTTACAATTTTCTATTGTAATTATTTATCATTTTCGAACTTAACAACAAAAAGTGAAGGCTTGAATTAACACGATTTTCTACGACGAAGTTGTTTCTCACCCAACGTTCAAATTTTCTCAAAATCAAAATAAACATCAAAGTCAAGGAAACTTCGAACGCTTTTTTTTTGTGATTGTAATATGTACGTCGGACATCGATATAAATTAGAACGTAATAATTAATATCCAATTATTATATAAACGCGGGTATGTTATTGAAGGAAAAACAAAAAGGAGTGAAATACAAAGTGCTTACTATGTCCTATGCTACAATCTTTTGAAGGTCATTCAATTGTACTGATTAACCGCGAATTAATTCCAGTCAAATGAATGGGGTATTATATGCAGGGATGTGCAATGTGCATAAATGATGATCACAATAAACACTCGACCTCGTGCCAGAAAACAATGAGGACGATTACAAATAAATGAGATAATAACAATGACGATTAAATGCGAATATGTATACCGGAATCGAGTTCAAACGTATGTTATTGTGCACGATCATTCGTGGAGTAGTAGAAATAAGTCGGTCCCTGCTGACCTCTTGAGACGCACGTGACAATTTTATGTAATAATTTTTATAACAATGATAACAATGACAATGATATTCACATCACCTGTGAAATTTCTCAGGCTATCGCAAATAAACGTTTTTGTTCAAAAAAATAATGTTATTCCATCATAATAGTAACAAATTGAACTCACTATCGATTTACAGATTGATGCATCATCACCGCACCCTCTTCGTCACGTTTAAATTTAATTTGTACCATTGATAGGTCGGTGATAATTAATTATAGAATAATTAATTCGCGGGCGATTATTAATTCGACTCAGAATAAAAAAAAAAATTATTATTATATACGATCCGAATTGTGAAATGGTTTAATTATATTTTATAACCTTTTAACTCATTGGAATTATTCCGTAAATCTGATGTACAACTAATTTCATTTCAACTACTTGTACCGCACATGAAAATGTCCGTATAGAACGAAATGAGATAAGAGAAGAAAAAAAATCGTCACTTTTTCCAAAGATATAATTCGTTGTATGTATTACACGCGTTTGAGAGTCGAAGAGCATTTAATTTGGTCGGCAAAAGTGAGTGGCGGGAAACCTGATTCTCGATCGACACAACCGCGTATAATAGTTTGATGATGGGGCGAGCACGTTATACGCACACGTACGTAAATATACGTCATACACACTCGCCTCGACTACACGAATAGAATTAATACCTATATGAAATCATACGCGAGGAGAAACACGTGAACGTCGTGTATTTATCATGTCAATTTCCCCTCTCTCTCTCTCTCTCTCTCTCTCGTATCCCCCATCATACCGCACGTATATAAGAGCAACTTGTGATATCGCCAGATCTGGTTTGAACTGCTTTTATACCCGCTACTGATATATTATCTCTTCGTGTTGGTCGGAGACCCCATGACTTCGTATTGGTATACATCGTACAGTTCATAGCGCAGATCGGGAACGAAAAATTTTCATTCGCGCATCTGTTGCGCTCGGTACGTGTTTGAAAATATTCCTACGATGTGGGCGTCGGATAACGAGTAACTAAACAGATATATAGTCTTACATGCCTTCGAGGCATTCCAATTGAACCCAACCAGATTTCAACCCTCAATTTTATCTCTGTTTCTTTTTTTTCTATAGGTGATGATATGGTACTTCGGAAACAAGTGAAAAACATGATTATTTCTCAAAAATCATTGAGCGGCCAGGAATTTTCGAGCTCGTCAATTTTTTTTCAAATAATCGTAGCTATTCGGTGATAACGTAAGTTTTTCCGAGTATTTTTTCAGTCGTTATAATCAGCCGAAAAATTTCGTGGAAAACAAATAGAAATGAATACAATGAGTAGATGCATATGTATAGGTATACACGGTATATGAGAGCCTGGGTCAAGGAGACATGAAATGCCCCGTACGTAATTAATTAGAAATGAGATGGTAAAGAAGGAAATGAATATCGTAGCTAAGCATGTGTTTCAAGTTGCCTATCCTTCTTTCATTCAGGGAATAAATGAAGATCTGCCTTCTCATGTTTTACTCTTGAATGGAAACTTGTATTGCACACATCGTCGTTCCCTATTATTTTACTTTGAATGTAACCTAATTGCGATCGGGAAGTAGCTGTGCCGTGTCTATCGGCGAGAACATTTTTCCCAGAACTAAGAAAGTGGGGAAAATGGATAGAAAAAATATTATCCGCATATACCTCATATTGTACGAAGCAACCGCGGTAGCCAAATCCGTAGCAGCCAAAGCCGATAATGAGCCATCGAAATCTGCAACCAAATGTTCGGCTAGATCTTCAACCTGCGTCGACCATCCTTGTCCACCGGAATCGTTGCTCAGGGAACCTGAAATTTGAAATAATTAAACGATTTTTGAGAGGTAAATTTATCCAGATTCGTTTGCTCAATTTTTGTCGAGATTGGTAATCGATAAACGAGGTTGTTTGGAAATTTTCCTTCACTTTCATTGTTTGACATTAAAAAAACATATGTTTATTTGAAATAAAACAGGGTGAGTATGTATCAAGTTGAAATTCTCATTATCATCGTTAAAATGGTGCAATACATATTTTTTTTCTTGGCGTTCTAGATCTATAAATATATGTATACGCGTTATTATTGTAATTTTGTTATACGTATTACCTTGATAGTTGTGAAATGATTGATGATAACTGAACATATTGTTTAATCTTTTTTTGCCAGGGGTCACAGGGGAATTATAACCGTGGTAAGGTTTTGACCTGATCAAGTTATTATTCCGGTTTTTAAAATTAAAAAACTTTGCCACACACTTTGATGAGTTTTCCACTTCGCACCATTTCATTTTAATCAATAATCACAGTAATATAATCGTGAATGAACGAACGTATGAATAGACGGGGAAAAAAAAATAAATTAATAAATAATAAAATAAATAACGACAACGGCGATGAAAAAAAAAACACAACTGAAACACTGGACGACGGTGGCTATCGTTTAAGGTTTACTAACGACGAGAACTTAATTTTATGTCTGTTCCGTTGAAATTATATCGTTAAAGTAAAGCCGAGTTCACTGTCGATCATTGAGAAACACGGATACGCTAATCTCTGTAACTACCACGCTATAAGTTGCTAGAGTTATCGCGCGAACTGACCATGTGGGTATATAATGGCGTCAAAACTGACTGAGATCAAAAGTTACTTTCTAGCTATGGCATGAGAAGTCATAATAATCGTATCGCGACACGCGCCAATTACGTCAAGAGACGTTGTAACAATGTTTTTCGAATTTCATATTTTTTACATATCAAAATTGGAGGATCGATAACTTATCGGTGAGTAGTCAATTCATTTTTTTTTTTTTTTACCAAACAGGTTTTACCACGGATTAAAAAGCAAATTAAAAAAAGAAATAAACAAATCTTAAGTTCTAATTAGCGAAATTAATTGGATATACGTTTAGAATATTTTCCCCTGCATCGGACACGCGGTGACTACGACCGTGGGAAGGTCGGCAGACATCGACCCCGCCATTTTTTTTCATCTCTGTTTCTTTCTCTCTCCCTCGCCGGGATAGGGATCATTTAATAATATAATCTCAACCACCGCGTAATGTAAACTGACAGTGCCGACTGACTAATCGCAGTTAATTATTGGGCACTTCGGAGATTGTCCATGGCGGAGATTCCAAACTAAATGCTCTGCGAATGTCATGCGGAAATGTACAGATGAGATTCTGCGATGTATATGAATACAGTGAAATTCAACGGATCTTTATTAGACCTGGGAGATTATGTGACGATATTATTTTTGCCCTGCGGACGGGTTACCGGACTCGCGTAAGAGCTCATGGACCGCCTTAATATACTGGTAAGTGATGTCTGCGGAAAGGAAGTGAGCAATTTTAGATACTCATTTGTTCAAGCTTTTGTACCCATCCAGAATATACATATACCTATATACTTCCTTACATACATACTCACTTACTAGTCCTTATCGCATATCTCATAGATACATAATACATATGTATAAAACAGAGACGTGCACGCGCTATATACACAGAATGAATCAGATGTTCGCGATTATTCTGGACCAGTACGTACTAAGAAAAAATCCAAGTCATCGTAGAGTTGAAAAAAAACTGCGTCAATATCTGATTAGGTTTCATCACTCTACGAGATAATTTTTTCCGCAAGGAATTTTCCGCTAAAGCCTTTCGTGAAGTTGATTTTTTATTTTTTCAACGTGATTGAAAACGTAAGAATAGTTTTCGATAGGAACATCACGAAGCTGGTTTGTTTTAATGAATTTTTCTGCTAGTTCAGGCAGTACCTGAGTTAGTAATTTTCAATACTTCCATCTATCACGATTCGTCTTTCATCTCGTATCTCTACGGCGTGGGCTAGTTTATTGTAAGTTATGGTATTCAGTGTGGCGCTCATTGTTAGTCATGATCAGGAAATTGATGATTGACCTCCGCTATGAATTGAGCACGACGCGACGTCCTCACGCGAATTATACCACTATCCCCTAACAACTGGCAAAAAGAAAATCAAACACTATATCTATACACACGCGCGATTCGTGTAATTTCGACTGTACTTATTACAGTCTTATTACTTATTATAATGAATGAAAGTGAAAACATAACCAGCAAAATAGATCAATAAATAATATTTTTCCATGCTTACCGTCTTTTTTCACAATTTTTCTTTCATTATCACCAACAGAAATCTGTTGGATCGATTCGCCGGGTCTTCGTTTGAGCGAATTTTGTAACTGCGCTCTGTGCTGTTGAGATTTGTTATCGTTCTCATGTTGCAGGGTAGAAATTACAGATGAATTTTGAAATTCCTGCGGGGATGAGCTTGTCGAGCGGATAAGTATTGCGGAAGCGGTTGGATCCGGTGAATAATTTTGCGAATCGCTCTTATCCTCCCAATTTATCTGCATGATACCTTGTCCGTTTACCGGACTGTGGTAGCCGCCCAGTGGAATGGTGGCAGCCTGAATAATTTTCGAGTAATTAGAGATAAGAATGAATGGAAAAATATAATCGTCACTTACCTGTTGTACTGACGTTTCCTGATTCGGTGACATTCCCTGGTACGTAGGTGAAGACGAATTTTCAAGCCACATCGTATCGTTCAAAGTCTCGCCGCTCCCGCCTTCCAAATTCAGATGTAACTCCATTCGAATTTTTTCTCCTTCTTTCTGATAATTACTCTTAGATTTATGTTTAAATGATTATTTTATTTATTAATATTGATCTTTATTGTTTTCCTCGCGGATTTTGATTCTAATTTTTACGAGCGACGACGATCTGATGACTCGGCGTGTAGAAGTTAAAAATTATTTTTTCATATCGAAACGCTGATTTTTATTTTATTTAGATCTTCCGAAGTCATCACGTATTACTAATAAATAATCAATAGTACCCTGTTTTTTTGTTTTCTTTTCCTTTTTTGAAATTTCTCGGATTCTTTGTCCTTCGCGTTTTTTTTTTTCTTCTCAAATTTTACCAATTTCCGTTCTCTGATTAATTTCTTCTTTGATTCTAAGTTTTTCTCAATTTTTCTGTAGTTACATTCAATGGAAACACTGTAACTAGGACTACACGCCGTGTCGAATAATTTGGTCCTCGTTTTGAATCGTTCAGCTGTTTTTTTTTCTGTTACCTATCGCTGTCGTTTTACTTTATGGAGCCCCCTGAAATCCAGTGCATTTGGTCTCTCTCTTTGTGTTTTCGTTCGCGTTTTTCGTCGTATTGTTTTTATTTTTCTCCTGTTCTTTTCTTATTTAAATTTTTCTCTGTTCTACTGCGTATACGATCTGCAGGACCTACACGTCCGTTCTAGAATTCTAGCAACTATTTAATTCTGAAATGATTTTTTTTTTTGTTTTGTTTGTTTGTTTAATTAAAATTCTCTCTCTTTGGCGATCCTTAGAACATAACAAAAAAACTGTTGTACAACTTTTTGATACCCGTTGTTTCACGTTGACGATGTGTTTCCAGCAAGGCGCAGCCCCGCGATATCGAGGCTAGAAAACGGGCAAATACGCTGAATACGTCCTCGAAAACCATCGCAACTCCTTGGCTGCTTCGCATTTTTATTGAATAATCTTTATTGTTTTTATTCTTCTATTTTTGTTCGAAAAATAAATAGTCAGAATCAAGTTGTATTTCTTTATTTATTCGCTGTATTTTAATCGATCGATCGATCAATCGCGTTACTTTCTCAGATGATCCTTTTCTTATTCCGCCTATCCTTTGAGGCAGGCTTATTCAATTTTTTTTTTTTTTTTGCGATTATTTCAGACTTGTATCATACAAGAAATCTCCTACTTTTTCAAGGGGATGATTCGGGACGTGAGATATATGTGTATATGTATGTTTTGTTTTTTTTCTATTAAGTTACTATGGCTCACACACAAGAGAGTGTCTGGGTCACTGAAGGCCTTTTGCCTGTCGTCTTGTCACCACATTTTCAAAATCTTCAGCTCCATGGCGATCATACAATCCAATAAATTCTATGGGTGAAAAATGACTTTCTCGTCTTTCTAGACCAGAGTTTTAGTGGCTTGCTCACTTTTCTTTACAAAAAATTATTCATCAATTATGTATTTGAAAACAACCGTATATTCACGACATACACGGAGCGCTCCAGATTTTTGTTTTTGTTTTAAATTTATACCATGAATTTTCGAGCTAAATCATAAATATTATTCTTCTCATATCCCAATCTTTATTTCCCTCCGCTTAAACACTGACCACGCTGCTGCTTGATTTCGTTGATCAATCCTCAAATTTTTCGTTTACTCTTTTTCTTCGAAAATTCATCAAGAATCTTCAAGGTAATCCACAGGTACTGTTGAGATCCTTTTCAATAAATCTTTACTCCTATTTGATTGATCGCCAATTTTGTGTTGTAAAATTCACACCAATAGCAATGATCAAATCCTCAGTGCGTAACGCGTCAAATCATTAAATTCTGGCGCGACTCAGAAATATCTAGTTCCAAATTTATCAATCGATATATGTACGCAGTTTAAGAACCGTTATTATAATTTTTATTAATTATTTATTTGTTTTCTTTTTTTGTTGCTTATGAATTTGTGTTAGCTGCTATTTATTTATTTATTTATTTATTTATTTATCTGTTTTAATGTATATGTAAACATACATATGTAAGCGTTAATTTTATCAGATGCTGCAGGAGGATGTGTTATAAAATATTTTTCAGTATAAGTAAGTCCCATAGACGTCGCGAGACGTTTGTGATCTAAACTGAAAACGGTCCTGACGATGTTGACCGTCTCTCACGCGCATAGAAAAGCGTTGACCAATCCCTAAATCGGTTCGTTTTACCCCTGGACCAATCACAATCCTCTCTCTTTCAAACCAACAGAACTATCAATTGAAATCACTTAGCGCTAATGTCTGAAACGACCGCGCGGAAAAGACGTCTTCTTTTGTACTCCAAATGAAAAACAGGAACGTCGAGGAAGTTTATTTGTCTATTTTTTTTCCCCTTCTTTCTAGGTTTTTCAATTCCGCTTTTTTCTATATTATTTTCGCGTTTACCATTTGATTTTTAATTTATTTATTGTTACTCCGTTTTGTTCGAATCGAACATCTACGATCTCGATTACGAGAGCCTCTCTGCAAAAAATAACATGAAACGGTGAGAAAATTCTTCTAAACATGACGATTGTATGAGATAGCGTATCTCTAATTTTTGGAGATATTTATAGCACTATATCTTTATTCCAGGTGATTTAAACGGTAAGTTACCTATATGGAGGAAATAATAAAAGAAACACTTTATGGCTTACGTTGAGTTGCGTGATGTGGCTCTCTTATTTTTTGGGGGAAGGCGATAGGCGTCGGTGGGTTGAAAACTTCGGCGAACAAGGATCTGCAGCTGAAACTGAATAAACCAAGAAAAAAAAACGAAAATGACATAGAACAATTATGATGAAATTCTGCTGTTTTTTTTATAATTAACATTATTCTTTGAATCATTAAAACGCATGTGAGACATTGAAGGCTTACGCGTAATTATTTTATCCTTGCTAGAGAAGACGACTACCGCGACTTACACCGTGATCATCAGTCGTACGGTCGTACATGTTAAATATTTTGCAGATTGGTGTCAATCAGCAGGTCACTGATTATGGAACGCCAACCACTACCAACATCCTCATGAGAGAAAACAATTTTTAATTGAACGCCTTCAACGAATGGTTGGTGTCATTCCGTAGCGTGATTTTTATCATTTTTTTTCACTATTGTTCAATACCTATAATTACGCGGGTATAGGTGATATCGGTAAAATTTCAAGTCGAACACAGCGAGTGATTTGTCTTTAAAAAAAATTTCATCAAGTCTAGTATTACTTATTTACATTTCACTTATGTTTATTGCAATTCCGGGCCTTTATCTCATTGCAAACCCGTCGGCATTCGTCTTCCAAAATTCCTGACCAAACTTGATACCGATGATTGAGTCCCGGTGTAATATGTAGCATGATTTTAGACCCGAGTACCCCGCGCTCTCCAGGGATTCCGTAAAATATTTTTGAAACTCTGGAATGCAGTAAAGCCATTGCGCAAAGCGCGCAAGGTTCTTGTACCAAAAAAACCCAAAGATTCGTGCAAAGGTAGGGCCCAGTTGTATCCCGGTGTTCGATGTCTCCTGGAATATTACAAGTTTTGTTCTTCCGAATTGCCTTTTGCTCGAGAGGTCTAGTTTCTGAGCAGGGAAATTCTATATCTCGTAAAGACGGAGGGTAAAAAAGCAGCGAGTTGTTATTCAACTGTCTTTTCTTCCCGGTTTCCGATCGATCTCGAACTTTTAGATCTGATTCATGTAGATCCCAGGTCCCTCCACCTTGCAATTTGGCTACTAGATCGATCGCCAGCATTGCCGCATGCCACATCGGATGCTGATTGATTTTTGAACAAGCCAGAACTAAGGGTTCGCCATTTTCTGGGTCTACCACCAAAGCGCTTCCATTACACTCGCTGTTCCCAACGGATTCCCTTCTAGCGGCCTCTATAGCGATTCGCATGAGGATTTCAATCCTACGAAGTTGTTCGGTCGTGAACATATCTCCGGAAATAATCGCCTCTATTTGAGGATCAGGGTGAAAATTGACGGGCCAAATACCGGAGCATGCCGTCGCCTGGATTTTCGTTTTCGCAGCTTTTTTCGGAACCTTTATAATCTCGAACTCATTTTCCAAAAGTGATAGGTCAAAACCCTTGGAGTTCAGCGAATGTCGTAAGTCATCGGAGGACGTAATCTTTGGTGATTCTTTATCTTCACTTTCGTCATTCACCAGCGGTGCTAAAAGTAACTTAACGCCATTGCATCTTTTAAGATGACCGAAGCCCGGAAGGGCAGTTGAAATGATTTGAATGGCTTTGGAGGTAGTTTTTCTATCTTTCAGTTTGCCGACGTAGACTTCTTCGAGGGGTACAGGTTCCGTTAATTCCGGAGACAGTATTGGTCTCGGTTTCCACGAAAGCATCGCAGATTTCTTCGAAGGAATTATTTTCGATTCTTTCGCCTCGCGTGACGTCATCCTCTATTTCTTCTTAGCAGTACCAATGACGATCTTCTGTTCACCCGGCTTCCGAGACGTCCTGAAAATATCCTGACTTCATTTTGCGTTGTGGTCGATTGTTGAAAAATTGTTCGTTTTTTTTTGTTATTATTATTATTCTGACGATGTAGTATCAATTCTCATTGTTATCGCATCTGTGAACCGAATTTTCCCTGGTATTTCACAGCATTATCTCTTTGTCTTTAAAGTTTAATCATTTTAAAGCTGAAGCGACGCGAAATCATCCAATTGCAAACAGATATAATGACAATGTTCCATGATCTTTGATGATAAAATGATCACAGTTCTTTCATTTAACTCTTTAACTTTTTTTTCCATCTTTTAGTTCCCATAACTTAGAACTGTTGAAGCTTATTAATATATTTTTTTATTCTTCAGTGTGCATATAAGTCTAATTTTTACCGTGATCCGGATGATGAACATATATTTTATAGCATATATGAAAAAATCAAAGCGTCTGATACGCAACGTGGGACAATAAATATTTACTGTCGTAGATATACCTATAGGTATACCTGCATGTACTTGTGCGGTGCATAATACACACAAGAAATGAACAAGATAAAGTTTTGTGCTTCAAGTATATGAAGTGTAACGTACATCTACGCGATCCGGTGCTGACACGCGCTGCTCGGTACTTTTCAGCATTCAGCCTACCAATTACGTTTAACTAACGCAAATGATACGACCGTGGCCCGACTTGACAGCAATTTACAATTTGCCCCTTATAGTATATACCTATATACTTCGGTTTCAGGATCGCCCAAGACAGACGATTGCAGATATGGTGAATACTTGAATATTAAAACTACTTACAAATCCGCACGCCCCTTTTCATATCTCCTATGCAACAAGTCTAACAGCTCTCATCACCTGGTAACGAATCATTGCTTTTTTTTTTATCCTTCGTCCAGTCCTCTTAGATTGATTTTGTGTTCAATTTGTTATTTCAGTAAAATATCTCCACGTATAGAAGTAACAAAGCGATATAACAATAGGCATACTTATTATACTACAATTTAACTCATGACAATGACGGAGTTAGAAGATTATTACGTAGTTTACTGTAACTCAGATCGAGGCATCTGGTTACATTTTCTGTCCTATTGCAGCGGGAATAAAAGATGATGGTTACGAACATAACTATTTCATAGTAGTCGTGTCGCACGTGAGACAAAATCTTGATTATATGACAACGTGAATCTTAAGTCCGCAATCTCTTTTTAAAGATAAATCATCAATTTGAGGTAGAAGTTTGGAGTATTAGAAAGTAGGAACAGTTTGAAAATAAATTGATGGTTGTCAGAATTTGAAGCCAAATTAATTTGACGGTTTCATGGAAAAGTTTGGTCTCTTATCTCGTTTGATATATTTTACTTATATTCTTCTATATTTAATTCATTCATTTATGTTTTTTTACTTGTACGACGAGATAAGGGAACGTTGCAGATAAAATAATGGGCGCGTTTTGGGACATTGATAACTGAATTCCAACGCCTGTGAATTACTTGGATTTTGTTTTTCAAATGAGAGTATTATTTTTGATGAAAAAAAAAGAATAAAATAAGTAATTGTAGCTTATACATTTAAAAACTCGCGGTAAAACTGACCTCAGAAATGCAGAAATGGAGGATTTGCAGCCGTCGGTTTATCGCGCTCTGCAAGAACTTATGTAATAACCACCAGCAGTCGTTTGATATACCTAATTGTAACCATAGAGCAGCTGATAGAGATAACCTCTGTAGACGAATCTGAAATAGCGGAAAGGATTATAATTAATATATAATAAGTACATGGCAACTCGAAAATCGATTGAGAAAAACGGCGGTGAAACAGATGTCTACCGAATTCCTTCAAATTCAAAAATGAGAAGCAGAACTTCAGAGAGAAGTGAAGCTTGCAAGACAAACAAACATCTACCCACAAGTACCGTGGAATAGCTCATATTGTTATAAATCCTACCAATTATCTTTAAGAATAAATGAAAAAAGTATTATAAACAATTGAAAATTGCATTGAATAACTTGTGCAGAAATATCCTAAGACTTTGGTACACAGATCGGAGACACCTTTGAGATGCAGTAAATCCCACGATGTGCAAAAGGCAGGATTTAATTTTTAAAGGGCAAATGGGTTTCCAAAATTTGGGAAGAGATATGCTACAGGAAGAGGCCAAAATGCAAGTGTTTTGTCTTGTGTCTTGATTACTGAAACTGCTTTGAATATCAATTATTAGGAATTCCGTACCTGCTGATTTTTCCAGGCGTGAGTTTATTTTCCGTCCGTTGTTATGTCGATTTTTTCACGGAGATTTCCGGTGAACTGTCGACCACAGAAAATCACTTTAGAAAATGAACAAGAACTAAAACTGACAATTATTATCCTTCAACAAGGAACACAATCACGTACGTAGAAATATTGCCTGTTGTACGAATTTTTTTATGGTGAAAACACTCAAAACGAGGAGCACTCAGTGCGGAGTAAGGTAAACCCTATTTACTTGCTTCAATCATGAACAAAGTTGAATAACAATTTCGTACGCCTTCTATCGGAAAGTTTTGTAACGTCGAAGGTTTTTAGGACGCTCAGCGACTTGGCTTTAGTCGGTAAACGTCCGGCGAATTACAAGACGTAATGGCAACGAATTCTGTAGCTCTAAATTCGTTGGTAATCGTCACAGTATACGGTGTAATGGTCACTGAAATGTACCCTTTCAGTGGTAATGGTCGAGCACGTTGAGGGTTGAAATTGAACAAATCTTAGATTTTGTACACATCTACCCGCCTTACGAGGATGGTTGAGCCTCGACCATTATTTATACTACAAACACTGTAGAGTAACTTTTTATTCTTTAATTGTACGTTTATTACAATTTGATCGCATACATAATTTATATCTTACCACGTGAATAATTTGAAAGTCTGTAACTGGCTATGCTAAAATACTAAAACCGTTGACGTTCAGTCAATGCTAAAACTATAAGAAAGGATGGTCTAAGAGAAAAACCAACCAATTTCAAGATCAGAATAAAAGCTGAACGCGTGAAATTTGATCCAACGTTTCTATCTTCTGAAAGCCGCAAGATCGAATCTCTTATTTCATTTCTGAAATTTCAGGATTTTTTTTTTCCTGAATTTGTCAGTCTTCAGACTTCATAGACATTTTGAAGTGGCTGGTTATCTCAAGCCACCACGAGTATATAAGATAATGGGGAAGCTCGTGATTTTAGATCAACTGAAATTCGCGTAGGTCTGGAAACATTCGTGATAGTTGAGCGCTGCGTCGTGCAAGTAGTTGAACTGTTCCTAGGGGTAATAATTAATCAATGAGTTTGTCTCCAAGATAACTGCTAAGAAAAAACGAAAAACTTACCAAGGATCTCACGAATTCTGTTTTAAATCGTCGAACTGCTCTTACGGCAGAAATGATGTCACATTCTCTTTCTACCGCCATTCTTTCAAGAAGGAAACTCAGCGCCAGATAGAGACCACAACCCGTAACTCCATCACTGGAACAGAAAAAAAAAGTTTTTAGAAAAAAAACTCAGATCAAGTCCTTCGACAAGAAAGTGTACTACGTTGCATTTACTTACTGACAAAGTACTACGGCTGGACCTGCTTTTCGTGGTATTTTTTCCGAGGCTATCCAAAGAGAAACCAAAGATGCGGGTGGCGGCGGCGCTCCATCTTTTCCTGGTTCCCATCCGTTACACGTAAGCACCGTAATTCGCCGAGCCTCCAGGTTGGGCTGAATTAGAAAAAAAATGTCAAATTCGTGAGAATTTTTATGTAACGAGCGTAGAGGGATTTACGTACATCGGAAGAATCCGTCAGCAGTAGTTTGTCCGTCGTAAAATGTTCCTCATCATCGGATCTCGAAATAGTTTCCAATTGTATGTTTGGTGCGGGAGTTGAGATATATTCGCCTGGTAGAAACTCGCAGGACTCCTAAGAAATAAAATTTTTCATTAAAAACTTCAAGTCATTATCGCAGGAACATTTGAATTTTACTCACACGACCCTTAGTGTTCGGTCGTTGCAGCATTATTACTAGTTCGATTCCTTGCTCAGAGATCAGCTTCCAAAGTTGACGCAGAGTTTTCGACGATGGTAATTTTGAGGCGAGGTGTTGTCCTTTATTTTTGACACCATCAACCACCACGATGTTGAATTGATCGTTTTCGTGTGGCGAATGTCTGTTTGGGTTTCGCTCTCCAATGTTCGTTCGATCTGGTTGGTCAATTAATACCGAAGAGTGCAGTGCTCGGTCTCGCCAAACGGCGTCATTCAATCTGTTGGGAATCGTATCATAATTGTTGAGTTCGCTTTATTTTCATTCGGAGACGGCTATACTCGCCTCTGTATGTCGGACTGTAAATGTTTTTTTAGTCTTTTTAGTTCCTGCGGCAAGTTGTCAGAACATGGAATTTGCGTTTTTTCGGGATGCATGCTTTCCAACATAACGAGATGAGCCAGCAGGTACTGTTGTTCGTTGTCGACCATGTTAGCGCGACCTGCGCGTAAATTCGTCATTACTTCAGGGACATCGATCACCTGAAAGATTCAAGTTCAGTTCTTACTTGATCCTGAAACTTTATCATTCACAGTCAATAAATTTTGCTGTCAAATATATTTAATCACTCCGTCTGTTTCAGCTCGTTTTAGGCATATGTCGCATAAAATTATCGTTCCCGTTCGGCCAACACCCGCGCTACAGTGAACGACCACCGGTCCATTTCCAACGCGTGTTGCACGTAGCTTTTTCAGGTACGTAACAAGAGACTGAGAATAAGTGGGAACCCCGTGATCTGGCCATCCTGTGTAATGGAGATGTATCACCTAAATATAAACAACGTGTTGATTGTAAGTGAAAAATAATTTGTACGTTACATACGGTAATTCTGAATGATGATTATTCAGCGTTATATACCTTGCGCTTTTCTCCTGTAAAACTTAGTTGAAAGGTTCTGAATGTGTAGTCAGCAAATACTTCGTGATTTGTATTCAATACCGAAACTTCACCGTATTTCAACTTTTTTCCAACTTCTGGCCAGTATTGTTCACATTTTGTTCTCCCATTTTCGATCGTATTTGCTAGCATGCAAATCACCCGGACTTCTTCTTGCCAAATCATTCTCCAAAAATCTATCACTGTATTCGGTTTAGGTCCTTGCGTGGCTATGTATGCTCTTTGATTTCGGAAACCCTGAAATTTTTGTGTAAAATTTCATTGACGAAGGTTCCTTCGATGCGAACTTTAATATTTGATGCTCTCATACCTGGATATAACTCGCATTTATGTAGTCGGAATACGGATCATCGGGTAGTTTATCGAGGACGACTCGGGTTTCATCATCTAAAATTTGTTGTCAGTGAAAAAATATGTGAATCATGCTAGTCGAGTTGATAATCTGCATTACGCTATCGAATGAGATCAACGTTATTCTCTCGCGGGCGATCGGTGAAAATTACTTACATGCAGTCAGATTTTTGTATCTGTTCTTAGATACATTGGGTGGTGATCGTCCATACTCATAGCTTTTCGTGAGACCACGCGGATAAAGCTGAATGTATAAGAAAAAGCATTGCGTAATTATTTTGGTCCCATTTTTGGCGATTGGACAAACCACGCGCTTAAATAACTCTAAATATTCATGAGATTTTAGCACGAAAAGTTGCCTACCGCGTACTGTGAATCTAGGAGATTTCTGCTGATACAGTCCTTTACGTATTTTTCGAATGCTTCGACTTTTACGTGACTGGAGTTTGAGCTGTGAGGAGGTACAACGTCGGGGGCTGAGTATGAAGTCGACGTTCGCTGCTCTAGGATATCGTAAGGTGGCGATGACTTCATTTTTGTATCACTCGATGTCGACAGCGGAATATCGTCTTGAGTACTTGTGCGCACTACGGTATTTCGTCGTTTTCTATAAAATAATAATCCAGTTTTCGGAAAATGTACTCATACGGCTATACACATCGTTGAACGTTCGAAGAATTACTGAACGAAGATGGAAAATACCGAATAAAACTGTAGTTACTGAGAAATCGGCTTACCTGTTCCAGATGTACAGTATCGCGAGACCAATTACTAATATTGGTAAGATAATTAACCAAGCGAGATTTGATCGCGCTTCAGATTCGTCACCGTCGATTAGATTGATTTTTCGGAGTTTAATGTAGTCAACAGATTCATCTTGAATTTTAAATTCGATCGTGTAGGACTCTCCGTAATTTAAATGACACTTTGAACCGACGTTTTCTATAGGTTTGCTCCCACCAATTATCAGCGGTGTTTCGTTGATATTTCCAGCCTGAAAGAGAACCAGGATTAGTTTTCGCCAGGGTAATTGATCCGACGAAACTACGTGAAAGACAATAAAAGAATCGGAAGACACGTCTGACTTACACTATAATTGGCTGCGATCAATTTCATCACATTTCTCTGTTTGCTATCAGAAGTTTCTGATGAATGATCATCGCACGTGATTGGGCCGTTGACGATTACCTCGAACTTCGTACTTTCAGTTATGTTCACCACTTTTGGAAACTCGACTTTAATCTGTGTTCCACTGTGGCTGACTTGTAATTCTTCTTCGTCTGCGAAACCAATGGCTGTCGGCGTCCAGCACGATATTTTAACAACCCTGCTGTCACGCCGTTGACTTTTCGAGGCCAGAATAATCTTGTATTGAGTAGAAGGCAAAAGATGTAGCTCGTACTTTCGGTCCTGTACTCCTAATAATTTTGTTACAACATTAGAATTTGTGCTGTTCAATCTTGGGTCTTCCAAAAGTTGTGTGTTATTGAATGCATAATTAATTGAGAATCCTATAATCTTCGTTGCACTAAACTCTGGAAGCTCCCACTGCAAGTTTACGATTCCGTACTTCGAAGTTGTAACCGAAAAATTTTCTGGATGAGCAGGAGCTGGAAACATAAAGAGGTCGACGATAATTCAGCAATTATTCGCCATTGGAGTATCAATTCACTTTTCTCGTACGAAATCAACTATACTACACGATTCTGATAGTCGAAATCTACTTTGATACCCCACTCGAAATCATTCTAGAATTTGGTGTAATTCACTTACATGCATCTAACAAGTCACTCAGCCCCTGACCGATGCACTGTGTACATCCTAATTTTTCCACATCTTTATTTTTCGCGCAAACCTTGTACTGAAATATGAAAGAAAAACATATAATTGAATGAATAACTTTTGTCATTCCGTGCGAAATCAATATATATTTGTAGAAAATATTTCCCAATAGCAATATCCGTACATGTAAATAGCCTGCATACGTAACATCCGAAGGAAGCTTTATGTCTTCGGCACACACGAAATTTTCCTCCAATTGACACATGAGATTTGTTTCCGAAACGGATTTATTCGACACCAGTCTATCCTGTGAGTTCTGACATAGGAAGTACACCTGATAAGATTCAATCTCACCATTGGGGGGCACAGGTGGTAACCATTTTAGGGAAATGGATTCCCGATCAGCATCGAAAATCGTCAAATTTTTGACGGCAGGTGGATCTGAAGTAAAACATGAAATTGTAAAGCTGAGCGTTTTTGAAAAAATTTTAGCTAATGTCGAAGCTTTGTTGTGTTTTTTTCTCCATTACCTCGTGCTGGTGTCATCCAAGATAAAATTTGATATACATCTGGGTTATATTCATCACGCTGATTGAAATCTCTCAAAGCATAGAGACGAACAGTGTATTTCGTGAAGGGAATCAGACTGATGATAAGAGATCGCAAGTCAAAATTGGAACCTGTTGTACATTCGATTTGTTCGATGGAATGACCATCCCTTTTAATAGACAGGCGAGCAGCTTCCACTGGTCCTGACATTGTCGTGCAATCCTCAGGCAAAGCCCAGGTCAATGTAGTATAATTTTTTATAATACTGAAATTACTAAATTTTGCGGTTGGAATGTCTGGAAAAGATAAAGTAGAAGTATTGATTCCTCGTTGTATGGAACTTTCTACATGCTTTGATACCCACTTGTCGCAAATGTTTCAAATTTATCCAAGTAAGGTTCGCCAGGTTTCGATGTCCACGCAATTACGGTAACGTTATATCTTGCGTAAGGATGCAAATTCAGAAATGTTACGCTCGGGTTTTGAACCATTTCGTGAATCATTTCGTCTTTCGGAAGCGTGTCTTCTTCAACTTTTTCACAAGCCAGCAGCGTGACTATCTAAACACGTGGAAAGGATATCAAACGATGTATTCTTTACTCCATGAGTTAAGATTTTTGTGAGCAGTCCCTTTCACTTCCGATACCTTTATCGAGACGTTGTAGCCACGCAGAATTCCATTCATTTTTTCCGGACGATCCCAATCAAGTTTTACCGTCGTAGCGGTTGACCGTACATTCAAATTTTTAATTTTACCAGGTGCTATAATGAGATGAACGGATGAAAAGAATTAACGTATAAAAGTTTGCACGCCAAGACAATCGATGTATCGGCAGGTGGTCATATTCATTTGACATTCTGATTTCAATTCTCACCTGCTTCGAGCGTACGGACTATGCCTTGGAACAAAGTATTCGACGTATCATATTCATTTACTATCGAAACCTCGTACTCAGTGAACGGTTCTATTCCGACAGTGAAGTTTGTCGAAACAGAATATGAATAAAATGCAGCGTCTTGGTTTGTTTTCACATTACGTAGATTTGTCTTGTATACAGCGTCATATGGATCATTACACTGAAAAATATAAATAATTCAAAACAATTTTAAGACTACTTAGGTAGGAAGATAAATAGCCTTAGTATCTCACTTTAGAAATATTGCGTCTGTGCAACGTTAAATATGTGTCAGCAGGCTCGACTCTGAAAAGAGGTTCTCCTGAAATTGACAAAGACGAATAACATCGACGTACAACTGACCACACCTAAATTTTTATCAATGTTCTACAGTTTTCAAGACTTCTTTCATCTCACCTCCACAGGTTGTCCAGAAAAAAGTTTCTAAGGAAACAATTGACAGTGTTTGGTAATTTGACCATACCGTACAAGAACCTGTACGCCGGATGTTGTATTTTGTGTTCGACTTTAAACCGTAAATATACGTATAATAATTTGAGGAATAGGAATAGTCCGTCCGGAGGGAGTAATCTTCGAGTTTCGGGTAAGTGCTTCCTGGTTTCTAGAAAGTAGAATACAGTCATTAATTTATTCATTGATTTCATTTATCTGGTAAAAATTTGGGTGAAGCCCATCGGAGAATTCTCTTCATCGATCGATTTCGAGTGAAATTACTACAAAGTAGTTCATGAGCGGTGATATAAAGTTCTGAGCAAATGTTTTCCATCGGCTTGGATCAGATTTTGCCTTTACCTCCAATGAAACGTCTATTCGGCAGTCCCGGTATAATGTACGATTCACATATTGCGACACCAGGACCGTAGTATCATTCACGGACGTGACCTTCGGTTCTTCGAACTTCGCTGGTAAAATAAAGAACAATAACCTCGGTTATCAAAGTTCTGATTTGAACTGTCAAACGAGAATGTTTGATGTATTCGATATAAAAGCACCTGGTGAACTTTCGAGAGCTTGTAGACCGAGTCTTTCGGGTTCACCGCAGGATCCAGTTATCTTGTCACAGGATTTTTCATCACAAGTTCCGCATGTCTCTGCGCAATTATACCCGTAGTGTCCGTTATCACATTCTGTGAATATAATTTCAACTCATGCTGATCGTCATAACAGGAGTAGATTTAGATGATATTCTTCACTCACCGTCGTTACAACTCAATCCGTTGAATCCACGATCGCACGTGCAACCGATAGGACTACATAGCCACCAGCCCTTGCCCAAATGCGGACACGAGAATCCGCATAATTCTTTTTGTTTCTCTGAATATTCTGGTGATCCTGAAAAACATGAACCTTATTTCATTTATTTATACAAATCACACAGAAAATGTAAATCGAGATTTCTGGTTGGCTGAAATTAGAAATTATTTGGACCCACTGCTAGTATCCTCAGAGGTTGGCGTGGAACTACGGACTACTATGTGTTTGGATAATTTTTGACACGTTAACTCAGTCCAGTTCGGCTCGACGTCCGCTTTTCCCTGTTGCTTGATCGTCAGAGTCGATGATCTCGTGGTACTGGTTTCTGTGAATGGAAACCGCGGTTACCGTTGCAGGTTGATTATTCTTCTGTGATTTTCAACGACGTTAGAACTCACCACCCGATTCACAGAATTTCAATCCATCGATCGCCCAGTGGCCCTTGTCGGCTTTGTTTTGGTTCAGATGCGTGACAAGTTCTAATTTCCCATCAAATGAGTTCATATTCTCCAATGTCACACTCAGTCTTTCTGTTCGCCAAGCTAATAACCCATTAATAGTGGAATTCTCGTTACCATCAATCCGCCCCACGTCATACGACCGTTTCGAATTGGTATCTACCAATCTGAATATCAGACTACAGTGAACGCAAAGAGCGACGAACAATTTAACGCAAAATTCATCACTCTTTCGAACGAATTGTTTGGTCGATATCACCGCATCGTTCATTCTTGTTCGGATGTAATTATCTGCGAAATGAAACAGGAAAATATTGATCCTTCTCTTTGTTCATTTCGACTAATTTCTTCATTTCAGTATCTATACTCACAGAAATGAAATCGAAATCGTGATCCGCGCGTACTTCTGAACGATACCTGATCAACGTCGTACCATTGAGAAACATCTCCTCGTAGAAATGGTCGTTCGTCGGTAGCTTTGAAAATTTCTATCTTTTTCTCAGTAGCGTTCCAATTAATCCTGAATGTTCGCCATTCGTATAAACTGACAATATCACGTGAATACTGTGACGGACAAATTTGCGATTCATTCAATGGAAACATGATTAATTTCGAAAGGGTCCTCGAGATTGTATAATACCTGCGTGTCATTGGTCATTTCGGAACATTTTCCAAGTTCCAATATTCGTTTCCACGGATTCGCGCCTACCGGACAATTTCGAATAGCAGACTCTGTGTTATCCCAACCACCAATTACTATCCAAAAACAAGGACCTTTTTCAGGATCCTCTCTTTCGCAGATAAATACATGTACATCTCTACGCGCACGCACAGAGAACACGATCTCGTTAAAAGATCCCTTCACTCTACCCAAGTGGATGTACTTTTGTTTTCTTATGTCCTCGTGAATGACGGACTCGTGGAAACCTGAAAAACATCGCAGTTATCGCAGTAACAAATATCTGTCCGTTAACAAATATATCGAGTTAAGAAGTGATCGAATGTTACTTACTTTCCCATCTATAATCGAAAACAGGCATCATCGGTTCGTCTCCGGAATTGACGGTTTGCCAGAGTGGCGATTCTTCCCATTCCAAAACGCAGTCAGTCGAGTTTTTACTTTTACACCCGGAGGGGTGATTATATTTGGTGGGAATGAAATCTAGAGAAGCATATTCACAAAAATATGTACGTGTATCAATTATTCGATTACATTCTATTAATAAACAACCCGATTCTTAGATTTTATTCGATTATTGACTCATGCTTTTTCGAATATTTCAATATATCATAAAATTTACGCTAATGAATGTACCGGTAGCTTGTAGTAATCGATATTTTTCTCCCAGCTCATTATTCCAAACAAGTGCAGCGTCGTCATTGTCGGATATGCAAGTGATTTGTCTTTCCACCGGAAATTTGGTATTCTGCTCGTTCGTCAAACGACGAATTACCAGCAGCTCTCCATCACTTTTCTTTGCAACAAAAAGTAATAACACCACGACGGCTGTGAAGCCGCAAGAATTATACAATTTCATATTTGTTCGGCCTATTTTTAAAAGCTTCAATTCATTTTTTTTCTCAACTTATCGACAATCATACGATTCCATCGTTTTAGGAGTCACAGTTAACACAAGTCACATTAAACACCGATGTGGATACAGTTCAATTTTATGTTGGTTTCAACTTTCAAAAACAGAGGCAATTGATCAATATTCGAAGTAAACTTCTGCAGTTGCTACGACGTGATTAAATGATGAAGAACAACGCTTGCAATTTGATATTATTTCAGCGGTACAATATTGCAATATAACGGCTTCCATGGGCTTGATAAGCAAACTGACATCGGTTTTTTTCTTTCCTTTCTGAATTTTCATACGTACGCATCAAAACCACCAACATCCTGTGCGTCACTGCTGGACAGGACACCGCAAATATGGTGAAGATTGATAAAGAAGAATTGTGTGATAGAATTCTCATTAGTGTGTTTTCATATACAATCGCATGATATATCAAAGAATTGTTAATTCCGTTATGTAATTAAATATTTATTTTTGTATACTTAATTTTCAATCATCAAATATTCAAATACACCGTTATTGTTTATTAGTAATAAATAATTAATCAAATTATCATAATCAATAATATTATATGTATACAGTACAATAGTCATATCGTTATAATTAGAGATACAATAATATCTAAACTCTGATATATTATTTTGGTATTGTCTTTTCAAGCTTTCTTTTTTTTTGTTTTTTTCAATTTTTAATAATATTTCGCTTGTTTTTATTATTTTTTTCATTTTCTCGTATTTTCTCATCATCATTCAGGGAGAAAAATTTGGTATCCAAGAGTGCACGCGTCTATGACGACCAAGGTCACATCTCGGAGCTATCAGAGCAAGTAGGGCTAGTGCAGCGCCTAGAAGAGATACTCCGCATAACGCACCAGCTGTTACATCGTGGAGTGGTGTCCCGGAACGTGGAGTTTTCAAGGCGAGTAATAAAAGACCTGCGCAACTCAATGCCGATAAAGCTGCTAGTCCGAATCCTGTCCATGTACGTTTCAAACTTCTGCACGCCCCTGCTAGCGCGCAACATGCTCCGCAACCAGCTGCACTGTCGAAATAGTATCTGAAATGTTTTTATTTATTTGTTTTCTTTCAAATGAAAAATATTTTTACGAGGCTTCAGCGTATACCATCTCTCAGATGTGATATGGTATAACGTTTATTCGTACGTCACGTGATAGTTTCAAGTAACCACAACACTCACCTTCGTCCTTGAGTCCAGGATAAGTAGAGAGATAATCCACAGGTTAAAACACCGACAAGGATTAAAAGCAGAGGGGCGTTTCTACGCTCGTTTTTATCGAGGCCACTCGCTAACGTTGTATTAGCGTCGCTGTTCGGCGGAGATAAAGGCGGCACCTGAAGATTCGTTGATCGGTCAAAGTTTCGTGGAAAATCGAGGAAGAACGTATAAATAAATAAACAAAACTAAAACCAACAACTTACGACTGCGGTTCTTGCTACGAAAGCGCTCTCAACGCTCTGGTATCCCGTCCTCTTTTGCATATCGGATGACGGGACCACTTGATATCTAGGGGAGCTGCAGATCATTGGTACGGATTCTGGACCAGGACCGTCTAGATATGCGTATCTCGGGGGTGGTTCGCAACGGGATAATTCTGTTAAATCAACAGGCGCAGTTCCAACGTATCGAAGACGCCCGCAGTTACTTGCTGGACACACCGACTGCTGTGGATCTTGACCACCACGATTCGTCGACGAAGATGTCAACTCCGTTAATGGCAAACAACGTCTCGCTGACGGTTGATCCTTCGTTGGTGTCGAAGTTTGCGGATGATTCGGTGAAAACGTACGACCCTGCGGTGTTCCTTGAGGAGTAATACGAGGTCCTGGGCTCAACGTACGACCTGGTAAAAGGAGGACAATGTCATAAGGTCACAAGGTCAAGTTTTTTCCGTCATTACAAAATTTTCAGGATATTACCCGAAGGAGAACTACCGGGGGTGAGAGCTCTTCTTTGAGGAGTACCACCGATGTTCCCTTGAACAGACTGTTGTCTTCTCGGGGAGAGGGTCCTTTCTTCTGACCTTGATCTACCGGGTTTTCTCGGGGTTGTTAAAATCTCGTGAAGTTTTTGGGTTGCCGGATTGTTCCGCGGAGATACCGAAGACCCTCCGTTGCGCTCCGGTAACGCCGGTGGATCTTCTTCTTGCAATGGTATTCTTGCGTAACGTCCTTGAAAAATTAATACATTTATGTTTTTTTTTTGCAATACATCGATCAGATTCTCTAAAAACAAAATTATGACGACATTTGAAAGATAGAAAAAAGGGAAAAAGCGGAACACTGAAAAGTTCATGCTTACCTCGCGCCGTCGACGTCGACGAGCGATTAGGTCCTGGTAAGTAATTTCTCTCTTGGTTTATTATTTTTTGATTCGAAAGATCCTGATCGACTGGTATCTCCGCGTATCTTCCAACAGTAACTTGAACTTGATGAGTTGAGTTCAACCTTCGAATGTCGTCTTGGTTGACCGGTGGTATGGAACGAGGGGAACTGGTAATGCAATGTTGAAATTGCACCTGCTGCTGTTGCGTTTGTTGGCTAGGAACGTAGGCGTACCTTGACGAACCGTGACGTTGAAGAAGTTGCTGCCGTTGAGGTTCTCCCTCGGGAATATAATCGTATTTTGATATTTGAGGATCTAATTCTTGTTGAACGGGGAGGCTTCCGTATCTTCTGTGATCGACTTGATGAGGAATTTGATTTTGAATTTGAGTTATCGGTTCGTCGCTCAAATAAACGTATCTACCCTTGCCGACCGTGTTTAAATTCGATACCGGTTCTTCGGTGGAATGAAATACGGGGTTACTTTGACCGTAGATATGCTGATGATGTTGCTGCTGGATGGGTGGTGGTGGTGGGGGGAGATCATCTCCCTGAAATTGTAGCGGCGGTGGTAAATCGGCGTTATTTTCATCGGAAATAAATTCGGACTGGCGACAAAATGATGGATTTGTATATCCGTGTACGCGGCCTGGATCACCACTGGATTCTGACATCGTTCGTTTTATCACTTATTCTATCGTGTATCGTTCACTTAATTATTTACCACTATCAGAAACACGCTGCTTGTGTATGAAATTTTTTTATAAACTTCCAGGGAAACCGTTACATGAGAAGCTGCGTAAAATTGCGGTGATATTTTTCGCGTTATTAAATCGAGAGATTTTTTCTGGCACATGGCGCACTATCATACGACGAAGTTTACAATATTGTTTCTATTTATTTTTTTCATATATTTACTTAAACAACAAAATTTCTTCCTATCAAAAAACCATTTCATAACGCAATTCACTTTTTTAAATTCTTCTAAAAATTCTAATCGCTATATTTTATGACTACTGCCGATTAATGTAGATTTATATTTAAGAGCCACTCAATCCTCTGCTCGATGCGATGGAATTTGAAAACAAACTCTTCGAGGTTCAACGATGTCTCGATCGTGACTGGCTCCTCGTCGTCCCTTCCATTCCGTTGCAGCAGATGCTTTAAGGGTTCTTCTGCGTGTGTTGGTTATTCGTGAGTTACGTACAATTTCGTTGTATACGCAGGGGGTTGTTCGGGGTTACATTCGATAGTGGGCCCGGTGGTTCATTCTCTTTCAAGGGCGGGATAGAGAACGTCGAGTGAAAGAGAAATAGAATATAGACGAGGGCCCAAGGGCGAAGGGGGGTTCGACGAGTCTACGGTCCGTTCCAGGAACTCTGAAAAAGAATTGTTCTCAAATCTATTTATCTATTACCCGTGAAGACTGAAGTTTAACAAACTTTTGCGTTAAAAAATTCGCGAAAATTATTCAACAATCTTTTTACACATCTAGTCCACCGTTTTATTTCTGTTATCCTATGAATTGTTATTCATTGTTCCTCGTTTATCTATTTATATGGAACTTACGGCGGGTAGGATATATATATTCGGTTTCCGACAGCTGCAGCGACCGTTGGACGACGCGTGCCCCGATCGGACCAGCTGCTGCTGCCATACCGCTGCCCCGGTACAAGTCTGACCTTTTTTTTGTTGTTTTTTTTCCTCTCCTTTCCCGCCCGCTCTTCGCTCCGTACAAATCTAAGGCGACCGTACGTTCTTCGTAAATTGTTGACGATACCGCAAAAAGTCCTTCAATTAAAACATATCATCATATACTCATAAAGGTCATTGACCGACACTAGAAGACTAGTATTATATTCATATTGACCGTTTATCCAAATTATGATGGGAGGGAATAAAATTCATTGCAATTTAGACTGAAGCAACTTTCGAACCGTTTATCATTTATCCCGTGGAAATTAGGATACATGGACATCGTCCACGCTGATCAGGTTTCACCTTCGAATCAATGGGTGCACTTCCTGGTCGAATACAAGCGAACCGGTTACCAGGTCAGGTCCTTGATGGTGGCGATCTAATATAAGTAAGAAGAAAGCCTCTTTTTCACGCGCCGTAGAGCACGAGCTTTTTCTCATATTTTTATTTTTATTTTATTGTATTTCATTTTCAAATTGTTCAAGGTGTATGATATATACCGTGTATTCGCGGGGAAGCTTTTTATAGGAGAATCAATGAGTTGGAGGGAGAACACTTTTCGCCATTTGAAGAGCATCGGACTGCCGGTTCCTATCCTTTGTCATAAAGAACTAAATAAGCTTATCCCATTTTAAAAACCAAGAAAAAATCATTTCTAACTATTTTTTTTTTTTTAATATTTTATTTGTTTGGAATATATTACTGAAGAATCTGGTAAATGTCGAGGGCTATGTTCGATGATTTCGTAAAGTTTTCGCTAAGTTTACTTTTTACCTGTTATTTAATTTATTCCATTTTTCTTTTCTCTCAATCATTTATTTATGTGTCATCAGAATCGTCAGAAATTGCATTCGCATGATGTTGCTGAATTACCTCGATTTGACGAAGATAATAATGCGGTTCTTCGTCTCGGAATTTGTATTCCTATTCGTTTAATTTACTTGAACTCGATGACCTTGCGCAGTGCAGTGTGTGATGTAATGTTACCCATATTACGAATTTTATTGTAAATAACTTGATGCCGAGATATTCGTCGTCGATATCGTCTTTTACAGCTGAATATCGTCATTAGGACTTAGGCGTACTATGATAATTCGTCCTCTTCTGTAAAATAATAATCCAGTTTTCAAAAAACGAACTCAAGTTCGGATATACACATTGTTGAACATTCAAAGGATATTGATACTGGGTAAAACTCCAGTTCCTGAGAGATCGGTTTACCTGTGCCAGATGTACAGTATCGCGAGACCAATTACTAATATTGGTAAGATAATTAACCAAGCGAGATTTGATCGCGCTTCAGATTCGTCACCGTCGATTAGATTGATTTTTCGGAGTTTAATGTAGTCAACAGATTCATCTTGAATTTTAAATTCGATCGTGTAGGACTCTCCGTAATTTAAATGACACTTTGAACCGACGTTTTCTATAGATTTGCTCCCACCAATTATCAGCGGTGTTTCGTTGATATTTCCAGCCTGAAAGAGAACCAGGATTAGTTTTCGCCAGGGTAATTGATCCGACGAAACTACGTGAAAGACAAGAAAAGAATCGGAAGACACGTCTGACTTACACTATAACTGGCTGCGATCAATTTCATCACATTTCTCTGTTTGCTATCAGAAGTTTCTGATGAATGATCATCGCACGTGATTGGGCCGTTGACGATTACCTCGAACTTCGTACTTTCAGTTATGTTCACCACTTTTGGAAACTCGACTTTAATCTGTGTTCCACTGTGGCTGACTTGTAATTCTTCTTCGTCTGCGAAACCAATGGCTGTTGGCGTCCAGCACGGTATTTTAACAACCCTGCTGTCACGCCGTTGACTTTTCGAGGCCAGAATAATCTTGTATTGAGTAGAAGGCAAAAGATGTAGCTCGTACTTTCGGTCCTGTACTCCTAATAATCTTGTTACAACATTAGAATTTGTGCTGTTCAATCTTGGGTCTTTCAGAAGTTTTGTGGTATTTAATTGATAATTAATTGAGAATCCCGTGATCTTCGTTGCACTAAACTGTGGAAGCTCCCACCGCAAGTTTACGATTCCGCACTTCGAAGTTGTAACCGAAAATTTTTCCGGTTGAGCGGGAGCTGGAAACATAAAGAGGTTGACGATAATTCAGCGATTATTCGCCATTGGAGTGTCAATTTACTTTTCTCGTACGAAATCAACTATACTACACGATTCCGATGGTCGAAATCTACTTTGATACCCCACTCGAAATCATTCTAGAATTTGGTGTAATTCACTTACATGCATCTAACAAGTCACTCAGCCCCTGACCGATGCACTGTGTACATCCTAATTTTTCCACATCTTTATTTTTCGCGCAAACCTTGTACTGAAATATGAAAGAAAAACATATAATTGAATGAATAACTTTTGTCATTCCGTGCGAAATCAATATATATTTGTAGAAAATATTTCCCAATAGCAATAGCCGTACATGTAAATAGCCTGCATACGTAACATCCGAAGGAAGCTTTATGTCTTCGGCACACACGAAATTTTCCTCCAATTGACACATGAGATTTGTTTCCGAAACGGATTTATTCGACACCAGTCTATCCTGTGAGTTCTGACATAGGAAGTACACCTGATAAGATTCAATCTCACCATTGGGGGGCACAGGTGGTAACCATTTTAGGGAAATAGATTCCCGATCAGCATCGAAAATCGTCAAATCTTTGACGGCAGGTGGATCTAAAGTAGATCATGAAATTGAAAAGCTGAGCGTTTTTGACAAAATTTTAGCTAATGTCGAAGCTTTGTTGTGTTTTTTTCTCCATTACCTCGTGCTGGTGTCATCCAAGATAAAATTTGATATACATCTGGGTTATATTTTTCAAAGTGATTGCGATCTCTCAAAGCATAGAGACGAACAGTGTATTTCGTGAAGGCAGTCAGACTAAGAGTTTGCAAGTCAAAATTGCAATC
The DNA here is from genome assembly GCA_963932425.1 of Athalia cordata. Taxonomy (NCBI): domain Eukaryota; kingdom Metazoa; phylum Arthropoda; class Insecta; order Hymenoptera; family Athaliidae; genus Athalia; species Athalia cordata. The sequence continues at coordinate 64,258,921 of OZ010625.1, forward strand.
TGTTGTATTTCTGACTTCTTCGAAGGAATCACTATCTCTTTTGATAGACAGGCGAGCAGCCTTCAATGGTCCTGACATTGTCGTGCAATCCTCAGGCAAAGCCCAGGTCAATGTAGTATAATTTTTTATAATACTGAAATTACTAAATTTTGCGGTTGGAATGTCTGGAAAAGATAAAGTAGAAGTATTGATTCCTCGTTGTATGGAACTTTCTACATGCTTTGATACCCACTTGTCGCAAATGTTTCAAATTTATCCAAGTAAGGTTCGCCAGGTTTCGATGTCCACGCAATTACGGTAACGTTATATCTTGCGTAAGGATGCAAATTCAGAAATGTTACGCTCGGGTTTTGAACCATTTCGTGAATCATTTCGTCTTTCGGAAGCGTGTCTTCTTCAACTTTTTCACAAGCCAGCAGCGTGACTATCTAAACACGTGGAAAGGATATCAAACGATGTATTCTTTACTCCATGAGTTAAGATTTTTGTGAGCAGTCCCTTTCACTTCCGATACCTTTATCGAGACGTTGTAGCCACGCAGAATTCCATTCATTTTTTCCGGACGATCCCATTCAAGTTTTACCGTCGTAGCGGTTGACCGTACATTCAAATTTTTAATTTTACCAGGTGCTATAATGAGATGAACGGATGAAAAGAATTAACGTATAAAAGTTTGCACGCCAAGACAATCGATGTATCGGCAGGTGGTCATATTCATTTGACATTCTGATTTCAATTCTCACCTGCTTCGAGCGTACGGACTATGCCTTGGAACAAAGTATTCGACGTATCATATTCATTTACTATCGAAACCTCGTACTCAGTGAACGGTTCTATTCCGACAGTGAAGTTTGTCGAAAAAGAATATGAACCAAATGTAGCGTCTTGGTTTGTTTTCACATTACGTAGATTTGTCCTGTATACAGCGTCATATGGATCATTACACTGAAAAATATAAATAATTCAAAACAATTTTAAGACTACTTAGGTAGGAAGATAAATAGCCTTAGTATCTCACTTTAGAAATATTGCGTCTGTGCAACGTTAAATATGTGTCAGCAGGCTCGACTCTGAAAAGAGGTTCTCCTGAAATTGACAAAGACGAATAACATCGACGTACAACTGACCACACCTAAATTTTTATCAATGTTCTACAGTTTTCAAGACTTCTCTCATCTCACCTCCACAGGTTGTCCAGAAAAAAGTTTCTAAGGAAACAATTGACAGTGTTTGGTAATTTGACCATACCGTACAAGAACCTGTACGCCGGATGTTGTATTTTGTGTTCGACTTTAAACCGTAAATATACGTATAATAATTTGAGGAATAGGAATAGTCCGTCCGGAGGGAGTAATCTTCGAGTTTCGGGTAAGTGCTTCCTGGTTTCTAGAAAGTAGAATATATTCATTAATTTATTCATTGATTTCATTTATCTGGTAAAAATTTGGGTGAAGCCCATCGGAGAATTCTCTTCATCGATCGATTTCGAGTGAAATTACTACAAAGTAGTTCATGAGCGGTGATATAAAGTTCTGAGCAAATGTTGTCCATCGACTTGGATCAGATTTTGCCTTTACCTCCAATGAAACGTCTATTCGGCAGTCCCGGTATAATGTAGGATTCACATATTGCGACACCAGGACCGTAGTATCATTCACGGACGTGACCTTCGGTTCTTCGAACTTCGCTGGTAAAATAAAGAACAATAACCCAGGTTATCAAAGTTATAATTTGAACTGTCAAACGATAATGTTCGATGTATTCGATATAAAAGCACCTGGTGAACTTTTGTACGCTTGTAGACTGAGTCTTTCGGGTTCACCGCAGGATCCAGTTATCTTGTCACAGGATTTTTCATCACAAGTTCCGCATGTCTCTGCGCAATTATACCCGTAGTGTCCGTTATCACATTCTGTGAATATAATTTCAACTCATGCTGATCGTCATAACAGGAGTAGATTTAGATGATATTCTTCACTCACCGTCGTTACAACTCAATCCGTTGAATCCACGATCGCACGTGCAACCGATAGGACTACATAGCCACCAGCCCTTGCCCAAATGCGGACACGAGAATCCGCATAATTCTTTTTGTTTCTCTGAATATTCTGGTAATCCTGAAAAACATGAACCTTATTTCATTTATTTATACAAATCACACAGAAAATGTAAATCGAGATTTCGATCGATTTACGAGTGTGAAATCTCATGGTTTGCTGAAATTAGAAATTATTTGGACCCACTGCTAGTGTCCTCAGAGGTTGGCGTGGAACTACGGACTACTATGTGTCTGGATAATTTTTGACACGTTAACTTATTCCAGTTCGGCTCGACGTCCGCTTTTTCCAGTTCCTTGATCGTCAGAGTCGATAATCTCGTGGTACTGGTTTCTGTGAATGGAAACCGCGGTTACCGTTGCAGGTTGATTATTTTTCTGTGATTTTCAACGACGTTAGAACTCACCACCCGATTCACAGAATTTCAATCCATCGATCGCCCAGTGGCCCTTGTCGGCTTTGTTTTGGTTCAGATGCGTGACAAGTTCTAATTTCCCATCAAATGAGTTCATATTCTCCAATGTTACACTCAGTCTTTCTGTTCGCCAAGCTAATAACCCATTAATAGTGGAATTCTCGTTACCATCAATCCGCCCCACGTCATACGACTGTTTCGAATTGATATCTACCAATCTGAATATCAGACTACAGTGAACGCAAAGAGCGACGAACAATTTAACGCAAAATTCATCACTCTTTCGAACGAATTGTTTGGTCGATATCACCGCATCGTTCATTCTTGTTCGGATGTAATTATCTGCGAAATGAAACAGGAAAATATTGATCCTTCTCTTTGTTCATTTCGACTAATTTCTTCATTTCAGTATCTATACTCACAGAAATGAAATCGAAATCGTGATCCGCGCGTACTTCTGAACGATACCTGATCAACGTCGTACCATTGAGGAACATCTCCTCGTAGAAATGGTCGTTCGTCGGTAGCTTTGAAAATTTCTATCTTTTTCTCGGTAGCGTTCCAATTAATCCTGAATGTTCGCCATTCGTATAAACTGACAATATCACGTGAATACTGTGACGGACAAATTTGCGATTCATTCAACGGAAACATGATTAATTTCGAAAGGGTCCTCGAGATTGTATAATACCTGCGTGTCATTGGTCATTTCGGAACATTTTCCAAGTTCCAATATTCGTTTCCACGGATTCGCGCCTACCGGACAATTTCGAATAGCAGACTCTGTGTTATCCCAACCACCAATTACTATCCAAAAACAAGGACCTTTTTCAGGATCCTCTCTTTCGCAGATAAATACATGTACATCTCTACGCGCACGCACAGAGAACACGATCTCGTTAAAAGATCCCTTCACTCTACCCGAGCGGATGTACTTTTGTTTACTTATGTCCTCATGAATGACGGACTCGTGGAAACCTGAAAAACATCGCAGTTATCGCAGTAACAAATATCTGTCCGTTAACAAATATATCGAGTTAAGAAGTGATCGAATGTTACTTACTTTCCCATCTATAATCGAAAACAGGCATCATCGGTTCGTCTCCGGAATTGACGGTTTGCCAAAGTGGCGATTCTTCCCATTCCAAAACGCAGTCAGTCGAGTTTTGACTTTTACACCCGGAGGGATAATTATATTTGGTGGGAATGAAATCTAGAGAAGCATATTCACAAACATATGTACGTGTATCAATTATTCGATTACATTCTATTAATAAACAACCCGATTCTTAGATTTTATTCGATTATTGACTCATGCTTTTTCGAATATTTCAATATATCATAAAATTTACGCTAATGAATGTACCGGTAGCTTGTAGTAATTGATATTTGCTTCCCAGTTCATTATTCCAAACAAGTGCAGCGTCGTCATTGTCGGATATGCAAGTGATTTGTCTTTCCACCGGAAATTTGGTATTCTGCTCGTTCGTCAAACGACGAATTACCAGCAGCTCTCCATCACTTTTCTTTGCAACAAAAAGTAATAACACCACGACGGCTGTGAAGCCGCAAGAATTATACAATTTCATATTCGGCCTATTTTTAACAGCTTTAATCCATTTTTTTCTTAACTTGTCGACAATCACACGATTCCCTTGTTTCGGTTAACGGTAAGTCACAACAAACACCGATGTAGATACAGTTCAATTTTATATTGGTTTCAACTTTCAAAAACAGAGGCAATTAACAATACTCAAACTAAACTTCTGCCGTTGCCACGACGAGATTAAATGATGAAGAACAACGCTTGCAATTTTATATTATTTCAGCGGTACAATATTGCAATATAACGGCTTCCATGGGCTTGATAAGCAAACTGGCATTGGTTTTTTCTTTCCTTTCTGAATTTTCATACGTACGCATCAAAACCACCAAAATCCTGTACGTCACTGCTGGACAGGACACCGCAAAAATGGTGAAGATTGATAAAGAAAACTCGATTCGTTGTCTTACTACATAATATGCTGATTAGCAATTACTTATATATTACAATTGTACCGATCACCACATGATAAACTGAAACTGGTTGACGCAGAAATAATTAGGTCCGAAAAATTACTCTGGCCCGCAGCAGATTCTGAAATAACATAAGAAACCCGAGAGAAAGAGCCCAAATTTTTTTCCATACTCAACCGTCTTCCGAATCGTCAAACAAACAAACAAATGAACAAACAAAAAAGACAGATACATAAAAACAGCCACTGTAAGGAAAAATGATCGCTGGACCCGTTAGTCGCGTTGTAATTATCGTTCCTCGACCTGATTTTCCCCATGACGTACTTTTACGGAAGGTTACATACGTGTATGGCCATTGTGGGTGAAGTATTTCTCCAGTTCTTATCTTTTGTTATACCGAACTGAATAAGGTCATCCCATTTTGAAAATGAAGAGACAAACATTTGTACTTATTATTTTCGTTGTAAATAATTCATTTTTTTTTACTTTTGTTCTGAGAAAATCAGGTAAATGTCGAGGGTGATGTTCAATGATTTCGTGAAGTTTTCGCTAAGTTTATTTTTTACCTGTTATTTAATTTATTCCATTTTTCTTTTCTCTCAATTATTTATTTATGTGTCATCAGACTCGTCAGAAATTGCATCTGCATGAGGTTGCTAAATCACCTCGATTTAAAGAGGATAATAAATAATGCAGTTCTTCGTCTTCGAATTCGTATTCCTATACTCGACGACCTTGTGCAGCGCAGTGTCTGATGTAATATTACCCATATTGCAAGTTTTATCGTAAATAAATTTTCTACTCAAACTATCGTTATCCTGCCCACAGTTGGCTGGTAATACGTGATTTGTGATAATAATCTGCAGGTTGCGCGCCAGGACGAGCGGTTAAAAATAATTTATTTTCAGAGGCAGTATGAAAAAGAGGTTCTTTGTTATGAACGCAGCTTAAAATTTGGGTACATATACAAATCGCGGTTCTGACTGACTTGCATCTGTAAAAGTCAGCCGGCTATAGATAGAGCTGTTGTTTGTCCCTTTCACTGACAATGAGAGCGTGGTGTCTCTAGTTGATTCAAAGCGTGGGAGGTTCGTTACGAGTTTTACAACCAATACTATGCGACGAGACTTGCAACGGACTTAATACTTTTGGAGGACTTAATCGAGAATTGGATAGCGGGGTTATACGCTCAGACTCCGTCGTGTTGGATTCAGTTTTAAAATAGACACCAAAGAATACGAATAAACATTTTTGACACGCGATAAAAAAATTCGCTTTATAAATCCTTCGTCATTTTGGATCTGTGGTGAAAGAGGTAATTTAATCCGAAAATTTAAATCAACCATCATGACTTAAATGTGCTGCACATTCGATTATTCATTTTTCATTTGGAGTAATAAAAGGAAAGTGTGAATAACGGTATAATTGGTACTTTGTTCTTTTTTTTGCTTTTATAAAACTAATTAATCGCAATTGATGAATGTAGAAGGAGAAAAAAAAAAGAAGAAAATACGAAAGGAGAAAAAGAAGCCGGGAAAAAAATTTGGATACAGTTTTCGTATGAGAAGAAATTTGTCAGTATCGAGTACATAAGTATACGCAATTGAAGTCCTGAACGAGAGCGAATCCGGCTACACCAGATGTCATAATACATATCCCATTGTCGCAATGGAAGGGATAAGTAAAGAAGTTGAACCTTTGACTTTTCATTTCTCATGTGACCCGAATAAAAGTTGCAAAGTGGAGAAGGAGAAGAATAAATGACAATCTAATACAACAAGGATAATGAAAAAAGAAATTTTCAGTGATGCGTAAACACATCGAATTGAATTGAAATCGTGACGAATGCGTATATAATGATATATCGGATAATAATATTGGACAATAATACATTTATTGCAGTTTCAAAACATTTTCCTGTAGCAATAATAATACCGTGCGGTGTTTTCAATAATAATAATTAAAATAATGAGGTAAAATGCCATTAGAGTCTTTTGTAATATATTTGTAATAAATTTCACCCTGTGTTCCGTAACTCTTCGTGCGGTGAATGCAAATATTAGACGTATAGAGCGCGAAACAACGATTATACTTGAACAATATCACAAAAACTTTAAATGATTGTGTCAAAATGAAGAAGATATACGTAATCGAGGTCAAAACTAAGTCACCTCTTTCGTCTCTTTACCCTTCGGAAAGGCGATACTCGGCCTCGACAGTTGGTGGATTATCTTTGGTTCATTTGGGACTTGGAATTTTAGCATTCCTTATGGGTACCTTGGCTCGTTCTATCCAGGGACCAATTTTATCCCTCGCTTGTCTAGTTCCATTTGTATCTGGATTAATAGCTTGGAAGAGATGGTACATAGATAAAAATATATCGATATTCTTTTTTTCAACAATATTTTCGCTAATTGTTTCTATAATTTGTGCATCAGCTACGATATTTGACATAGCATTCATGACTGAAAATGGAATTGTGTTACCTTGGAAGACCGAAAATGTATTACCTTACTACAAAGATCATCTGAACGGAAATAAAGAACAATTGAATATTTTTAGTAAAAATCATACCACGGAGTTTGAAAACATTGTCGATAATAAAAATAAAAGTCAAATTATGCAAAGTTCTGTTGAAGGTACGAAATTACATCACGAAGATCAAACTGAAACCAATCCCCTTGGAAATAAATTCGACAATGATTCACAAAATTTCGAAAGTTTTCTTACAATTTGTCCTGAAAATTGGGTGCCGATTTTAAGGACGAATCTTTTACTGGATTTTAACGTCTTGGTTACTTGTTTGTTAGAAATTATGTGGTCATTTTTGAGCATAAAAATCTCGTTGAAAGGTATGCGGAACAGAATAAATGAAACTTATGGATTTGAAAACACTAATTTTGGGAATCGAAACACGATCAATGGGGTCGGAAATCGGTCTGGAAGAATTAAAAATCGTGCACCGAATCCAAGAGATGATAAAGAACGCTCATACGGGAGTAATAATGGAAGAAACATAATAACGGATTATCATTCTGTACAAATTTTAGAAAATTCTGGGCCAAGATTACCGTTACCTGAATCTAAAACAGAATTCCAAGAAAGAGTTGAAAGATTTTTGGCTAATCAAGCCGCCCATAGAATAGTCGAAGGGTCTTGTTCTTAAAATGAAATTTATGCATAAAACTGTTTATTATACATGCATGTACATATTGAGATTATTAAAGACGTGAATAATTATATCCTACGAGTTTATAACTGCAGTATAGTTAATTTGAATGCACCCATCCCTATAATCGCTAAGGCAATACTCCGGATTTTGGTTTTTTTCATTTGTACAGAATAATTTCTGTCACATTATCAATCAATGTGAAATAACAGCGAGAACGAGAAAGTAAAAAATGGAGAGATTAAACCCTGTTTTTTTGCTATTTTCTCCATTCTCGCGATACACACCGAAAAAATTTTCATTATCCAACTTGTAGAGCATGCTAATATGGTCTACAATGTGATTCTCTTTTTTAAACAAAGTTTCAGCACTATGGCCAACGATGAATATTCATCGTTCATAGAAAAAAGTGGACAGATTATTTCTTTTATTTTTTTCTATATTTTTTGCCATCAAAAATATTCTTCCAATTGTTGATTTATCAATTATCCATTGTGAACCGAAATGCCAATTGCTTGTTTGTTGGCTTGATTTCTGCGATTTTACGAGATTCGAATTGATATGAGCATTCGAGAGGACACATTTCGATAGCTATCGATCATGTAAATATCCCCGTGTATACATCAGTGCCCCGTGTAGACAGGAGAAAGTATACTTGTCGTTGATCCACCTTTGAACGGCCGAGTTTAACCTCTCGTGTAGACCAAGCATTTAAGAATAACTCAACAGAAACGTTTTTTGAACTTTACGCAGAAAAGCGGCGCTCTCATAAGCCGCTTCACCGTGCTGGTCTGCAATCTGCATGAGGCATTACCTAGAAGCTAGATCATGCCTTTGCAAGGAAAAGGAATGATTGACATGGTAAGTTGTAATTTCCTTCAATTGTGACAGGCTCACGGATCAGGGGGTTCAGATCTTATTATTACTCTGTAACATTATGCTCTGCACATTTTGTAATCCATAGAAATGTCAAGTATCTATTATATACAGATGTTGCCTCCATGTATTATTGTTCATCACTAATACACGAAATCATAATTTAGGACCCGCTGTCTCCAGGACCCTGTTTGGATATAAGCGATGACGAGCTTGTCACAATCACAGTGCGTGACTTGAATCGCCAACTCAAACTTCGTGGGCTTTCGAGGGATGAAATCGTGCGGATGAAACAACGGAGACGGACGCTGAAAAATAGAGGCTACGCAGCGAGCTGTCGCATAAAACGTATAGAACAGAAAGATGAACTTGAAACTGAGAAAACACAAGAATACAGAGATATGGAAGATATGCAGGATGACAACAACTCAATGAGAGAGGAAATAGAATCATGGCATATTAAATATGAAGCTTTGAAAAAATTTGCCATGGGTAAAAAGATACACATTCCACCAGAACTCCAGACTATGTGAACTACCAGGCCTATCACACTCGAATTGCAGGTTGGCATTCTTTTATTACTATTTACCTATTGTATTAAAATAAGGAACAAGAATAATTAAACGAATTTTATTTAGTCCGCTCAGACTTCCAAACGATTGTTTATCAAGCTAGAATAATTTGTGTCCTTATTTTTCATCATCCATGACAAATGTAAATAATTATCACAAACTTGGGGTCGAGCACAAACTATTGAAAGTTACTTGATAAAATATTTTTTTATTTACAATGAAATATTGTATAAAAATATATACCTATCAGTGGAAACCAACATGTTGGAATAATTGACTGAACGCAAGCAGTTGTTAATCAATAATCTATGTGTTGGGGATCCCATCTTTTAGCAGCTGAAGTAATCGACTGACGACATAAACATTTATGGAGTTACCCAGAAGTCTGTATTTTTGTTTTTTAGTTGAAGTTTTAGGAAATTGAAAGCTCTCAGGAAAGCACATCAATCTAGCAATTTCACGTGGTGTGAAGTACCTCAATTTCAAAGTACGAAGTGTTTGCACCCTTTTTTCAATATCGTCACCATGATTCTCAGCATCCAAACATGTACTGGAGACTGTCTCTTTGGAAAACGGACAGAAAATTGATCCTGTTCCTTCTATGTATCGCCCATAGGCTTTTGTGAAACAGCAAGATTTACTGGAAGCTGCAGTTTGAATGTCCATTATTCGAGCATGCTTTTGCAATATTTTATCAGGAATCAAGTAATCAGTTTCATCCACATTTTCTTCTAATACATCTTCAATCCTCAGGCAACGTGTTGCTCCATTTTGCTCAGCAGTATTTTGGTTAAATCCCTTGTTTTTATTGAAACACAATGGTGGCAAAGAATTAAGTAATTCCTTTGAGGGAATATCCATCAAAGATGGATCAGTAAAGCAAAATGGGCTGTCTTTTTTCTTTGCAATCAGATAATATCTGTGCCTAGTGTTGGGAACTCCAAATTGGCAAGGACTCAAAATGAATTCCTTATAATTAAATCCAGATTCGACGATACAATTGACCAGCTTATTTCTAGCTTGGGAACCCTCAAAACCTTTTACATTTTCAACTAAAATGTACTTGAGCATTTCAATGTGAGGAATTATTTTAATAATATGTAACAACGAATCTGTCCTTTCATCTAGGATATCTTTTTTGAGACCAACTCGTGTGAATGGTTGACAAGGAGGGCTCATGAGTAAAGCGTCGATGGCTAATTTTGTTACATCTCCTGAATCAAAACATTGTATGTTGCGATTAAGATTAATAGTGTCTGGAAAGTTGTGTCTGTAAACGTCATTAGCTGCTGTATTTATATCAATCGAAGCTACAACTTCAAATTGGATGCCGCTTTCTGAAAACACAAGTCAAAACATTTCATTTGTCGCAGAATAAATAATTATATGGTGATTATCATGACAGGTTCTTTTAATAAAACACGAGGAGATCCATTAGCTTGTGGATTTTTTTTACGTGTAGGTGTACCCCAATTACCTTTCAGAGCATAATGCATTCCTCCAATACCACTGTATAATTCCAGGACCTTCATATTCCTCGCAAAAAGATTTGGGACTGATAAAAGGATTTAGAGGTTAGGAAGGTAGATGTCAAACAACATGGCAGGATGAATACATGATGAATACCATAGAGCTCAAAAAGTTGCTGGAGATCAGTGAAATACTGCCATCTCACAACCGACAACTGTACGATTATTTTTAAATCGACCCGTCAATTTAATTTACGGGGCGGCAAAGTGAAGAATTCTACAGTCAACGCGTTGAGCGTTTGAGCGTTGGTTGAGCTTGGAGTTTTTGGTCTGCGACAAAGAATCGCCCTGATATTTTCGTTTTTCTTTTTTTTTCTTTGTTCAAATAAAATTACATATATACATACGTAAAATTTTGTGGAGTCACTTTATTATTCACAATAAATTGCGTTGTATGGTTAAAAATTGAGAGATGAGCGAAAAAGAAATGATCACCGCAATGATAATGATATACATATGTCGAAGAGGATCTTAAATATTGCACGAGACTTTATAAAAAATATATTCTACAATTATTGCATACATGTAAGCTCTTTCTCTCTTTCTACCGTTGTCTCAACGTTTCTACTAGCTACGTACCCAGCCTAGTTATGATAGTTTCATTGGAAGCTTTTGAGTCACAAAAAATTTCATTGAATAACTATTCTTAATTCTTGTGTGGAAAAATATTCTACTACAATAGCATTAATAAATATATTGTATTGTACATAATCTATAGGTATGTATATGCCTGAATAATTAATGGCACGATCACTAGTCATTTGTTCTCCATTTTTGTTATTATGCTGTGAATGAGAATTTTTCTTTACGGCAGACATGATTTCCTAAAACTAACAATGATCATCAGGAGTTTCCGGTTTCACACCATTTACGTTTTATATTATATTACCCTGTTCTATGATGACCTAAATTTCTTTTTAAAAAGCATCGTCTAATGGGGCGTATATTACCGACTAATAATTTAGTAAGCATGATAATTTAGTAATTTAGTATCGACGCAGTGCCAATACGGTATTGATAATAACCAATTCTACTTATAGGTATCTGTTAACGCCCATTTTTTATGGATTTCCAATTCGTAAGGCAGTGGGCTAATTGTATCATTTTTTATGTTTCTTTGCATTGCTTAAATATTTCGAAAAAAAAAAAAACCAAACACTTATTTGGTATAACAAAAGGGCGGATTTTTACCAATTTTTCAATACTGGTACCAAGGTTGACGGCGAACCCAGCGAAGTTTCATGCCAGATGCGGTGCGTATTTTAATGCTTGCGCATTCAGCGGCACGAACGGTTTCTTTAACACTTTGCATAAGATTTTGCGCATTTCCAACGAGCATGTCTGTGGCTTCTTGATCTTCCTCCGTACCTAGACGTTGAAAGGGTGATAATTTTCAGATAGCATCGACGTAAGCGATTATTTTTTAAAACATCAAAACGGTATCGGCCCAAACCTTTCTCACCGTAAATTCGACAGATCAAGACAGATTTTTTTTGGGGTTGATCATTACATTGCTTGGCTTGTGGCAGGTAGAGTTCAGTTAGTTGGGAAAAAGAAAGAAGAATGTACCGATCTCAAAAAATCATTTGCAGTACAAGGGAAGACAAAGGACTGACGTATGTACTTTCTAGTTTTAAAAAATAAATGAATAGAGACATGCTGACGTGAATTTGCACGATGCTATAAACTAGATATCAAAGCTACAGAAACAGTCTACTTCCTAATTCACTTTGGAATAGAGCAAACTTACTGCGACCAATCAATTCGTCTGCACCAATAGAGAGAGAGAGAGCGGTATGTTTTTCACCAACACACCGTGCATAATTAAGAACAAGAAATCAGAAAACCATTAGTTAAAAAAAAAAAGATAATTGCTAATTTTAAAGAGTAAGAACCCAACGCTACAGTGGCATCCAGAAATTAGAATCACCTGCTTGAAAAATCCTGTGTCATAAATAATTGTTGTGCAAAAATCGATAATTTCTACAACTTATTTTTTGTTTTTTCAACCGATTACCATTTGCAATACCCAGCAAGCTGTAGCGTAATAAATCACTTCATAAATCATTTTCAAAATGATTGGATGAGTTCTCGATGCAGTTTTTTCATTTTTTTTTAACGATGATAATGATGATAAACAACGACAAACATGCCTACCGAATTTTCTGTTTTTTAACAATTGAGGTACAAAAATTTTCATGCAAAATCGTTCAAGCAAATCACGATTTATGTTCAGCTTTTTTTTACCATTTAGTATTAATTCCTCCCAGCTGGGAAGCATTTCTATGCACAAAGAAATCAATTTGTCAGTTAAGCATCGGTTATTGTTATCAGCAGTATTGAATTTTAGGCAGTATTTACAGAAGCTGCGGTTGTTTTTCTACCGATTTTCCTTCATTTTGTTAGTTGTTTCTATCAGTTATTTTCAAATATACGATAATCAAACATGTGATGAATAGAAATAAATGAAAATCAATAAACTCTGATCTGCTTACTAGTATGTCCGAGTAACTAGCAATTTGAAAAATGTAGCAAGGCTTCGTTACTAAAAGTCTCTTCCTAAACAACACTGTCAGTGTATTCAGATGATTATTTAGTTGAAATTGTGAATGTGAAAATTAGTTTCAATAGCATATTTGTACAGCGAAAATAATGATCGCATGCTAGTCTATGTCGATTACGGTTATAAAATGAAACAGATGAGCTGTACTATTCCTTTTTCAATGAGTGAAATTTTTTTTTTATTAAAGTAAGTATCTGCAAATAACGTTCACTATACCTTGTGCTCCGAGCATAGTAGCCTTCACCGTAGACAGAATCTTGAGCTGCGTACCTATGGTCGGTATACGTTCGCAGACTTGAAGCAGGTTCTGTAGGGATAAAGAATTTGGTTTTAATACTAGCTCGTGCGCAGATATGATCCTTATTTTTCATCGTGAAAATATTGACGATTCAAATTACCGTGCGAATACGTTTATCCGTGCATTCTCTGGCTAGTTCTTTGGCGAGACGTGTCACTTCTTGAGAAGCTTCCGCGATTGCTTTAGCACAGGCTATCAAATCCCTCTTATTACCACCTTCACCTCTGACAAGTCCAGACAATCTTCCCATCAAAACGGCCATCTTCTTTGCCGCAGCTATGATATCGTTATCCTTGCTCGACCATTGACGCACTTCTTGATGAAGGCCGTGCGCCGCCATCTACGATTTTCAAAATTCCGAGCATTAAACACAGGGGATTGGAAATACGACATGAAATTAATCGAGAGCGGTGAAGAACTGACCATTATTGGCTGGTTGGGCTGCGGCGCATGCATAAACATTTCATCCTCGTCGTCGGTTTCTGGTGGCGGAGGTCTTGGTGGAGCCAATTCACCTCCAGGTAAAGGTGGGCGAGGCGGTGCCATTTCTGATTCGAATAAGTTCAATGAAAAATTATATGGAATTTTAAAACGTGCGGCGGAAAACCAGGATACCAGGGAAAGATTCGATCGATTAACTTCTTTTTTTTTCCAATAGGAAATATAGAAATGGAACCCATTGAAACATATTGGATATGGATACATTGAAATTACATACATATTGAAAGCCTTACCGCTGTCATATTGACAGTATTCTTGCAATCCTGATAGCATAAAACATGAAAAGCGACAAGTTTCATAAATAGCAAGCCATTGTATCATATGCAAATTGATCATGCAACGAAAAAAAAAAAAAACCAATCCCCAAGACGAGTCATGAAGTATTTTACATCTCATTGAGCATGTGATTATATAATTGAAGTAAAATCAGGGCTGTCATAGAATCTCTGACTAAATTACCAATGAAAAATGTCAACCCTGGATTTACTTCTCAAGGCTATATTTTCATACACCTGAATATGAGAACATTCATGTAGCAGGAGACAAATGCCAGCATCCCCTGTAGTATTGGAAATGCAAATAATGTGTCGGTGTTCCTTGATATCCAACTGAAACTTTTTATGACTAGCTTACGTGCACATTCCGAAGAGAAAAGGACACGGTTTGTCCGTTGTATGATCCGAGATCATGAGATTCAAAAGTTTGTTTTTTATTCTGGAATCTGAATGAATACTGTAAGGAGATGACGATTTAGACTTCTGAAGTACCAGAAAATGCGGAAGATTCTTAAATTGGTTTATAACGCAACGTTGCCTAGATAATTCGGGGGTTGTTAGTCATTCAAATAATCGATCAGGCATTAAGACACGATGCAAAAATTTTTAATTTACATTTTACTAAGATTACCTCTGACTCGAATTGCTTGTTCTAATTCATCCTCAGAAGCCAGCTCTTGGTAGAGAAGATCAGGGTTATCTCCTGATAATTAAAAGTGGTTGTGAATTATGATACTAACGCTCAAAGTTGGAGTCGTCGTTGTTACTATTTTTAAATTCAAAGACTATTTTTGATATCCAAACTAGAAATATTCAATCTTATCTATTAATCCTTTTCAATACCTCCACGAGCCCATTTTGGCAAAGGACTGATAGAACGCCCTTGCGATTTATTGACAGTCAAAGTTGGACTTGTGACACGCAAACCGCTCGGTGATGGCTGATTTCGCAACGGCTGCCCGACTAATATTATGAAAGAATTATAAAATACATAGATGACCAAATACGCAAATCATAAAAATATCATTGAAAATTTCCAGTAATTGTTGAGTGAGGTGAAAAAGAAAAAATCAATGATGTACTACTGAGAAAGATAATAGAAATGAAACCCACTGCAGGCCTTCTAACTGAAAAACGAGTCTATTTTTTAAACGTAGGCAATCATTGAAAATGAAAATAAAAAAGTATGAAGACAACATGCATAACTGTTCTCTTTTGCAATTTTTTTATATGACATTGTACCTTTATCTGTGAAGTAACTGTATTGTTGACCTGGCATTTGTTCCTCTGTAAAAAAAACAGATGGATTCGTAACGAGCACATTTTAACGATTCAATAATCGATAAAATGATTGAAATTGACCGAGTTTCAGGAACAAAAAAAAAGCATACAAAAAACGATTCACTTTCAAGGGATCCCCGAAGCGACACGTCATGGCTTCAGGTCATAGGACAGAAAGCAACTTTTTTTGTTTATCAAATTTAGTAGCTACCTAATGAGTCTACATAATTGTAAGGGAGTCGGCTGGTACTGGTGGATGTCGGTCGTGAGAAAATTTCACCCAAAACTGGTTTACTTATTATTTTCCCATATACTCCATCTACGTTGTTAATTTCTTCGATTATTAAATCGGATTAGTTTACATTCTAGAGTCGACTAAATACAGCTGATTAAATAGAGGAACAATAAATTTTGTATTGTTTCAAAAAGTCGTTAAATTGTTCGTCATTCTAATTCTAGTATTGTTAGATTTAATTATTTTAGATGAAAAATTTCTATTCTATGATCAAATTCAAAAGTTTAATGTGAAGTAAAGAAGCTATAAATAGCGAAGGAAAAGAACCAGGTCTAAGAATCTATATTCTTTATACTTGCTCGTTAAAGAAGAGAATATTGGGAATGATTTTTGACTTACCACTGTTGATTCGAAGTTGAGACATATCGGGAGGTGGGGGAAGATCTGGATTAACTGTAATAGCCTTTCGAACTTTGCCAACATTGGACAAGAGCTGTAATGAAATAATCGTTTGAATCTCTGAGATGTAACTCAAGATGCCATTTTTTTTGATAATGACGGAAGTTTGTTTTGATTTTTATAAAAACAAAAGCAGATAAATCGTAATAATTTTTTTTTCTTATTCTCGAAGAACTTACGGCGCGATTACTTTCCCTCCAGCGAGATACGGCTGGTCCATCCTTGGTATTCATAGCAACTGCTTTTGCATCTTGAACCATGGGAGCAACACCTGTTTAGGAATTGGAAAATTTGTAAGCTGAATTTTACCGAAAATTTGGCACCTTTTGCACCATGTTTAGGTAACGAATGAAATTTTGATTTTAAACCTGAATTTATAGAAGAACTTCGTCGCGCGTTATGATTTTTCTTTGATATCTTTCTACGATACTTGGTGTTACCGTGTCCCATGATCGTTCGTTACTGTTAAGAATTTAAACGTATCGAACTTGTCTAACGGTATGCCAAAAAAACCCGAATGTGTTAACTCAATAGAGATTAATTACGAAACCAATTATGTCTATGTTTTCGTCAATTAGGCAAGGAATCGTATTTGGCATTGAAAACAAGAGACGGTTAAACTCTGTAAAGAGCAGTGAAAAATAATAATAGACACTTGTGAACAAATGAAATCCAACTGATGCAAAATTTGATCTCTGTTCTTGCTTGTCAGAGAAAAGTAAAAAACTCAAAAAATAGTCAACTCAAAAATCAAAACCGATGCATAATTGAAAGAAAAAAAAAGAAATCAATATTTTACTCACTATTTTGGAGTCCATCGGTAGCAAGATTGACGCGTTGAATGAAAGCGGGATCTTCGCTATTGTCGCTCTCCTGTTTAGCGACGAGGATAACACGATTAGCAAGCCTTGCAATAGACGCTGTATTGTCCACCATCTTTTGTGGATGATTTTTGTTTATGGCATCATCGCAGAGGAACGAGTGCTTTTGAATTTGCTCTTCCGAGGTTCGGATGAAATCACCGCTGTCCGTAGCCTCGTCGCAGAGGGCTCTCGCTCTTTGGATAGTCTCGGCGTACTGCTGACGTAGATTTTCAAAGTGTTCATCGGCAGCTTTACTCTCCGGGTACGTCATCCGAATACGACCAGCGTTAACCAATTGGGGTGTCAACGATTCCACCTGAGACGCACTCACCGCAAGTGCCTCGGCCAATTTTTTATTACCGCTACTTCCTGTTTTGATAAATCAATATAGAAATTGGTGATTCTTTCACGCTCACACAACTCGATAATCATTACCTCCGGCAGCGACCATTCTCGCAGTCTTGGCAGCTCTGTTTGAGAAATTTTGCAGAGCATGAGCTTTGTCGTTGAAATGTTGTTCCCTTCCGGGCGTTCCTTCTGGGGATAAAACTGCGTCGGTGAATTGTTTCAGAGGTGTTGAAATGTCAATAAAATCTTCAACGACTCTGGATACCACAGCTTGCTGAATTCGGTTCTTCAGTTCGTACAATTTCTGTGACAATTGACGAGCTGTTTCTTGCGCTCTTGGCGTGTTTCCCTGACCACAGGCACAGAGATCGCCGAGCTGTCGAGATAAGTTGTCCACCTCATCGCACAGGTTCAATATCTCGGCTTTGTGGATCCCAGGTAATCCCTCGGCAACCTGAAGAGAGTACGGAAAAGACGTTACGAATAAAATATCCTAACGACAGAGCAGACCTCAGAGTCCCACTTACGTTAGCAAGATGTTGATTCTATCCATTAGTAGCGTTAGAGTTAAAAGAATTATTTTGTTTGTCACGAGTAGTGTTTTAAAATTGAAAAAAAGAATACCTGTTTGCCCTCGTGGACGATCAGAGCGATCGCTCTTTGGCCGAGGCCCTTGTCGTCATTTTGAGGATTGAGGAGCCATTTATTTGCTTGTTCCAGTCGTCCAGCTACAGTGTGTGCTGTTTGCGCGATTCCAGATTTATCTACAGCTACAATTGTAGAATAAACCGTTGAGCGTAGATCGTTCAATTTGTCCTTTATGGCACGAGCGAGCGATTCAGCCTGTGGAGTATTTCCTGTAAAGAAAAGTTTTTTTAAATTAGACGAACTCGACGGTCGAAAAATGTAATAATTGACAATTACCTTTTCCATCCTGTCTGAGTTCGCAGAGTGCATCTGTCATCGTGGTAATTTGTGAGGCCAATTTCGTAATTGGTTCCGCTTGCGAGGGAGCCAGACACCTTTCGGCCAAACGTTCAGCCTGTTCGACAATTTGTCTCAGACTTTTTTCTCCGACACCACCTCTCAGGGCACCTCCGTCGTCGAGCCAATCTTGCGCAGCCCTCAATCGCGATTCGATTGCACTTTGCGCTTTTTTCAGGACCTGATGTTCAAGAATGTTTATTGAAACTTACCACAAACATTGAGTATCGATAAACATACCGTTAACTGATCGGCATCCCACTCTTCCTCGTCATAAGTTGTAAGTTGAAGAACTCTTATTATCTCATTTAGCTCATCAGACATACGGCTGGAGAGATAATTCCGATTTTCCGCAGCTTCTTCCGCACCTTTACCCCCCTGTGCTATTATGTGAATGAAGATTTTCATCGAGCAGATCAATATTGGCGCCAAAGTTTTTACCTTGAAGTAAAAAAAAGCGTGTTGGCATTTCTCTTTTTCAAATATCGAGTCAAAAATACACTCTTCAATTTGTTTCTCCATCCTTACCTGATCCAGGCAGCGCACTAATATTTCACGATGAACCTGGTGCGTCAGTTCTTTTTCACGAGCACTTACTTCTCGTGAAACTTTACTCAGACAGGGACTAAGATTCTTCAAGAAATGTACCAGATCTTCCATGGTCTCGATCACTTCGGCAACCGCCAAATAATCCAGAACTCGTTTACACTCTCGAATTATTTTCCGAACCTCGCTCTCGTCGAAGCAAAGAAGGAGCGAACTTGTTCCTTGCAGAATCCCTCGTGATCCCTCTATCAGCTTTTTCCTTGAATATCATGAGCATGGGTGTGTTAAAATTTGTTTTAGCTAACACTTTTCATTGCTGTGAATTCAACGAATGATCGAATACCTAGCAGGCCCAGAGTACGGATCTTGTTTAAGCATGGCGGAAGCTTCTTCGAGAAGCCTGGAAGCCCCTTCGACTCGGTATAAGGCACCTGGCATGTCTTGTTTAAGTAGAGCATCGTCGGATGAATTAATGGTCTCACGCCCGACCTGGAATTTGGTTCATGAAAAGGACATGTATCTACTGTATGGTTTCAGTGATAATTGTCAACTCACTTTGACAAGATTGGTGACGGCCCTGCTAACTGCCTGAACAGGCCTCTCCAAATCTGGCATAGCATTTCCATCTTCAGCTTCTTCGTGCAAAATAACCAGCCTTGACACCTGTGAGAGTGTTAAATAAGGCAATGAACGATTATGACGAAATCTTTTCTAGTTCAAAACTATAGAGCTATTATGATCTATGACAATTTATAAATAAGTTTACGAGTAATCCCTAAAAATACATTTTTCTCTTTCTATTTATAATTCTTATCAAAATAAGAAACATAATTGTTCCAGTATTATATAACAGGTCAAATCACCAAATGAAGATAAGTTTCAGCATGAAAACAAAAAGAATAAAAAAAAAAATAGAATCACCGACTCAAAATAGTTTGAATATAGTACAGTTGGATGATTCATAACTTACGAAAAACGTCGCTATCGGTCCTTTAATTATTCATATTTTTCATTGAGAAAAGGGCATGGATAAAAAAACGGAATGTTTATTCTAGCAAATGAAAATAACAGGAGTGACCATATATGGTCACGAGATAAAATACATCATTTCCATAAATCGTGTGGGTATACAAGATCACACAACACGAGACTGAGACTACGGCACATCATGATCATAATCTAAGGCATGATTACCCTGCAACCGTACTTGAAAAGGCAAGGTTCCAAGCTCCCTACAAGTAGGCCATTCAATAAGTCTTGTGTAAGAAGGCCTTTAGAACTCTTCGTCATCTACTACCATGGTGCCGGTTACACTGAGGGAGTCTTTATTTTCTGACAATATATTTTTAGATTTCGGTGTAAACTACCGACTAGGTGCTTCGAGCTGCTGGGAGAGCTTGCCAAGTATACAAAATTCAGAATTATAGGTGTGGCTCAACATAAATGTTCACATGTAAATTGTGTTATTATCAACTGTAATCATACCTTCTGATAAGTATCCTACTTATGATCATGAACATATCATTTTTTCCTGCTATCTATTTATGGTAATTTTCAAAGCAAAATTATTGATAAAGCATGTAGGATGATGACGGAGAAGCTTATCTACATGTCCTTCTAAAGCAAAAATTGACGGTCATGATCCCTACTCCAAAACTGAATGTCAATGTATAGACATATAATGAGAAATCCTGAGATTGATTTATTATGGTAAAATAAAAGAAAACAGAAACCACGCCCAAATAGTGGAAAGAATCAACAACGAAACGTTTATTTTCCAGCTAAATATTACAGAATGTAGAAAGGAGATGATGTCACTGGCGTGTGTGTGTGTATGTGTATTCGTGTGTGAGTAATGTGTCATTCTTGTTGAGTGTAATTCCAGGAGATTGTAATTCGTAAATTTAGATCTCAGTTCACGATTCTAAAACTGGTTGTTTCCACCTTAAACAATTAATTTGTATTGTACACAAATGCAAAAGTGTAGACAGCGTGCTTTATAGTCATCCAAAAATAAAACTTTTATCGATAAACCCAGTTTAACTTATATTATTGTAACATAATTATTTTTATTGTTGTTTACAAAGAGAAGATAGGGAACAGAGGATGTCGATAGTAGATTTTTTACTGTGGTTTTAGGTGCTTTACGATGCAAAAGAATGCTGATAGCCTGCTTTTTTTTTACCTCAGCATAAAAATTATGGATATTGACATATACCTATAAATGTCAATGACTAACCTGCTGTGCGACAGGTTCCAAAATGCTTTCGATCGTTTTAGTGTGAAACACGGGCATTTTGAGGCGATTTGTGTTCGGGATTTAGAAGAAGACACTCGACGCGATTCACGTCCACTGATTCAAAACTAAACGAATATTTTTTTCGGTAATATTCTGCTGACGTTTAAAAAAAAAACCGCTAAAAATGGACGAACGAAATAACGCCCCCCAACGCGACAAGGGACCAAAGTCAACTGACTCAAATTGAATCGAGTCTGTAGCTGATCGCGAGATGAGCTTGGCCAACACTTGACCAACTGACAAGTCTTCGCGTTTCGTCGCTGACCACGTGACGAAACGAGGAATAGACGCGCGATGTATCGAGTTTAAATGTAATGAAAATTTCCCACGTAATTAATAAGCAGAAAAATTGCATCAATGTTACATTTTTTTTCGCATATCCGTAGTGTCAAGTTCACTCCTAATAATGTAGGTCACGAAGAAAAGCTTAATGGGATCGAGTGATTAATTCTTTCGAAAAAACCAGAACTGGAAAAACGCTTGATTACAGCAACCGTTGAATTGACTTCAAACTTCTGACCAAAGTACTTTAGTTATTCATTTTTTCTATCTTATAGTAGGGAACCAACAGGAGGAATAACAATATCATTAGGAAATGTAAAAAAATACTAGCCCCATTGTCAAAAATAGGCAATGTGCAATGCGCTATCCAAGACATATTTACAGTGGGACTGTGCACTCTTTATTTTCAGTACTTTAATAGCATCTTAAAAAGTATAAATACACTCATTTCCAGTTATTCTTTTGAAGTTATAATCCATTAATGATTTCCCTAAATTCATTGTTGTAGGTATCATTAATGACATAATCCACCGCAATTTTTTACTTTTTAGCAAAAGATATTTTCATAGCATGAGATGGTGTAATTTTGAACCCTTGAAGCGCGTCTTTAGCAGCTCCAGATTGCACCTCGTTTTCAAATTCGACAAAGGCTATATCATGTCTATTGGGAACCAATCTAACTTCCTTAAAACCAGGGAACTGATTGAACAACATGGACAACATCATCTCACTGGTTTCATCAGGTAAATTCGTCAGGAACAGAATTTGGTTTGGTGGCTGTTCAGGAACTGCTGTGTTGACCATTCCCGTGTGCTGTGGAACTCCAGAATGGTAGCCAACCTGTTGGGAGTGCTTGGCCTGTTCTTTAGCCCGCTTTTTCGCGCGTTTTGCTTCCTCCTCTGCCGCAGGAACGACACGCTTTGGCTTCTTTGGACGCTCTGCAAATGTTCCCTTCCGTTTTGCAATTATATCGCTGTCGGTTTTAGAATACTGTATCCTCTGGGAATGAAAACAATAAGGCAATCTAGAGCTTAGTGTTTCATTCGAGATTTGCATTGATTTAATTGATTTAGCATGATTTAACATATTTATAAGTTTATAGAGATAGTAGTTTTACCATAGGTTTATCGTAGAACGGAAAGCCTTGCATGGATCTGAGAGCATTGGTGGCGCTTGCGATCTCTTTGAAGATGACGAAGGCTTGGCCTCGCATTTTCAAAGTCTTGAGGGCAACGATATCGAGGATTTGTCCAAACTGTGAGAATATAGCATAAAGTGATTTCTGCAGTTCTTCTTTGTTTATCTTCTCGTTCAGGTTGTTGATGTATATAGTATTATTCGGCCTGATATCCATCTTGATGCAAACTAAAATCAACACAAACAGAATACGTGATGAAGTCCGAAGTAAGCTAATTCAACGTCCAAAATTTCGATGCAAAATATTATAAAATATCTTCACATTCTATAACAGAAGATTTTTCAGATTTCGATATAAAACCATGTCTATTAGAATTTAAAATGTCTCTAAGTGTTGCACAGCGTCTGGTCCAACGAGATCAAAAAACATCGCATTTCATGCATTACTTCTATGGGTATAAACATCTATAATTTATGTCAAGACCAAAAAGGAATTAAGTAATTTTTCCGGCTCGAAGCCGGTTAAAACTTACTCTATAAATTCACGCCAATTAATCGAACCTTTCATACACGCTCGTCTAGCGTCGAATTCAGTAGGTTATGTCTACCGTTTTTCTATCCTTCACCGACAATGTTCAACCACACCAGACGTCCAACTCCCGACCGCGATTGTTCCGCGAGAAAAAAACTCCGCCCTCCAATAGATGGCAGTGGCATTATTGAAACCGTTTGAACCGTTGTTCAACACTCGCCAACAATTGAAATAGCGGGTTGATGGCGGGTCAAATGAAATTCAAAATTTGAATCAGCGAAGCGTGGAATTTTTTGTTTTAAAAAGATATCTCAAGTGCTTGAATCATTTTGAATCAATCTCGAACATATCATTGTATGAAACTAAATTCAAGCTATCGAAATTCCCCATGTCGAAATACGTAAATTTATTCGAAACAGAGTATAATTTAAGTAATGTCAATTGAAATAATCGACGCAATGACGCGCAACGTTGTTCCCTGGCTTTCACGTGATAATATGTAAGGAAAAATATGTGGGAAATCTATCGGGAGTTCGCAAAATTTTCATGACTTTCCGCGCTGTTAATCCTCTGGTGAATCTGATCCCGAGCAACTCCCACAATTACTTTTTTCATCTGCTGGTCAATGCCATGGGTATAGTGACCCTAGATGATGAGAATTGTGATAACAATTACTCAACTACCATCTTATCTTTTGATTCACAGGATACAAAAGAAGTAACAGAGGTAGTAGTCATTGCCTCAAACGTCATTGCAATTGCTGTCCTCTATTGGAGAGTAGGATACGAAATCCCAGAATTTTTCCCTCATTACGTCTTTTGCAGTTATACGTCCAGTAGAGCCTTAGGGATTTCCTTTCGCACACATAATGTAGCTTGCGGTTTTTTTATCATTATCATTATTATTATTATTACACTTGATACAAGCAATCTGAAAAACTATTGCTTTGTACAGCGCTTTATTATAAATCGGGAAAACTTCCTGCCCTGCATTCAGTTTACGTCCGACAACGAGCCCCTGAGAACAATTTACAAAAGTTACTAAAACCAACGAAAGAAAGTTCATTCGTGTCATAGGTCAGCTTTTTTTCGATTTTTACGACTTGCAAACTTGAGATTATTTTTTTCATTTGGATGAAATACGGATGAATCCGCCGGATATAACCAACGGAAATCGTGGCAACATGAATGACAATACGAGCACTATTTTTACCAACGAAAGTGACAACAACAGGTTGATTACTTGGAATAATCCTTCGGCGACAGCAGTTAGTGATGTGAATTTACCTGTTCCTGTGTCAGAAAAAGAGAAGGAAATGAGATCTGGAGATGCATTCGTGAATCCGGACGAAGTTAATAAGGTGTCCAAGATCTCAATGAAAAAGGTCTTCAGCGAAGATCCGGATAGTCCAAAGCGATCGGGTCATAGCAAACCAGCATCATATGCAGCAAAGAAAACCGCTGCGCAAGGGATGATGGACATAGCTCTGTTAACGTCTAACGCAAATCAACTTAAAAGTCTCGTGGAATATCAGGACAGCTCCTTGACCAGCTTCTATTTCATTTTTGCACTGATTCTCATCAGTCTCGGCTTACAGGTAAATTTACAATTATAACATTCGAACGTATAGTTCAGAAATCGCAACGTCAAAATTGTCGAAAAATCGAATATCCGTTAATTGAATGAATGGGAAAAAAAATAATCGAGTAATTAGTCATATCCTTGAACTCTCTTTGTTCAATTTTACTGGAATAAATATGGTGCAATATCAGCTACAAGTTGCGGCAATTCTATTTGCTTCTTTTCATTACAGGTCGCTGTTGGCGTTGGTTTGATATTCAAGGGTCGTTACGATTCCAAGGGAAAGGATAAGGCTGCCGCCGCAAGGGTTAACAAATATGTTATGTCTGCGGTATTTCTAATCACTGTAATAAATATATTTATAGCAGCGTTCAGTATGGGCTCTGCAAAGCCTGTGCCTACCGCTGCAGCATTACAACCTGCAGCTCCTGCAGCACCCCAACTCTAACGGTCTTACTAATCTGAAATAATTAATTAATCGGTGTAAAAAATATTACAATATTATGTGATTCTCAATTTTGTCACAATTTATATTAAAGTGTGTCATTATATATTTATTATTGAAAAATAAAATATTTTTGTTATAAAAAAAAAGAAAGTTTGATAATCTCATTTTGTTGCAAATTGAAACTGACGTAGGATCAGATTCAGTACTCGCAATTTGGAAAAGAAAAGTGATAATTTCGTAAAGTTTTCAGTTTCCTTTGATTTGTAAAATCGTAATTCTTGAAGTTGGCTGTAATACAGATTATATACCTGTGGTTTTTTTTATCACATATCGGTCATGTACATAATATGTAAGTATATGTTATTTTTCGCACAGCCTTCGGCATGTGGCGTGTTTAAAGGCATAAGGAAGTATGTGCGTCCTGAATAAGCATAGAAAATACGCCCCTTTACTAAAATTGTAAGACAAACGATATAATGCACATGGCCCTGCAAAGTAACCACCATGATTAAACTACACCGCAATTACCGAGGCCATAACTAAAGCCTATAAATATTCCGCTAATCTACTTAATATCATATCAAAATATCGTTATCGTTTGAATGCATTTGTATTTTTACCGCGTTGAGTTTAAATAAGTTCGAGTTTTATGGATCGATTTCGTTCGATTACTGAATCGTCTGATAACAAAAGAGCATATCTACGCCCAAAATTCAATGTGTGTTTACTGTACACGGAAACGTCAAATTTTTGTTGAAAGAAAAATAAATGTTGCAGCTGTATTCTCATGCGAAAAACTTGAGCTAAAGTTCATTAATAACATAATGGCAAAAGGAAAAGGTGAGCTATAGTTATTGGATAATGAAATTCCGAAATTGACGAAGACGATTTCATCGAATTTTTAACATTATAGGTGGTGGTGGAAAAGGAGTTGACGTGAGTTCGGAAAACGATTCTGATTTTATGTCAACGCTTATGAAATTTTTTTCCCATGAATCCTCAATCGCATTATTCGAAATCAAATATTGGTTATCAACCACAACTAAATAAGGACAGTTTTTTTGTAGAAAAAAATTGAGATCGGAGGAAGGTTCGTTCCGATAGCGACGAGTTTTGCCGGATTTTCCGGAGGAAAATTCTGCACGAAATCATCAAAGTCGGAAGTGAATTCTACGAAAAAAAGTGGAAAGAAAGGTTGCAATACCGGATGAATATATTTACAACTTGGAGAACTAAAATAAAAACAAAATTAGAACAACTACGATCATTTTGCATATGATTTTGCAGTGGTGCGTTTCGAAGATGGTTGGATATGTAGAGCAGCTGCTCACAATTCGTCGGCGGTAAAAAGAAGATAAAGTATACGGAAAGAATTATGGATGAAAGGAAGAAAAGAAATGGATTTTCGAGCACGTATATATACAGAAAAAATAATAATATAAAGGTATACAGTGAATTAAGAGAAGGAAGTTACAATATATTATCGGTATAATTATACAGGGATTGTGTAATATAATTATTAGTTATCATTTTTGCATATCAGCGGGTATTAATTTTATTTATTTATTTTTTTTGCTTTTTCCGCTCGATCGATTTAGTGCAGTACAAAAGTTTTCATTACATATATTTGTATAACTGGTAATTAATCATCGGGTGAGTTGATCGATCGATTAATTGCTGAGTCGTTGAATTATATCGTCGATTATCGAACACCTGAACTTGAAGTTAACCCGGTAATGGCTGCTCCACTACCCTTCGTAGCCGTTGCATCGAAACCTGGACTGCCTCGCATATCGAACGCTGATATTACAGCGTTTACCGATACGGTCAAAACCATAAGAATCAGGCAAATGTTATTCCAAATGTTCGCTTTTCGTTGGTCTTGAGTTTTATTTATGTTGTAAGTGGAACCCAGGAGAACGCAGATCACACCTTGTAAGACCTATACGTATGTTTTCAGGAGTCGTCGGGATGTTTTTGGTTTTTATTTAGGGATTTTTGAATTTGGATTTAATATTTTCAACAAAATTCATCGATTTCAAAAATTCATTTTAACAGGATTCGTCGATGATGTTGATATTTTTTTTTCAAATTATCAAATAATAAAATTAATTTCATTTGAAATGAATGTGCAAAAATAAATTTCGTAAATAATTATAGGGATATAGAAATCGTGCGAGAGGGATTGAAACGGGCAAAGAAAAATGGAAGAACAAAGGAAAAAATAGAAAAAAATTAATTAAAGCATATAAAAGTAAAATACAGGTGCATAAAAAAAAAAACTGGTGTCTAACTAAGAGGTAACAAATTAAAAATAAAAAATAAAAATGAATAAAATAAAATATGCCTCTTCAAAATTTATGGACAGAGAATCAAAAAACAATCGCTTAAAAGACGTATGAAAGAAGTGAAATACTGAAAGTTCCAGTCAAATTTCTATTTAACGTCTTATAGTATAATTATGTACATATTAATTATGAAGCTAAAAAAATGAAATTATCATAGGATTTTTAGTTTGATTATCTCCGTCCGATTTGTTTTCAGGGCGTTAGATTGTTCGGTAAATATTCTAGCGGTGTTACTGTGTTCTATACCAAATCCTGATATTATAACGTTAATTAAACTTATTAAAAATACGCCGATCAATATCATGTCGTTTATGATCAACGCAGCCCTGTGATCTCGTCGTTTGTTGATATTAAGTCCTCCGACTATCACGTAGAGGATACCCACCAACGCCTGATTATATATTACCAATTTTTATTCATTATAGAATCGATTAGATTCGATATACCTAATACCTATTATATGCGGACGTTTATCATATTGCAAATTGATCCAATTGCAACCGCGTGCATTTTGTACAACTATCAGATTCTAAACGTGGTATTTTCAGAATTCAAATTAAATCTCTAACATTTCCTATAATCAATATTTATCGATCTCCAGAGTTGAGTAATCCAACAGTTTCGGACGTAAGGATAACGTTGAATCCCGTCGGATCGAATGTCGCGATAAATAAATTTACCAAAAAAACAGCAAAGCTTAAAGCTACTCTCGCCTTTCCGATCCATTCTACCGAACGAGCGTAACTGTTGTCATCCATCTTGCAATCTCTCATCAGGTTCAACGATAGCGAAAGAAGACCGGAAAAAATCTGCGAATGTCGTTTTTTTTTTTCTTTCTTTCTTTTCTTCTCCTGTTCTTAAATCATAATTTTTTTTGTCCAAATAAAATCATGAGAGAAACAAAAAAACGCATAAACCATTTGCAAAAAAAAAATATATATATCGTCACAATTGGACCAAATTGCAAATTTAATTTATCTTAAATTATCGTGCCGACTAAGTTCGTTACCATACCTAACGAATACGAGATAAAAAAAAAAAACAAAAAAAAAGAAACCGGTAAAAAGCGAAGAAACTAAAAATTTTCGAAAAATAATACCTGAAGTCCGATAGAAACGCATATCATGGAGAGCATCAGGGTGTAGAATTCGTGCTGTTTTCCAACCTAATTACAAAAATTACAATATTTCTATTATATGTTAGTGAAATTAATTGAATCTTTTTTGTTCTATCGTATCATATGTATAGTATACTAACTATACCTGAAGTATGTATTTTAATTGCGATGCGTTAGCCGTTAATAAAGCGATGTCCAGCATTCCCTGAGCTATAGTTTTCTTCGTCGCATAGCGATTCACATCCAACGATTTTATCTGCAAAAACAAAAAAAAAAATGAATAAATTAATTTGTAAAAAATACCAAAAGGATAATGAAATTTATTTTTGTCATAATAAGCTCTATCATCAGATCCGGACTTTACATGATATAGATATGTTTTTTTTAAATTATTACGACGCTTCAAAAACTTGAGGTGCAGTAACCGTTTGATTATTGTCATAAACTTACGAGATTGTCTGCAGCTATACTCAAAGCTGACATTATTACGATGGATGATAATTCTGACAATCGATTAAACTGATTTCCGGTTCAATATTTTACGTATACCTATAAGGTATAAATGGTACAAGTTTATGTATCAATTTTATGATTACTGCTTCGAGTTGTAGAAGAAATTTTGTCGATTTTTTTGTCGTCTACAGAGCGGGCGAAATTTTTTTTGTAACAATACGAATTCGCAGAGCAACCGCGAACGAAACTAGTTCGTACTAAAATTATTGAAACGCTTTATTATATATGACGCTGGAATTAATATCTCGTAAAATGAATTGTAAGCATGTGTGGTGGTATAATTCATGCGAATTAGTCATTTTCAGAGTGCAGCACAAGGTGAAATTCGCGTTACAGTAATCCAGAGTACATCGTACCCTGCACGTCTGCGTATGTGTATCTCATGTACTTTTTATACTTTGAGACACGCCACGAGAATTCTTTAAATATATCAGACACGTCTGTGATGTATATGGTTCATTTCATATATATGTATAGATATTCTTCTTCTTTATATTTTTCAACGGAACGTGTATGAGATGTTTTGTAGAAAACTGATGAGAATAAAATCTGAGAATCACAAGGTCGTGAAGCTTCACGAATGGAATTCGCGGTGAGGAAAATATTCGCATACCATTCAGCCAAGGCTGTACGAGTTCATTGTTCATATAAGTACATTGCAATGTGTACATATAAACGCATACGACCACAAACGCCTTATTCACTTTTCTCCTCTCTCTCTTTTTTTCACACTTTGATTCGAACTTTTTCTCAGTTGTTGCTTTAATCGTTCATTAGATGATCCTCATTAAATCGTATACCATGTATATTACTTCTAGCTTTCTTATCTATAAGATCATCCGATCTAAAATTTATGAACAATTTACTATTGCAGGATTCCATCTTTTTCCATCATTCGTATTTATTCCTCACTGTTTCGACTCCAGAAACTTGTTTTTCATTGTCAGTTGAAAAGGGAGGAACAAAGTATTTGTAAAAATAAATAAATAAAAATGAATGAAAGAAACACAGAGTGAGAATATAGTTGTTGGAATTTTCCGTTGTACTCCGATACATAATTGGTGATCACGATTAATATTAATATTGAAAGATTAACAATAATTCTTACAACATTAACAACGCTGCGAAAACTGATGTCAGCTTTATCCTCGATTATAGGTAGAGAATGTGTAGAATTAGGAGGAATAGAAGGAGAAGGAGGAGTTGACGATATTATTATTTTCTCACGATCTACCGAAGCACGATTTTCCAGCTGAATCAAATGATGATTAGCATCGTCTTGAGCGGATGATCTGTTCGATTTGTACTTGGAACTTGGATCA
The DNA here is from genome assembly GCA_963932425.1 of Athalia cordata. Lineage (NCBI taxonomy): Eukaryota > Metazoa > Arthropoda > Insecta > Hymenoptera > Athaliidae > Athalia > Athalia cordata. The sequence goes on from OZ010625.1 coordinate 64,289,487, forward strand.
GCATCTGCGCGGTTGTACAGTTCAAGGTCCTGATCGAATCCTCGATTCGCATATCCAATTTTCGCATCTTTTTTCTCATCTCCAGATTTCAAATCGCCGTCAAAATTCAAGATCTTTATGTTACTTTCATAGTTTCCCGAATTTTCACCTCCGACGGACGAGCGGAGTGACGCTATAGCTTGAACAGCCGCACTACAGATCGAACTGTGAGACGGCGGCGATGGTTTCAATTTTTCCAAAGGGTTTTCATAAATCTTTTCAAAATCATCGTCCGCACTTGTCTGCACGGAACTATCCTGATCCACGACGATCGATGCAGGTCTCCCGAATTGCGAAGGTTTTAGATTACTCTCTATCACAACCTTGGAACGATTCACTGACATTTTGTCTTTATCACCACTCGAGCCCCCAATTTTTGTCAATTATTTATAAAATACAGAAACGCTTGTTATTATTATTGTTACAGGTATTATCATAGCGGTGGAAGATCGTTAGGCGAACGCGTCGATTCGCGAAACTGCAGACGCGGTTTGTCTGCAGCTGCGGGGAATAGAAAAAAGAAAAAGCTGAACAATGAAGCAATCAAGGAACAGAAAAAAAAAGAACCAAGAAATGAGAAATTCAATCCACGGTATGGTGGGCCTGATTCGAACACGACGGTGAAGAATGATCCGTGAAATGTTGCTTCTTGAAGCGTCTCGGGCCAACTGATTGTTATTTGGTAATTGCTGCCGCAATAACGTCGTGAGATAATCTGATCGCTTGAATTATTGCACCTTCGACTTCGACGCGGCTTTATGAAGTGCTGCACTTGTACTCGTTTATTTGTAATTTATCTACTCCTCGATTCCTTCTTTTTCCTTTGTCTTTTAATTTTTCTTCTGCTCTGCAGACTGCACACGCTTTCTATACCATAACTGTACCGCAGGTTATCGTAATCGAAATTATAATTATCGCTCGCGTATATATCGTAGATGGACGGGGAAGTAAATTACAAATTGCACTGCACCTGCGTCTATGTCATCATATCCGTAATCATGTGTATATTATGATAATGTATGGGTTTCGTACATGATAAACGACTCGAAAAGAAACTAGGTATATCGTTATTCACGTACGTTTGTTGTCCGTCAATGGTGTTTGCAATGCTCAATCATCGATCTTTTTTTTTTTCGCGCTCTCTGTTCGTTAGTCTTGTATTTCTGAATCGCTTATCAAGTTTTTTACAATTAGTTTTCTCATGTATACACATAGCTTTATTAGGTTTTTCAAATCGCTTAGAATTTTTTCTTCAATTTTGTCAATAAATAGAGATTATGAATTTATTAGCATTGACTGATCATGTCCGAGAATTTCAAGGGTCGTTGTATCAAAATGTGATGTGCGAAGCGTGAAAAATTCGAATCTTCACTTCTTCTTAGATTTGAATTCTACATTTCTATTTTTAGATTGGATATTGAAATATTGTACTAGGCGTTTATCAGTTACCGGGGGTGTAACTCAGTGGTAGAGTGTCTGCTTCGCATGCTGAAAGTCCTGGGTTCAAATCCCAGCTCCTCCAAACATGCTATATTTTTTTTTTGTCATTCTCAAAAACCTGAAATTTCCAACTTTGCCTGATGAAAGAGAAACGAATTCAACGTCGTCTGAAATAACGACAAAATTCGAGCGTGCAATTTATATAAGTATCTAAAAAGGATTGTTCGATATAATTTGATTCAATTTTTCACGGCAAGTTTCACAGTCTTTCAACACGTTAGATATCAATTCTGATCTGTTACGAAATATTGAAACTAAAAGTCTCCGCTGTGAACAATTCCATCGTTTCGAATCGTTGACTGCACGATTTGAATTTGAATTTTTCGATACTATTCCCTATTGATTTCACCCCCTTTTATTCCGTTGAAAAATGATAACTCTCTATCAATCACTGAGGAATCACCTCTATTGTGATATTTTACAAGGAAGAGGAAATGACCGTGAGAATTCCGAATAATCTCGTCGCAAAACGATTCATATCTGATGAAGCGTCGGACGTCATGTCATGGCTGATTATTCCTTCTATTGGGAGAACAATGTTTCTTTGTTTATCATTTCCATTATCGTGTTGTAAATCGCACAGTGATAATCATAAGTCGAAACTGTCCAGAACCGGCATAATTATTAATATCGATTGCTAATAAATGTCGTAGTAATGAAACTTGTTAATTTATTATAAATATGCTCACCCCAGAGTTGGCGCCGTCAGGATTAATTGGCGATACGGTAGTCGTGGCCATTTTTCAAATATATCAGAAGTCACAAAATCGAAGAAACGAAAAGACGAATCCTAGGGTGAACCGCCTCATAAACTGAAAGAATTTTTTTTTTTTTCCTCCGTTAAAAAACGAATTTATCAAACGTAAGTGAAATTCTCACACGTACCTATAATTACACCACATCAGCCGCTGATTACATAAACAATTGGACCTATCAATGGATCGGACTTTCCGTAATCAGTAGTAATCCGAATGATCTATTGTCCGAAGATAATTAAAGTTATTGCGATAAGAAAACGAAAAATACAACACGTTTCACTGTTAGAAACACAGTATTAAATTTTGTCAATAAAAACTATACGTAAAACCACAACGCTTATCAATATCTAAATAATATTCCATGATTCGATTACAATTTCATATTGTTTTGCTTTCTTTGTTTTTATACTATAAAATTCCCGTGTCTATTTTCACAATTAGCAGTTGAACATATGATTAAGAATATGAAAAAACAATTGATCTGGTATCCACCGAGTCTTCAGATGGAATGCAGTAGCGAAATGATATCAGAATGAGGGTTTATAGATTTCATGTCTTATATTCACCGTTAATAATTTCTTTCTGGAGAATTTAAACCACAGTTAACTGACAGCGGGGTTTATACCGATTTACGTAAACGAATTTCTTCGCCCCTCTCCCGATCGAATGACTGCAGTTATTTTTTTATTGCTCAATATTGAATATTACCTAATCGAAACAAATTCATTTCTACCGATATCACCACTCGGAACTGCCGCATTGCGTTTGATTATATCTTTTCGACACTGTCGCAGTAAAGTATTATAACTTTGCAATGAGGGTTTCAGAATATGTGGACATAAAGAAATGACAGTCTGATCACAGCCGATATTGTTGTGTGACTCGTATAGCCATGGCAACAATGCTATGACACATGTAGATATATTGGGAGGAAAATATTCAATCCTTTCATCAAATTTCCCCACGGAACTTATCATTATTAAAAGCGTAGCGTATTTATAGATTCGTCATCGCGAATTATGACACAAGTGAGGTCGTATCTGATGTAAAAATGCAAATTTCATAAATCGGATTTAGAGCGATCAAAACCTGATCGTCGTTATCATCTCATATTTCACTACCTTTACTTCCCTTAATGTTGTCAATTTTCTTCTTGTCATTTCGTTATTTCGTACACCAAAAAGTAAGTTTTTTAATTTTTTTTTTAAAATAGTTTTTATTGAATCTAATCACCATCAATATAGTAGTAATAATATTCATAATAATAGTCATCATAATAATAACCGTTACAAAGACATCCTATTATCATACTTTTTATATAATTTTTTTTTTCTTTTTCTTAATCTTGATGCAACTTATTACGATTTTATATTTTATTCCGACATCCGTTGCTTTTTCTTTCATCTTCTTTTTTTTTCCCCCATTCTTTTCTCTTTTTCATTTTTGAGTCAACTTAAATATCTGTTATGTTTGTCACTATGTAATAACTTAACTGTATAGATTTATTTGAAAAACAAGAAAAAAAAAAGCACAAAACTTATCCATTTTCCAAGCCCACATTGGTCTTTAAACTTGTTAATTTCGTTTGTTTAATTTCAATTTGTTACGCTAATATTACGAATAAAACAAAAACAAAAATAAGAAAAAAATAAAAATAAGGAGAAATATATGAAGAATTGTCCGACACGCTTTTATTAAAATTGGTTTATTTAAATCGCTAATTGTGTTTTCGTCTTTTTTTTCTACAATTTTTCATCGATGAACTTGTTTTTGATTTGTATTTGTATTTGTATTTTTTTTTTTTTCTGTGATAAAGAATAAAATTAAGTTAAATAGAAAACATTTCAGCTATCGAGTAAAAACTTGACAATGAAAACGACCTGTCTTGTACGACTTTAAAGTTTGCACAGATCTAATTGATAATACGTAGCTAGAATAAACACTTTTCAACTGTAACGTGTCAGTATTATTTTCTTAAGTTTTAATAATAATAATAATCATAATTATAATTATAATGACGATGATGACGATGATAATAATAAAAGTAAAAATAATAATAATAAGAATAATTCTCCAAATGTTAAAAAGCAAGGTTGAAATCTTAATTTTTTTTTTCATGTTACGTGTTGTTAGAGTTGTGCTATTTTATGACGATATTAATAATAATAATAATAATAATAATAATAATAATAATAATAATAATAATGATAATAATAATAATGATAATAATAATAATGATAATAATAATAATAATAATAAAAAGAAGGTCCTTAAAACATTCCAGATTAAAAATTGTATAGCTACTCAATGATGTTGATCGCCAATGGTCCCCGGCAAACATTATTCACGTATTTTAATTTCAGATTTAATTGTATTTTCCCCCCTGTTTCCTTTTTTTTCCCAACAACTTTCTAGCTACCAAACGGTGATTCAGTCCGAGAGAGATATTGTTTGTTTTCACATTTTTCGATATCAAAAATATTGCCGGATGAATTGCAGATTACAAGGTATCCAGGCAATCCTTAGCAAGAAATTTTATCAAATAATTTGAATAAATCGTCAGATCAGGTGAGTAAAATTTGATACGATAAAAGACAACATGAAATAAACAAACAAATGAGAAAAAAATTAAAAATATAAAAATATTCTAAACATTATCAATGTCGTATTCAAAATATTATCGTGTTTAAAGTTGTTCCATTTTTTTTTTTTTCTACGGCGATTTCAATGAATTTCGTAGTTTAAAAACTCTCGCATTATTATTATTATTAGTATTCCGTTTCCTTACGAAATCGATGAAATTCTGATAAAACTTTTTTTGTCGCCGACGGAAAAGTTTTTTTTTTTTTTTTTTTGTAAAAAAAGTGATAACAACATCGAGCGATGGCAGATATTATTGTTATTTTTGTTACGTTTTTCTTCTTGTTTTATTTATTTTTTTCATTTATTTCTCGTTGTCTCTCGACTTTTTTTTTTTTTTTAGTCCCTTAATTGAAAATAATAAATATACATGTATACTCAAATAGTCTCCGATGGACTTTGCCAATTGTGCGCCTGCATCGATAATCGCTGATTGTTACTCGGTTTCAATGTGGTATGACATTGTAACGAATCGGGAAATCTTTCATGGTAACGTTCGAGTCGGAGATATTTTACAGTGACGAGTTTACCTGTAAAAGCGAAAATAATATCCCGTTAATTTTGATAAACTGGTTGAGGAATTTCTGAAACAATTTCATACTTCGTCATTCGTTGGACTCACCGTCAAACCACCAGCCATGGAGAGCCCGATATGCCTTCCCGGCATCCTCTTGCGACATACATTTCATGTAGACGCAACCCTCTCGACTACCGCGATCGACACGAATGTGCAATATTTTTACGGCTTCGCCACATTTTTCTAATATAGCGTCCTGAACTTTCGTCTCCCAATCATCTTCGAACTCTCTGTACAATAATTAGAAATGGTTGAATTTTATAGGTTGTTTTTTCGAGTGGTAAGAAAATGAAAATTTAAGACAGTTTTCACTCACACATCTGGGTCAAACATGTAACGAATCTTTAGGCAAGGCGTTGGCGAACATTGCAAACTGTTGACGGAACCCTCCATTGTTTCAAAAGCCTGTCCCTGCCACACTTTTGTCTTTTTATTTCCAGCTGCTCCTGCTTGAACCGTCGATGCATTCAGGTTATTGCTCGGCAGCCAACGCCAGACGTGAAATTCCTCGCCTGCAACTTGTTGCACTTCTCGGCGAACCCTACAAATTAACGAAAAGGAAATTAATCGTATGAAGAATTTCATCGATAGAAAGAAAGGAGAATACCTTTCTATAGCATCTTATTACCTGGATTCATTTTCGTCCAAGAACTTCACCGCCTTGTCCCAAATGCTTGCCATCTTTATTCGATCTTTAGGTAATATCAAATTGTCACGTACGTGGTTTATGGCTAGATAACTTTCCTGCGTACCACCTGGGCTCGCTACAGCTGCATTCTGATGGTGCAATTCGAGCATGCTTATAATCTCGCTGACCAAACGAAATACTTCGTTCTCAGATTCTTTTTTCTGCCTTAAATGCCAGAGCAGTAATTTGTGACCTCCGATGATCAGAAGAGCCCCTGGAGTAAATATGAAGTATGACATTTGATAAGATGTTCATTTTAATTGTACAATACCAGACACCAAATAGAACTCAATAAAACACTGGAGTACGATTATTGCGATATAAATTTACTGACATTACGTAAAGCGTACAGCTTTCGATCATGCGTGACAAAATGAAAAGTAAAAGGGCAAAACACAACATCGACGCAAACAAGTATTAATTACGAGAATAACGAGTCAGTAAGAAATTTACCGACGGCTACGGCCAAAATCGATGTCAGCATGGCATAGAGTTTGTTCTTGATGAGGCACTTCATCGGAACATCGGGATGTAAAACAACCATCCCAACTTTTCCATTTAAACGGTTTTCCAAAACTCGTTCCTATGAATAAAATTATCAGATACATTGCAAGAACGAATAGGGTTGATTAAATTCTCTACTAATTCACTGTGCATTACCATTTTATCGATTATCTTTATGTCCGTCGAATCTTTGTTCTCTTCATCGACCTCGATAAGTGAAATCCCCCATTTGGGATTTTGAAGAATGAGTAACTGCGCATTGTGCAGATCTTCTTTGAGGTCTATTTCATCCTGAGGTAATGTTTTTTCTTGTTACTTTTTTATGATTATTCAGATAAATTTGATTGGAAAATTTTATAACACCTTTCGATCTCTATTTTACACCGGTTTATACTCACCAAATTTTTGCTCGATAACTGTGCAACATCCGTATCCGTCATGTAAGGGACATCGGTGGTATCGTCGCAATTGTAACTGATAGCCTTTTTTGTCAATTCCAACTGCAATCTCTTCAATAATTGTACAGCGGTGCCCTCCGTCCCTCTCAAAATACAATTCACTCCAGGTTTGTTCCAGTTTGGAACTTCCGCTGAGCAGAATGGAAATTTGTTGCTATCTATAATAACAAATTCACAAGATTTATCGCCCATTATAACTTCATCTAGAAAATAATTCTGGTGAAAATTATTATTCTTTTCATCGTAAACTATTTTGTAAAATTCTAAGTATCGATCAGTCGGCAACAGAATGTTGTTAAATTTTTTTACTCAGATTATGAATGAAGATTAAAAAATGAGGGGAAAAGGAAATGAAATTACAGAAACTTTGAAAATCTCCAATACACAAACATTTATTGATAATATAATAATCAGAAGTAAAGGTACATATTAAACTGTTAGATTTAATAAGTAAATAGATGATATCAGTAATTTTGTTGAATTATTATCTAAGAGAATCTAGGAAAGTTCGATATTACCCCTTCACTTTTCATTGTTTTTTTTTGTTTTTTTCTTCTCTATTTCATTCGGCACTATTTACTAACAATGGCACTTGGGCAAAAATAAAGTAAGACTAATAATGAAGAAAATTGAAGGGAACCCTCAGCCAACGCTATGCGTTTAATTATTCAATACTTAAAAGAGAGCTTTTAATGTTTTTTTCTAGTAGTAGAAGTGATGCATTTTTAGTTTTGTCGCTATTCATATTGTCATTAGAATTCTATCATTGACGGAAGAGAAAAATTATTCGAGACACTGAAACGCAATCAAAATGTGCAATAAAAATTGTTTCACCTATCGAAACACATTTTGTTATAGACTAATTCATCGGTCAGCGTTAATAAGTATCGATAACACATTTCAGAATATATATATTTTTTGTTAATTAAAAAACTTTTCAAATATCCAAGTACGTTAAACTCAAAGTAATTGAAGAAACTTATGGTCACTTTCCAAGGACTTATCAGAATATTCTATATTATAATTTCTTTTTTAATGTTGTTACAAATATCAATTAATCTTTTAGAGATTGTGCAAAATATTGCTAAAATATCATTTGATAGTTATATAGATCTCTTGTTACTTGTTATAAATTTTTCTCACCTTCAGTTTCATCATTTTTTTAGTGTGTACAAACTGTATGAGTATTTTATTGTGCCTTGTATCTTTTCAGATTCATATCGTTTCGTTTTCTGTTGTGTTATCAATCGTACCTACCATCGAGAGTTGAGAAGGCGTCGTTCTTTCCTGCACCAAGTCCCAAATAAACGACGGCCAAAACAATGAAAAACAGCAACAAAACGCCCAAGAGTATAACAGATATCAAGTTATGGTTGTTCTTCAATTCTTTACCGTCAGATGACGAAGGAAAGGTTCTTGCTATTGCAGGTCTTTCAGAGGCCAAAACATTGTAACTGAAATCAAAATAAATTCATTTTCAATGTTATATTTTATCTTGGGGTAATTGATTTCAGTTTAACAAGAAATTTGACTCACCGGGTAGATGAAGGCAGGTATTTTGATCGTAGAGAAGAAAAATGACCGTTAGTATCAGTTTCTTTGACTTCCGGCAAGGCTGGAGAGTGGCGTAGTATAGGAGCTTAAAAGTAATCAAAATTTATTTAGCTTGTTGGAAACTTTTTGACCCAAAAACCTAAATCTTGTACCCAAAATATACTCACAGCCTAAACTAGATCTCGACGGGAGTTGACTCGACGATATTTGGCTTAGTCTTCTCGTAAAATCAGATAAATATGGGGTTTCGACATTGGCAAGTGGGTCTTCTCTATCCCTGAAAGCTTCATCTGTCCGGCTTTGAATGGGTGATATATTGGCCTTGAAGTTTGATGCGACGTAGTTGTCTTCATTGTTGGTAAAAATAGACCTCTGTTTTGATTCGTACGGCTTTGCCAAAGGTTCATAATCGTCAGTTACAGAGGCATGAAATACGAACTTAGGAGGCCTTGCTTCATTCACCTTATATTTTGACGTTGAATAAAGTTTTTCAGGTTCATCCGTTATATCGGAATCAGAACCAGTCTCCAAGCCATCGTTAGATACAGGCGAGGATTTGTAATTCCTCGTTACTTTCTTGGATGATACCGATTTGACTGATTTTGTTGAAACATTCAACGGGGTTTCAAGTCGTACGTAAGGATCAGGACCGAGACTAGCATCGTGACTATTTGTCCTGGAAGCAGTTCTGCGCCTTCCAGGGCTTTTTGATGTAACTGCTAGTGCAGGAGGTGGCATGGGATTGGCGAGAGTTTGTCGTCTAGGAGTACTAGATTTCTTTTTTCTCCCCGTCGACGCTGAGTCGTCATCAGTATCATCACTGCTGTATTTAGCCGCAAGAGAGTGTCGGTTGGACCCTTTGAACCCGGACTCGCGAGCCTCGATTAAATTCTTTAGTTTCTTAACCAAGATATTTCTCGTTGTGAGGGTAACAGGCCCCACTGGGTAACCATATTCGGCTAATTTGCTCCGCAATTCCGAGTCTGATAAATTCTCCACGGACATTGTTCCGGCGTGGTTTCGTCAAAAAGAAAGATGATAAAAAATGAATTGAGAAAATACACCGGCGTGGCCGATCTCAGGAGACCGGGGGTTATATTTATCTCACTCACTGAATACTTTGTTCAAACCTTTGAAAATGCGCAAACGTATTCCAACACCACTCACTTATATCGACTAGCCCCACTTTTACTTTTAAATACTTCACAGAATGGCTCGAAACTAGTCTCAAGAACAATAAATTAATTCAACCTTTCAGAGAAAAATGGTGAACGCCGTATAACCGCAACGCACTCGAGTCCCGATCACGCTTCAACGGTCGGGAACCAAAACGCGCAAGTTTGAGCGCCAAATTGTTTTTTTTTTTTCTAATTTCTATACATGCGTATGTTATTTATTTTTAACAATTTACACCCTTGGAATTAAGGCACAAATCGCGTGACGAGGTAAAAACATCTGCGCACGAATTTTTCTCCAAATGATCCTCGTGTTCATCCAAACTTGATGAGAAAAAAAAACCACATAATTCAAGTGAATATAATAAATAGAAATGGCGTTGACTGAAGATAAATATCTTCAGTCAACGGAAATGGTATCGCCGCACGAAACAATTATCGACACAAAAAAATTTCCACGATTTCCAAAAAGTATTCAATCGTTCGTTTACGGTATAATTGATAGGTATTGATTTATTTACACGTTGATTGGCCTCTGGGATGATTTCCCGTTAGGTTTTATTAATTATTCGTGCTTGTTATTAAATCGCGCAATTGGGAAATGTGTATAACTTCAAAGGTAACTTCCCAAGAATCTTCAGACTAGAGGACGCGTATGTTTGTAGCCAATAGCAACGAGGTATTCGGAACGCGCCATGAAATGAAATGATTTGATTTGGTGATTCAAGTCGGAGATTACAGCAGCAGATTCAACATCTGCCATTTTGTTGTGGACGAGTAAAATCCAAAGTGAAGTTAAACGAGAGGGAATACTCTTTTGATATTCGAGGATCGAGATTATCATTAAGATCACGTGATCAAAGTGAACTACCTCCACTTTCCACTCATCTGCCAACCTGTCAAACGATTGCAAGATGGTCGTTCTATTCGATAGTTAAGACCGACTTTGATAAATTTGTCTTAATTAAATAATTAAATTAGAAATGATTTCGGTTTAATTTACAAGAGATATAGAAAAACAGTTTTATATCTGATTAGGGTATAGGGAATAGTTCTGTTGAAACTGAAGTTAGTTTTATATCTAGCATCGAAAATGGCTCTTAGAAAAGTGAAGGGTAATTTTGAGCGCATGTTTGACAAGAACTTGACGGATCTCGTTCGGGGGATTAGGAACAATAAAGAAAATGAGGTATGAAAAAATCAAAACTTAATACTATAATTTTCAAATTGTTCCCCTTGACATAACCTTGTTCAAAATATTCTGTTTTTCATCCGGTTCCGGGATCTTTTTTGCAGTAGTATTTCACAACGGTACTATCTCATTTACTTGTCATTTCTAGGCAAAATACATTGCTCAATGTATGGAAGAAATCAAACAGGAGCTCCGTCAAGATAACATTGCCGTTAAGGCAAATGCTGTGGCCAAATTGACCTACGTAAGCTTCCTGAATTTCGATGTTTGCCACCCCACTCACTGTATTGGCAATAATCCAAATATTAATGATCTACTTCTCACAGCTTCAAATGCTCGGCTATGATATCAGCTGGGCTGGATTCAATATCATCGAAGTAATGTCGTCCGCCAAATTCACCTACAAACGGATCGGATATTTGGCGGCAAGCCAGAGTTTTCATGCAGACACTGAAGTATGAATTTTTATAGTCTGTTAGGGTGCATAATTGGAATTACCTGTAACTCTTGTTGTTTTCGTTTCTCCCAGCTGTTGATGTTGACAACAAATATGGTGCGAAAGGATTTAAACAGTCAAAATCAATACGACGCAGGTTTGGCGTTGAGTGGATTGTCGTGTTTCATAAGTCCTGACTTAGCAAGGGATTTGGTGAACGACATAATGACGTTATTAACGTCAACAAAACCTTATCTACGTAAAAAGGCAGTACTAATGATGTACAAAGTCTTCCTTCGCTTTCCGGAGGCACTCAGGCCTGCTTTTCCAAGACTCAAAGAAAAACTTGAGGATCCTGACAGTGGAGTTCAGTCTGCAGCTGTCAATGTAGTATGCGAGCTTGCCAGAAAAAATCCTAAAAATTATCTCAGTCTTGCTCCCGTCTTTTTCAAACTAATGACCACGTCTACCAACAACTGGATGCTCATCAAAATAATTAAATTGGTTAGTTTTCAAACATTCCCAAATTATTTTCTTGTCAATTTCATTCGATTGATTTACGTAATTCAACATCATTATTATTTGTTTCCTATTTATTTATTTTTATTTTTATTTTTTTTACATAGAAACAAAAACAAATCACCGATGACCCAAATATTTGATTGTGTTAAACTTTTATATTATGTTCTTCTTTTACATGCATACAGTTCTCTGCAATAACTCTAATTGAACCAAAAATGGGTCAGCGATTGACACAGCCACTGATAGATTTGATATCAAGGTTCATATTACAATGTTGAATACATAGAGTATTTATTGTTACTTGACAGACTCGCTGTATAGTTTTTCAAAAAGTATTTTATACAAAAACCAAAAAAAAAACTTGACGCTTGTATTTTTTGTTCTTGGAGTTTTTTTTTTGTATATGAAATTTCATACATACAACTCCTTTGAATCATTAGAGAATTTGATTATTCTCATACTTTCATCGTTAGATGATTATTCGTAGTGCATTGTGCTGTCCTGATAGATGGTATGTAATTTAATTTGCTAATTCTAATATAGAATGCTGTTATGATGTTTTTCCTTACAGTTTGGCGCATTGACTCCTTTAGAGCCTAGGCTTGGCAAAAAGCTAATAGAACCCCTTACAAATCTAATACACAGGTATTTCGCTATATTATATAAATATATGTACATATGCTTTTATTGATTTCAATTCAGGGGGGAAAAAAAACAAACAAACAGATTACTGCAATCGCATCGTCATGGAGATTAAGTGAAACCCTGAGTGGTCACTTTTGCACTGCATTTTTTTTTACCGCGCGTAATCACTGTGAGCTTTAATACATGCCGATTGAGGTCATGTCATTTTTAAATTCTTCAAAGTATATCCAATCATCAATTACTAAAACTTCAGGAAGAATTTATGGATTTGATGTTATCAAAATTAGTTTTTTTTTTCATCTGCTAACATGTTTAAATAACAACCTCGATAAGATATATGTTGAATGTATTGTCAAAGTTAAATAACAATTTTAGCACATCGGCAATGTCGCTGTTGTACGAGTGCATTAACACGGTGATAGCTGTGCTAATATCGATATCATCGGGTATGCCAAATCATTCCGACTCGATTCAGCTATGTGTTCAGAAATTGAGGATACTTATCGAAGATTCAGACCAGAATTTGAAGTATTTAGGACTTTTGGCAATGTCCAAAATACTGAAAACACATCCTAAGAGTGTGCAGGCGCACAAAGATCTGATAATGCAGTGTCTGGACGACAAAGATGAAAGCATTCGTCTCAGAGCTTTGGATTTGTTGTATGGGATGGTGTCGAAGAAGAATCTTATGGAAATTGTTAGGAAGCTGATGATTCATATGGATAAAGCTGAGGGAACGACCTACAGAGACGAATTACTTTCAAAGATCATACAAATTTGCTCACAAAATAATTATCAGTTCATCACGTACTTCGAATGGTGTGTATAGAAAAAATCGATTTTCTCTTTCTGCTAAATTTTTCACATAATTGAAACAAATTTCTTATTTTATTTCAGGTATATTTCCGTATTGGTCGAGCTCACGCGTATGGAAGGTACGAAGCATGGTCAACTGGTGGCAACTCAATTGCTCGACGTTGCGATTCGAGTTCAAGCAATTCGTAATTTTGCGGTTCAACAGTGTGCCTTACTTCTGGAAAATGCGCATTTGCTGACCGGTCAACCCAGAGCTACCATGGCCGAAGTTTTGTACGCCGCTGCCTGGATTTGTGGTGAATTTTCCAGGTTGGTGTACAACTCCAGAGTTTGTTGTAATATGCGAATCTGTTCTTCAAAAATTATATGGTTTTTAGCGAACTGCAAAATCCTTTCGCGACGTTGCAATCTATGCTGAGATCCAGGGCGTCTACCCTCCCTGGTCATATTCAAGCTGTTTATGTTCACAATATCTTGAAATTGATAGCTTGTACTTTGAGTAAAGCGGAAAAAGAAAATGACACCAAAACTATAGAAGAGGTACGATAATCGATGAAACCTTTGCATTTGAAAATTCTCAGACCGAATAATGATCGAAATTTTTCCGCAGATTTATGCACTCAGTGATAAAATATCCGCGTTCGTGTGCAGCGGTGATTTAGAGGTACAGGAGAGAGCGAGTTCGGCGCTAGTTCTTCTCGAATGTTTGAAAGAAAGTCCAGGTCTGGCGCCGGAATTGGCTGAAATGTTCGTCGGAGAGTTGAATCCCGTCGCCCCTAAAGCTCAACGAAAGGTAAAAATTAATTTTCACCCAACATATTCTTTTGAAACTTTAATAATTTTTTTTTTCAGGTACAAATCCCAGAAGGTCTAGATTTGGATGCCTGGATAAACGATCCCCCATCTGAAAGCTCTGACTCTGAAGATCTCGACATGAACGATATTTTTGTAAAAATTGAAAAGCCCAGTGACGCCTATCGTAAACAGAATACAGTAGAATTAACACCTGAGGAACTTCAACAGAGACGAGATGCTCGTAAGCTTGAGCAAGAAAATAATCCTCACTATTTGAAAGGGTCGAGCAACTCTTACAAAAATTCTTCATCTTATCACAATATCGCTAACAATATCGAGGACGATTATCAAACCATACCCATCGTAGAATTGAACATACCAGTTTCCCTCGAAATACCGGGTCTGGCAAATTCGAAGAAATATTTCAATCTTCACGCTCAAGAAGACAACAGTGAGAAGAGACAGAAGAGACGCAGCAAAAAGAAACTGTCGAAAAAGAGTAAGTTCAATTCTCTCTTCTCAGTTCTTCCTCGCAAATTAATCTACGATGTCTTTGAAAAAATAACTCCTTGTTTCAGATAAGAGACCAAATAGTTCCGAAGATGAACATGAAAGTGCTTATCCTACCCAGCTAGTTAACACGGGTGTTGGGGAATTGCCACCTGGTGCTGAGCTCAGCGACGGTGATGATTATGATGCTGCCGATATGAACGATCCTCACAGGGCTTTAGATATCGATTTAGACATGCCGTTGCGAGAGGATGAGAGATTACCTGTTCCCGAACACAGAAACGTTGAAAATAATCCAACAACTGAAGTGCCTGATGCCAAGCAAAGCAAAAAAAATAAAGTGGGTATCTTTTACTTGGCAAAAGATTTTGCTCCGCCGGTTGATAGTTGTTCGATTAAAAATCACCTATTTCAGGATAAGGAGCATAGGAAGTCTAAGAAGAAGAGCAAAAGCTCAAAAGAGCATAAAGTGAAGGCGACTAAAAAGTTAGAGGAAAATGGAAATAACATAGATCTGTGGTTGTCCGGCGACACTTCTCCGGAGAAAGTTGAAAACTTAGGTAGCGCTAATCAAATGGAAATGCCGAGTAGGCTTCATTCGCAAACAAAGGAAGAAGGCAGATCTAAGAGCTTAAAGAATAAAAGTAAAAATAAGAGTGAGCATGATGCAAAGCATAAAAAAAAGAGCAGGAGAGTCAGAGATGAATCTAATACGCGCAAGGATAAAAAATCGTCTGGTTATGAAGAAACTGCTGGCATTTCTACTCCGTCAAAAGAAATTTTACCACCTTTGAATCGATCGGATAGTTCGCTGATAAATATTCAATCTCAGTTCAACTTGATCGATTCGAGAGGCTCCTACGATATTCTAGCTGCGGATAAAATGGTCAAACTTGCCTACGAACTAAAACAATTACCACAGGAAACAGATAAGATTGTTATTTTCCTTGTTTTAACCAACGTAGGTACGAATCTTTTAAAAGAATTGGACTTCAACATATCGGATACGTCGACATTGAAGCTTTTCAGAAACGTGAGTGAAACTCCAAGTTCTCTATATTATCTTCTCCAATCGCAGTCATCGTTAAAATTTTTTCACATTTTCAGGCAGGCGACGAATTCGGTATGAAACTACAATTTCAGCTGCCTCCTAATTCTAGCAACGAGGCTCAATTCACTCTTTCAGTCTCCGACGTAACATTTTCTCAAAAATTACGAGGTACACTGACATACATGATCGAAGGAGAATCCAGAACTTCTCAAGAGAAGCTGGACTTTGTTGTAACATTACCATGCAGCAGTTTTATGGTCGGTCATTTATCTCATAGAGATATACTGACGGAGTTATTAAGCGGCGGTCAATTAACGGAGAAAGTAAAGAGTGAAGTTTATTCCGGAGGACAGGAATTTTCCCAATTACTTACTACGGTCTGCTTTAAATGCCACTTGACTTTAGTCGAACAAATCGATCAAACTGCATCGCTCTACGGACATTCCTTAAAGGGACATCATGTGTGCCTTTTATTAAAACATAACGTGAGTGTTGAGAGAAAAAAAAAAAAGTAACGATATTTCCGAATTATTTTAACTCAACATTTTGTTATTTTCTTTCAGAATACTAAGTCGACTCTGGTGATAGAAGGTAAAAGTGACAATAGCTCGTTATTATCGGGAATCGTTGAAGAAATATCAAGACTTCTGTCATAACGTCGTTAAAAGTAAATATCGGAAAAAGAACAAAAGAAAATAATGATTCAATAAATATTACCTACATTTACCTATATTCGTTAATATTCGATTCCTACATCAGCGTCGCTGACGGACTGTTGAAAACAAATATATATATACATACATATATACAATAGAGGTACATACATGAATATGAGATTAACATGACAGCGTATTCTATTTCTTTCTCTTTGTTAGAACCCCCATGATTATTACCCAAGTTCTCAAATTGTTCCAAGAACTCTTTGCTAGTTATTGTGATGTCAGAAGTTGTATTCATTTACATTTTTCTGAGCTGGAAGTCATTTGAAATTCACAAATTTATAGATATATTTACGATAAAATTAGCTTTACCTTTGAGTTTTTTTTGCCAGTTCTAAGTTTTTATACGCGCCTGTCGGTACTGCTATTAGTAATAAATGATCCTGTACATAAGAAAAAAAAAAAAATTATTGTTGGAAACAAAAAAAATAAATGCAATCTGACAAGCTGTATGTGTGTCAACCTAGCACGTGAAAGATTCCTTATTTCGATTTACTTGAAAAACATTTTAATATCGTTGTCACATTACGCAATATTTTCTCTTGCGGTGTCAGATCACAAAAATATCCAGCTATAATTCTGATGAGCTGATATTTTTCCTCTTGTAATTAAACAAAAAAGATGAAAGAAGTAAAGTCAATGATGTAAAGCTAATTGAATGTATAAATGCAGTTTATCATCAGCTCGAAGCGACAGTTTTTCAGTTTGAATTAATAGTTCGCCAAAAATTGCTGCAAGACTCTTTACTGTCAGTTTTATGCAACTGCCGTGAATTTTTCGAGCATAAAAAACAATGTGAGATTGTGTATAAATTAAATACATAAGAGATCAACTTGGATGAGATCAATGCTATTATATCCTTAATTATGTTATGAATTGTATACAGTAAATAATATTCAGAATCATCCTACTGAAAAATAATTATTAAAATGTATTCTTTTCGTGATACTATTTCGTTCTTTATTTTGTTATTTATTTACCCTGCTCATATAAGGGTCAAAAACTTGGGTAAAAATGCATCGAGCATGGCGTTTACTCAAAGGTAAAGCAGGAACGTACCCTCGATTAATTACCGACGTCATGAAGCGGTAGCCATTTTTCCCACGATTTTCTGCTACCACACGACCTGTCAAATTTTTGTTGTGTTCGCAAACAACCTGAATAGATACAAATAGAAAATACATAATTGGTAAATATCGATGAATTCTTATTATTCAATCTCGAATTTATATTTTAAACGTGAAAACGCGGGTTTCTGCACGTGCGCAAGGGCATTATACTGTTAAATAGACTTGTTAGAGATCTCAAGTTGTATGCTGAATTCACAATAAGTTTGTTCGTCATTATATTAAAAAGGATAACTTGTGGATGTAAGGATAAACGACAGAGATTTTCTTTAGCAGTCTTACAAATCACCCTTGTATAAAATATCCACAGATTTTATCTTTCGATTGATTTTCAGTCACTGCAAATACAGCTGAATCCTGTCAAGGTTATGCTCCATTTTGCCCTTTTGTTGAGAATCAATTCCAATTAAAAAATTTTTCTTGTACAGTTCACGTTCTCTTGAATTTTATTGGCAACGTAAATGATCACCTCATTCTCTATCAAGTAATCAGATTTCCTAGAGCTAGTTTCAATCAGGATGGAAATGACTGCAGTGAGTAGCAGGTTTTGATGGGCTTATAGAATGTTTTCAGTCAACTGAGCATTGGCTTCCATAGATTCCTTAGTTATTTTGGTCAATTTACGTCTTTATTTCAGATTAGAACAACGTAGTATTGGACCAGTGACGTAGCTTGGCTTTGCAACAACATTTTGATGTATGCTTGGATTATAATATTTGAATATTATACGATGAAACGATATGTGAATTCTTGTTGATCTCGATTCATCGATTATAAGAAAATTTCTTGTCTTCGAATTTCAAAATACTTGATGGTACTTTGAATGAGAAAAAAATTTGCTCAAAATTATGGATAATAAGATTTTAGGATTTTACTAGGCTTTTCAAATAGCTGAAATATTATTTTCAGGTGCCAGGTGCCTCGGATCACAATTCCTCAAATTGTTGCTGCACAAAAACTTGGATTTGGGTAGAGTATCATCGTGGTTAATTGGAAAATTGTTAGCTATAAGGAATGTTGGTTGTTAGACAAAGGAAAAATGATGGTTGATCTCTGGAGGATATGTTGGGAGAAAATTGTAGAGCTTTATCTCAAACTCGTGGCTATATTGCTTCTTTTGGGCTTTGGCCAAAGATTTGTGAGTAAATGTGCGTGAGTTGAAATTAGATCAGGCTGTTTCCTAAACAAGCTTTTTTCACTCAGTTTGACATCAAACTTCCTGAGAAGAACTTCTTTGTCTTCAATTGTCGTTGTGTTTTCAAAACCAAGGAAACATGTTTCAACATAGTATCACTAATTTCTATCTATCGCCTCCTTGTAACGTGATCTTCGTTTGCCCTGTGTGAATATTCCGGATATTTTTTTATATCAACCCTTTTCTTTGCAAGCTCTATCGCTAATTGTTGCAATGTATTTCATTCAGTTGCAGACGCAAGATGAAAGTCAAGCGAAGCAAGTCCCGATCACCCGAACCCTCGAGTAGCAATGAATATAAAAGGCCTAGGATCATCGACTCTGATCAAAAAGATGATGACCAGCTCGAATCTAATCTTCTCAACTTGTCAGACGACGTTCTATTGAATATCATGAAATACTTGAGCCCACAAGATCTGATGGCTCTGAGTCTGTGAGTGTATCTTGGAATGCTATGTCATTTGTGAATAATGTGATTGTCTAATTCTGAATACATCGACAGATGCTGTCAACGTCTGGACCAAGTAACCCGAGACAGAACGCTGTGGAATTCCGTTGATTTTCGCAAGTCTCGCATAATGTTAGACGACCTTGAAAAATATGTCAAATTTTTTAGACCCTGGATAACAAAACTCAGAATAAGAGGAAATCTGCAATCCGATGAATATCAAGGTCTGAGTCAAAGCTTTTTCACGGCTATCGGTGAGATTTGTAATCGACTCAAAGAACTGACCGTAGAAGAATACGCCATCGACGCTCACAAAGTAACTATTGACAGCTAAAACTTCCTGCTTTAAAAATTTGAAATTAATACAAAAATATTTCAGATACAAATCACTGATTTTCCAAGGATGATAGAAACTTTATCGTTAAAAGGCTGTGATCTTTTTAATCTACAAACCAACAAATCCTACTTCTTCAAAATGGAACTTCACATGCCCAATTTAACGGTAAAACACATCTATCTTAATATTATATTTGGCATTTCGATCACATTTATACAACTTTCGAAAATTTATATTACAGTGTTTGATACTAAGCGATTGCGAATGGTTTACGCCACATTCTCTGATGGTGATTAGTAAGATGCCCAAATTGAAAGAACTTCGCCTCGATTCGTGTCATCGTCTCAGCGAATGCCTCGCCTATGCGAGTCTCGCGACGAAATTCGGCTTCAAAACATTAGAGGTAATATTTGCAGACCACTCAACATCAAGTTCTATATTATTTTCCACCTTTTCATTCGATAATGTTTTACCAGGTTCTCGACCTTCGAGATACACCATTGGGAGACAGTGAAATCAGCTGTTTCAAAAGCACAAAAACTTTGACACACTTATATCTCGAATGCCCACCAGTGCTTAGAAAAGTCAGTCGACCGCCAGAAGACACACCTCCTCTAGAGCAGCCGATGCATCGACCAGTATTCGAAGATCACAATCTATTGCAGGTAGTAATGAATAGCGTGCGAAAAAAAAACAAGTTCTCATCGAAGTTCTAAACAAAAACTTTGTTCTAGCTATTAGTCGATGAAGGAAACTTGATGCCTCGACGTAATTTCGAGCTGTGTCTCGTATCGGATCGCGCCGTATGCGCATTGGGAAGTTACGTATGTGATCAAAGAATTCTAAATAGTATAGAGGGGATGATTTTCGTTGAGGAGGACAGACGCATTGTGAACAATCCGAACCTCAAAGCGCTGGTTGTAAGGTGAGTTAAATTATTCCATGAACATCGTGAAGAATAGAAACAAACATAAATCGTTACTACTTTCGTTCCAGATATTATTCGCAGGTAACGAATCAAAGTCTGGTACATTTGGCTGCGAATGCATCGAGCCTTGAATATCTCGATGTAACTGGAACGGCGGTGACCCGGGAGGGTGTTCAAACTTTCAGATCGCAAAAGCCTAACGTCGAAATATTATCTTCTTTTGATGAGACATGATCTGAGGTATTAAAAATGTAAGCATAAAACTAAAATGTCAGACGGAATTTTCTACCGGTAACATTGGAATTTCTTTTTTGGATAACGCGTGAATATTACAGAATCAAAATTTTGCATTATTATCTGTTTGACGTATCTATAAATCGAGAATAAAATCAGATTTATCATCGATGTCCAATGTATCGTACATGTAAGTACTTTACATATATTAAACATTCTTAAATATCTAAGCTATGGTGCATTGAATTCGTTTTTTTTTTTTTTACTATTAAATTAAATGATAATTTATATTAATATATAAAATATATAATATCACCAAGACTGTGTGCGTATGCGAAACATGAGGAGAATTTCATAATTTCTTTAATCGAATATAATGATTTTTGTTGTTTTCTTGAAATCTTGGTTATTCGGATTATGAAATTATCGGATATTGACCAAATGTTATCGTCTGTGTGCTAGTGTGTTTAGTAATAGAATACTTCGTACACATTGCGCTTCTATTAAAACATTATCTATTTGAATATTACTATCACTATCATTATTGCATCGAACAAGTTTTTGTATCTGTAAACAATAAATTACAATTTTTTCAAAGGCAAAGGCAATAGTAAGAGGCTCAATCCGTTCGATTGAAATTTCATGTACAACTTTAATAAAATCATAAAGGAGACACGCAGACAAATGCATTTGGATTTTATTAATAAAGTCGAGCTAAATGTAGATCGTGATGGGTCCTACCATGTCCTACTACAAACAAAATACAACAAAAGATCCGAAAACGCCATCTCGTGGGGTTTTAAATACGTGCTTTGACACGCGTGTTTCGTATGCGTGAATATGTGAGAGGGTTACTCATCTCCGTATTTTGTGTCCAAGTTGTATTTACATCTGTGTGATGAGAGTGGAAGAGGGTATTAGTGTGGATTAGCGTTGTATCGTTTCAGATGTTTGATCCACTTTAGTTGATCCTTTAGTTTAGTTAGGAATGAATAGTGAACCATGGCGTATGTCAATGTTGCTGAATGGAAGACAGATCAGGTGTGTGAGTGGCTAAAAGGTACGTGGAGGATGTAATTGTTGGTCAGTAAGTCTTCCCCACGATGAAATAATCGTTCTGTGTAATTATGACAGTGAACTATCTTTCTTTTCTAATTACTTTCCGTAAGAAATTCCATTTCCTGTGTATACCCGCCCTGCCCTACCCCCGGCCTACAGTTTATTACGTACGTAAGATGTAAGCTGTATTGTGAGAGAAACTCATTTCGTTCATTCACTTGCACTAATTGCGTAACTCATTGATAAATACATTACGTACCACTGTTGTACTACCTGGAGCGAACGTCATTCGCTTATTCGATGATGTCGTTCGATGTTGCCTTTGTCAATGTCAAGTTAACCACGCATTATCGTTTCGTGCAGTTATATCCATTTATACCTGTACTACCTACTAACCCCAAAGATTTTAGAACGAGCACTCACAATGATGTGTCATCCATCCATCAACGAATAGACTCATTACAATTAGCACCACATATCTCAACTCATCCTTTGTTCGTATGCTTATTCTGACAATTGAATGACGTCGAATGAATTATGATCCAATAGTTTTCTCGGTTTGTTGGCAGGGTTGGATAATTCTGTACTACCTTACGTTCATAGTTTTATGAATCATGCCGTGAATGGTCAGCAGCTTTTAAATCTCCGACCGGAGGATCTAGAGCACCTCGGTGTACTGAAACTTGGTCATCAAGAAACTATCCTCGAAGCTGTAGAGTATTTAAGGAACTTCCATTATGAACTCGATCGTGAAAACTTACAGCTCTTGGCTTTGCAATTGTCGTGTCAAGCACATAGCCTGCATAATGAATTATCTCGACAAACCGATTCCAAACCTGTCACAACGCAAACTTTATCCGACGTAGCCGCAGTTGTAACAGCGGTTAAACCACTGGTATGCTGGCTCGATCGCTCGCCATTTAGTGGACAACTAGAGTATAATGACAAAAAAGCAGAATTGTTGAAATTATCTATCGAAATGGCTACGTGCGCACAACGTGATAGATTTGCAGAAAGACCGATTGAAGAGATAAGAACTACTTGCGGGCAACTGGCTAAATTGGCTGATTATATTATTCAAGATATTGCAGATCCCATGATCTTGCAGCCTGCAAGTCTAGATCTAGCCACTTTAAAAAAAAGGCCTGGAGATGATTTGGTAAGTAATAGGCCACGATGAATAATCATAATTTGAAAGTTGTGAGATTGTAATTCTCTTGTGATAATATTTTATTCGCAAGCTGTAGTATTTTTCATGCAGGCAGTACTTAGATATTTTGTATTCAGGGATTCTACATCTTACCATCGTTTCACGGGGCACATCAAATAGCTGAAATCAAATTTGGATCTGCTGCGCATCAGTGTGGTAAAATGGAAGAGGGCGATGAAATTGTACAGGTAAACCTATCCTAGCTACAGTTTTCAATTCTTTTGATCACTACCGATGCGTCATATTGTTACTGATCTAGATTTTTTTTTAGGTGAATTACCAAACTGTCGTTGGTTGGGAACGAAAAAATGTACTGGAACTTTTTCGCGAAAGTCCGGCTGAAGTTTTGCTAACATTAAAGCGAAGACCAAGGCACACTAAGGTGTATGGCCAAATATATATAAAACCTTACAGGCTGCCGAGTAATAAAAAGACCACATATACCACGAGGTGGCAGCATAATTTACCATCGCCAAGACCCGAGCTCCTCACTATACCAGATTTTACAATGCCGCTACCCAGGTGAACATTATTTTAGTTACGCCACTATGCCACCATAGTATTTTTAGCAAAATAACATATGACGTATTTTTGTTTATCAGGCAAATACCGAAAATTCCCAGCCCAGAACCAGCCAGCATTTTAGATACTGTTATCACGTTAGATACCATGCCATCTGACAGCAGTGATTCCGATAGTGAAGTTGAGCCGCCGTCGTCCATTCGTCTGTATTCTTCAAAACCAAGAAATTTGGTACAAAGACGCGCTACGATAACTGGAGCTAGTCCAACGACGAAGCATGGCGTAGATATCGAACAATTCTGGCGAGAACTGAAAGAGGAGCATATCACAACTTTCCAATTGCGAGACAAGGCTGCGTCTTGTGCTCATGGTCTGGACACTGTACCCTCCAATATAAGGCCACAGACCTATCTGGGCATAGAGCAAAGTAAAAGAAAAAAGAAATTGGAAGGGCAGACCGACGACCGCAAAGTTCAGTTCCAGGACAGATTCGAAGAAGTTGAAAATAATCATGTGGATGATAAAGAGAAAACGAATCAAAACTCACAGCCAAAACTGAGTCCTCAAAAAAGTATCTCCTTCGAAACGAATACAGTTTATCCGGAGAATAGACTCATGGATGTAGAATTTGATGTTAGCTCTAACGCAAGTGATTCTCAAGTGCCTTTGAATGAATCAAATAAAAGTACAACCGATTCTAGTATTACACAAGATGTTAGAATCGGTGAACCAAGTGCTCATCATAAAGAGCGCGGCAAGTTGGACAAGAGTTATAGCACCCCAGCTTATGATTTGACTGAAAATGACTTTGTCGAGAGAAAATTAGCGACTATCGAAAGCCATTCAAAATTGAGCTTGACTTCAAATACGTCTAGCTGTTGTTTGAATAAGACTGAATCTTTGACAATTGATGGAGTATTGGATAACGATGTCACAAAGTTCGATGATGTGGAGCACAATTTAAATTTAGAATCAGATAACATTGGTAATGTTGCACAAAAAATTAATAATATTGAAAAAAGCATTCGAAATATTGACACGGATGGTAAGTCTAATCTTTCAAAGACGCCTGAAAGAACGGAGCCATCTCAAGGTATTGTACATATTAAAATCAACGACATTGACTACAGGAATAGTATTCACGATTACCAGAGCGATATTCGAAGTATACAAAATCACGTGGAATCTAAAAAAGAAAGTTATATATCAGACGATAAGAAGACACAAAAAATAGATATTGAGGATACACGTATTGACGATGATCCGCAATTGGTTCATGATTCCTCGAGTCATGAAAGTAGCGTTGAAAAGTCTGAGTCGACGAATAGCTACAACGAAAATGTGGGTAGCAGTAGCGAAGGTGATACAACCATTAAAGAATTCGGAGAAATTATAGAAACTCTTAATCACGCTTTGATCGCGCACACTAAATTGGTACAAGTAAAAGCAAGAAGTGCAGATAACTTGCATAATAATAACGTAGTAAATTCGAATTCGGAAGTGAATAGAATTTCAGAATATTCGGAACACAGTTCGGACACGAGCAACGCGCAAATGTTGGAGAGAAAAATTTCCGCGACGAGCGTTCAAAACAACAGTTTTCAATCGAGACAATATGCCGACTGCGCTACCAAACCCGAAATCAAACAGAGGATGACTCCCCCTGAACCTCCACCAAGAAAATACTACTCAAAACCAGCGCCATTGAATTTATCGAACATATGTAACACTTCAGTGGTCCAGGATAAGCCTATACCTTGCGAAAGGCTAAATTCCAGAGGAGATCTGAAACAATCGGAATCTTTTCTCGATAACTACGTAACTGTTGACGATGTAAATGACTATCAAAAAAATCAAACCCTAGAAACATACATTGATTTTGTAGAGAAATCGACAGATTTTATCGATGAACCGAGCACCCCTTCTGGAGATTACAAACCGACCCTATTAACAGATCCATACGGCTACTCAGAAATATACGAGGGTCAGTTCAAGGAAGAAAAGGCATTATTTGAAGGCTGTGATACTCATTGTGACAAAATAGGTGCCACGAATCCGATATTAATAGAACAGCATAGGATGGAAAACAATACTTCAAGAAATATGGATTCACCTGACGGTGTAGGTTGTTCCAGACAAATGCATACTCCCGACTCAAAACCAAGAACATTAGAAAAAGACAGAAGCTCCGAGAAGGGCGTTGTCAACCGAGCAATGATGGTCGCTCGCAGTATAGGCCTACATGCTAGTTCAAGCAAAGCTTCGGGATCCAGTCCACGGAGCAGTCGGAAACGAAATTTGTTGCTCGCCAGTGAGTGACACTTGTACGAATATCAGAACTTTGTACAAAGTTTATTCATAAGTCTGGCTCCCCGATGCCAATACATTCTTTTTTTTTGAATTTCAGAACGGAGGAATGTTTCTGTCAAAGATGTTGGCTTAGGAGAACTAGAAGGATGGTTAACGCATCGTAGCAGAGGAGCAGGGGGAGCCTGGGCACGAGCGTGGTTCGTTTTGAAAGGCTCTTCGTTGTACAGGTAGATAACTTGGATAAAACAATTTTGAGGGTAGAGAACTATTGGTGATCCTCGTGAATTCGTATAATCCTCTAATTACTTTCCAGATTCAGAACACAAGAAAGCATCAAAGCTGATTGTTTGATCGCTTTGACGGGATTTACTGCATCCCAAGCGACCGAAGTGAAGTCTAGAAAATATGCTTTCAAGGTTTACCACACCGGAACTGTATTTTATTTTGCAGCTGAATCGGATGACTTTTTGTCGGTCTGGTTGGATGCAATTAATAAAGCAACTTTGGGAGCGGAAAGCCACGGCCAAACTAGTGCTTTGTTCAGTGAAACTGACGAAAGTGATGGTGAAAATAAATCCAAAGCAAGGGGCAGTTGCACACCCGATAAACCAAATTTAGATAAAAAGTTTGGTTCTTTAAAAAAACTTGGTCGCAAAGACTCCGGTTTCAAAGAACAAGAGATAAGTGGTGCAAGCCTGGATAGAAAATACCTGAGATTTCTCGGAGCAAGAAATCAAAATGTCCCAGTGCCAACCGCTCAATTTAGAAGTTATAGACGCGTTTTGCCCACATCTACACCAAAGAGGTAGAATCGTTTATCTATCTGTGTCTTTTTGAGTGTATTAGAAGCGGGAAATTTGTGTAAAAGGCGTTACGTTTTCTACCACAGGAAACAGGATCTAATACCACACTCTCCGGATTTGCAAGTGACGGTCGCAGGCAGCACATTCTACGGGCTGAGTTCTTCTCACAGTGCAACGGATGTGCCAAGTAGTCATGACATGGGTGATTATCGACGAACATCTGACAGGTAATGAAGATACATACAATTTTTTCCTAATGAAAAACGTTGATGAGCTTCTCTTCTAATTCCTCTAAATGCCTATAGTTTCTCCTTTACGGACTCAACCACACTATGAACAGCATGTTTTCCAAGTGCTATTTCAGTATTAACAACCATCTTAATTTTACATAGGAATCTTATTAAAATCGTAGTTAAGACAATAATAATGTTTATAAAGATGTTATGCCTCCTGTAATAAATTTTTCAATCGTCAATGAAGCGTGTATTCATTTTGTATGTCGACATTTTGTGCACGTTTGACCCAGATTCCAATAGATCATTGATTAAATCTGTTAAATTCAAAAATACTATCGGATACAAATTTCCACAAACCATCACTGAGATAAAAAATAACATTTGCATGTAACTAATGAGTTCTATAATTAACTTCGAATTTTAGATCGGTAAGTTTGTTATCGAACTTCGATGATTGCATGATCAAATGCTTCGTAGCATAATTAACATGTGACGTACTAGCAGCACATTTGGGCTACTTAAATAAACATTGAACTTGCTTCTAGCTCAACTTGACGCAGGATGGTGATAGATTGGCTTCACAGCTTCATGAGTCATGTATTTATAGCATTATTGCTGTTTCAAATTGCTTGTAGATCAATTTCAATTATCAAATCTGCTCAGCCAGTAGTGACTCGAAAAACTATTCCTCTATATTCAGAATCATCATTTTTAATACACTCAGTCTGCGGGTTCACACGAAATAATATGTAACATATAAATGGCGAGCTGGGGTGTCTTGTTTACATGTAGATGATCTCTTCGAATTCTTTTATTATTCTTCCAGTTTAAAAACTGAGTTATTATACCTTGCTATTATTCCAAAAATTCTATACATAGATCGCATAGCAATCGCAGTAGAAGGACCGATGATCTTCAGGGGTTTGTTACTTTAGAACAATTTATGCTGTCTCATCAAGAGGAAGATCGTCGCCAAGATGCAGAAAATCGATCGATCTCACCACGAGTTACTTTGTTAACCAGCGATCATGTGCATATACAACACAGGAATTTCAATGACATTTCACCAAACAACGGAGTTATATACGGCCAAACAAGATACTTTGACGATGTTCTAACAACCAACGGCGTTATATATGGTCAAACCAGAAACTGGGACGAGACGTCTTCGAATAGCAGCAGTGCTTCCTACGGACTAACTAGAACCGTGGATGAGAATCATGTTCAGAGTAAAAGTAAGGAGGTGAACTATACCGATTCTAGCGAAGAAACGTATACCCAGAACAGAGTCAATGAATACACAAATGAAACACCCGTTGGGAAAAATAAACATTGTCAGCCAACGCACAGTTACAAAAAACAGTCCGATAGCTACGCGAGGAGGAGCAGACCACAAGAGGGGGTGGTGTACTATCCCAATAGTCAGAATGAACCGCTGTATGGCCAGAATTTACCTAGTCTGACGGAAGCGAGTTCACCACATCATAGCCGGCATGAAATGACCCATGGATCGAATAGACAGATGGATGCAATTTATGGACAAAATGCGCATATGTATGGGCCAAGAAGCGCTGCGAAACATGATCTTCTTATTTATGGAAAAAAAGTTGGCGACAGCACAAGGGTATCGGATTCAAATGAAATACTTGCTGGTTTGCATTCTGCTCCCAAGAGGCTTTTAAGAAACGAAGGTATTCAGACAAGTCTTAATGGTATACGAGTTATTAAATTTGAATGCACATTGTAAATGTAGTTTCTCCAAGTCGATATGAGTAGTAAATTGATTATTGTGATATTAAAATCCGTTGCAGGATATTCGGGGTCAAGTGGTGATTTGGCATCACCCGTGTCATCGGAAACATTACAACGTGCTAGAAAGGAGGCTTCTGTAACGCGGAAGGGGAGTTTCAATCTGATAGATTGCCGTCGAGATCAATCAGCGCCGGACAAACATTGGATGGATTCATTGAGAAGAACGGATAAAAAGAATCAGAACTCGGAAAAAAACAGATTGAAAAATGCGGCGCAATATCAACCTCCCCCAATACCAAGTTCACCATTCGAACAAGATGGTATGAGACCTGCGTTTGAAATGCACCTGGACAAGAGTGAACATGTTCAGAAAACTAACAGATTCAAAAGCTTGTTCGCGAGCAAGAATCTGCAGAAGCCAAATACCTTGGATTTGCCAAAGGATCATCAAAAAACGTTATTAGGTAATTTGAGTCGATGCAAATCAACGAAAATACATCAAATATTTATTAAACTATATTCCATCGATGGGGATTTGTTCACAGGTTCCCCGAGACTGCATAGAGCTATTTTCAGAGAAAAACGTACCAACCATCAAAGTAATCAAAATAATCGCTCTGGGAGTCAAAGTCCTGGAGATAGCGGAATCAGCCAGTCATTAAGTTCATTTAGTGGAACCAGCCAGTCTCAAACACTCAGTCAGAGCTTCAGTTCCACGAGCTCGGTTAGCGATTGGAGTCCAGACACGCCGACAACAAACGCCCCGAAGGTAGCACTTCAATCCTATCACTTCTCAAGTTCCTACTTCCAGTTTATTCTGCCTTCTAACTTGACCATCGATAATTTGAGGCGTGAAATTTAAGATCAAGTGGTGCGACGAAGTGTCAATCTTATTATTTCTCATTGCAGTCTGCTCCCACGATGTGCAATGTTCAAAAAAGATCATCGAACTCGCACAGGAATTCCCTGGCGCCTCCGACATTGCCATACATTCCACCGCCTACATCGCCACCGCCAGATTATCCAGGATTGGAATACCCACCGGTATTCGAACCGGGTACCTATTCTCTGACCGATGCTTCTCTCATACGTAATCGCTGTAAAGGGGGTCAAACCAAAAATGATTCATGAATGCAGTAGACATTCAAAAGCATATTTCATCGGAATAGGTCAGAGCACTACGCAGAGGGTTTTATATATAATGTATAGTGAGAGAGAACAGTGGTCAAGGACACGTTTGGATACAAAACTGCTAACTAGAAACTCGTATGATGAAACCAAAATCGTTCATTTTTAGGTTCGATAGCCTGATATGCCAGCAAAAATTAAGATAGTAAGCAATTTTAGACGAAAGCCTGCACTGACCAGAGTAAGGTATAACTAATAATTAATAATATTTAAAACGTAAATAAACAAGCAATATTTCTATATCAGTGGTGTAGTATAGCAATCAGCCGTCCATGCCGTGCCTCTGGATAAAATTAATTGCCTATCAATAGTTTTACAAAATATTCATATCTACCTACAAAGAGCAATGAATATGTATCAAAAAGCAATGAACGTTCAGAAGTATTTACGAGCGAACTGCTCCAGGATTTTCGAAATTAATGCAACCAATATTTTTCAACGCAAGATTTGGTAGTCTCTTTCGATATACTCGTTAGATAATTCATAGATAGATTTTCTACGCTGTAGTATTATTATATATTTATTGCTTTTTTGAATATGGTAATATCTGTAATATGGCTCGCTCATGCCGAATTTCGGTAACCATAAAATAACGCTAGGTATACCTAGCTTGGTGAAAATGAAAGAGAATTATTTTTCATTGGTTTAGTATTTCCGTTGCCGTTTGAGTTCTTCCATGACTTATAACAATAGCTATTTGACCGAGCTTCGGATCAAGTATAGATTGCGTTCATTCTGATAACAAAATATCGCGCCTTACATCGGCTTGTAAATAATTTTTTATAGATTTTAACGTTATTAAAATTTTATCAGACAAGATATGAAAGAAAAATGTGATTATATACATTGAAAGTGCCTTTTTCTTTGACGTAATAAATATCCTAAGAGAAACATGTACATATCCTAGCTAGCGATTACGGTTTTTGAATGATATTTATAAGTGAGAAATGTACAAAATTTACCGTGTATGTCTGAAACATATTTGCTAGTTTATAGAACTCAGTATTAACATAGATACATCTAGAAGCAATGTAATTCAAATTCGCATAAATAAATAACACGTGATCACGCAACAACCAACAGGTAGAATATTTCTACTTATAAGATTTCAGTTTCTTTTTCTTCTTGTTTTTAGAAAAATTAGAGTATCAAATTCTTACATAACGTGCAAAATTTGCCGTTGTTATATTCACTGATATAGTCATGCCTCTTTTCAGTGTGTATTTATTATGCATCTATTTTTTTTCACTTATTCCCTATGCTCTCAATATTACACATGCCTATACAACAATGTGTCCTAATCATACCAAGATGTATATTTTACAAAGCTGTACGATATTTTTAAATATAATGAAATGAAAGTATTAAGTAATCGCCAATTATTATCCTGACTTTGCCAGAGAATTTTCAAATTCGAAAAAATCAGTTCGCCGACGAGCGAACTCCCGAGTCGAACCGAAAGCACCCGAACACCATGCGGTACGAAATTCCGTTTTCAAAATTAATGAAATCATAACTCACAGTTTTCCGCAGCAACAGAAGCGAAGATCCGGTACGATTATTCCCAAGTGCTTCAAGTATGCACTTCAAATTAACTGCAGAGATGCTAAAGTTGTAGCAAGAATCGAAAGATTATTCACATCAGAGCCATCCGGCGTTCACTAACTTTGATTTGCCGTATCACCATTTTTAATTCATCAAATTGAGCCGCGTTATACACCCAGATGAGGTAGGATTTTCCAATCGATTATTTAGATGATTGTCACGAGTTTTAGAATCCAACATTATAAGATATAATTAAATTCACAACGAGTCGCGTGGAGAAGAAGTAGACGATTCGAAGTTCGAAGACCGAATGCGCCGCAGCGTCAGCGTTGTGTAGCTACCAACGACGGCCATTTTGTTCGGGCCAATCAGGGGCCGCATCAAAGGCGCGCTCGACCGACTTTGTTTTTTGTTCGGCTGTTTCTCAAAATTGGAGGGCTTTTGAACACTACAAAAATGAATTATTATGTTGGATTTATTGTATGGCTATTGATACGACTTACAATTACCTACTGCTCGTTATTGAATGTATGATTTTCATTATATTCTCGACAGAATAATGCGCAAGCCGTTCGCAAACCAACCGAGAGAAATTGAATAATTGGAAATCGACTATACTCGTCGAGATGATCGGGTTATAGCCAATTTTTGAGCTTTGAAAAGCGAAAAAATGTTATTATTTCGATTGGTTTTATTCGTAGCCTAATTAAGTAGACGGATACGTGTTTCTGAGGTCAAAATACTGGAGAATACATCAAAATACCGTGAACAAAAAATTGTTGATTTTAGGTCCAAAAATCAAAAAAAATTTGGAGTAAAAAATGAACAATTTATTTTTCGAGTTTTAAAGGGTATTCTTACGTATTTGGAGCTCAGCAATCCGAATCTGAAAGCTAAATTAATCCATCTATTAAATTGATCGAGTTATCGCAAGTTTTTCGCTATAAGTAGAGAAAAAATTGAAATATCTTGATCGACTCAGCCCGTCAAGATATTTCACAACGATTTCTTTTTTTGTGTTATTCTCATTCGATACTTGTTCAATTTACAAGTTTATTTTTTTCACAACAGATTTTTTAGAGCGTCTGTGGCGCGCTTGTGGCTATTAAAAATTATGTATGGGGTTGGAATCGCCATCTTGTAGTCGCCGTATACGTCTTCTGAACTAGTGAACGGTAATTTGAGTGCAAACTACAGAATCGTATCGCAAAAGTATTGTTTTGTGCAGTACATAAAATCAAAAAGAATCTAGTGTTCTCGTTATGGATCTTTTGGATTAAAGCGCACCATTTCTAGGGTTTGTAACAAAATACCGGTTCCATTTCCGGCTGAATCTATGCTCATTACATACCGTAACCTCTTCTTATTGGTGTTATTTACTTTTGGTACCCACAACACCGCAACCAGTGACTTTTTTTTTACTCGTAATATGTGAACACCCAGTGGATTTTCATTTCGCTTTGAAGGGATTATTACCTGTTCACATTATCTAATATTAAAGTTTCGATCAACAGCTCAGTATTTTCATTCAAGAATTTAAATCAGTTAACAATTATTTGTTCTCTAAGTGTTATTTTTTGTGCAACATGGTGAATGTAATGATATTTTAATTTGTTTCAGATCATACACGGATTGCCTGTGACATGACGAAACCAAGATTGCTCAGTCGTTCGATAACCAGTACAAGACCGGTCAGCATGACTCTGAATTTAGACTGCTCGGAAGAACCACTCAGCGATTACCAACTGGCTCAAAAACAAAAAATAAAAGAAAATTATGACAATGTGAGTCTGGACTGAACGGATCTCTTTTGAATTTTCCCAGTATTTTTGGGCTCATTTTAATTGAATATATATTGTAACACCAATATTTTTTTCCTTTTTTGCTTAGGTTATTACGATGCTTGACGAGATTATCAAAAACAGAGGAGGTTCCCTACTCTGCCAATCTGGTGTTGTTAAAGCATATCAGTACACAGTGTTAGTATATAATTATGGTTTGAGAAATTTTTTTTCAACGATTTTCATCAATCTAAAAATATTATTTTTCATAACAGGCCAGAAGGTGCCCAAGGAACCGGGTTAATGAAGACTAACCAATCCTCATTGCTAAATGTTGTAAGTCTGGCGCACCTGTTGATCAAAAAAATGAAATTCAAGCTAGAGTCTGATCTGTAACGATACCCATTGAGTATTTATCTAAAAAAATTTCTCATTCTCAGAACCATAATCAATCGCAGCCCATAAAACTGAACATGATGAGCAACACTACTAATCAGGGCAACATTCAACTTGTTATGGATCCACGAATGGGCGTCATCCTGGGCACTATGACACAACAACAGCAGCAACAGCAAGGTAGGAACATCTTTGTATAACAGTAACCTATTGACGAATAGCTTCCAAATCAAAGTTTTATTTCTCTCCAGGTACTTCTACAGCAATCCAGCCAGCCTCTACTCCGGTGACACCACAAACATCCAACGAAAACGTAATATAAATGATTATCTTAGGATTTTCCTCAGTGACCATAAAAATTGCTCGAATCTTACTACATATTTTTGTCTTTCTAATCATGCAGTACAAGTACACCAGATCTGGTCGTAGGACAAAAGTTGTGCAAATACAACAGCCCGATATTATCGAGGAGGTGAGTTTAATAGATATTCATATTCTAGGAGCTCTGAATCAAATCTTATTCAAGTTTTTTCTCCGTTTCTTTATCTACTGCAGCTTTCCACTCCAGTTTTGAGGAACAGAAACAAATCCAGTTCATCGACGCATGTCGTAACTCCTAGTAAGTAGTCATAATAAATCAGTTAGTACCGACCAAATATAGTTGCTCGTTGAATTTTCATATCCGTCTCTAATTGATAAAATTCTATTACGGCCTTTACAGCAACCACAAGTCCGCAGGGTGTTACAAATCTCCGAATCAAAACTGTTGGCAAACCACAACAATCGCAGCAACTTTCACCGATTGCGCTGAGACCTTCGGAGCAGACCAGCATCGGTGGGATATCTGTGGGAAATAAAAATGCAGGTTCGAAATCTACATACTCATAAAATACTCGAACATTCTCCCAATTTATCAAAGATAACGAAGACATCGATCATGATGTTTTATTCAGTTGGTGAACAGATTGAAGAATCGAAACGAAATCTACCGGACGGTAGAGAGATAACATTCAATAAAATGAACGGAGGGAGGACATTTCCCTCGTTGGTGGTCGTCGCCCGTCCAAACTTATCCGCTAAAGAAGTTCCACTGCAGATTGCTCAGGCTGAAAGATCAGAATTAGGTATGCGTTATTTGGTACTTTTGACGATAATTGTGTTAGTTACTTTATGAGTAATAACCCTGAATATTCAACCTAACTGTGCAGATGTGAAAGTAAAAAGCGTCCTCATGTACTCCGCGACAAAATTTGCTGAATGGTTAATTCAGCAAGGGTTAGTTAGATCGGAACAATACTGCACGCAACACAGTACAAATTATCAAAAGACGAAGCTGAAGTTAGGAATGTTCAGCGACTCTGGTACATTCCCATATTCCGGTGGCTACGTGTGGATATCGAGCTGTTGCCCGGATCGTTTTGTCTCTGTATTTTCCGGCTCGATATTTCAAGGGGCCCCTCACGCTCCGACCGTTCTTTTGAAGCTTATTTATCACTGGGCTTGTCAGACGAATGTTCAAAATGTCGTCTCATGGGTTAAAGTCAGCAATATTTATGTGAAAAATTTTTACACCAACCTCAGAAGCATCTGTACCGCCGCTGTATGGGACAAAAGTCGGAAAATGGGTGGCAAAAATGCGACGATTCAAGTTGGAGTGATCAGTCTCGGAACCACCTCACAAGATGGAAATTTAAGACAGGTATGATCACAGAATTTCATCATTTGCAGTTGCATTATTTTGACTGTTTTTTTCTTTGTCTTCATCGTCAACTTCGATTAAACAGGTTAAAGTGGAAGTTCTGGGTATCTTGAACCTGGAATCTCAAGAAATAAGATTGCGAGCATGCGATCCTGTTAACGATGGTGACAGGTCGTTCAAGCGAAGATTTCATAATATTTTGAATCCACTAAGAGATTGGGTTCACAAGGATTCTACTATTCTGACAGATTTTACCGTCGACAAATCAACGCTACACGAAATGGGTTTCCATAGCGTAATGCAGTCGGCATTTTCCGAACAAAATCCAAGGAATCTCCTTAGCAATTATCACATAATGGAATATCTGAGAAAAGTCGTACCGAGAATGTTTCAGAATACATTGAGTCTTTTGAGCAGACCAATGATACAGCAATTCCTCGATGATTTAGTTTGGCGTGAAATATTTGGTAGAACTGCTGCCCGTGCATTTGACAATATATTATTGCATATAGCGGAACAAACCAGAATAGATTCTCGTAAGTTTTATGAGAAAAGCAATTTATTTATTTTCAGCGAACATTCACGACGCAAAAATTTATGGCCCTTCGATTTGCAGCCGACTGTTTGCTGGATCGTTTGGCGAAGATATCGATGAATCCGTTTCAGGATTGGTCGTATTCTAATCTAACCCCTCCCCTTCTGTCGCCGATGATATCGATACCAAAAGAACCGTCGATCACCGGCGGGGAAATCTCTCAGAATGCAAGACAGATCGATTCATCTAAAGGCAGCAACAAACCAGGGCCTAAAAGAAACAGAAAAAGACCAATGACTCCGAAAAATGTAAGTCCAGAACCTGAAGCAAAGAGAGCCACTCCGGACCAGAGAGGTAAAGATAGGGAAAACAAACCTCCTCCCGATATCGTACAACTTCAAGAATATTATTACGCGGTAATGGAGGGCGAAAAAAGCAAGGTTCTTGGCGAGAAGAAAAATTCTTTATACCTGAAGGTAAGGGCGGCGTGAATTAAAAATGAATATTTTCTAAACTACTGAAATCTTCATTTTCAAATACAATTTTTTTTCTTTATTTATAATTTGCAGTGTTTTTTGTGCCCGGTGATAATGCGATCGAATACAGAAATTATGGAGCACATGGTAACCCACGTTCGACCACGAGTTCCCGGCCACACGGAATCAACCGTTTGTAGATATTGCTGTGCCGTTTTTTCATCGAAACATCAAATGACAACTCACGTTACGGAGGCCCACAGTAATATGGGGCGCTCCGCAAACGGTGATATGAAAGTCTGTGCGATCTGCGAACAAAAGTTTGGTAAGTTATGAAAATCCTGTGACTTACTCCGAACGTCTCATCTGACATTTGAATTGACAATAATTTTTGATTTCCAGTCAACGGATTACTTTTGGCTAATCACATGGCGTCGAATCATTGCCCGTCTGAAATGCCATATCGATGTGATACGTGCGGTTATCGTTCGTCAAGTCATAAAGATGTGATCGATCATTACTACCAAGTTCACGAAAGAGGTGAAAGTGTGTTGTGCCCTTTTTGTCTGAAGGTAATTAGAAGATGATACATTTTGCTGCCGTAAAATTTTCGCCTAATACAACAAACTGTCTTACAGGTTATTCCGATCAGCAACGAGGGCAATCAAAATGCAATTTTGTCAATCGCTCAATCCTACTTATTACACATGCAAAGGCATTCTGTCCGGCGCGAAGAAGGCAGGGGCAATAAATGCAGACGGTGCTGTTTGTGGTTCAATCAAAAAAGTTCACTAATGACACATCAGAGAGAATTACACGTCTACAAATCCGGGCCAAGTAAGTTGGATGGACACTTTTTCTCAAACTTTCGTACTATCTAACTCGATTTTTCAACTTTTCGCAGAAGTGGTTCCGCAATCGATGGGCGAAGATGGTATTATGATTCCGAGACCAAAGATTCTGATAAGAAATTTGGACGTTGACAGTCCACCACGGGAATTACCCGACAGTGAGAGTGTGAAAAAATGGTACGATGGACCAATTAAAATTCATGCTCCTTCTAATTTGGCATGTCAAGAATGCGAAGAGGACGTGGACGAGTACGAACACTATCCGTAAGAATAAAAAATTTCCTTATTTCGATCGTCATTTATTTCAGGTAAAAAATTTGGACTTACATTTTTACCGGACACAAAATTACAGGGGCGAACAAAAGTGCCAGCTGTGCAAATATTCGACTTGTTGTTGGCGTGCATTTAAGGAGCATCAGCAACAAATTCATAACACTAGACCGATGATGATTGGCTCTGTACTTGTATCACCGCTTTTAAACATACCATTAGAAAATAAAATGCAATGTCCTTGCGGGTTTGGAACCACAGATGGAAATCGATTAGGTATAATATACTAAGTTTTTTTCTTTTAACCGTCGAACTATACTCGCAGAATTATAATTCTATCACTTTTTTGTTACAGCTACACATTTAATTAAATGTAAAAGGATATCTGCCTATCCAACCGAGGGTTCTGAGCCGAGTGGAATGCTGGACAGCTTGGGATTAGTTCCAAAAAATACTCAAGATGTATGAGTGCCATAATTTAAAATATCTCAGGAATGCGCCGTTCAAATTTTGATTCATTATTCCTAATCATATTTCACGAATTTTGTTTATCTTTGTTTTTCATCATAGCATATGCCCAGAAATAAAGATCGTCATTAAAACAAATAACATCTGTCTCAATATCACTTCATACTAATCAAAATATATATCACGAAAAACGCACGAAACAATTTTAGTAATTCTGATTCAAGGCGGCTGAAGATCCGAAAAGTTTTCATCGGAAGTTGTCAACTGATCTTATGGATACTAGCGATCAGCTGGAATCTGAAGAGGATATCAAATTGGATAAAAATATTCCAGCGGCTATCGACGCGGACAAGGATACCAAGCCGAATTCTGATACTAAAAGTCAAAGTCCTGAGCCAACACAATTTTCCGGTACATCAGAGAGCCCAAAATCTCCTGCAACAGGTATCGATCTGCCACAGATTCTATAATTCTTCCGTCAACGCATAAGATAAACTATTGATATATTGAAGATTATGTCGCAGGAGTATTAAAATAATCTATAATTTAGTGTAAAAAAAATATGCTGAAAATGTTTCAGACTTGAGAACATATTCTTGAATTTCTGCTGGCTTAATTCTCGTTCTGTACATTAGATGGTAAATAAATTTAAAGACCTATCATGAATCTTCAATAATTAATAAGACCCAAAACCGCAGCTTTACTCTGCCAGTCGGTACGTGAAATGTAACTTCCACCCAGGTGTCGGAGTCCCTCATAACCTGCTCTCCCGTGGAGTACGGTCCAGTTATCAACGATCCAAACTTCTCCAGGTTGAAGTTTAACGTAGTTTTCCCGTGTTTTCTCAGCAACTATCGAAGCCATGATGCGTAAATCGTCGTAGTGTTGCTTCATTTCATTTTGGGGAATAATTC
Source organism: Athalia cordata (assembly GCA_963932425.1). NCBI lineage: Eukaryota > Metazoa > Arthropoda > Insecta > Hymenoptera > Athaliidae > Athalia > Athalia cordata. Next base: position 64,328,349 of record OZ010625.1, read on the forward strand.
TCAGCACGGATCGATCATAAAGGTTGAATCTATCAAAGATGAGAGTGTTTAAAGAGCAATATCCATCGGGAGAGATCCAAGACTTATTCATAAAAAAATGTTCTCACCTTATTTGCAAAAGTTTCCTTGTGACAGGATCCAGCTTTATGATAGGGTCCCGATATGTGTGATGCTGACCATCTGCTATGTATGTTGCCGAGACTGGAGTATGAGTCAATCTTTTATAAGCTTCTGGATGCTCTGCTTTTAGCTTGAGAGTGACACTCAAGCCATCAACGAAGAGCGTTTCTCCTCCGATAGGGGCTGATTTCAACATGTGAAAGACCTGCAGTCTTTGCATTAATATTATGACAGGAAAATTCATATTAGCGATAAAAAGATCCGAAAGAAGATCAATCGATAAAACTTACCCTCCAGCATCGCACCAATAGGTATTGTCTGTGTGAGCTCCCAGAGGAATAGCGGTATATGCGGTATCCTGGAAAACGTGGAGATCACCGTTTTGGAGCACATCGGTATCATTGCCATCATGTTTCACCTCCCACATTTCACCAAATAGAGTTTTCTGAACCGGTGCTATCCTGGTGATGACCTCTTCTGTCGCAGTAAGGGTGGAGTCCACCTGTAAAATCGTTTTATAGTCGTTTTTATGAACTATATATTTTATTTTATTTAAAATTCAGCTTACACCGGTGACAATTCCTATCCCATAACGAAGGACGGATGAAATTATGTCGGACAAACCAGCATCAGTGTTGAGATAGGGTTTCAAATCAACTCGGGCTATATCTGGTAACTTCTGCCATGGAACTCTTGGTACTTTTTCCTGCTCAATATCATCTGCTACACATCTAGCATTCTTCAATAGCCAAGATAATTGGTAGTCAGATTTGTGCCCGCCCATCCCTTGAAATTCAATTTCTATTGAAACTGGTTAACTTGGTCATGAACAAATTGCTTTGACTTACAAGTCACATGGAGTACCCCTTCAGAGAAATTATATTTCAAAGGCGCTATATTTGCTGGAAAATCTAGAATAGTGATTTTCCTCTGATTTGTAGTTGCGTTATAACACTCGTCACATCTGTCGGGCAAAAAAAAAAGATTTCTATTCGGCTTCAACGCGAAATTGGAATTCAAATTCCACTCATACCTGCAGTGATCTCGCAGCCATTGATACAGTACTGGAATAGGTTCTACATTTGGAACTTTGATTATAAATAGTTCCGTCCCGGAAGATATCTCTGGAATATTTCAACTATCTGCAGATTCTGTTACAAAAAATGAGATAACATTAATAAATAATAATAAATTACCAGCTGTCATTTTTCCACCCTAACGCGGGAATCGGTGAAGTAACTGAACTTTTTATGAGATGGTTCGTCATAAGATACGCCACATCATAATGCTCCATCAAAAGATTCTGCAGTCCTTATATAGACCCGGGTATCAATTGAAGTAAAAAAAATTGGCTTCAATGATGATGTTCAATTATCACATATACACATGACGCAGAGGTCACAAAGATGACCGACACTAATTCAGACTTGATAAAGTCTACTGTTTGTACATGCGCAGCAAATTCACATAATTATTAAAAACTACAAAAAATCTTCAATGAAAATCTATGCCAAACTTGTTGTAAATAGTACTTATCAAATTGAAAATCATGGTAAATGTGTGAATCTGTTTGGTGAGTTAAAATATCAGAGAGGAAGAAACCCAATGATAAATAATACCATTATTGATTTAATATTTACAATTGTATTATTGCTGGGTCTTTCCTTTTGTTTTTCTTTCATTTTTTTTTTTTTCTTCAAACAATACTTAAAATGTTATACAATTTGGTATTTTGTTACATTACTTGATGATAGTTTACAGACCCATATCCTTATATTTATATATTACATATATAAATATGTGTACATCTAAGCGTAACACATACAAATATATATATAATATAATTAGTAAATACATGATTATTATAATTTACTATAATTCAATAATAATAATAATTTATTATTTTATAATATGTATGTTCCATTTTTTTAAACGTGTTAATTTCCTCGTGGTTTATTATTATCATTATCATTATCATTATTATTATTCCGTTTTATTCCTTCCTTTTTTTTCTACTCTCTTTATCTTAAAATTTTTCTCATAATGAAGCAGAATTGGTTTTTTCTTTTTTTTTTTTTTATACATCGATTTTAAATTTATAGCCTTTATCGTCGCTATATAAGAATTATATAGGTATTATAGGTAAAGTGTTTTTTAGGTATGTAAATTATACAGTTGGCATATAAAAATTACGTAAACGACAGTTTTACAATGTTAGCGTAGTATAAGTAGTTGAGTATGTAATGTCTTATCGTAGTTTAATTACAATGCCATATCTAGTTTAGAAAAACAGAGGAAATTAAATGTTATCTTCTTATAACGTCTGTTTCCTTCTTTTAGATACGGCTCTGCAATCTAAGCAACGACTTGTTTCTCATAATTCACTTTATTGTATTTACCTGAATGTAATAGTTATGAATTATGAATGATTTACTAAATTTAAATTTTTTCAAATCATAAACGAACGTAGAATAGTATAACATCAGTATGCAAAAAGAAACCACGGGCAAATAATAAAAATCAACTTTCAATATCTCAGTAGGCACACGTGCCTGTTTCCAAAGATTCTCAATTTTTATAATGTTTATTCGAAATAGTATCGCGATGTTAATTTTCTTTCGTAAGTTCTATACGATGAATCATCAGATTTTTTAACACATCTAGTTTGTCGTCATAGATTTTTTCTGAACCCTTTGAAGCTAGAAATAGTATTATCAATTTTTAAATACGAAGGTTATCATTGCTGCAACACTCAAGAGGCTATTCAACTTATTAGGCTTTAGCCATGCTATATGTATTTCTTCATTTAATTATTAGAATCAATTTTAAACAATGGTGGTCCAGTAAAGAAACTTTTATTCGTTATTTTTATTTATGATTATTATTTTCTTTTCTTATTCTTTCGTCTTCAAATAGTGTTTAGCTGCGTTGCGCTTTCAGACAGCATAGGAGACATGGTTTTTGATATTAACATTAATATACGTAACGTCGAAATATTAGATATGTTATCGAATTATAGCACAAAATTATAAGGGTTTATCTACATTTATACAATTATAAATAATATTGTTTTAGCTGGGGGGAGGGGGGGGGGATGGGGAAGTAATTCAAATTAAGAATCTAGAAAATACGAAACTAATTTCAAAGGTCGTGTATGTCTTTTGTCCCAGTTATTTACATGCCAATTTTAAATTGTTCAATTCATTAATTTCTCATGTGAAATCATTTGATTTGAAACCTTATATCAGATAACCAAACATTTTCTATATTTATATTTCATCTCGAAGGCTAAGAGTTTCTCTTATGATTCATAGCTTTTGATTTTGATGATTAGTATGTGAATAACAATTTTTATAACACTTTTATAGGTAACTAAAGCTGTCTCTTGGATACATTGTTTATATTATCGGTTTATAATATTATAAGGTATATACTTATAAAAAATTCATGAACTTAAGATTAGTTAATTAATTCAACATTATTTGCATATCGATATGGATATTGAAAGAATAAAGTAAAAACATTTTAATACTCGGTATTATTAAAAATTAAGGGAATTAAATAATAGATAAAACATGGCTGAGTTTAATCTGTTCAGATTCAACAGAATGTTACATTTATACTGGTGAGTTTTCTTACTTTATTTTTGTTTCTTTGTTTTGAAACATGAATAATTTGATATGTTGCATCAATATTAATTATTTAAGTTAATCGGTATGATGATCGACATTATACATCTATAAAACATAAGACTTTCTCTTTAAATCTCTATATATTCATGTGTATATATATATATATTTTTTTTTTCATATATATGTGTTCATATTTATACAATTAACGATAGTTCAAACAAGAGTAAGAATTGAAAGAAGTAATAAATGAAATTAAAAAATATTTGGTAACTAATATAAGGTCGTAAGAATTTAGCTTCAGTACATTTGAATACTAATATGCATACACATTCTTATTCAGTAAAGATTTGGTATGTACTTGAACCAACAAAATTCAAAGCCTAGACCAGAGAAGTGAGTGGAAAAAATTGAAGATTTTTCGTTTCTATTGAGTCAGGATTTAATTTCTTCAAATTTTTATTTATATTCTTTTGTCTCAATAAAACTGTCATAACAATTACACAATCTTTGGAAACTTGGGGTCACTCGAATGAAAACAATGACCAAAAATTCAACTCAAATATGATTATAAATCCATCATACTTTTGGAATGAAATTCATTTCTTTAAACAAGGAAGGAATAAAAAAAACAAAAACAAATATATATACCTATACATAATATCTACATGACTTGCCGTCTTTGTCATAAGTAATGTATCATTATTACTATTATCATTTTTAGTCGACGTTATTGAATATACCGATTATTCAAAATATTAACAGAAAAAGGTATATCATTTTAGTACCGTTATCGTTAAAGATAATTTGGTATTGACCAATTCATATTTTATGATAATGGATGTTTTCTTTTCTTTTTTTTCTGTGCAGCAACAGCTAATTAGTTGACAGTAACCACAAGGGGCTTTCGTTATTTTTTTCATTTTGTTCCGAAAGTGTTTCGATCTAACTCACTTTTGTGGAAAATTGAGTCTCGCTTCAGCATAAAACATATTCAACATTCTAGGTATCTCAAAGTACAATGAAAACTTTTGTGCCATTACACATTTTACAATGATAATTACAAATGTACGGAGATGAAATATGCATATATATTATTTATCTTGTTTTCTCTTTTGTGTTTGTTTCGGTTTTTTGTTTGTTACTTTTGGTTTTGGAATGTCCATGAAAACATTATTCATTAGCTATGGTGTATCGTATTACGGGATTTTTCATTTTTTTCTCTTTTTTTTTCTTCTCTTACATAAGTTCAGTCATTTGCAAACACTGTAAACCATTCCAAATAGGGTCAAAGACTTGTATACATATTTATCATCCTCATACATAAAATAGGTATACTTATAGGTGTTTATGACGATGCGATGATGGTTATTATTACAGATATTAGTGCGCGGTATGATTTCTTTTTATCTATTTCTCTATATTTATGAAGGTTAGACTATTATTATTTAAGTACTCGTTAGAAGATATTATTTTGATAATATCAGAAACACAAACCATATATTTATATATTTATACATATTTTCTTTAAAGACTTTTTTTTTTTTTTTTAATCAAGTTATTATCCATTCAAATTCCGATACAACATATTATCCACCATGCAATGTGCGATTTCAGAGAATGAACAACATTTTTCAGTTTGCGAGAAAAAAAAAAACAATTTGTCCAAATGTCTCTAGGATGATTCATCACTCGGAAGACACGTTACATGAAGTATTTTATTTATACGTATATGAAAAAAGTTGTATAAAAAATGACGAACAGACGTACGTACGTTTCCTGCTTCTAAATGGTGCGATTGTACTCTTTTTTTTTTTTTTTTTTTTCTGATATCATTTTATACAGATATTTAGAAAACTGCGATTTCTAATCGTAATAAGAATAATAATAATCATAACAATGAAATAATAATAATAATAATAATATCTTTTTCTTTATCAGGTCAGAGACCCTGTCCAGTAGGTTGACAGCGTGCAGTTTATAACAAATGAATGGGTTTTTGCAGATATTATTTTGCAGGGGGGGGGGGGATAGGGGGGGAAACAAACATCAACAACAATGATCTTTCAGTATTCAACAACATTAACAACATCAGCATTAACTTATCGTCATTCACTACGATTATTAGTGTAATTTTTTTTTTTCATTTTTTTTTCGTTTTCGTTTTATTTCATTTACACGATTTTCTTTCTTTTTTCTTTTTTTCTTTTACTATTATTATTGTATAACCAATAATTATTGTTATATAATATTATATCATCATAAATTTTTCCTAATTACAACACCTATGGCATCTCACGTCATTCAAACATCTTTTTTTTTTTTTTGTTTTTTTTTTCCTTTTTTTTTGTATAAAATGTTGTGTGTGTATTTATTTTCATTTTAACTCTCTCCATGCGTATTTTAAATTTTTTTTCATTCAATTTAATTACGCGTTTCGGAACCGTGAATACTGTTCTTCGATAACAGTCTCCATCAAGTGACAATTTATTTTGTTTCTGTTAGTTTTTTTTCTTTCTGTTTTATACCTTATTCCTCATTAATATCTTTCAATGCATAATCTACAAACATTTAAAATTCATTAAAATAAACGAGGCATTTTTTTTTCTTCTCTCCTTATCTTCAAAACAAAACAAGTTAAAAGTGAGAGAGAGAGAGAGAGAGAGAAAAATGAACAATTAATTAATTTTAATCTATCTTCTCTCGTTAAAAGTACAGCATGTAAATGTAGCGTAGGTAGGTAGGTATGTAGGTATGTAGGTAGATGAAGAAGTGATATTTAAAGCTTTTACGACTTCAGTTATTAATTAACAACACACTCGCGCACAGATATTTTAGCTTGGGGGAGGGGTTTTAGACTAGACATGGTGAGGGTGAAGATGAGGCGGCCTGTTAGAAGGGCTCGATCAAGATTTAAGATTATTCGATTCGTCGGGTCGCCTGTCTGTCCCTACTGCCAATAAATTTGCAAACTCTCTTTCGAGTAGCTGCCGTGCCTGGAAAAAATTATAACAAACGATCGCTTTACCTTCGTTTCGATTTGATACTAGGGACTTATTTATTCATTTGAATTTGTATCACTGACCTGTGTATTTTGTGTGGGAATTTGTAAAGCCAACGCAAAACTGTTCGCGTCAAATCCTGGGTCCAAAGCTATCAGAGCACCGTGTACTCCGGACTCAAGAAGATTATCCCCATATTCCTAAGGGTGAGAGAAGAGCATTGTAGTGAGTCGAAATAATTACAATTTCATACAAGTAATCGTTCGATAATCTACCTTCAAACCTATCGATTGAACAAATCTTATAAGGCGCTCGTTACTCCATACGAGTACGTCGACATTTGCCGATTCGGCGATCCTGCGACGTTCTTCCCATTGTTGACGATCGTAATTCAATCTTTTTAGACAGGATATACCGTACTGAAGACTCGTTCTGGAAATGATGAATAATCAAGTTATTTTTCAAATACAAAGATGAGGGTAAATGGAATGTGAAAAAAAGATTTACCTGTGAAAACTATCGACCATTCTTAATTGACCCCTAAGATCCTTTTTGGTCAAATGATCAAGCATTCTGGCGTCGACAAGGCACTCCATAAAAGTGGACCGATATTGAGGTAGTCCGAGACTGAGAAGCCAAACATTTCCTATCCATTCATGGTTCATGTCTCCGAATGCTAAAGTTGTGCGTGATGTTTTTGGTGCCGATGGACTAGTTAGAGAAACCATCTCTTGTATGGCTAGTCTTAGCTTGAGTCGGTGTAAAGGATTGCTGTCAAACGATAGTTGGATTATTGACACTTATTGAAATCATCCGAACACGAAGGTTGAATGAATTTCTCGGATGTTTGCACGTACCTGATTCCAATTTCTCGCTGTATTTCCGTATCGCTTAGAGCGCTCATTATCGCACCACTTTTTACGTTCGCTCGACACGCAGCGACATACCAGGCAGGCATTCCGACCCATAATTCGAGCCAAACTACTATTGTTGGGCCATTCCATAGAGCGAATGGCGTCCCTGCTTTCATAGCACCCGCGAGTAACTCATGCCGCGAGGAATCCAATATGCTGCTTAATTGACAAAACAAATAATCGTAATAAAATCCGACTTTTGAATCAGCCACGACTTGAGGTTATCTCGGTGAAATACTGTATTTTGATTCGGGAGCACAATGCCTACCTCTTTTTTTTCCTCCGATCAAAGTCCCCTTTGCCGCCGAGGGTACCAGCCAATGATATATTGTCACCGTAATCTGCATCCGCAGGTGTGCTCGCGCCACCCATTCCCGGGACGTCTCCCGGCATGGTGGTATCCTTTCCTTTCGCCTGTCAAATCATCCGATAGGTAAGTATGATATATTCACGTCTCACGAGAATTCACGCGTCTCGTCGACACACGTAATTTGAAATAGTGAAGAATAATCTCAACCTTTTCCTTTTTACTGAAGAATCTTCCAAGACTGCTTTTAATCCCCTTTTTCTTTTGCGCCGCAGCGACAGCGGCAGCTGTAGCCGGGCTCATATTGGACTGCATGTGTAGATGAGAGCTGGATAGTTGTCCGATGGGAAGTCCAACCCCGCCAAGATTATTTTTGTGCAAACTGTCCTGGCTGCTGTGTCGTGAGGACAATGGAGAAGGGGGGGTCCCAGAATTGAGAGCGCTGTTGTTATGATGTCCATGCCTGCTGCATGGAGCGCTAATCTAGTTTCTAATTCTACTCTAGGAGCTTTTTAAGCATAGCTGAGATAATATCTCTTGTATACATGTAGGTAATTATTGTACATTAATTACCAGATTAGCTTAGGCTTAGTCATGCATGACTAGGGAACTTACAGAAATTGTGCGATCTTAGATAACTACTGTGAGAGAAAATAGCGATACTCCAAATTTTATATCTGAAAAGCTTTTTAAGGTTTTTATTGCATCGTTATTTCCTCTACTGATTTAAATAGTGAAATTATTGGATATACCTACTCGGAATTACACGTGAGACAGAAAAACCTGTAAACATGTCTTGCTGATTACTATTTCAAAGTTTATTATAATTTATAATAAGAAACAACCTTGTTTTTGTTCCACCGTTAGACATGTGTAATTCCTTTTTTTCCATAAGTTCCCTTGTTTGTTTGAGATTTCGATGTTTGTCATGAATGGGGCAGTTTTGAAGATACATTTCATGCGAATTATTGTTTTTTATTTCTGAGAATTGATTAATAGTTCGATCTTCAGACTTTCCGCTGTTTTTCCCTGAGTTTCTATCACTCTCAGAATAATTATTTTTACTTTGCACGGATCTTTCCCTTTCATCTTGGCAGACATCGTTTAGATAGGTTGTACACAATGGCACATTATACGATTCAATGCATGCAGTATAAGAATTTTTAGTTAACCTGTGCACGGAGTAACCGCTACTTGGAAATCCACTTTGTCCTGTGCGTCTGATAGCATGAACAATATTCAAATATGGAATATAAATAATCGCATGTCAATTTTTGACTAGACAAGCTGAGAATATCGACATGACGATCATTTTGTCCATGTGTCCATTATAAAAAATAATTTTAACCAAAATTGTCCCGTACCTTCGTAACTCTTCCTGACTGTGCGCCAACGCTTGTGCAACTCGTTCCAATCTTAATGATCTAGCTGTTAGCGGTGACGCTGCGCCACTTCCTCCGCTACCACCTCCGCCCATGCTATCTCTTTCACTGACCGAGTGTAACTCCTCTCCAGACAACTGCAGCTGCCACAGGCAGAAAGCATTATACCATTTTTGTCAAATTTATAAAAAAAAAAGTACAACAACATCCAACTGTAAAACCACAAACCTGGCTGGCAGGTAAGGACTCGGACAGTTGACCAGGACTGACAAGTGAGGCAGCGTATTGATGAAGATGTGCCGGGGACATCGAAGCTGGTGCCTGAAAGATCGATGTAAAGATAATCGATCATCGATACCAAATTTTAAGAGCGACTTACCGTGTGGTACTTGTGAAGGTAATCCCTGTTAGGACTGTGATGAGATTTTGGCGTAGATCGTCCACTCAGAGGTGGAGATGCTCGTTCCAAGCTGCGACCACGTGCTAGAAGGTTCATATGTTCCAAACTTCCTACTCTGGACTCAAGTTCCTCGGCTCTCGCTTCCGTGCTTTGTTTTTCCTCCTGGAAAAAAAGAAGTTCGTTAATGACGAAAATTCGAGCTAAAAAGATGGCGGAAACCGTACCTGTATTAATCTTATTTCATTATTTATGGCATCTAGTTGTTCTTGGAGCATTAAAGCGAGAGTTTGTGCATCTGTGTGACCAGTCGGACTAATAACGTCGGCAGCTGAGCTGAAAATACTCTCGTTATCTCCGTCACCCTCTGCGTCACTGGAAACATCGAATGCCTGTTGTACGTTCGCGAGCACGTGAGCCTGCTGCAATTTTTCCCACTCTTGTTCAGCCAATGTACGAGCGACGTATCCCTTTGTGGAATCATCGTCCATCGGAGGACGCTTAACTCCTCGTCTTGGTAACGAATGAGTGTCGAAACTGCTGTGACTCGCGCTTCTGGAAAAGCTACCCGGGTCGACGACATTTGGTGATAAACTTCTCGTCAAAGCATCAGTTTGTTGAATGTTGAAAGCTATCTCCTGTTGAAGCATTTGCCGTTTTACATTGTCAATTTCTAGACGTGCCTTTCCAAGTTCTTTAACAATCTCCTGCTTCTCGTTCTGTAATTCTTCAGCTATTTTTCTTGTTTTCTCCAACTCTTGAGTAAGCGCGTTCTTTTCCTCGAGAGCGTGCATCCTCTCCTTCAAATGAACTTGTAATCTTTCGTTCGATTCTGAAATATTAATTGATCGTTATTAATTTGCTCTACATTTGATACTTTCAAATAGATAGATATATTTTTAGAGTATTACCAGACAGTAGTTTGTCAACTGTAGTACTGAGTCTGGTGTTATGTTCTTCGTTCATTTTTAGTCGTTGATTAAGACGCATAACTTCTGCGTTCTTTTCTTCGAGCTGAGTTTCTAGCCTCTGAATTCTGTCCTCGGCACTACCGTGTCTCTCTTGGGCCTGCTTATGACATTACATGACTATTATTCTGCCGGTTCATTGCTTAAGAAACCTTTTCAATAGTCCGATATAATAATAAATTTTTGACGTAGGTATGTGACCCTTGTTAAAATGTATCACATAATACCAATATTGAAATATAGAATTTACTGGTGGTTTCACAATAATTGGTTTTAAAATGGCTAATTTTAGGTAGGGATTTCTCTACCATTTTTCGCCGATTATTGGATTATATTATTGGATTCTATTTAGTCTAATAATATTAAACTTGAGATAATTTTCAATGACAGAGGTAAGAAATTAAATAACAATGATTTAAAATAGGTATGAGACTGAAGTAGGCATGCAGCTTACGTGAAGACGGAATAGATAATTTTAGTTTTTCCATTTATAAGACATCCATTCTTTCATTCATTTTGACCACGGGTCATATGCTCGTTCATTCATCTATGCACGAAGATGGCACAACATTGATAGGATAACAAGAAACATCTGCGCATGCTGGTCGTGATAATTAGAGTCTGTAGAAGGACATGCGAGAAGGGAATACACAGGGTGGGGAATAAAATTGCAAGTCCCATACCTAGCATCAAGGTATATCGAGGACCAGGTAGCGCTCTCGCATCCCCACACTGCGACTGTACGCTATTTTACGTTCATGCAGTCTTCACTCTGGACTTGAGCTACCTGGTAATCTATTAACCTTGCGGTATCGATCGCTACGAAACACCAACATCCTATGGTCTAATATAATCGATGATATTAATTGTGATAATTGAAAATTTTATTAAACATCGTCGGTTAATGTGAAGTATATATAGCGATAGAGAATTAGATAACGGTTGTAATAGACCACAAGATAAGTGTGTGAAAGGAAAACTCAGAAAATAGAATAGAATAAAGTAACATTTAAGTAACGTGGAGCTAGCGAGCGAGCAGACGTAGCAGCAGTGTGGTGATATGATTCGCCTGCGTACCTGGTTGGGCCTCCTCACCTGGGTCAGAGCCTCCATCCTCTGCTTGAGCTGCTCTTCCATTTCTGGCAATTTTGAATATTGTGCCAATTTCTGTTCAGCTAATTCTAACTTCTCTTGTATCGCAGCTATTTTTTCTTCCTGCAGCTGTAAAACGATCAAAAATTTCCAACCGATTAATGAAAACATTTCGAAATTCGATGCAAAAGTTTAGATCCAGAGTTTCGATTTATTGAAAATTGTTATCCATATGGAATTACCTTGAGCTGAGCCTCTTTGTGCTGAAGCTCTTGTTCCAGTTTTTCATTAAGATCATGAAGACTAGTTGATTCCCTTTGAGCATTGAGATACCGTTTTTCTAGGGTGGTAATTCTCTCCTCTTGGTCTTCTTTCTGCGCTACATTTTCCCGCAAATCTCTCTGTAGCTTGACGTTACTTTCCTGAGATTTTAAAAGTTCCTTTTGCGCTTTTGACAACGTTTCTTCAAGTTCTGCTACACGTCCACTCATTTCTGCCACTCGACGCTGCCATGTACTCAATTCTGTGCTCTGTAAATATCAGATACATGTGTAACACTATAGTTTATTTTTTATAGTTTAATATCTAAATCGGATGTTATACATGATTGGGTGGTAATTAAAGTTGATCTTTTGTAAGTGTTGTTGCATGTCCTATACGTCTATAGTTATAATTTCATATCACGCTAAACAACTTCATGCACTTACAATATTCGAATCACTAAAAATATATCATTCCACACTTCACAGTTCATGCTGTAAACAATTTCTAGATCATTTTTTATATACCTCAAATTTACTAATCTTCTTTGTATCTGAGACATTACACACAATTTGATACGATTAGGAAAAAAAAAAAAGTCTCGACAAGACTAATTTACAGTACCCAAATTTATAAATGACTAATTTAAAAAAAAATAGATAAAAAAATTAATAAACAACCAAAAAATACGTTATTACGGACAAATACTAATTCGTTATTAGGTGGGGGGATGAGATGACGGTATAAACTTGGATCATGATCTCTCTATCCTACCTGATTGGGAGCTAAAAGTTTTCCAGAATGAACAGAAAACGTTCAGAGTATGTACCATTGATAGAAATAATCTCTCTAAAATATAGAAAAACAACTGAAAAGTTTATTACTTTGTTTCGTTTGTACGGCGTATTCGCGTTATATACAGAGAACTTCCCTAAAGTTTTTATGTCGAGTAGTGTGATATACCTATAAATAGAAAAGCAATAAGACCGGTGAATCTAGAATTAGAATCTTGCAGAACCTTTGACAAGTTTAGACCTTGGAACCGGACAAGTTACATCTGACCAAACTTCAGTATAAGTACATCAATAATTCGTGTCTTTCGATAATGGTCGTCGTATTTAAAAATAATGGTACAGTATCGTGTGGTTCTGTGGACGTCAGTTGGCAAGAGATAAGATATTAAATAGCATGAATGATGCATATGATTTCTAATGCACATGGGTATGAAAAACGTACACAGAGAGTAATTAGTAATGTTAATAATACAGCGGGTAGATATACGATGATGTTAACTATCGGGATATTGAGTGACTGTAATTGATATAATTTTTAGAATTGTTTCTTTTTTACTGTATTTTTTGGTAAATATATGAATTGCTGATCACACGGAGATATTAAATTCATTATTTATTCATACCTGTTTGTCAACGGTAGCCTGTAAGTCTATAACTCTTACTGCAGAGTCTTGCTCCGTAGGATCGAGGCTGCCGTTGCTCAACCTTGTTCCGGAGTTGGAGATACTTTGGTTTTGTTGTTGTTGCTGGTTTCCTGCTTGGTCGGCCTGATTCTGCCCGATCACAACACTACATTCAGAATGCCTCGCTTTGCTCGCATTTCTCTTTTACAAAACAACAAATAAACATCACCGCCCCAACAAAAAATTACTCGCCACCGCTACTGTAGCTAACTATTCAATTATCATCAATGTAATATACTATTAATTTACCAACTAATGCCACCCACACAACCTATTATTAATACAACTACAAATAATATTACCTATTCCTAATTTCTTGGGTATGGTGCGATACCTCGTTTCTAACGCATGAGCTATTTTGGCCAAAGCCGATGGACCTATGATACTTTGAAAACTATTTATGATATCACTACTGTTGAACTCACAGGAGTTAGAAATCTAATCGTGAACACAAACTCTAGTCTTTATCCGATCTGAAGAAAAAAAAAGAAAAAAAAAAGAACATCCAACATAACGAATCACTTAAATAAAATCCCTGCTTTTCACATTTATTCACCTCTTCAGAGAATAATTCGAGCACCTAATGAGGTTTTTGTAAAAAAATAATTATTGAAATTTAAACGCTAACAGATTTTCTGTTTCTCTTTACGAATGTGAATACTGAATATAATTGGTAAATAGAAGAGAGATAGGAAAATAAATATACGCAGACGATCCGATTAATATACATTCAATCACAATAAAAAATGACGATCAGCCCATTGGATTACGAAAAAATTGTATGGAATAGTTTTTTGAAAAGTTCAAAGCTGTATAAATATGTATATAATATATATATTTATAAGCAATTTTTTAAAAGGTTACTGTTTAATTAGGCAAGATACACTTTAAATTCTAGCATGCATAAATATGTATAATATATATATGTATGTACCATATATTCAAGTACATTTCTTGTGTATATTTTCTTGATGCAAACTATGTATATGTGTATACCTACAGGTACACTATACACATACATAGATGAGGTATATTTAGAAGATATATGTCAACTACTGCGCATTCATGATTATATCGATGCCGTGTTTGTAGGGATGATGTGAGTGTATGCAATCCACAAGTTCTTCCTTGTTTTTTTTTTGTTTCTTTTTTTTTTTTGGTGTACCTTCTTTATGACGATAATCTGACTAATCAAATAGCGTACCTTATTCTGTTGCTGATTATCCTCCGTTTGGCCATTTTCCTTAGGCCTGTCGTCAATTGATTTTGGTTGATGTCCGCTTATTTTATACTGCTGGAGCTGCGGATGAAATTCAATGTTTTAATAACCAAACATCAAACGCAAAGGAAGAAGAAAAAGATAATGAAAAGATCGCAAGAAAGCAAGTTGATCGTGATTTTTATTAATTCACCTCTTCTTTGGTGTGGGCTAAATCTTCTTCTAATGTGGTGTTCCTTTCAAGAGCTACTCGCAACCGTTCTCGAACCTGAAATGAATCGAACGTTTCAGTAATTGAGCTTAATGGAAGGGAAAATGGTATTTTGTGGAATTGAACTACCAAAGTATATTTTCACCTTCTCATCTAGGGCTTTGTGATGCTCGAAGAGGCTTTTCAGTGCTTTAAGGACTTCCACCTCCGATGATACACCTGATTGTGCAGCTGCCTGTCGTTTGACAACGGTCATCCTCAGCGAACGCTCATGCCTCGATACTAGACATTCTAAATGTTCTAATAAAAGCTGTAATGGTGCAAACAACAAACAATCATTTTTCAACCTCGTCCATGAGGGGGCGAAAAAAATGATAACTGATCACAAAATTTAACTTGTTCGTCTCAAAAAATGAACCAAGAGAAATCAGTTTATTAGTGTACATATCAATAATTCATACCCTCGTGTTATTTCGTTCAGCTTTCAACTCCGAAATTTCTTCTTCCCTCTCCAGAAGACTTTCGCGTGCCGATGTTAACTCTTTTGTCAGCTGAGAAAATTCCTGTAAACAATAACGAGTAAACTCATCAATTCGATATTACATAATCCAGTCTAACTTTGTTCATGATTTTTACTATACTAAAATCATCACACTGCGATAATCGATAAACACCTGTTGAAGAGTTTCAAGTTCATTTTTTCTATTTAGAGAGAAGAACCAAAGAAATTAGGAAAAAGCAGAAAATCACAAAAATTTCCTCTACCCTCCTTCATGATCTTCAGGAGTTCTTTTTACTCTGATTCAGAATCCAATCAAATTCCTTCAATGACATTTCCCACTACAATAAAAGACAAACTCACATTCCTTTTCTTAGTGTTTTCTGTCACATTTTATAAAGGAATTCCGGGATGGGTTTGCAACTCTATAATATAAGGTGTTCAAAGGTGTAGGATATTGATCAAGCAACAGGGAAAGGGAGAGACAGAGAGAGAAAGAAACTGTGCTAGGCTGACAAGCCGTAAACGTCGAGTATTAAAACACGTGATATGTCTAATATATTTACAGATATTGCAAAGACAGAATGAAGAGAAAAAAAAAACCAAAGAAAAGGATTGTAAACTTTTTTCCAAAGTGAGAAGGAAATCGCTTCACGTACAGTCTATCCTCCCCTGTAATTACGGGGTGGTTCATTGAATAGAAACCAGCGCGAAACTCAAAAAAATTTATAACGCGTTACATAGAAATATACACGGTAGAAACATAGGTATACGTATACCTGTACATATGTGTATCAACAAAACGGATTGAAATGCATCAAAGGGTAGACAGAAGCAGAAACACGGAACAAAATATTTCTCGACTTCCGCCACACGTTTTTAAACAAAAAAGGATGTGTTCTTTTTCACGTTTTCTTCTGTTTCCCGAGGTGTGCAATGTGGTATTAAATAAAAAGTGGGAAAATTCAAAAGCTTCAAAGCGAAAGGTGCTGTGAACTTTACTACAAACAATAAAAAGAAAAAAAACACCTGTGCGTTTGCAGCGATAGATAAAAAAATATAAAAACTGATGATCAACATGCAGTAAATATATCAAAGCGGAACGACATTCTGCAGGGCGGGTAAAATTTTTCTTTTTCTCACTCCCTGCATTTTCGCAGCATTAAAAAAAAATACTATAATTTATGCGATAACGAAAAGCAATAGATGGACATTTTTTTTTCCTTCTCTTTGTTGATTCTTAAATACCTGAAGTAGCAGACGGTGAAGAACGCAAGGACAATTTTTTACACCGTTATTCTGTGTATTTTGTAATTGATCTTTGGAGTAATAATTTGTACACTTCTGTTCCAGAATCAGTTCGAAATCGATCTCGTTGATTTTTAGGGGTGTCGAAACAGTCGGAGTTTTTAAAATAGCGCCGGGCATTTTAATTGCAGATATAGTTGATTCCGAGGATCTTAATTCCGTCATCATTTTCAACATTGTAGTACAACACTTTCACTTCCGGACTGCTTTTAGATTATCTTCGTTTAAAAAAATCGACTAGAAAAAGCGCCAAAGTATAAAATAATTTTTCCTCTCCAAATTTTTTCCAAATGATAAGTTTTCCAATTTACTTTGTATTCAATTGCGTCGATCATGATCCTTCGTCTCTCTCTCGCACCAAACAGTGAGTAGTTTCGAGGATTTTATGCACGGAGAAAAGTTTCTCATGTTCTTCCAGCAGATTTACACAAATCAAAGATATCATGCCATCGTTAATCTCGACCCTTAAATGTTTAATAATAATTCATGGATAATCCCGATGCGGAAACAGCTGTTGCAGGTGCACGTTGATAACACCAAATTACATATACATCACTGCTGCTGCTGCTGCATTTTAAGTATCCACTTGACACGACGATACGATGCGGAAAAGAAGGCACATATGCATCGACCTGCGAGAAGGTCGGTGTGAAAAACCAAACGTATAAATATAATTAGAGAGAAAAGAAAAGTAAAAAGAAGAAAGAAAGAAAGAAAGAAATCGCTCTTCGGATTTCGGGGTGCAGTTTCGAGCCGGAATGTCGCCACCACGAGTCTCGTTTATAGCCTGACTTTCCGCGGAATCGTAAAAAAAATTCGAACTGCAGAGGGAAAATAGTGAAAAAGAAAACTAACCGATTTATATACGTATGAGGTAAACACCGAATAAAATCTACGATAATTCATAGATGTGCATGTGTACCATGTACCAGATTTCTATGCCAGATAGGATGAGGATCGGCAAACTTATGAGGTTTTATATCGTTTTACCTGTTATACCCATATTATTCGCATGGTTACTGGTTAACGATAAACAATAATAAGAACAGAACTGTAATGTTCGAAGCATTGTTACACACGCTATACTATTTCCATCCGACTAAACGTCACGCGATATTCCGAACGTCGATTTTACGATCTGTAGCTGCAGTATAGAACTGGGCGAAAATCATGCGAAACTGAAATCTGTAACCTATATTTAAAACGTATTGACAACGCGCATCGTACATACAAGTATTATACCTGTCAGAAGTTATATAGTTATAAAACTAGAGGTAGTGGAGTAAAAATAAATTATACATAATAAAAAGCTGTTATCAATTGTTCTTTTATATCATCAGTTATTGTTTTTATTATTTTTATTCCTTTCATTGTACGTTTTGTATATCACGAACCGCACACGTTACATCTAGCACAAAACACAGATCGGTGATAAACTTATTAATTCGTCGTTTGTTTTTTGTAATTTTTTTTTTTGGTTTCTATTATTCTTTTTTCACATGCGAAACACGTGTGTGATCGGATATTCATACGACGAATAAAACTTTGATTTTTTTTTTCGTTCGGCTTTGTTTTTTTGTTGTTAATTTTTATTCATGTCCGAACACCCTCTTGCAGGTGGCCTCAGGGAACTCTGAGCAAGTTTACTGGAATATAAACCTGCAGAACCAGGAGCAGAAAACAGAAGGGGGAGGAAAAACAGAGAAGAGGGGTGGAAACGAAATACCTGGATGGGTATGAGGTAAGTATTTATATACGTATATGGAGGGTAGCGCAGACGCCGCAGCAACGACATGACATGACATGACACGATGATGATGTCTATTATTATCGAGCATGCACACTTTTCTAATATTATCCCATCCGATGCGGTGCAGAGAGCTCCACTTCTTCTGCGAATTAATTAAGGTATATGGAAGATGAATTAGATTTTAAAAACGTATACGAATTTTTACGGGCCTGCAAATGTCCAGGTTTGTTTTTGTTGGATAAATAAAAAGTTGCCAATTGACTAATTGAATTTCTAGCTTATACGGCATGCAAAAAAAAAAAAGATAAAAAAAAAAACTAGCGAAGCGAATGAATAAAATAATCGCACGTAGATCGTGTGGATAAATCCTCGACTGACGATCGGATTTAGGTATGAGGTAAGCTGGGTATAAGCCGGGTAGGTACACAATAATGATTAGCTCTGGTAAATTGTATAAATTCTTCGGGGAAAGAAGGTTGATCTAAATTTTTCTTTTCCTTCTTTTTTTTTCAACCGAATTTTTAGATCTCAAGTTATTCGATCGTACGCTTGAAAATGGAACACCCTGTGTTGAATTTTAATGAAGAAGAGGAAGATGACGATGATGACGATATCGATCACCTTTCTTTTCCTTTTTTTTTTTTTTGGCTGGATTCAAACATCAGGTTATGAACACCCTGAAAATAATTCAAATTTCATGCTCCTCTATTATAAAAGTATACCCGCAATATTCTAGGTATAAAAACCTCATTTAATTTCCATAGTATTAAATCCAAAACGAGAATATAGGTAGAGTATGATGTAAGGAATGAACGTGCTGAATATATATTAAGAGTTTGATTAAAGGCAAAAAAAAAAAAAAATTTCCTTCAAAAAAACGCGCAGTCGAAAAAAATGGCAGCGAAGAGCGACGGGGGAGGGAGATGGTGATGCAGAGGCAGACTGCAGTTGTTTTACATACGCCTCTCCAGCTGTGAATCTACAATGATTTCATGATCGATGACACAGTGAGGACGGTAATAACGGAAACGATAATGACGACGTGACGATTCGAAGATCATTTTAAAGGGGATAGCCGGACTAACCACACCGCACCTTTATCTCCGCTTCATTGCCTAGTAGTTTAAATAATACCGTTGTATGAATAATTGTAAGCGACCGCAATCAACGCGTCAATTATATCACGGATTGTGAGTATGAAAGTTATTATCTTTTTGTATACTAGAGAAAATTTCCCTGTTATGAAAAATGTGTAGTATTCTTTTGGGTTTTTTGAGTATCTATTTTAGTTTTATACAAAATTTTACGTACTATTCTGTTCGCTGTAACTTCAAGGTGAGTGAGAGGCAAATGAAACCAAAAAAAATCAAATTAAAAGAATAAAAATATAAATCGAAAGATTCTATCGATTGTCGTAATCAGCTACACAAATTATGTATACTCATATGTACACTTTGCTGGTTTGATTCTGGAAATGAATAAATCCATCGAGTTTCACTTTCACTATAGCCAAATAATTGAGCGTGCTTCAAACGTTGGTTTCAATCTCGATAATTATTTTCATTTTTTGACTCTTAGATTGAAGAATTGAGCGCTCTCACCTTTTTTTTTAACAATTGAACGAATTAATGACGTGAAGTTCGATTCGTCGATTGAATAGTTTATCTTATTTTTATCCGTACAGACCACAGCGGCAACCAGACGGAATAAACAAAAGGAAAAAAGATGGCGGATTATGATGGAAGTGAAATTTATCCCTGCAAATCACCGGATCACGTGATAATTGTTTCCGACAAATCGCGTAATAACGACATAGTGGAGATGTTGTTGGAAAACTTCGTGCGCGATGAGACGATGTTGAAAAGTCTTAAGGAAAGCGAAGGTAAACTTTCGCCGTCCGACGAAGAAGATTATCAAGCGGATAGTCACCTCATGATGATGTCAGTGGTGGATGTAGCAACGGTGATTTTAGCCATTCATAAGAAGACTAATCGCGTATCGGGAGCAATTTTGTTAATGATACGTGAAATCAAAGACGATGAGAATGAGAAAGGTGTTTACAATCCTTACAGCCAAGGCCTGTTACGTTCGAAGATAACAAAAGATTTTTACAACTACGCCGACAAAATTGTCTCGTCAATGAACGTTAATTTGAATAAGGTTTATCCGAATTGCGGTAAATTGTACGCCGAGGTTGAAATAGTAGCCGTTAATAGATTAGATAGAAAAAATGGACTGGCATTAGATTTGTACAAAGCTGCTGTCAAGTTACTTAAAACTATTCAAGATGTGGACATTATTTCCGGTGTCTACACGTCCGTTTATAGCAAAAGAGTTGCCGAAAAAATTGGCAAAAAAGTTATAGCTCAATTCGACATAAAAACATTAAAAGATGAAAACGGTAAGCCCGTTTTTCAAGACACGGAACCACACAATATCATGACCATGATGGCCATGAGAATTTGAACCCGAGCGGCCATTTTTAATCTTATTTTTTATATTATTAAGTTCTTTATACTTCTAACAACATCGTTGTTATCATTTTACTTAATTACACAATAATGCGAGAAAATGGAGATAAAAAAAACCCCCAGAAACTATGACTCAAAAAATGAGTCTACATCATATAGTATATAGGGAGATTTGGAAGTAGGTACGATGTGTCAAGGTTAGAAATTCGTATAAGCTCTGTACAGTATTAATTGTGATAAATAAATTGGACCTTCTGCTGACTGTGATAAAAATATCGTGTGTGAAAAAAAAAAGAAAATCTTTTTGTCAAATACGCACACATCCATATACAAATATATCTATGTTATCATCATTGCCGGTGGTTCTATTTGCCAAAGATAATAATTAGTTGCAGTGCTTTGCGCGGCGGTAATATATAAGCGAAGAAACTACGAGTTCTCTATACATCCCTAGGTAGAATTAATTAATAATAAAAAAAAAAGGCTCTACGAGGGGCGCAACCGACATAAATGTCCATCCCTCAAAAATGAAGAGAATCTAGAAAAGATATCCAAATTAGGTGGGTGTAAATAGGTATGCAGCCGGAGGAATGCAGGGCTCGAAAAATTCATTATTTAAATGTTTTCACACCTTTCAGGAATTTCAGACAAGACGATGTCGTGAATTTTTTCTGGGTTACGCCCTTCCGATTCTTATACTAATATACACAGCGTATTTTATTCGATGAATTTTTAAACTGTCTCGCGGCTATTGCCCTTCGCCACCCACTCCGTTTAGAAGATTATGTGTAATAAAATCACAGAGATGTGAAGGTATTTTTACACGCATGTGATGTACTACGTTGTACACATAAAGTAAGTACATTATATGCGCGTATTGCACGTTTGATACATGAAACAAAAAAAAAAAGAAAAAAAAAAAGAAAGGCAAATTCGCCCACTCAGATTATATTAATGGAATTTATCATCACCCACGTGCTGTCTGTCAGTCTGCTGCCGCTGTTACAGTATCTAATCACATTAAGATGGAGCGTTACTATACTCATATAGTATACCATATATGTATACCGTAAATATATATTATCTACGAAAAATCTTCATGAAAGAAAAAAAAAAGTGCGGGCGTAAGTTGGTTTTTTTGGTGTAGATTCTGCGGTACGAGCTCGGTTGGATTCCGAAAGTGAAATTTTATTTTTTTCAACGCAAAAGTTGCAGAGGAGTTTGACAAGAATTTAAGATCCCCAATCCGGAAGCCAGCCGGGCATGGTGAGCAAAAAAAAAAAAAAAAGGAGACGTGCACTTGTAGATTGGCTGCTCATGTAGTAGGTATAGGTATATATGAGAGAACGCGCGAGCTCCGCGCGCGGTGAGTAAAATGCGAAAAGAGTAAAGAAAGAAGAAAGTATATAGGGAGAGATAGAGGAGGAAGGAGTGAGAAGGAATGAGGATAAAGGGGAAGTCGGAAGGAGTAAAAAAGAGGAAGGGCGAAGGGTGTTTCATTCATGCGCCGGAAGTGAGTATTGATCGAGGGAGCGCACCGTGCGTTGCACTCGGCTACTATACATAGTCGATCCTTCCTCGTTTCTTCTTTTTATCGTCATTCTTTTTTTTTTCTTTATCTGTTTACCTTTAAAAAAGATAAAGAGAAACTTTCTCACCGCCGACAATCGGTACAAACATCATTAACGTGATTTTTTTCATTGATCAGAGACCTCTTCGCTGAACGCACATGACGAATGCGGAAGAGATGAGGATCGAATTTTTGTTTACTCGTAATTTTCTGTTCCTTTTTTTTTTTTGTTTCTCGCTTCCTCGGAAATTCGAACTTATACTCTCGTACGTCCGACAATTATTTCAATTCGTTCCCTGGTCACCATGCAGACGTCGTTAACCTCGACTGACTCGGTGCAACAAACGTGTCCGTACAGTGCAAATTGGGATAATTATAGGTAACTACACGTACGGCGAAGTTTCTTACTTACAGCGTTCGTCATTGTTTAACCGCTAATTGTTCAAACACCTGTCGTATAGTATTTTAACATTACACAACGTTCGGCGCGGGCAAAGTTTTACGCATATCTAATAATTGATAGAATAAAATAGAGACTGAAATTGGTGCTCTGCAACGGTTGATAAATTTTTTTTTTGTTTCAATGTCTTTTTTCTTCTAACTTTTCATCTCACGTAAATGAATTATGAAATTGTAGTCTCTAAATTTTGCGTATCGCTTCGAATAATCTAATGTGTGATGAACTTCAACCTCACATTAAAGTAAAACATGTAGTACAGTGTTGTATTAAATACTATACGTATCTATACGTATAGTTTACACAGCGTGTACGTACGTACAGTAAATAGAAGTAGTTGCATGCGGCTATAATTAAGGCGCTTAAAAAGCGACCGGAAATGGGCACGGTTTGTACCATACATAAAACATGAACATCATGCGGGTTTACCAACCTTACGGGTATAAGGTAATAGTATAATGTATACGTATAGGCATACCGTATCTAAACGTAGAAAAAATATAAGAGAAGAGTTACGCGTCCGTGCCGATCACATAATCATCAAATGTCAATGCAATCCCACGCGGATGAATAATTCGATATATCGATACGCAAAAAATGCAAAAGTTTTTTTTTCTTTTTTCTCAAATTATCAGCGACGAGTAATTCGATAGCCTATGTGAACTCGTCAGCTGCGGCAGCGGAATTCTAGAAATCGCATTTCGATGGGTACCTCAAAATATTGAGACAAAAAAAAATAAAGAAACTGAAAATTCCAACTCATTATCCATCGAACAAGTAGATAAAAGTGTGTGCTAATAAATGAAAAATTGACAAACTTGAAAACGGTATAAAGTTTTTTTTCAATATGGTTTTGAATTATTCTCCGCAGCAGTTGTCATCCGACCCTAATCGTTTCGAGAGTATACTACTTGCGAGTATGTAGTTAATTTTAGTGGCTAATGTTCACATTGCGTGGATAACAAATATTGCGTATAGTGTTGTATACATAATGTGTACAGTTGTAGTCGACTACTATCCTATATACGAATAATCGCGATTCAAAACTAAGACTATGTACTATTAAAGACGAGAGATACGAAACACGGGTACATCGATATACGTAATCTCGGGAGTAACAAGATAAAAATCGATAATTAAAAGAAAAAGAAAGACTAGATAACAATTTTTATGTTATAATTATGCACACCCGTTGCGCAATTTTACTGTACAGACACATATCTTACGTTACTATATACCGACAATGAGTAATTTCCTCACCTTGAATTAAAATCAAGATGTATTTTCCTTACGTTTATAAATATATAGTTATACGTCTTATGCGGTGTGTTTTAATTTCATGGTGCATTTGGTGCAAGAATCTCTGCCACTGCTGCATAGGACGTAGACAATAATTTCAACCCTCGATCCGAACTCCCTTTCAGAAAATTCCCGACTTCATGTACTGCACGTGTGCATGTATATCTGTATAGGTTTACTGCTCTTGAGAAGTTCGATTAGCACTCGATCAACCGAACAAACGAGGGGATGCAGTTCGGTTCATGCATATGTGATGTATTCACTTGTCTCAGGTATATATGAAATAGAATACGCGCACATGGAAGACCAATTTTTTGTCGAACCCTTGTGATCGGCGCAGAAAGGGGAGGAAGTAGAAAAAAATTAGAGAGAAAGAATATATTCTTGCATATAGATCGCCGTTGTGCGAAAAAACTATACGAAACTTTTATCGAGAGCTGATCAGAGGCTGAAAAATATTGTTGATGGTTTTTGTGAATCCGAGTGCGAAATTTTTTTCGTTGATTACCGTCTTGTTAACTTGTTATCAAATAATAGTCGTTTTCCCTTCTACGTGCTCGAAATCTTATGGAGTGGAAATTTTGCTCCTCCTAGTTAGAGCGGCGCAGATTTCAAACCAAAAGAGTGAGTGGGAAATTTTTTGAGCGAAAGTGCGCTACTGGTGTGTACAAAAAATGAATCTTTTACAGCAATTAATTTCGGAAGTAAATTTAGCTATTTTCCAATAAATCAATCGCTGAGTTGAGGAAAACATTGGAGACTGTGAGAAAGGTTGAGTTGCAGCTTCGTGTGTGACGGAAAAATGAATGAATGATGGGCATTGAAGAAGATCATCTTCGGGGATGTGGAATCTCTTCGATTTTATCCTCGATTTTCACCCTGTCCCGCGCGCGCGGCTTTGTCGTAGCGGCGGGTGGCACACGCAGGGTCAGTTTAGCGAAAATGGCGCTATACGGCCCTCCGCCAATCAATAAACCTCGAAATATCTCGCATTTCGAGGTCGTCGTCGCAGCCACCACCACCGCCTCAAATGAATGTAAAACTGAACCAACCAACGGTTCGATGCTAGCCGGCCACATCCTATACTTTTTACCAGACTCCGGCTCCGGAGAGAGCCTGTGAGATCCACAGGGTTCTGAGAAAATCTGATCTAGGATCCCCAAAATCACGGTTTTTTCTCAATCCATTAAAACAAGGCTGTCAAAAGAATTGCCGAAAGGACTCACGTCAACTCTTAAATACACGTAGAAGAACTTGTAAGAAACTCTGTGAGAAAATCGCAGTTCTACGATAAGAAGATGATCTCGAACTCGTCATCTTTATCTTCTTCACGACGTATTGATCGTCTTTTTTTCTATTTCTGATCGATTATCGCAGTGTTGTTTCCTAAGCAATTAAATACAATGATATATAATTCATTCATCATACCTGGGGAATGTTGGCGTTTATTTGTCTGTTAAGAGCGTCCCTTTCTTTTTCAACTTCTTGTAGTCTAGCTTCAGCTTCCTGCAGTCTTTCCTGACTCTCCCTAAGGGAATCCATAAGCTTATCCCTTTCATCTAACATAGAAACCATCAGCTGTTCGAAATTCGCATCTTCACCAGAAAATTGTGAACTCCTCTGACTTATGCTGTCTTCCGATATCGTCGGCATTACGTCGCACATCATGTTCCACATTTTGACACAACAATTTATACGATCTTATATTATATATATATATATATTTTTTTTTAATACCCTAAACAGACACACATATACACGCACAAACTTTTTTTTAAACAGAAGAACAAATGAGGAGCTATTCTATTTTTCAGGGAGCGCCCTTTCTTTTTCTCTTTCGTTTTTGGTTTGTTATTACTTCACTTTCGTTCACATTTGATTTGTTATCATCGTCGCTCACTGTTCTTACTTTTTTTTTTCAATCGTTGATGACGATGACGATGATGATGAGCGGCACTTTTAGTTGACTATTTATTGTTTAGAAAAAAAAGATGTTCTTTTTATTTTTGAAAGCACGAAGGTAAAGAACGATAATCGAGCTCGGGGTAGGGACGAGGTCGGCGCTTTGACAAGACCGAGATCAAGACGACGATGAGGAGGTGAATATCCTCGTTATTGTACATTAGAACCGGATTATTACCGAATATTAGAAAGCGGTAACGAAGGCAAACGCTTGCAATGGCAGAGCGATACGTACAAGTTGAAACTACGAAATATCGGCGACATTATTTACCGGACATAGAAAAACTATACCTGACACACCTACAAATTCCTAACAGCAGCACCCCCAGCCTACACTACTCCATTTTCGATACCGGCGGACATCTTGCCACCTGACGTCACACGTCAGATTTTCAACTATAAACTGGGAATTTATGAATTTAAGAGATGAATTATCACGAGGATTTTCGACATTGAGACGACCTTAGCGACTTCAAACGGACGACTAGCTCAAGCTTCTCGGTTGGAAAACGGGGAGCTTCTGATTCGAATTTTGCGTCACAGATGACGACACATTATGATAAAAAGTTTAGAAAGTCAAAGGGGTCGAAGTCGAAGGATTATTTTTGCAGTCTAAACATGGCTGACGATAGTGGTGGTTGGTTTTCAAGAAGTTTAATAGAATATTTAATTGTTTTTTATTCCGTTAAAAAATGTACACGTTTTATTTTATAGAAAAGTATAATTATTATTTAGTGATATGCCTGGACCGCGAAAAGCGGCAAGGCGAAGGCTGACTTCGCATGAAAACAACAAGAAATGTTTGGGAGGTTAGAATGTTGGAGCAAACGACATTATTTCATTTTTTGATGATGCAATATATTGCGAGCTGTTATCTCATAGCGATTACTAGCCTAATATATCTTACCAATAGTATGCTGAAATTTTTTTTATTTTTTTTGAAACGTTATTTAACGTCAAACTACACGTTTCAGATGTCACTTTGAACGATTTTGCTAATTCTCCATCTGGTAATCACGCGAGGCTTAAAAAATCAACAACAAACGTATCGTCTGAAGGTTAGAACTGTTATCTGACACCTGTCATAATCTACAATAATTCAACAGTCGCGCACTGGTGTTTGAAAATCAAGTTTCATCATACGTGTCTGATCTCTGATGATGATCAATATTTTTGCAGTAAAACAAGTTATGATCAAGCAGGAAGATAACCGAGCGTGGGATGAAAAGCTTGATGATTTCGAGGGAGATTTTGAACTAGTCGAACAGGAGAATGAAGATGGTAAAAAAGGTGTGTATCTTTAATGCTGGAATTATTTTTGTAAAAAGAAAAGTACTTCTCACCTTCAAACTTGCCCTAATGAGTGTTACTAACGATCATTATTCCTTTGCAGAAGTTATCCTTAAAAAACAAACAAAACCTCGCAGAAGAACAAAATCGGAAGAACTCCCATTGGCAGATACAGGTTAGGAAATAGATGTCAATGATGATATGATTTAGATTCCTTTCCACATCTTATGATTGTTCATTATTCACATAGGTGTTCAATATCCGTTGGATGTTTGGTTTTTAATATCAGAGTACATTAGACCTGAAGATGTTGGAAGATTTGCCGGTATTTGCAAGAGTGCGTTCCACGTTGTAAACACGGCAAAGTTTTGGTTCCACATGTACAAACGGTAACTATATTTTAGACCGACATAGATTTTGAGTCGATTTTTTTGCTAGACATTGAACATGGTGTATTCAGTCAGTGTCTTATTTTCGTACTGTAGATTCTACAAGTCAAGCGCGGGCCTACCGGAACGTCTCCAACCAGAATGCATGGTGCGCTTATACGGGCTGAGAACTTGCGTCATAAGAACACTTCATTACAGTTATTTTCCACAAAAAATAGACACGCAAGTCTCAGATGCGAGTTTACAAGAGGATCCACATTCTCTTTTAAAACGTCAGTGCTGTCTGATGTGGCACCAGGTTAGAATTTAGATTTCACCTCGTACGATCACGTGTCACATTATCAAATGGATTATTATTTTCAGAAGGGTAAAAATCAATGGTTCTTCTTCTTCAAACTGAAAGAGGTGACTCTAAGTAGCCGTAGACTTTCTTGCCGTAATTCGGAAGTAAAGCCTCGGCCAGACCTGATTGAGATGCTGGAGGACGTATCGGCAAATCCAGAAGACAGTTGCAAGATTCTCCGGGTAAAAAAATGCACTGAGAAATACAATAACCATATTAACCTCTCGGAGAGTTTACATTGTCGACTTCTTTCAGGTTACATGTTCGAAATATACGTTAGCGCCTCTCGTGATAGGCCTAATTCTGCAGTCGGTATCTATCACATTATCACCAGGCTTTCGTCATCATCGTTTGCACCTTGGATTTGGAACAGCCTCGACACCAAAGACACCGGCGAGCCAAGTGTTACTTTTAGATGGAGTAGTAGGTGTGAGAGTTCTCGATTGGTGGCATCCGTTGTATCCACATCAACACGCAGCATCCGCCGTCTTACCACCTTCCGATGACGCTTGGGATTAGGGTTAGTCTATTTGTTCCTTTCAGAGTTTTAATAATATTATGAAAAACTAAAAAATCCATAATCAGAACTCCGTGAGATATGTGATGATATTAACCGACCCACCTTCCCCCCTCCCTGCCCTTTTTTTGTTTCACTGACATTTTCGTTATTTCCCATTTAGAAATAGTTGCGTATCACCTATTTTTTTTGCATTATTTTTTTTCCAGCTCGTTTCAGCTTTCAAATTTGTTTTTGAATATTGTTCTTACATCCAGTACCGGATGTAGGGATATTGAATTGCTCTTCGAGTTTTAGATCCAGATATTCGGTTTTATCCTGTGCTAAGTTTATCTACCATATTTTTATAAATTCAATTATTTACCACTAGAGTGTCATCTCCCAGAAGTCAATTCGAGGTATGTCTTAACCTTATAGGTTTTATTAAAAAATCAAATCCTAAAATACTTACAAGTTCGGAAGAATCCTGATCCCTCGCCTCTGAACTGCATATCAAAATCCATCCGACGTTTAATCATCCTGATCCTGTCGAAAATCTATCTTAAGTCTAGTATACGGTAAAAAATAATTACAACATTACTATATAATCGACTTGAATAGCCAGTTTACGAAAGTGAGAATACCACATGTGACCAAAATAAAGATCATCGCAGCAATATGTTTAATCATCTCTGTACTATTTATTGACTTTACATTACCCGTTGCGGATTTATTTAACTTTTGATTTTGGTGACACTAATCATATCTAATTACATGGTAAAAACAGACGATCATTCATAAATTAGGTAGATTGTGTTTTTCGAGAACCTTTCGTTTGACCTTCAACAAAAATTAATGCCTATACTAAATTTTTAAATCAATAAAACCCAAGCAAAAAAATAAAATCGAAATCCATTAATGCGTGTGTAAGTATAAATCGGCGTAGATACGACGCTATGCTATACTTATAATTTGATACATGAGAGTAATTTCATTAAAGAAAAAAAAAAGAATCTGATGTAA
Source organism: Athalia cordata (assembly GCA_963932425.1). Lineage (NCBI taxonomy): Eukaryota > Metazoa > Arthropoda > Insecta > Hymenoptera > Athaliidae > Athalia > Athalia cordata. Next base: position 64,358,185 of record OZ010625.1, read on the forward strand.
TGGATAATCCTAAATGTAGGCCCATTCCTAAAATCAATTCACGATTCATTAAAATCTGTTTCCCATTCATCGCGCCGCGATGAGCGTTTTAACTGAAGCGTATCGTAATATGTATAATAGAAAATAATGGAATAACAAGGCGATTACCGTCGAACTGGAAAATCTGCACAATTTTTGAAGCGTTCGATTGTTGAGAGTTTGGTGAGTATTTCAAAAAAAAAGTCGATAGATCTAACAGATTTATTTAGTTATCGCGAGATCTTTCCTCTAAGTAAAATGATAACACTGAGATACATCGATCAGTTTTCGGATTGATGTTTTTGAATAAAAAAAAGTCGCGCAAGCGATTTCGAGCGAACATCTCATTTTTATGAGAAGATTCTCGCATCTGGCTATAGCGATGACATGCGAGCGAAACGAAAATAATTAATCAGAGAGTTCTAAAATCTTTTTGTTAATTTGTAGCGCCTTTATATCACCACCATGATTACCACCTTCGTAATTGGTACTCATCCTTATAATCACTTACACTTTTAGCATCGGTTTTCATTATATTCCTTAAAATTATTTGCCTGACGGAAATTAAAAACAATAACTTTAGTTTTTATTTTTTTTTTGCTTTTTCATTATTATTATTATTTTCCTTTCGATACTTGGGGTGGTCTTGCATCATAGTAAATAAAGTATGATAACTTACTGAATGACCGATAAACTCTTTAAGTGCTTTTATATAATTTTCCATTAATAAGTAAAAACGATTAGGAAAGTCATTAACCATCATGGGTTCCATAATAAATTATCTCTCGACCCGCAAATTTCTCTTCTCACAAAAAAAATAAAAATAAATACGTATATATATCCCGGCAACGTCCGATAAAGGTAGAAAATGCATCATGTGACGTTGCCAAAATTAATTGTATTTATGTAATTTTTATTGTTATTTTTTTTTTTTTCTCTCATTAAACACCTGTGATGCACGAGCTTCTGCACATAAATGTAACAGTTTCTATTTTGCACGCCGCCATTTTAATTATCCAACGCGCAGATTAGCGGGGATTAATCTAATCGTTTGAAATAGCATGAAGCAATTCAAGTGCTCGGTAATTCCGAATAGCTGAAATTCTAATGCTTTTTTTGTTTCTCTATATATTTTTTTAAATTGTTTTCTTCGTCAACATGCCTAATTTGATAAAAATACGATGGATGTATACCTACGCTCGCAAGAGTTACGAGAATCGCTTTGAATTTTTCATCGACAAATTTGTCGATCAAATAAAATCAAAGTGAAAAAATAAACATCGGTATCACACGTCAAATTTATGTGAGAAGAGCAAAAAAAAGAAAAAAAAATTAATTTTGCCAAACAAATTTTGACATTCGCTAGCGACGCAAAACAATCACCCCCGATTCAACCGATAGCCGATCAAACTACTCGAGTATAGATCACTGAACTAGATCCATATATAAATGGTTACCATAGATCCCATCGCAGAAGCCTCGCCGTTATCCGATCTAAAATGATTCAAGTGAGTAAACAATCAAACATTATAATCTGTCATATTAATATTATTAAAAAAAAAAAATAAAAAGGTTGGGTTAGGTATTCGTAAATATATATGTATAAGTATATATATATACTTAGGTAGAGAACGTAATTACCTTATATTTAACCTTTTGCTTTTTTGTGTTAATAATTTTTTTTTTTTTGTATCTTCCGTAGGGTGTCATCAGAATTTTTTTAAGTGCCCGCATTTTCTTTGTTCCTTTTTTTTTTTTTGTTAAGGCTATGGTATCCCCTATATCGCTATGCCCACAGAGCACAAATCATGAGATTGCTTCTGTTGCATTTATTTATTTGTTCATTCTTCATACATTCATTTATTCCCTCCTCGTTCATTCATCCGTTCATTAGCAATTAGAGATGCTTTGTTAATTCTATATCTCCATTTATACCTGCAATCTAATTGTCGAGTACGGGTATCATAATATACGACAATTAACCGGAGCAGAATAAATAGCTAGTTATACCTCATAGGCAAAATAGAAAGATCTTCAACTCTTGATTCTATAGTACGAAATACTGTAGAGGTATAGGATCTATTCTATTGTTTATTTCGCTCGGTCATTTACCTTATATACATTTAAATGTACCTTACATACTTGGTATATACCCGCAGGCTGTTCAATCAAGTTCTCATCCTTGACTTGCTCTATATTTTCTTCTTTCTTTCTTTCTTTTATTTTCAAATTTTCTTCCTCTTTCTTTTTTTTTTTCTTTTTTGCTCAAGGCAAGTGTCGTTGATTCCGACTATTCATTTCTAGCTGCATTATTTCATGTACGTCATAGTCGAAAGTAACCTCGTTGTTGAATCAAGAAGAGAATCAAAAAAAAAAAAAAACCAATGAAAAATATGGAAGAATTTTTATTATCTAACAATCGATTTGAAAAAAAAGGTATAGAGCTGTATGACATCGACCGCTTCGTATCTTTGGTTTCGCAAATAATCGTGATAAATTTTTTTTAATCTTTATCCATGACTAATATTCAACAGAATTTTTATTATTAGAAAAAAATAAAATGTATAATAATACGTAGAATTTGCGGGTTACGTCAATAAATCACATACTTCAATGTATACCTATACATATGTATATACCCAGATGTAATATAAAAGTGGCATAAGTAAATTGATCCGAAGAAAGTATATCCTGTCACGTACTACAAACTACTACTCCCATAAGTTTCATTTAGGAATCTGATATGTTTCTACAGAAAATCGTTGCCTACACACTTAAATCGTCATTTGTTTCTCTTCGTTGTCCTGCTTACATGTATACCATATACAATTCTGCTGTACGGAAAATAATTGAGTTTTTATTTAGTACGAGCGATTCATTGGGTGAATTTTTTTTTTAATAATAATTAATTGTTCCACTACACTTACAAAATCCTTTTACCTCTGCACGGCCATTTTTTTTTTCTATGAACTGTGATTCTTATATTTCATTTCGTTTGATACGAAAAAATGAAAATGACGTCACATCATCGATTTTCATAGAAAAAAGAAAACAATAGAAAAAGTTTATCGAAGCTTCGTAATTGTTTGAAAGATTGGAAAAAAAAAACAAAGGAGGGAAAAATAGAGTGACGTATAGACAGACGCACGAAGTAAATTTGGGATGGAGCGAAAAAGAGTAGGAGCGATGAGGTAAAAATGAAAAATAAAGAAAAAAAAAAAATGAAAATACCATGGAAAGAACAATGTATGTACGTAGTACCTAATATAAGTATGAGGTGTTTGTTATTCTTCAGCGTCAAGGGTAGCTGCACACCACGAACATCGCGACTAATAGATAGACGGAAAGATAGACAGACCGGTAGACATGAGACTGTAAAGAGCGAGAAATGCTTCACGATAGTAATCTTTCACCTCTAATTACTTCTGTCAAGGAGGATTGAATCGATCCTCCCTTATGCACGGGGCACGAGAGTCAGTTATACCTATACCAACTTCGGAAAAAAATATAAGCTCCTCATTCGCGGCAAGATGTTAAAAATTTTTTTTTGTTTTTTTGTTGCGACGTTTGTTTTTTAATTTTTTACAGTATATAGGATACAAAGGACGATCTACGGTAATTTTATCGTCGAGTCCATCTCCCAAATTATATACAGGAGAAACTGAAGATGGGAAAAAGGGTTATGTGATATAATAAAATAATCAATCAACTGTGACATGATAACTAATATTATAGTACGGTGCAATATAGTTGAAATTTTACGAGGTATTTGTCGAGTCGTAAAAACGGAATCAATCAAGTGTTGGAATGATGTATGATTTATATGATGTCACTTAATTTGATCATAACCCTTTCGTTACAGCTGAATACCAGCGAATTAATAAATTCCCTCGTACGAAAGTATGTGTTTGATATTTCCGTCTTATCCGAACGGATTCTTTTCTTTCAGGGAAATTCACCTGCGTGGCAAACTGCGTTACTTAGGGGTAAAAGAAAAAAAAGAAAAGAAAGGAATCGTCATAAACGAATGTATAGGCATCGCGACATAAAATTATTCGTTTCTTTTTTTTCCATTGCTCCCAAGAATTTTTGACCAAAACTTTCCATGTGGAAGTATAATATACACGAGGCATTCCATATATGTGGGAATTTTGTCTGAAAAAATTCCCGTCCCCTTAATTAGGGTTCTGTAATTTTAGAATTTTTTTTTCAAATTTCTATACCATATAATCAAATGAGTTCGTTGTGACTGAGAATTTTTTTTTCTTATATCTTCTCTACATTTCGGTTCATGATTCGGGATAATTTTTTCGTTCGTTTTATTCTTATTCGATATCCTTTTCTTTCCGCAAATGCGGCGGAAGTCGCGGTGTTCTTTTTTCTTCTTCATGACCACGTGATGGCTAATTATTTATGTGCTTTGTAGCTTAGGTGTGTACGATGTATGTATACGGTTACGGTTTATATGTATAGCGCTAACGCACGATGGTGTAGCTTTATCGTATAGTCTATGGTTTTATAGTTTTACTACGGGGTCGGAGGGTAGCGCCGTTTTCTACCCTTTTTCCCTGCTCAATCCGCCCTGCAAAAGTAGAAGAAGAAGAAGAAGAAGTGAGTGCGTCTAGGAGGCCATAAACCGACAGCTATGTACGTCGTATATACCATACCTGTATATACACCTATGTATAGATATAGGTATATATAACTATATACGCACACTTCGCTTTTTACTTTACTGCGCGATTTATAGCTCCGCGTATATTAATCACTGATGGCCTGCAACACCCAAACCTCACAATAAAACTCGAATTTAACTTATAACTTGAAGGGGTCAGTTGCAATCCAGAATCAACGATGTATAATACCTGATAAAATAATCATAGCGATTCGTCGAATAAGTCTGCAACTTTGATATGATAAAATATGAGCCGTGTGGCTCTCGGCAGAAAAAATTAGCGGATCTGTATCACGATCCCTAAACCAATGATGTATGTAGAAAGGAAATCGCGGTGGCGGAACTGGGCCGGTGACTAGAAAAATTTCGCTGTCTGATCGGACTGTACGTACATACCCTTATTTACATATACATATAATACATAACAGTATGTAATCGTATGTACATTATATAGCTACTTAGGTATAGGTATAATAATGTTGCGAGAGGAAAATCGCGGCTGTTGGTGAAGTTTGAGCGATTGTCGGGTTATCGTGAGAGGGCAGGGAATGCATAGTCAGACTGATCGAGAACGGGAGAGAGGAGGTAGAAATGGAATGGATAGGAAGGAAGGAAGGAAGAAAGGGTAAAAGGACGAGGGTGCAGGAAACCGGTGGAAAGGGGCAACGCGAATAGCCGCGACGTCGATTAAACGGATTTACAAAGCCGGACGCAGGTCGAATATCCCGTTCGCTGCTGCTGCCACTGCCACTGCCACTTTCGATCTATCCATAGGGATATGTGTACTACATACACGGGCGAAGAGGGAATGAAAAAGAAGCGACGGTGGGAGCAGCGACATTCATTTTTTATTTATTGGATTTTTTTTTTTTCCTGATTTTTTGAATTCTTTAAAGAGGAACTACATGAGTTCATCGCCATTCATGAATTACCTTGCCCAAAAAGACACAAAACAATAATGTCAATTTTTCAGTCACGTGACTTTCAGTTTTTCCGTCGTTATATTTTCGAGGAAATTCTATACAAACGGAGTGTCTGGATTAGGAAGGCGTTTCAATGGAAACAAAAAAAAAATTCTAAAAATTGGTACAGACGTATATAAAATTTTACGTGCACATGTTGAAGTGTAGATTATTATTTATTAATAGCGTGCAATTTTAATGGGCGAGATCGGAGGGTGTCGCGAAAATTGGTTATATCACCTCTAGTGTATCAATTAAAAGTTGCATCGAAGTTATAAAAAGAAACAAACAACGAAAAAGAAAAAAGCATAAAAGAATTGGAAGCATTTTTATCAAAATTCGAAAATTCATACAGAATTTCGTAATTCCACACATCCTTCCATAACGCGTGCAGGATAATTAATTTTATACTCTTACGAATTTGAGGTAGGTAGAAAAAAAATCCGGTGTACCAAAACTTTTGTAAATCGATACGCGTTTGTACCACCCGCATGTCAATGTGTATAACGTGTATAGTATTTTTTGATCTTCGAAACAAACAGCATTTTGGAATTTCCTTTTCGTAGCCCGATTCAGCGATACATTATAGTTTGAAATGTGAATTTCCTTTTTTTTGTTATCGATAAAATCGGTCTGGAGGTTGTCTAGTCATTTTCATAACATCAGTCGGTGGGTATTGTAAGTTGGGAGTAAATCTTTTGGAAAGTTGAAAATTCGAGATCGAGCCGGGAGACAAAGCGACGTATTTAGCGTGTCTTTTGTCTTTCGGTGCGATGAGGGAGAAGAACCGGAAGTGGCTGTTTCCAATAATATCACAAACTCAACGACGTATCATCTCTCTCTGCCTCCGGGGTTCAGGTTCACTTTCACATTCCAAATTCACACTCTCGTGCTACTCGAGCAAAGCCATTTGCGATTCGCGTGTTGGCTGCCTCTGCTGCTGCTGGGGACGAGAAAGAGATATGGTTAGAGGAGTCGATGGGAATCCCCGGGAGTGAAACATTACAACTGTGCGTATAATACCCCTGCCAATGCTTATGGCCGTTGGTCTCTCTTCTAATTATACAAAGGTGCGAGAGGATCCGCCGTGCAGAGACAATATACCCTTGTAATATCTCATTTCTCATTTCTCATTTCTCATTATTCTACTCTGCACTTATACCCCTACGTATACATATAATATACGCGATAATACTCCTATACACGTCCAACCTAGTTAACTCCCTTCACGCCTATTAATAATTCCCTTGCAAATTTTACCAACTCCTGCGCTATACCAGAAACCGTTGAACGTGCTCAGCGACGTTGTAGTCCTCCACGTTTCTCTATCTGCTAAATATCACCGCGGAATCACCACCGACGGACGCAAATTTTACGCCCCCTATATAGGTATATGTATATTCCTTCTACGAATCATCCTAAGAATATTCCAAATATTCTTTTCAAGGCCAATCAAAAAATATATCATAAATTATTTCCACCTCCTTCGCTGTAACCAATTTCCACCATTATCTCGAATAATTTACAAGCTCCTTTTTTTTCAAATTTAAAACAAGAAAAAAAAAGAACGCAACAAAATGATCACACCGACCTTCGTTACGCGTTATCATATTATCCTCGATTATCCTTCGAATTTGAATTTGAATTTGAAAGGAACAGAAAAGAAAAGAAAAAGAAAAAACTGATCGTGCAGAAGATGGTTTAGTTAATTCGGCGCCGTTTTAGTTTTATCCCTCGGATAAAAAGAAATTGTTCTACATATATATAGGTATATAATTGGTATACATATGTAGTTCGAGTGTAATAGGAATATAAGAAGGACCTGTGGCGTCTGTCTGACTGTGATTTTGTTTGTTTCGTAATCGTATATAGCGAGCGATGCTTCTCATCTCTCGCCCATGTCTATTTCTTCTACATATACAGGGTGTCCCAGAATTCGCGCCAACTAAGTACGTAGCGTTGTTCCTCGTGAAAAACTAAAATAGGGAAGTCGAGGTGAAAATGTTCTAAGTCTGACAGGTAAAAAGTTACAGGGTGCCAAAGTTCCGCCAATCGGCGTGCACCGTCACGTCGGTGTGCCACCAACACGCCGGGCGTAGCAGTGTGTTGGTGGCACACCGACGTTATTCCAGACGCCAATTGGCGGAACTTTGGCACCCTGTAACTTTTTACCTGTCAGACCTAGAACATTTTCACCTCGACTTCCCTATTTTAGTTTTTCACGAGGAACAACGCTACGTACTTAGTTGGCGCGAATTCTGGGACACCCTGTATATCTGTTTATTATGTATACCATATATACCATACCTATGTATATACATATATATATATATATGATATAGTTATGTACGATGTCCACATACAGTTACACATATACACGGTACATTGGAGGCTTGGGGGTTGTTTCGTATGTAGTAATCCCGATTGGCTGATGTAGGAGGGAGAGTTTGGGGTGGTAGAAGGGGTGAAAAAGAGCGCGTTCGGGGGGAAGGGGACGTCGACGTCGTGACGGTCGCGGTCGGTTCGTTCCCGCACATCGCCACCGCCAGCTTATATAAACGGGATGTTCTTCAACGGCGGTTCACACCTGCCGCGACACCGAAACAGAGCAGGCTATCGTTCGTTCCAAGACGACCCGATTGTCAACCTAATCTCATCAGATAACATTCGAATCTACGATCTGCAATTTTCATATACGAAAAACGCAGCGGAAAACCCGGACACCGGAAGTTTATATTTCAATCTACGACCCCATCAACTTCGAAGAGAAATTTACACTTTTGCCTAACTATCTATTCGTCCTGCACGCACGCGGTCATCGCTAAAAGGTCAGTGCCAAAGAAAAACAAAAAAAAACAAAAAGAAATGGATTATTCAATGGGTTGTGCGTGTGTTTTTTTCTTTCTTTTCTTTTTTTTTTAATAATTTTCTGGACCAATTTTTATTCGATCATACGATTCGTTGATTATATTACCGGTTTAATTTGGAGATCAAAAAAAAAAAACCTCGAAATTGGCTGTTATTTTTTTTTTTGCATTTCAATTTTTTTTAACCGATCTTTTATTCTTTTCCAAAGTTGCAATTATTTATATATCGAGAAGCGCGTGTTATTAATATTTTTCATTTTTTTATCCGAATATTGGAGGGTATTTTTTTTTGTTAATTACTAATCCAATTAATAAAAATTCATTAAGTTATACAAAAATTTAGATATAATATATATAGGCTTATTATACCGGCTGTAAAATTATACTGCGTATAATCTCTAATATCGTATACTAAGTAAATTACATTATACGTGCGGTGCAATTCACGACAGGGATTATCAAATACTCAAGTATAATAAAGTTTGAGCATCCAAAATGAAGATAAGTTGAAAATTCGGATTGAACAAAAATTTTTGAAAACTCGAAAAAAAAAATATCTAGCTCAAAGTTTCCGAGTCGATTTTAATAGCGGTAGATACCGTACAGTTGGCATTTTTATATCATCTCTGAAAAAAAAAGATAAAAAAAGGAAAAAAAAGTTATGACGTATAATTATGGAACATTGAATATAGTTTCTCTCGTGATAATATAATTTTTCTATACATAGACCAGAAGAATATATATTTTGAATAAAATAATTGGAAGATGTAAAATGAAAATTTTATTTTCATTACCTATGTTATACCGACAATGGAAAGAAATATAGGTATATAATAGGTGTAAGGATGATTGTTAATATCGTTGTTAATTTGTTTTTCCTTTCTTTTCTATTTTTCTTTTTCATTTTTTCGTTTTTTTTTTTTCACGAGAGTGGAAATGAGGAAATACTATAGGTGCAGATAATATATATTCTATGTATACCGTCCGGTGGTTCATTCGACTTTTATCATTATTCAGAGGATGTCGCTTCGTCTCTCCGTCAGTTAGTGCAAAAAAATTACGTGTACATACAAATTATACATATTACGAGTCTACACATATAATAAGTGTGATATGAAAAAATTTCTATACCGCGTTTCGTGAAGAAAAAGAATTTTCATCCTTTTTTTTATATTCTTGAATTCTTCTCTCGTTGCTTATCCGTCATCATCGATCGCATGATTTTTGCGAATAAACATCATTTCAGTCGTGAAATTTTCAATTTGGCTAAAAATTGCTCTTTATACTATTATGTACAAATGATGCGTAATAACGATCTTTATTTCCTTGTATTAAAATTATAACGTGGAACGAAACCTGCATACGAAATTGAACGAGTTTAGTCGGTCCGTCGAAAGATGACGGGGTGGGAAAAAGAAAGGGGGGGGGGGAGGGGGGTTTGGAAAAGAACGAGATGAAAATAAAATTTTACAAACAAAAAATGAAGAAGAAGAGGAGAGAAAAAATAAAATGGCAGAGAGCGTTTGATCTCCTGTTTGCATAAACGCCATTATGGCTCCCGTGCAGAGCTGTAATTCTGTTTCTAAAATTATAGCTTCTTTTCTTGAGATCAACGAGTGTTTCGACGTTAAATTTCAAATGTTAATTAACGCGCTAAGTATATTTACTCGATGAAGCTATAATAAGCAAACGACGACGTAAAGAGTGCAGAAGTTGATAAAAAATAAAAACATCTATAAACGAGAGGAAATAGATTTTTTACATGAAAATTACAGACGAGTATGAAAAACTAATATGTATATAGAAACCGAAATCAAAATTGAAAATATTTGACAAGTATAATAATTATACGATGAACGAAAGATTGAAAATTTCGATTATTTATTAATTCTTTTTTTTTCGAAGGAAAAAAAGGTACTCGATAAATAAAATTCAAAGACGATTTTCTTTCTTTTTTCTTTTCCATCTCGTTAGGAATAATAGCGAAGAAAGAAAAATCAAAAGAAAAAAAAGAAAGAAAGAATATAATTTATGGGATATATCTTAACGCCGATGGGTTTTGAAATATAAGTCATCCCGTGGGTTTCCTTTTGAATCAGGGATATATTAATTTATTACACGAATTTGTATAGCCGGTAGAGGTAGGTGGAGGTGTACCAATTATTTAACTCAACAGAAGCACCTGTTGCCCCGAAGATTCATTGAGATTTTTTTTTTCTTTTTTTTTCTTCTGAAATATTGAAAGTAATCATAGCGAATTAGATCTTCAAAAATTATGGATATCAAGTTTTAGCAGCTATTTTCAGTTTCCGAAAACTAAAGTTTTTTGAAAACTTGATATTGTCATGTATAGTACATTCGGTCTAACTGTAACTTTTAACGAAATTTCAGCGACATTTTGTTTTTAAATTTCTATATTATTGATTCAACTTTAAATGACGACGCTCGGAAATTATTAGATAGAAACAATTCCGATTCAATTTTCGAACACCTAAGGGGGGAGAGCGGGAATTATTTCACGCACACCTAATATACGGATATGACAAATATGTTGTATACTATACATATATTCACACATTTCGAACGTGCGGTTGTTAAATCTGATCGTACAGTCCGTGTAATCCGCGGAGAATTGTTATTACATCGTATAATTAGAACATATGTTCATATCTATATCCGTATATAGGTATATAATGTTCATATATCACATCATCGCGGAAACCCGGGGAATATTCGCAAACTGTTGCTGACTTCAGGATCCAAATCAGCGCTAATTATCTAATCAATTTTTGAAATATTTGAACGATGATTTCCGGAATTGTACGAACATTTACGATTGACCACCGGTTGATCGGGTTGTCTAAACTCGTGAAAATTCACAAGATTGTTCAATTCCACTTTTACACGCGATGTAAATTATCAGTTTTCTAATACAGAATCCGTATCGTATAATGTAAAATGATATAGAAAGTATGGGATAAAAAAAGAGACAAATAATTTCGCTACCGTTTCAGACGAGTGAAATATGGGATTCCCCATGTGACGATGTCTGCATACAAAATATGGCGACGGTCGCGAGCAAAAGCCGAGTTATAAAATTGAAATTTTTAACAGTCGTCCGAGTGGTGTATATGCTACTGTATTATGTAACTTATGTTGGAAAATAAATGAGTGCGTATACGTACAGTCTAGAAACAAAAGCGGTAATAAAGAATATGGAAGTGAAATAAGAAAGAATTTCAAGAAATTTTTACCTGTCAGAATCAGCAGGGCGAAGGAGTTTGTTATACGCGTCTTATGCGGCTATGCAGATTTAATACAACTCCTATTATGTTTTCGAACAACGAAATGGGGGCTGAAAATTCCACGATCTAATTATCCGTATGGTAGGAAATAACCTTTTCCGTCTCAATTATATAATTAATTTTATTCGGAATCAAAAAAATTCTATGTTTGGTTTTTGCGGCTGATTCGATTTTTTTCTTCCTACAACGCTCGCCTGCCGGCTGAAATTAACAAATGAAAAAACGCGATCACCGCAAATATTTTACTCGAAAAATCAAAACGTAAATTTTGTCGAGAAATTTCCGGGTCCATTTAGCCTCCGTTTTATTTGGCTGGATAACAGATCGTGCGAAGGTATCTCCAGGCTATTCGCTAATCGCGAGGTGCAATTTAACGGGCAATCAGATAGTTAAGCTGATGTCGCAAATTAATCGATGTCGATATACCCACATGAGGAGACATCGATCAGGAAAATTACTCCGAAGCGGTATAACCTCCCAAGTATGCGTATAGATACACTTAGCTAGTTGAATTCTGATACTTTTTTTTCTAACCTAACCTCCATTTCATCAATATGCCTATGTATCAATCTACATACCTCTCACATAATATACGTCAAAAATTCAATCACTCGAATTCACTCAGGTCTTGCTTAAATAAATATAGGGGAGAAACGAGCGAAATGAGCATGCTAAAAGAGTAAAGCTCAAAATCGAGATCCAAGTTTAACAAAAGAAAAAAGAAAATGGCGGCCATGCTTTCCGAGATAATTGAATGTTTTTCGCATCAGGCATATGTTTAAGGTAGCATATTCTGGTATAGCCACCCTATTAACGTTATATCTATAAAACTAGCAGGGAGGTCCAGTTCCACTTTGCCCTCCTTTTCCCCCTCGACGTAATTCTATAGCCTCGATTTTATTTTTCACCATTTTACGTAAGGTTAAACACAGCTGCAGTCGCAGCCATAGTAGCAGCCCACAGCAGCGGCAGCAGCAGCGGGAGAAAAAGTTAAATCTAAATCTAAATCGTCGTTTAAGGTGTCGCGTCGCGGGGGGTCGTTTAGAAGGAACGACGTGAAATTACCGCTGCCCATAAACGCGTATAACGTAATGTAAATGTGTGGAATAGCGTCAATGTAATCCTATAACAGAAATGTAGTTCCTGTTAGCAACAGCCGCCACAATGCAGATGCAGATGCAAATTTAAATTCCGACTTAAAGTTTTGCCTATCTTTTTTTTATTTTTCTTTCTCTCTCTCTCTCTTAATAACGGGTATGCAATTTCCCTTATTTTTAAACTTGACCTAGGAAATATCGGACTAAATTATTCGCGCGCAAAAAAGAAAAAAAAAGGCAAAAAGGACGAGAAGAAAATGAAAAAATTATTATTTCCTACGTAACGTCCTTGGATTCTTTACATCTATATTATTTTCCGCAATCCTTACAGAAAAAGAAAACCAAAAAAAAACAAAAACAAATAAAATATTTACAGAAAGAGAATGAGAAAAAGAAATAGAATAAATTCATTCAAATTTCCGATTCAGCGATATTGTGATTTAAAGAAAAACGATATGAAAGGGATAAAAAGTATATAAATAAAACAAAAAAGGACTGAATTGGATTCCTTCCAGTTTGGTATACCTTTACCACCTCAAAAGGTACGTGTGTATGAATCGGGAAATACAAAAGAAAAAGAAATAAATAAGAAGAAAATATTTCATCCCTTATTTTCTATGCAATTTCAATTTTAAAGTTTATTTACATAATATACATTTATATTAGTTACAGTTTCCAACGGAAAGTAATAATTAATAAGTAAGAAAACAGAATAGTGTGGAATAAAAAATACATAATAATGAAAAAGAAAAAGAAAAAGCGAAAGTTTGTTTCGGTGTCGCGTCGCGCCTGGTTATATGTTTACCTTTAATCGTGTAACTCGGGTTGCGGACAGCAGGCGGGTGGCGGCGGTTAGCTTTGTGCATTTTCCTATAAACTCCTGCGTTTCGCTTCAACTCGTTGTGAAAACAATGTGAAATTTCCGAGAGAGGGTGGAGATATGAAAGGGGTAGAAAGTCGACGTCGTCGTCGTCCTCCTACGTACGGTGTACGAGTAGAGCTCGCTGACTTTATACTTTTCATCCACCTCTAGTTACATACGTATGTACATAGAATATACATATTGTGTACCCTTCATTTCGTCCGTGTATGTTTTATCGTACGTTTATATACATTGTAGAGAGAAACACGAGGCTAACTTCACGTGTAGAAAGTGAGGATTCGAGGGTCGGTTGGTTTTTAGAAAAGCGTAAGGAAAGACCGGCTTTTTATCTCTAGGCAAACGAGCAAATAACTTTCAGTTTTTCAACGGAGAATGTGACGAGGGGGTAAAAAAAGGGGGATGGTTTCGACCCTTCATACTACAAACTACGTTCAACCTATACGAATATCCTCGTGTCCTTGTCCCTTTTGATAATGTGCGTCTTATATTTTTTTTTTTCGAAAAATTCTACTTATCTCGCATACCTATGTGCGTACCGAGTGTTGTTTTTTTTTTCTTTATTCCTCATACAGATAAAACGCAGACAGAATTGGCAATTTTCATATTATATATTGTGTAACGGTGTCGAACAAAATATTTTACCCTATAGAAAGATTTATTGCAGTACACGTATCATAGGCGAAGAAAAAAAAGACAATATAAAAAAACAGAGAAAGAAAATAGGCAGAATTTTTTTTCTGCGGCGAACAAAAACTATGGAATTTTGATTTCATTAAAGATTGTTCAATTTTTTTCAACACTCGTATATTAAAAAATAACAAGAAAAAAAAATAAAATAAATAAATAAACGAAAAAGAATATCGATATAATGATAATGTTACAATCGTATAATTCGTTTCGATTTCGTCGAGGATCATATTATGATAACGTGATCGTCCCTTAAGTGAAAAATATCCCGGATGGGGATTACGGGAAAATTGAAGGTGAGAGCCACCAGCCTCGCTATTGCTGCTTGCTTTTTTTTTCTTTTTTCCCTTTTTTTTTTCGCGGCATAAAACGAGTGACGGATATTAGAATTGGGCGGATAGAAATCCCTCGGGGTGGTTTGGTTAACAAAAAAACAAAAAAAAAAGAAAGAAAGAAAGAAAGAACAAAAAAAAAACGAGTAAATAAATAAAAAATAAAATAATGAAAACCGTTATTGTGTACAACATTCATGAATAAAATTTGAAAAAAAAAGTACGAAGATAGAGAGAATAGATGAAAAAAACGGAAAATAATAATGCATACTATGTAATATATTGTTTGAATTTTTAGTGTCCAGTGGGGAAAATATGTTTGAAAGTTTTTTTTTTTTTTTTCAGTCCTCAAAAACAATTGAACTTTACTCGACAATTGTTGGATTGCGTATATTAATCATTCGCGTCGCGTTAATTCGAATAAAAAAAATTGAAAGTATAAAATAAAAAAGGTGAAAAAAGAAGAAGCTAGAATTTCTATTTTACATCGATCGCATTATATACTAGGTGCAGTTGTAAAGAAAAATTTCGATGGGAAAATAATGGCGGTAATACTTTATACGTGTAATAATGATAAAATAAACTGAGGCAAAAAGCATCTCCACTTCTTTTATATGGTTCGTGACTGCTATTAAAATAATGGTATACTTAATTTTTATCCACACAATCGCTACTCTTTTTTTTTCTTCTTTCTTTTTCTATTCTTTTTCTTTTTTTTTTTTTGCTTTTCTTCTTCGGATCTTGGCTTTCAATTTTATTCTTTCTTTCTTTCTTCCTATTATTTCTTTCTTTCTTCTTTTCTTTCTTTCTTATCCAATTCATCTGGAAATTCAACGCGATTAATTATTTGCAGCGGTTCGACGACTTTCTATAACCAATACCTATGGTATATGCCTACCAGCTATTTGAATCAATATTAATTATTATTTGTGTGTGGGTAAAAAAATGGAAAATTTGATGAAGATTTAACTTTGTATCGGTACGGAGATTATGAGCTGAAAGACGTGGGAATCTTAGCTCGGAAATTGTTACGAAAGGGGTTGAATTTTGAGCAGAGTTCAGTTATTTATAGGTATAATATAGATATATATATATCTCGTTGCGGCAATCTCGTTGTAGGGGATGCAGCAATTAGTTAATCTCCTTCTAATTACTACCGCGATTCGATTATCGGATTACTTTATCGGTGCGGCGAACGTCGGTTGTTTTTATGGCTTTCTAGATTTGTAGATCGTAGATCGCAGATCCCAGATTCTCCTCGTGATTTGGGGGGATATTGGGAGCGCTCCGCAGCGGCAACGGGAACGGAGAATTTACCTGAGATAATTTATTGCCGATGGTGTGCAGCCTGTCGCTGCATGGCGTCACTTTGTACCGATTATCGGAAATTACATAGAGCGAATATACAATTTGTACCTCCCGCCGTCGCTGCACTATACAGCTGCTCGCAGTTCTGGAGGTCAAATTCCGTGCTGCACTTACAAATTGATAAATTACCAACAGATTTTCAATCAATAACTACGAATTTTCAAATTTATAATTGACAAATTATTACACAATTACTCACCCAATTTAATAATTTTCGAATTATCAAATTTCTCCATTTCCAAACTAGTGCAGGATCGTATAACATTTTTTTTTTCACCGAACCCGCAAAGATTTTGTACGATTAGCTTTCGGATCTAGAAAAAAAAGAAAAAGCCCGGAAGAGAAGACAAGAAAAATTTACCTCCTTCCTTCGGGAAGCCAACTGAGCACATGTACCACACACTATATCGTATGCGAGATCTACACACCTAGGCCAGCTTTGCTGTGAAAAGGGGGTAGTAAGCTCTGGGTTATAGTCCGCTGAAAGGGGTTCTCCGTGGGGGGGGGGGGGGGGGGGGGAGAAGTCGGTGGAAGAAGAACGGGACGGGGGAGAGTTAAAACGTTGCGTTTGAAGATTCTGGAGGACCTGCAGATCCCTCGTATAGCTCCTTGTAATCTCTCCCAAGCGAGTCCCAAGCCCTATTATATACGTGTGCGTGTACGTATACATATGTATGTGTATAATATATACAAGGATATACCATATATACATAGGTATGTGTACACACGATGTCCCTTTTCGTCGCACGAAGCTGTAAACAAAACGAACCTCATCTTCTCCACCTACAAACCCATTATAGTATACCTGTATGTACACAACCACGGCGATTTACTTTTTTTTCTTCTTCTTTTTTTTTTTTTTTGTCCAAAAATGCGTATGTAAAGTATGCCAAAAATTTTTACTTTACCGCCTTATATATTTCGCGTTTTGTGTACCGGAATATATTTTGAGAAAAAAAAAATTGGTATGTAAATCCGCACAGATCGTGTCCTGCGGGCCTTCATTTTTTCTACTTTTGTTCATTTTTTTCTTCGCTATCGGTTCAGTTTCTTTTTTTCTTTTTTTTTGTTTCCATTCTATTCTTGCCCGAAACTGAACCGCAGCAGGTCACGTGTGAATCGGATAACCAGCTGTAGTGATAGTCGTCGAGAGTGCGTCGCATGCGGCTGCGGAAAACTAAAGGGATCGTTTGACGAGCGTTGAAATCTATTTCCAATGTTTTAGGGGTTATACGTTCGCTCTCAGGTGTTGATCAGCCGATGCATCTATACGTACATTGCAGGTTTACGTGCGTTTATACCCTTAGGTATATCGAAACCCCATGAGAAACGTGGTGTAAAGCTTCTGCGGAGATGCGAGAGAAACGTATATCTATACCGATACCTTTACCTATAGGTACGATACGTGTAGTGCAGAAAATATCTTATATCCATCGATACACCTATTCGCACGTAGTAGTTACAACCGAATTGAATCTACGGATTGATCCGCCGGCTCCCCCGCAATTTACACTCCGCAATCCGCAATCCGCACGAGACCTATCTAGACGTTTTTATTCTCTAAGCACCGAACGTTGCCGAAGAAATTTAAATGCGGCCTGCGAATCTCAACTATTTTCAGTAACGAAATCAGACCGGGTACACTCGGTTAGATTGATTCTGAATCGCTTCGCGGCCAAGCTCGTTTGGACAAATTTTTGCAGCCGGCCCAGCTACACGAAAAATTTGTCCAATCGAGCTTGGCCGCGAAGCGATTCACAATCAATATAACCGGGTGTAAATCCGATTCAACTCATTCCGATACCTTGTCGGCCAACCCAAATTGTCCCGAAATTTTTCAGAACTAACCCTATCCGTGTACTGAATTTTTTACTGAAAGTCGTGAGGCTAATCGAAGTTTTAGTTTTTTGATTTTCCGATAAATTTATTACAAGGGTTATACATTTTTTCTACTTTATCGACCGATTTTCAACGAGAGAGAAAAAAAAAGGAGAATAAAAACGAAAGAAAGAGAAAAACTTGAAACTTTCGGCACTCGTTCGTAGCCTGAAATGAAATGGAGAATCGAGGCGGTGAAAAATTTTCTAATCCTCGGCAATGAAGTGAACCGCGAATGTCGTCAGGAGACGGCAAACAAAGTTATATAATATATAGGTATGTAAGGATGTGGTGCGCAGCCCGCGAACGTATGGTTATAACCGGGACAGCTTAACAAATATCCTTGATATCGCGAAAAGGAAAAAAAAAAAAAAAGGCTCCTCTTTTAATAAATATTTAAACACCACTCGTGAAACACCCACGTCGACATCGACGTTGAATTTCACCCTCAATTTTTTCCGATGAATTTTTCTCATTGCCGAATATCGACGAGCTGCAAATGTCGAAAATAGAAAACACGAATTAAAATCCAAATCGGTTTTCATAGTTTTCGAATATCAAGCAACGGTAGAAAATAATTGTTCGATTTACTTTTTCAATTGTTTTTGTCGAAGTTTTGTATGCGGAAACGATTTTTTTAATCAACCCTTGCATTATCACGCGATCAATTAGCTCGCTTAATTAATCCACCCCGAAACATGCTGCAGGGCTGAATAAATTGAAAGCAAAAGAATATACGGGGTGGAAAGAATGAAGAAGATGAACTCTCGTTGCTCCCGATTGTGAGAAAAGAACAGCGGTAAATTAATTTTCAAGCAAGCTATTATAACGCGATCATATATTTCGCCTAACGAACCAACGAACGAGTCATTTACACTCCACCAAATATCATGAACATATTATACGAATATATCTATATTTATATACCTCAGCTGCTACCCCAAGCCAAAAATTATCTGAATTCAAATTTCATTCATTCATTCATTCATTTATTTTCATAATTATACACACCCTCGTGTCTTGTTAATTACTTGTTTGTCTGCTACAGTTCAACTTCATTTGTTCGTTGTAATTTCCAGATAATTGTCGTCAGAGAAAAAAGGGGGAGAATTGAAAAAAAAACAAAAATTAAAAATGCACCGATACCCAAAGTTGAATTTTTGTTTCAATTCTCTGGATTAATTTTAATATCGAAGAATAATCGTAATGAAAATACAGGTAAAAAAAAAGATGAAGGGAATTTTACTAATTCTGATGGAAAAATGAAACGAAACAAATTTTTAACAATTATGTCATTGTTTCAAGTATTCTTATAGGGAATCCTGTTTCGTTGACTCCGGCCCGTATCGTGTGACAAATTAACTCTTACCCTTTTCATTGAAACGCGATTCCAAAAAACAAATTATCTGGATGTCTGTATATAACTATATAAAGTAGGGGATGAAGATTAGGACTTTTTTTCCCCATCTTTAGAATGAAATTTGAATTTAGTATTTTTACTTATTAATCTCATTCGTTTCTCATTATGTAGATAGAATTTATTGCTCGTGTAACTCCGTACCAAAACTCAACAAAACTGAAAAATCATCAGACGTTTTTGTGCTGTAATTTTTTTTCCATATCGTAATAATTTTTTTAATCTTATCCCGCGAAGAAATTTTGAGGTTAGGGGGTTAAAAGCTTCGGAAAATTCCTCACGACTATTCGACCGTGGATTTATTCATTAAACGATTAAAATGTATTACAAATTTAAGAAAATATTTCGCGGTTCATCTTTTGTTACACGCTTCAATAATTCTAAAAGATTAATGTTCATATACAACGATGTAACGATAATAACAACGATAATAATAATAATAGTTTTATTTTTTAGGCGATTTATAGGAATCGGAGAAATGGAAAGAACTATAAGGTTCGATATCATGTAAAATACGAATAACTTTATAGATATTGTAAAATAATTTATTTTACGCGACACTCGGATATCGTGCATGTTTTTCGTTAGTTAGCTCTAATCAGGTTACCGTACTTAAATTTTATTGCAAAAATTTTAGCCCTCCATTAATATATATGTTCTTGTTTCGCTATACACGTAAATTAACAAATACCTAACGAGTAGACGATTACATGCTTTGGTACAATGATAATAACCATAACGAAAATACATGAATGCCATGAATTTTAAACTTGGGAAATCTAAACGATGATTAAATCATTTGTTTTCTCGTCTCCGCGCGGTTCTCGTGTTCCGCCCATCTAAAAGTAAAAGAAAAAGAAAAAATAAAAACTAGAAGAAAGTTTTCCGTCATTTTTTCTCCAGGATTACTTCACCCTCCTCTTCCTCCCCCCTTTGTAACAATAAAGTAATACTTTTTACTTTTCCATTGTTTTCTCATTTTTTTCTACGTCCCCACATATGGATTATTGTATAAGACTAAAAATAATACTCGAAAGAACTGATCGATCCAATCAGCGGGTAGCTGTTATGGGGAACAAAGAAAAAAAAAATGTGTGCAAAATTGGACGTGAAAAAAAATCAAATAAAATAAAGTAATCACTTCCAAAAAGCGAGTGGCGTATAAAATCGCAATCTATAGTAAACTAATTTTTAATTATGATTGTACCGTTATTATTATTATAATTATTAATTTTTTTTTAATCTAGAGTTTGTTTGCTCGACTCAAAATGTACAATATACATATATCGGCTTCGATAAATCGATCATCAATAAGTGACGTATAGATAACTCTAATTATTTATACGACCCGGTAATCAAGTGTCAATTTATTAATAAAATCGATCAAACTTCGATCACTCGTTCGGGCACATCTGTTGCTGTATCTACACTTTACATAGATTTTTTTATTCGAAAACTCTAATCTGGGCTAGAATATCTCTGGGGTTTATAACATCATCGTGTAATCCATCCTAATTTTACTTAGAATTCATCGCGTTTATAAATTGCGAGCTTATACCACCGCGGCAGCAAAATTTCTTTTCACAAAAGTTTTTGATTTTTCTTCTTTTATTTTCCCTCATCTTTAATTTTTCTTATTTATTATATTGTTAAATTGAACTATAAATTTGAAAAAAAAAACACCAAAAACTGAATGAAATTAATTTCTTTCACTCGCACACATCGTACAATTTGATAAATAGAAAATAGAAAGTCATTTTCCGAAAGTTAATATATTTTCCTTTTCTTCTTCGTTTGTTTCTACGTACAATTGTTAAGTTTCTACGGTAGTTTTGAATTGTATAGAACATTAAGATTCATATAACAAACTGAATCCAACTCAAGCCAGGATTTACCTTTGCCGACCAGCGTGGTGTGTACGTGTACTTAAATACATAATTATGTGGCTCATTGTTCTATTATCCATTATTATAGTCGTTGTTACATATGAGAAAATATACATATATATACTCAGGTACAGTGCGTATATCCTATTCCTCTTCTATTTCATCTTGTTAGGTTAGGGCGGCTTAGATGGTAATTCATTTACATTTAAGGGTGTGTGCGGTGCGGTGGGGGAATTAGGCTTGGAAGGTGTTGCACAGTTTTACAATTTATCACAGAGGCATTTACGTGTAGCTGCTGCTGCTATACATATACTATACATACCTGCCCTTTCTATAATACCTTCGGCAAAACCAGAACCAACAACCGAAGGTCACACGGCCGCTCACGGTTCCGTGCAAAATTTAGACGGTTGTGGATATTATATTCCGTTACTAACTATTAAGTTGGTACACCATAGGCTTAATCTAAACTTCTACAAGAGGGGTAAACACTGTCCCTTCGCTGTAACACCTGTTCCTATACAGGTCCTACATATTCCTGATACCCCCATGAATCAGGAGTCACAATTTTCAAGGTCAAACAGAAATTCATACTATTTTTCTTCCGTTTTTTTGTTTTTTATTTCATTTGTCAAATTCAGTCTTTGGTGGACTCTTTGAAATTGGGAAGCAAAGTAAGAAAAAAAAAAGGAATTCGCTCTTACATACCATATTAATGTACTAAATGCTTTTTTAGTTTTGGCAACATTAGAGTGTGTACTTCTATATATTGTATATGATAATTAATTTTTCTTTATGTAAAACATCACTTTCCCCCCTAAGCCGTGCTGCAAAAATTCAAGACCCACGCGTAATAATTTGAAATGCAAAATGGGAATTATAAAATAAAAAAAAGTGGTTTCACCTAGATTCCACATGTATAAGAGCATCAAGGGGTGGTTTAGAGAGGGGGAGAAAAGTGAGGTGAAAATCTCATTTTCAACTTTGGACATTATACCGCGAAATTATTGTCATTATCATGATATTTTTTCGTCACTTTTACTTTTTGTTTCCGAAATTGAATTTCTTTTCCTGCTTTTTATTTTGTTTTTTGTTACTCGATTTTGAGACGGGAAAAAAAATTATAAATAAATAATTAAAAAATGACGTAATTATTAATTCTCAGAAGCTGACCTATGCTCTACTGTATACTTATAACATCCTCGCTAATTACCGGTTTAATGACGTTTTATAATTTTACAAAACCACCAACAACGCGCCCGACCGTCTTAATTAATTTGTTCGACTCTCCGCACGGGTACGATATTCCTAAGATATAAATGTATAGGTATAATACATATATACACTAAAACGTACACACTTTTGTCTAAATACAAATAATTCTTCTCCCACGTTCTGTATAATTGTCGGTATAGGTATATACTCACATTTAAATACGCTAACATCCCTCGCCTCAAAATTCCCTCGGGTTCTCAAGTAGGTACGTGAATGAAAATATTTTTCCTACTAATTTTCCTCCCTAATTAAATCGTTTCAACTCGATACGTCACGAAGCTATTTGTTTTCGCTATAGGTGTTATTTTTCTATGGTGAAATACAAATGTTATGAGCAAGACATTAAAATTTATCTTTTTTTTTTCTCACCGACGATTCGGAAAAAAAACCATCAGCAGTACACGTTCGTAGTGAGTTCGGAAAAAAAAAGAACAAAAAAAAAACGACTGCAGTTAAATCGAATTTCCTTATTCCTTGAGGGCTGCAATATATCTGTGATGCTTTTTTTCTTTTTTCCTTTTCACTTACAAACGAAAAGCAGAGGAGTTACACTCTTGTCCGCTGCATACCCTGTGGCCATCGATACGTGAATTCATTTGTTACTCGTAAGCGCGAAGTCCTTTTTATTTTACACCGTAAATCCGATTTTACTCGTTACCAAAGAGATTCCGTTCTTCCAGTCGTCAGATACTATAGACGGTAAAACGAGAAAGTTAAAATAAAAAGACAAATTGATGAAAAATAAAATCCAAAGTTATACTTTTGAGATCGTTTCAACCGCGCCTGTATCAAAATGATTTGATATCTAATAATCGACGTCATTTCGATTTGTCAATTTCTCCAGAATTGTTTTCTTTTTCTTTCTTCTTTTTTTCGCTTTTCGTACGCGATGCGCCAGTGTCGAGAATTTTTCCGCTTCGGAAAACCGGCGAATAATTTTCATCGGGAATTTATAAGAAGCTCTTTGAGCACCTAACTTTTTCTTCTCCCATGATGTATAAAGTAGCTACCTAATCCGCTTCTAGTCGTTCGTTCGTTCGATCGTTTTTGTTCGATCATCCCTTTAATCTTCACAAAAGAAAATTCCATCGTAAAGGGACGGATAGAAATTTAGTTGATACGTTTTAAATATGTGATAAGAAATTTATGATTGCGGGTAAAAAATGTTTCATATCAACGAGAGAGAAAAAATAATGAACACATCACTTGATTTCAGCAGAAATTCTTAAGATGACTCGGTCGGTAAAACAGTCTTGGATCTGTAGATCATCGATTCAGTTGTAGACGAAGTATAAAGTTAGTTTACATTAACTATAGTTCCGTTCGGTATATTTACTTACCTAACCGACTATCTAACTAGCCATAAACTTGGTGTACTTCTTACCTTAATGTGGTTTACATATATAAATATATACACGCATATAAATTCGACATTCAATATGCAGTTCCGACGTTTCCGAACTTTGATTTACCCACACTAATTAATGTGTGTAGATGGATATAGAGGTAGAGGTGTGCATTATTGAACGAAAACTAAAGCGGCGCTTGTATAAAAGCCAATTTGGAATTTCTTCAATTAAAATCTGTCAATCTCCAAGGTCGCATCTTACGGAAGTAGATCGGACCACATCCTCGTTTGTTCGTGTTAGAAAAAGGTAGTAGGGAGTACAGATTCGTATAGCTTAAAGTATCCCTAATTCACTTCGAGATTAGAATTTAAGATTCGGTTCGGGGTATCGGATACATTCGGGAATCAGGTGGCGCCGGCGGGTGTTCGATTCGCGGGAAAAGCAGAAGTGGCAGACAGGCGATGGGGGGTCGGCGGTTGACGCGATGGAATGGCAGGGCGAGTGTTTCAATAATGCGATGTCGAGAGGATTGGGATACGTATTAGCTGCCTTGCTTCTTTCGGTACACCTACTATCCCGCTGCAACCTTCCACCATCTACCTGCCACCTACTATGCCTTTTCCCTTAGCCTAGCTCCAAGTGAATGGGGTGGTTTTATACGAGGGTTTAGGGGCAGGTTTATTCACCTCCCACGGGAATATTCTCGCGTTTAAATCTTTCCCACGGAATAATCAGAACGACTGCTCCACCACCGTCGCCAATCCCTACAGATCGAAAAATAATACGAAAGAGACGAACGTCAAGTCGTCTGTACAGCCGCCACGATAACTCTCCAAATCACGTCGAGGAGGGTTTTTTTTCTTCGCCCGAGGTTAATATCGATCTATACGCAGGGATCACGGCTAACTAACCTGCCCAATAACCGACTGACACTGAACCGAAAATCCTACCCATTTCTCTCCAATAATTCCTCATTTGTAATTGTCTAGCTTCTCACCGGAACGTACCTACTTTCAACTGTTTCGAACTCCATTTTCCTTTCTACTTTCCAACATACCTACCTCCACTTTCCTCTTTTTCAACTCACATTTCTTTTACTCTCATCTTTTTTTGATTGTACTCCGGAGGATTTACTCGAGAAGTGCGGCGAAGTAACTCATTTTTTTATTTTTTTTATGGCGACGTATAAATAAGATTCGAAAAATTGTTTTACGGTAGAAAACAGTTGTGACTGGAATGTTTCTTCTTCTTCTTCTTCTTCTTAATATTATCATTTGAATTTTATTTTCAATTTTCGCGTTCGGATTATATAGGCGCAATGTATAATAATTCACGTATGACCGAATGCGGAAAATTATTGCACGATCAGGGGTTGTAAATATTATCGAGTTCCGTTCCGCTCGTTGTGCACACATGATGCATACCTATGCCACCTATATCGATGTGAAAATAAAGAGCGATGACAAAATAAATGGGATAATGGTTGTAATTGGACACCCACCTAGCCCACAATCAGAACAGCAGATGGGTCAAGGTGAAATCGATCCGTTAAATTCACGTGTCAAGCCAGATACCTCTGGTAAAGGGAATGTTATACTTGTTTTGCATATACGCGCTAAATTTTCTGATTCGATAAAAAGGTTGGCGTAAAAATTTTATTTTCATTTGCTGAGCGAGCTCGTTTACAAAGTCGAATAAACTTGTACGAAATCGTTAGTACGGGATGTCCATATACAGGGTGAGTCACCACGAAGGTCCGATTGGGGAGGAGCTTCGATTGGCTGAGGCTCCGCCCCCATCCATTTTTACTTCTTATTCTCAAAATTCCTGTTACCAATTGGCGATCAGATAGCATTACTTTCGGTTACGACGCTGAGTGAAACAAAAAAATCTACACAAATATGTTAGTAGGTAAAAATGGAAGAAGGCGGAGCCTCAGCCAATCGAAGCTCCTCCCCAATCGGACCTTTGTAGCGACTCACCCTGTATTCGTTAAACAACGTATGCCCTTTGAACTTATGTGCGATCTAGTGCATCGAGAAGGTGCCGTAGTATCGTATAATGTTTGCCTACAACCAGTAGGTATCAGCAGTGACTTTGAGGGTGAACTTGTTCAAAGTTATGCATGTACATATGTTATATACTCATACCTATATACCCACCCGCCTATCCAACCCGTACCCACATGAGCAACTTCGTACATGGGTGTACACTGCACACCTTTGTTGTATACAGTACAGTTATCTGCTACGAATCTCCAGAATGCATAGCCCGAGGGAGGAGGTCTTCGTCGTAGTCGTTCCGTTGTCAACGAGTAGCGCAGCTGTGTGTCCTCGATCTACTGAAACTGTGCGAATCGCGAGAGGCGACGATGCGACGAATTAACGAGAACTGCATAAGCGTACGTAGACGCGACGTACAGGGTGACATGAGTGTAAAGAGGAAATAAAGAGAACAAATGAATGAAATCATTTTATCTCATCGTCGAGCATAAACTAGAAAAATATCGAAACTATCTTATCTGTCGTTTGAAAAAATTGAGCAAAATTCACACCTCATCTCATCGAGTTAATGTACCGGGAAATTCAAAGCTGAGATAAGCGTGGAATGTCAAGATTGCGGTTCACCCGGTATACAATCCGTTCGGAACTTTTCCCCCTCCCCCCATTCCCTTTATTACACGGGATACCTCATCCCCTGTAGAGCTGTTGCATGACAATGCCTCTGGGGGTAAACCGAATCTATTATACCGTAGAAATACACATATTTATGTTGAGCAACTTGCAATATTTTTAGAACTGGGTATATAATATATGATGCATAAGGCTTTCGACGCAAAGTGAAACTGACCATTTCCGATTGCATGAATGATTTATTTTTTTTATTCTTTGCGTCTATGATAATTTAATCTACTAGAAAACTGGACTCTGTTGATTATGCATAAACGATCTTTCGATTTTATTGATTTTTTTTTTGTTTTTTATTTATTGCAGTTTTCCCGAGAGCTATCGGAGTTGAAAAGCGAGAAGAATAATATAAGCCAACCAAAAATGCAGAGACAAATCGCTCTTTCCTGGATGCTGATTGGCGTGGCTCTTCTGTTGACGATTTCCATTTCTCCGCCTTCGACCGAAGCTGCTCCTTACACGTAAGTAAAATTACAAGGATATAAGCAATTACAAATTACAATTTACGCAATCAATCGCAATCGATCGATCGATCAAACCATCAATCGCGATTCCGTCTGTGGTATAAATATATTTTCGCGAATGAAGCAGATCGATTAATTACACTCTGATCGTAACAGATTGATGAAATAAATCACAGGTCAGGCTAACAGGTGCCATAAATGACTGTCTAAACAGGCTCGAGACGCGGAAAGCTCTAAAAGCTCTTTCGAACAATCTCAAATTACTGGCGCCATTCGACAGCAGCAGCAGCAGCGGTATATGGTGTACGAAAATTTAAGACATCGCGTAGATTTTATATTGTTTATTTTATTTATAAGCGAAAAGCTCGCAGAGCTCAGCTAATAAAGAATTAATTATATGCAGGGCATGTCGCGCGTAGGTATCTATTATTCATATATTTATACAACAGGAATGGAAAAGCTTTGACAAAATGGATACCTAATCCGAACATGCGGTGGTTCGTTGACATTTTAGCGCGCAGTGAAACTTGACTTAAATTCTCCCCCGCAATGCCGTCGACATATCTTACAAGAACTATAGCTGTTTACCAAACAATTTCCACGATACCAGATTCAAACTATTTCTATCACCCCTTCGAAGTTCACGCATAATAGGTACACTGCTACAGAAACTTTCTTACCCAACCCAACCCGACAATTCTTCGACGAACTCACCGAAATGTGCAGCGGCATTATTTTCTTTCAAATATAAGGAAGAGAGAATTTCTAATTTTCAAATCCCATTCCTCACAAGGGAGACAAAAAGAAACGGTATACAAAAAACGTTCCAAGGGAAACAAAATGGCGGCTTGATTATTTTGTTCTTTCTGTTTTTCACAGCGCGCAGAGTTACTGGAATCAACTTGAAGAGGAGGATCCAGAGGTGATGTTAGAAATGTTGGCACGTCTCGGTCAAAGCCTCATTCGCACCCATGAACTTGAAAAGTGAGTTCAGTTGAATAAAAACTAAGAATATGTGTTGATTTTTTTGTTGTTAATTTTCTTTTTTCTTATTCCTAACATCAATGTTCTGCGTTTATCGTTCTTATTTCTGATTTCCAGTTCGAAACGTGGCCTCGACTTAGGTCTTAGCCGCGGATTCAGCGGATCTCAAGCTGCCAAACACCTTATGGGACTGGCAGCTGCCAACTACGCAGGTGGACCAGGGAGGAGGCGTCGTTCGGAACAAACCGCGTAAAAACGAAACATTTTTATTATATAATCCAACACACATCGCGTCAAGCTGATGTAATTTCCGCGTAGCTAATTATATACTATATTATATATATACATATATATATTATATCCAAACCCTCCGCGTCGCTAAACCCTTCAATTATATATATTATGATCATTACTTTGTTCATTTCTTTCCACATTTATTTCCCTAATCATTCGTTCAATAGGCTTTAGCATAGATATATTGAACGCTTTAGGTTATTTATCGTCAATTTTCTTTCTATTCAACTGCACAGTATAAGAAGAAGAAAATAATTATGTGTTATGGAATGACGGAAAAACAAGAAGAAGAAAATATGAACAATATCTCTCATATTGTTAAAAAAAAAAAAAAGAACCACAAGGAGAACAGCGTTAATTTTTAAAAAGGTATACGAATGTTGTACACTAAAATATTATGTGTTGTGACAAATATATAGATCTATGTACAAACATGTTTAGAACAAAAGAAGAGGAAGAGAAAAGAAAAGAGTACAAAGAAAAATAGAAAATCTATACGATGCGTAACGTGATGATGACTTTGATTGTTGAAATAGCGAATT
Organism: Athalia cordata; assembly: GCA_963932425.1. Taxonomy (NCBI): domain Eukaryota; kingdom Metazoa; phylum Arthropoda; class Insecta; order Hymenoptera; family Athaliidae; genus Athalia; species Athalia cordata. Next base: position 64,387,155 of record OZ010625.1, read on the forward strand.
ATGAATTATTACTGTATAAGATACATCGCGTGATGATTGTATTTTTTTTTGTTTGTTTATTCCGTTACATATTTTAAAAATTCTTGTTGATATGTATCGTTTATTATTATTATTTATGATAATATATTGTCAATATTATATATACGGGTGTTGTCGATGCTGTTGGTTTGCTTATGTTTCTTTGATTAAGTATTGAATAATACTGGCAATAAAAATAAAAACAAAATCAACAGAAAGATAATGATGATCAATTATTCGTTGCAGTTTTCTGAAAAAAAAAATAATAATTGATAAAAAGCGCACATTCATCATATTGCATGATACGTGATTTATGTTAACGAAGATGATGCCTGCTGACTGTGGAAAAAAAAAAAATTATCAGTAGCTGATGTATAGTATATGACAAAGAAAAAGTAATAACAATAATAATAGAAAAGAAAAAAGAAAAAATAAACACCGAAACATCTCGTCTCAAATTTCCGCTCTGTGTATCATAAAGTTTTGCCCTAATAGGAATTCTTGTGAATAAATGTTACTTTGACCCAGTGGCATATGATTCTTGCATTGTTCATTTTTCCCGAACCACTCCATTCAATTCGTGTAACTTATTGTTTATTATTATTTTTTTTAGTTTTTCTTTTTTTCTCTCGAATCTGGACGTACGATGTGGAAGATTTTGTGCCTCTTATTTTCCTCGATTTTTTGTCAAAAATCGACTCTTCTTTTCATGAAGTATTTCTGTGTATTCTTAATTTTGATATTTTTAGCCCAGGAATTCGAATGTGCCATTAAAATTATTTATCTATCAAATTTATGCCCTTCAGATCAAATTATACTGCACTGTAAACATTCTTTTTTATCATTTTCCTATTTTCTCTGAATGTTTTTTATCTATTTTTGATTTACTGCATCTTCCAACCCCTGCTGGCGCCTAATTATATGCAACCCGCGATACATCCTGTCACACCACCGTATTGCCGAAGATCAGTCCCAAAAAAAAGGATGAGCATTTATAAAAACTCTGAATTTTCCGACTCGAGCGACATCGCACAGAATAAAAGAAAAACCAATGAGCATCGCAGAAATAGTTCCTGAAGATTCCGTGTAGTAGCACTCGCGTCGTTGACTGAAGATTGTATCAGTCAACGCTCGCGTTGGTGAATTTTCAAATTTTTATTTTATTTTTTTCCCGCTCAATTTTCGGCGATTTGGCGGCGTTGGCGAGGTTGCATATAATCAGGCGCCAGCAGGTACTAGTGAAGATGTAGAGAATGAAACAAATCGAGGAAAATGCTAAAAAATTGGGGAAAAATCGGAGAAAAATCTCTGGTGATCAACTCGATCGATCAGCTGGACCTAACAGAGACAGCAGCATCAACCTGCAGCCGAATTGCCGAACAAAAAATCGTCGTTCTGCCATCTTTTTCAGAATTGGAGGAAAAGAACGCTCTTATCAGCATTTATCTGAGATCCCACTTGACTTAATGCAACGCTTATTATATCATTCCAAAGTGCAGTAATTCTGTTCGTATATGTGATGGGAAATTCATCGGCATCGATTCAGGAATTCTTCAAATCGTCGGCGTGTTCCAACACCTATGTGAAAATCATCAACATATTTGATGTGACCTCATGCTACAAATCTCTAAATAATCGAGTGATAATAACTTGCAGAGTGATTGGTAAGATCGGCTGAAATGAAAAGTAGACATTTTTAAGCGCAGATCGGCAGGCTTTAGTGAAGGTTGCATAAAATTAGGCGCCATCAGGTGCTGTGGAAGATTCAATGAGTCATCGAAAATAAACTTAAAAAAATGGGGGGAAAAATTCAAAAAAAACATTTATATTGATACGATAATAATAATAATAATGATAATAATAACAATAATATCACATTAAGGATATAAGTATAAAGTTGTAATTAAAATGAAAGCCAAATATACAATGTCGATATATATACAAACTGAAAATAATCGTATAATAGTATCATGTAGAATTTAATGTAAGAAACTATATTATATATAATCGTTTAGAGTATAATGTAATATGAATTGAACAAGTTAAAAATGAACCAAAGATCAAAACTACACAGCTAACACCGCATACTCCAATCATCGAGAGAGAAACAAAATAAAAATAAATAAATAAAAAAATTGTAAGTAAAATAATAAGACGAACGAAAATAAAGTAGAGAGAGCTAATAATTCCAAATATCAATCTTCCGACAACGTGTACAAATTTAAAAACAGTAGGTAAATTTAACGAAACCTTGCATCATTTTCACTTTTATAATTAATCAATTAAATAAATAAGTAGTTGCTCGTACACCGCATCTACATCTTTCATAATTATTATAATAATAATAAGAATAATAATGAATAGTTTTCGAGTTATTACAAATACTCTAAAAAAAAAAAAAAATTTCACACCGATCGATGCATACAGACATACAATTTGTATGCGCACACGAGGTAATTACCTTATTATCTCTGTTCATGTAGCGAATGAAAATCATAATAATAATAATAATAATAATAATAATAGTAATAATAATTCCTATCGAACATCGCATTTTAATTTATAACTTGTACAATATGATACACCTACACCTGTGTATACCTATTCATATACTACATATATAATATATATACATTTTTCACTTAAAAAATAATACATTATATCGGTTATACATCGTCGATATTGTTATCGTTATCGTAATTAAAATACGTATAAAAAATTGTTTAAAATAAGAACGAGAAACTGTACAAGATTGAAAAAAAGAAGAAAGAAAAACTCCAATGAACGAAGAAAAAAAACAGGATATGTAATATACAGTAGGCATTTACAGTTATATGGTACGAAGTCGATCCTGCCTGCCGACTGTAATACATACTTATATTTTTACACGTAGCATGAGAATAATAATGATAATGATAACAATAGTGACAATATATATACCCACAGATATAATGCAAATGTTATATTTATGTATATATCATATAATTTGATAGCAATCTATAGATTAATTTCAAGAATTAAAAGCCCTGTTTGTCCAAAAAGAGAAGAAAAAAAAAAAAATGAAGAAAATTCTCGTATTGTCAGCTTACTCTCTTTTGCCCCCTGCCCCCCTCCCCCCCTGTTCTATTCTCTATATTCAGTACTTCACTTAATATTTTTCTTATTGTTATTGTTTTTGTTGTTTTGTTGTTTTTTTTTTGTTTTTTTTAATTATTCATTATTTTCTTTTACTTTTACTCAGTAATGTATATAGTATAGGTATACCTAATATACATACAATAGTATTGTTGTATCGATGAACGAGAGAATGACGAATCATCATTACATATCAAGTATATTAATAATAATGACAATAATGATAACAATAATTATTAATTCTTATGATAAAAATAATTTTAATAATTACAAATAACATATAACTAACTAATAATCGAAAGAGAACCAGCCTCCCGCGTTATTTGCATAGAAATACGCATTATAATATTACCAATGTATGTGTGACAAATATACCTATATGATATTGTACAATTATTTTCTAAAGTGACGAAAAAAAAAAAAAAAAGTCTAAGAAAAAACGAAACTGGTATGATAAAAAAAAAAAAAAAAGAATCATCATCCCCCCATTCCTACATCTCATTTACTCGATTATATAAACTACTGCTTCTTCACCCTGTTATGTAATTTGTTATACAGGGTACACGCCAGAATCGTTATCTATATCCTTTTACTTTTATCAATTGTAATAATTATTATAATAATTATTATTGTTAAGGTTAACGAATCGATGAATGGATAAGAATATTATTGTTGTTATTATTATTGTTATTGTTATTGTTATCATTACTAGATATATTTAAGGTTGTATGTTATTTAAGAGTAAAACTAATAGGACTCGTTTGGCTGGGGCTACGGTGAAGGTGCGCTGTCGGATAAAAGTTCACTGGGTGTTCCATCGCTCGAATTAACGGAAAATGCCCTTGTCGTCGGCGGTCTACGTTGACGCAGAATCGCTGGGTCGAAATTTGGATGCCTCTTGGCGTGTTTGCTGAAACGAATATCGATTGTTATTATTATTATCGTTGTCGCCTTGCTGTTGTTGTTGCTGATGTCGTTGTTTTTGTTTTTGTTATTACCTCAGATGATCGCTGCGCATGAATTTTTTGTTGCAAACAGGACAGGCGAAATTTTTTTCACCGGTGTGAGTTCTCGTGTGTCTCGCTAGTTCGTCGCTCCTCGCAAACCTCTTTCCACATCCGGACCAACTGCACGGAAAAGGTCGTTCACCTGAGCAGAAAAAAAAACAAAATTATACAATTAATTTAATTATAACGATAATTAATTATGCGGTTATCTTTAACGGTCGATCGATTAATTTTAGTAGTTAATTCGATCAAAATATTTCTTATGTATTATAAGTATATATGTTTAAATGAACGAATGTATACATTATAAAGACTATAGTAAAAAATAAGCGAGTAGGCGTCGCGACGACGACGTCGGGATTTTTATATTTGAAACAATAAACAACGTGAAATTATCCATAACGAAAGAATCGTATGGGTATTCGTATAGTTATAAACAGATTAAAATTTCAAATCGTCGTCAGAGTCAAATGATCTATTCAAAAATAGATAAACAAATAAATAAATAAATCGTCAACCGGTAGACTTCGTCTGTTAGTTTTTCTTTCTTTTTTTCTGTTTCTTTTTTCTAACTCTCCGGAATATTTATTATTCGAATATAAGAAACTCTTAATATATACGGAGATTGGAAAAAAAGTTTTCAGGAGAATGTTGATAGAAAAAAAAAAAAATGTCGCCGTGCAGTAGTGCGATAATAAAAATCGATCGAGATCGTTTATCGTTTGCAAAATAAATATAGGTATACATGCATAGCATGTAGAATATATATGTATATACAGGGTACGTGATAAACCAATGTGCATTATAACCACGTGACGTAATTATCGGAGACGCCTATTATCGATTAAAACTTACTAGTACGCTATAACCATACATATATATATGTGTATACTGTAATTGTGTGCGATACGTGTGTCGTCATATTTTGCAATAACGGTATGGATACCAACATACTTGAAAAATACAGATATATATAGATATATAGATATGTATAACAGGATGTTCTCTACCACGTTATAAGTATACGCGACAAATCGCGAGGAGTTTGAACTTCAAATACAAAGAATAATGTTTTTCATAAACGTAGGTGTACACTGTTTTCTTTTTTCTTTCTTCGCAAGAAAGAGTGTTCGATTATTTATTCAACATTGTATTGCAAAAAAACTGCGGAGCAACGATGGTCGCGATTTTGTTTCGGGTGAATCCTAAGCAGACGATGGTTGTGTACATGACAACTTTAACGTATAGATACACAGAAGAGATAAAGAAAGCGATAGAACAGGTAAGAAATAAATATAGAGGAGGTAAGCTCGAGTCTTTGTCGGTTCAAGGAAAAACCGGGTTTGTTTTAATACCAAAGAGAGCGGACACAAAGGAGACGACTATACTCCTTGTGAAGAAATATAGCAGATGACAAGCTGACTGGCTAGCTTCGCCGCTCCCGCTGCTGCTGCTGCTGCTGCTGCTGCTGCTGTTCTTTCAAAGAAGGTGAAAATATCAAGCCTGTATACACAAAGCAGCAGACGACGCGCGAAGGCTGCAGCAGCAAAGAAGAGAAGAGAAGAGAGAAACTCCAGCACCTGGTGCTCGCGTACATCCTGACTAAAAAAGAGCTGCTTCCTTCGAATCTGCACCTTACAAAAACATAACCCATCGAAAATAATTTCGCGAAAGTAAAGGAAGGTGAGAAAAGAAAAAGAATTCGATAGTAAAGGATGATGAAATAATGCGATTGAATTATGCCCAGTGTTTGTAATTTGTTTATTTCTATTTCTGTTTTTTCATCCTCCTTATTTCGCGCCTTCGCGCAGGGGTTGTACGTACGTACTTTTTGCTCACTGCTATATGTACTTTATACCTGTGCAGAGTACGAAGTAGAAAAGCAGCGGCAACATGAGGAGTTTCTCGGATGGAGCGAAGCGAAGAAAGGAAGGAATATAAGGACGTGCGGGCGGTGGGTTCGGTTTGTCTGTATGAAAATTTTATAACGAGAGTGACAAAGAGGAGTAAATATATAAAAGAGGCAGAGACCGAGCGGGTTTAACGCACTCGGACAAGGAGAGACGAAGTTCCCGCTGCCGCTGCTTCGCTACGTGCCGACCAAACGAGCGTATTCCAATCCGATTATTTCCATCAACATCGCAGTTCTCACACCGTAAAACAATTCGGCATTCGAAGGACGTCTCATGTAATTCCACCCCGTTATCGGGGAACCGAAAACAAATTAACAAATTGATTAAAAATCACCGAAATTGCCATTCAAACTTGAGAGGGGAAGTTTCTACTTTTCCTTTGAAATTTTTTAGCATTTTCAAATAAAAATTCATCCAGATGGTAAAATGATTGAATTTTTTTGTACACGACCGATCGGGTCGAGCGGATAAAGATAGATATATACCTAATTCATCTATATACTTAAATAATTATACATAACAGACAAGTGCCCGACATTCCAAGGATATCGTCTTTTGTTATAGGTACAATTTTTCTTTTTTTGTATACCTATAATAGAACTACAAGGTGTAGAAAAATGTAATTCATTTCCTGGTTCCCGTATCGTGGTTATAAACGAGTGTATAGATAAAAATTAAAATATACAAAGCTATCGTATTCCTCGTGATAATCGGCGAAGCGTCTGTTAATACGATAATATCGGCGTGTTGGTCGTTGGCGCGTTGCACAGGATAGCGCTGGGTATAGTTTGTCGAATTCGTTCAAGCCCGTTCTAATCTTAGTTGTTCTAAAAATGAACGAGAGTAAGTGTCGGTATATACATATTTACCTATACATATGTGCACACCTATGTACCCGAGGTATATACAAAGGAATCTCCATAGATATAGCAAACTCCTCTGTCACGCGCTCTCTCAGCTGTAGGTCAATGCACACACTTTGGCCTAACGTTCGAACAAAACGAAAAAAAGTTCGAAACAAAAAAGAAAAACGGAGCGGGCAAATTGCGAAACCAAAACTCTTCTCCCGCGCGCGCGCGCATCTCAATGATCATCTATGCAAGTGTAATAATAGGTGTGTAATTCTTTTTCGTGGTTTTTTTTCCTTCCATTATTCAACCGGAACTCATAGGCCACGTGGGATGAAAAATTGGAGGTCAGTTTTTCGAGTAGTTTAATAGAATTCTCTTTTCTTTTACTACAGAGTAACAATAATGATAATGATAATAATAATAATTACGATCGATTACCGCATCGACGATATCTGTACTTAAGCTGCAGACAAAACTAATTTCCAGCGTGAAGATGAAATTTTGTTAATCGTTTCAAGATACGTACCTATAATGTATGTTATTATACATATCGGAGGAGATAAAGACACGATTGTGTCATTATTATCGTCGTAGTAATCGATAAATGTATTCGAAAATAGATACGTGTTAGATATATAGGGTGTTGTACGTAGAACTAATCGTCACAGGTCTCTGTACGATTACGTGGTAAAATAGATATATATATAATATTCTTTTTTTTTTTAACTTTTTCTCTTTCTCTTTCATTCAGAAGATCGAAATCATGAATCTTGATCATAATTTCTAATCACCAATAGTTCAAGTTCCATTTATTACTCAGCAATATTTTTTACGACGATAATGTTAAGTAACCGAATAAAATAACACCAAATGTTAGAAATAATGAAACAATTGCAACGCGCATAGGAGTGAACGTAGGCACATATTTTTCTTCTGTCGATGCACAATATAATAACAATAAAAAGAAAAGAAAAAGAAAAAAGTATTCTCAAAAGATGTGCTAACAGGGTAAGAAAAGAGAACGGTGATTTACTGTGTATGTATGTATAGTATATTGCATGTACAAATACGCATAACTAACATATAACAAACAATTAGAGGAAGTTAATTAGCCTGTGGCAACAGAAATAGTTACCAATTAGCATATTTTATATAGATAATAAATACACGTATACCATATGTGTATCACGTATTTGAAATAATATAATAGAAGAGCAAAACTATAATACAGGAGAGAAAAGAAGAAAAAAGAAGGAAATAAAAGACAATCGGATGATGGAAAATGGAGTTTATCTCTGAAGAGTATTATGATAATCTCTAACGTGCATATGACCTGCGCAACTCGCAATAATATGTGGCTCATCACATATTTATAATACATATATAATATATGCATATATAGCGTTGTGAAATAAAATTACGTCTATAATTTCTATATATGTATATGGTATATGTACATACCAGGTATATGGTATACATATAAGTGTTTTATTTTCAGATAGGAATTGGATCATGAATTCTGCGCTAGATACTAATTGCAAGTGGACGACCGTGTATATATAATGACGTTATTTACAGTGCGTTTTTCTTCGCTAAATTCCGCGCACGTGGTGTAATCGATACGCATAGGATTTTGTTTGCACGGCCGATGGAAAAGATCAGGATAATTTTTTCAGTTTCCTCCGGCTCACAACATAATTCCTTTGGATATATTTTCCTCACTTTGTATTTCGTCATTGTTGTGCGATGCGATATATATAAGTGATATACCGAAGAAACTCTTAGATTTTATTATATTCCAAAGGGTTTTTTCAAGGACTCTGCACTACACTATATAACATAGTTATGGGAATTATGAACGGACGAACTAAAATTCTGTATATAAAAACTTCCCAATATACTTATTGTCAGTCGCTAAGAATTACTCAGGTACAGGTATATAAATGCACATGCACCTCTGTATTCTCAACTTGTATATAAAAAAAAAACTATATATATATATATACGTAAATACGTTATACATAAGTGTGCGTACATAACATAATATAATGAGAATAGAAAAGGTATACAAAGAAACGGACACGGAGCAGCAGGAGCAGCAGCTGGTTTCCCCTCTTTTTTTGATTTTTTTTTCTTCTTTCTATTTTTCTCGCTTTTCAAAATCTTTGCAGGCTAAACCGAAGAAAGCTCGAATTGTTCGCGGCTGATGTGTGTGTGCGTTGTTATATATGTGAAACAAAAAAAAAAAAAATTTTCATCAATTTGAAATGGATAAATTTTAGCTACTTATTAACTGACGCAGGATATAAGTAAGATTTGGCGTGCAGGTTATAATACAGTTTAGAATTTCGTCGCCCGTCACTTCGGTTTTAAGTTCAACTTTGCTTCGCTTTTGGTTGGCCGTTAGTAGGATATTACCGGATGCTGGTTGGCGATCCCTGACAAGTAGTTTAATAAGCGTCATTCGCCTCCCTATACTACAACGTATAAATCGTAACCCTTTCGGTTTAGCAACAACGCACGTGGTTACGTGTAGGTCCAGATATATAACGTAGTTCATCCAGCGGCAGAAGAAGCAGAAATACAGGCGTTGCCTGGATCAAACCGGCTACATTTGCGATCCATAGGTAATGTTCAGTATATAGGTATATACCCCATACACATACACATATGTACAACAAAGATTTCTGTAACAATTTTTACAAATATGGTTATACGAATATAACCCGTACAAGCGACGTAGGTGACATAAGAAATATGCAAATATCTACATATGGGCAAAACAAACATACAAAAAAAAGGGCGGACTTTGACACATAAAAAGGAGTTTCAGAATTTTACAACATCTGCCATACCGATAATGATAATCATAATCATAATAATAATAATAATAAACTCTGGAGCAAAAGTCCAGATTTATATCGCTCGATCAAAGTATACTACACATATAGGTTAAAATAAATAAAAATTCAGATAGGTTTTTTTTTTTCGAAAAATTCGCGGCTACGAATGCAATAAAAAGATACCGATATATAGATGTGTAAAATATCGATTTCTGTCACAGTCCATTGATCATCTATCTATAGGTATAATATAATAAAATATTTGTTCGCTCGTGCCATATATGAATCTATAATAATAATAATAATAACAACCGACACACGACCAACCGTATCGAGTTTTATAAACTATAGTAAATATATAGTGTATATACATGTACCGATGTATGAAATCGATGTACATACGGTTTTGAAACAATTTTTCTTTACTTTTTTTAATTCTTTTTCTCTCTCTCTCTTCGAACCGATGAGTCTGTATAAAAAATACATACACGCACACACGTTACGATATACCATACATATATGTATAGGAAGAAGACCGGTTTTCGAAGAACAGGTTTTCCCGAAAAAAGAACATTTTTTTTCCTTTTCACAAAAAATAATTACACACATACGTATGCGGATATTATAATAAGTGCATAAAGAGAGAAATCTCTGTTAAAAAAAAGGGTCGTATTTGACTCTTAGATATCATTTTTATATTATAAAGCCAAACCTCGTGTTTCCTGTACAATTATAGAAAAAGTTATCCATAAAGAAGGAGGATACGGTAGGCGAGGTTGCGGTTCCGTGAATAATTTAAGTTTAATTAAATGAAGGAAGTGAGAAACAAATCTTAGCAAAAATAAAGAAAATAAAATAAAATAAAGTGAAATAAAAATGAAAAGGAGATAAATAAAAATATATATAGTCCATCGAGTTGAAAAACGAGCACGTGCTACCGCCGAGCTGCTGCTGGTGCTATTGTAACGGTTTATATTATAATTTTCTACACGGTTGATCGTGCGAGATATGTTGTGTGATGCAGATTAGGTTAAACTTGACCTCGTGCCCTGTGGCCCCGCGAGCGTTAAGCTGGTATAATATGATTCAACGTAGTATATGTCTACGTATACGTTTGTTCATTATTCGAAACGCGGTCTGTTGTGTGCCGCTGCTCTGTGTCTCCACACACTTTCTGCACTACATTCATTATACACATGTAGAGGTGTATGCAAAGTTTTTAAAACCGTGCGAAATTATAGGCATACGATATCTGCAGTCATTCGCACACTGCTTTTCTTTTCTTTCTTTCAATTCTCGCTGCAGGTTCGACGTATCAAATTTGTGTAATCACAAGTATAATAAATACACTTTCATATACATATATACCTATATATAGCGAGCGAAGGTTGAGTGATGGAAAAAAAGGAAAAAACAAAAACAAAAAATTAATAAATTATAAGTTTATAACCTCGTCGTCTGGAATATTCAAATGTTACAGTAGGTATTTATAATCCATGTACGAAACGCGATAACGATGACGACGATGACACCAGTTTTCTTTCGAAAAATTATTGTTGTTACACCCGATCGTTACGTGCAATCGATTATATAATTAAAAACAAAATTAACCGCCAGAGGGATTTTTACATTTTCTAATATCGATTAATTTTTCCCCTATTATACTGTATAGACTATTTTATTCTAGTTTCCATATATAGCACCTATATACATGTATGTTATGTGTATAAAATTTTAATGATATCCACGTCCATTCTATATGCATGTACGATAAGCTATCTAAAACGGATATATTATATTTCACAGTAGCTTCTTTTTTCTTTTTTCTTTTTTTTTTCTCCTTGTAAATATCACAAATGTAAACATAAAACGATCGATCGCCCAGCATGCATCGATATATTAGAACCTTGTTCTTTTTTCTTTGTTTGTTTTTTTTTTTTTTTTCAAAGGCGACGATTAAATATTTTTTTTTTATATGTATATGGATATGTATAAGCATTATATGCATCGTGAGAATAAAAATGAAATTCGAAAACGTATTTGAGAAAATTTTATCGATGACAAATTAATTGTAAATATTTAATTCCTCGACTCTAATTCGATATGTGTAGATTTTGGTGGAAAACAAAATTGAAAAATGGGGGTGAAAAGAAAGAAAGAAAAATTGCGCACGATGACGTGACATGGTATTGCGCATTTTCTGATGTACATTCCAGATATGAAAATACACCTCGTACGGTATACAGAGCGAAGGGCGAAAGTAGTAGTCGAGGGTCGAACGTGGGCGTGGTCCTATAATCGATTTCGAGTCTCAACGTGTAGGTATGATATACCTATACGCGTATAGGTAGGAACCTCGTCGGCAACCCCGAGATTATCGAATGAACAAACGTCCGACACAACAACGAGCTAGTTATGCTATTTTAACTATTCATAACATCCCCCTCAAAACTATAAATAATATGTGTTCCGCTATACATATCGCTTATTATATAGGTAATCCGATACGCACCTAGAATTTTCCTTCCTTCTTTCTTTTCTTTTCCATTCTATTCTATTCTAATCTTTGTTTTTTCATTCGTCCACGTCTCACCTACTTCATCGAAAGGGGTATGATAATTCCGATGTACGAGAATATAAATCCAAACTTATATTTTCTGATATTAAAATTATGCGATTATATAATTCGAACAATTGAATATTCCTCGATCGCAAATACATTGTGTATTCTTTTATTTTATTCTAACTTCGTTCCATAATAATAAGAATATAAATATAATAATAATAAGAGGCAAATTTTTTTCACATTTTTTTTTTTCTCTCAAACCAACGTGGCTGTTTGGGAAATCAGGGAACATGTGCAGCAGCAGCAGCAGCAGCCAGTGAGAATATATGTATACATATATGTATGTATATATATATAGGTATGTACATGGAGGCGGATATGAAACATGTGGTCAGCCGCGGGAAACGCGAAATGTCGCCGTTCGTCTCTTTTTCTCTGCGATATTCACACACTGTACAGAATAATTATTATATTTTACATACCGTATTGTTCCGAATATAAGACGACCCCGAGTATAAGTCGAGTCCCATTTTTAAGGCTAGATTCGAGGAATTTTTCAGGAACACCGAATACAAGACGAATTCATATCGGATGAATTTTTCATCAAATTATTCCAGTTTTTCATGAAATTGACAACGGGATGATTGATATTGAAAGCTAGAATATCAACATGTTTCATACAAGTACAACAGAAACGCGAGAAATAATGAGAAATAAGTGATATATTATGAGTCAGTACTTAAGACCAATCAGTTGTCGTCGAAGTCTTCTTCATAAGGAAAAATGGTTCCTTATTTCACCTGGCTCAACGTTTGCCAAACGATTGCGAAGAGCAACTCGTGGCATATGGAAAATATATCCCGAAAATAAGTCGACCCCGCGTATAAGTCGAGTTAGATTTTTGGAGGTCCTGATTAGGTAAAAAAACCTCGACTTATATTCGGAACAATACGGTATATAGAAATATATTCCGCAGCGCGAATATAAAATACCGCTCCGTGATATACATGTATAAAATAAATAAACAAGTATCTAAATAAATATAAACGGAACAATGAAAATTTTCAATCAAAACTAGTTTATTCTATTTTTTTTCTTTTGTAATTATTTAAGTGCACCTTTTCTACCTTTTTTAGTTACAGGCTAATTCATTAAGTCTGACGCAATTCTCGTCTCTAAAAGAAACGACGATCGGTGTCACTGCAGAGTCATGACGGTAGAAAAATGCAGAGGAGGAAGCTTAGAGGGAGAAGAAGAAGATGAAGAAACAGGGGGATCGGTTATATGTATGTTCAGATACAGCAGCATCAGGAAGCGGATAACCGAGGTAGAGAGGTGAAGGACTTTTATCTCTCGGATTAACCGACGGACTGGAACTAGAGGGGATTTCTCTATCTAGTCTCGTGTACGGCGAACAGACGGCGTAGATCTCACAGATTTTTAATCCTTCTTTTTTTTTTTCTTTTCGTTCCCTTTTTTTTCTGTTTCGCTTCTGACCATGACGTCGTGTATTATAATATTCGAGTACGTATCTATGTCACGTATGTATACTACTAATGGTAAAAGAAAAAAATTTATATGCACATAACATTTATATTATACCGTATATATATACCTTGTACTCATAAATTGCAAATCCTAAAAAGATAGGAATAGAAAAAAAAAGACGACGATATGATAAATGAATAAATCTTGTATTATATCTAACCTGTATGCGTCCTGAGGTGTGCCTTGAGGTGTGAACTTTTTCCATAAACTTTATCGCATCCCGAATAGTAGCACTTGTGTGTTTTCCTTATGTTGTTGTTGATCAACGAAGATCTTTGATTATTGTTCGATGATGAGGAGGTGGTCTTGGAACGATTCTTCGATCTTCTTCTACCCAGGGTTCTGCACCTCCCAGGGAGCGGTTTTCCCCTAATTTTATTTTGGTCGTTGACAAAATCCGGGAGCTCCTCAACCGTGGGTATATCATCCTCCATTTCGATGTCCTCGTCTTCCTCATCCTCCTCTTCGTCCTCGTACTCGTCGATATCCTGATCCCGATCCTGATCCCGTTCTCCCGTCACCCGGTCTCTTAATAATCGTATTTTTTGCTCACAATCGACTCCGCCCGCACTGTCGGTGGCGTGATCCTTGAATATTATTATTTTATCAACGATTTCCTCCTCCTCCTCTTCTTCCAACGGCACTTCCGGTACCGGTTCCTGTTTTATCCTTGTAAGATCCGTCAGTATTCTTGCCACCATGTACAAAGAATTCGAACCTTCGGATCCCGGGGGATTCGATTGCGTCGCTGTTGTTATGGGGGGCGTTTCCTCGTATTTATTTTCATCGCTTGCTTCTTCGATATCAATTTTATCCTCTTCCTCCTCCTCGTCGTCGTGGTCGTTGTTCTTCCGATCCTTCTTCACGGATGACAATATAATTTCGACGTTCGGAAGCGCTTCGACAACAACACCGGGACTTGTGTTGTCCATAAAATTTTTATGCAATTGAGAGTAACGGGCGGATGACAAATCGAGGGGCAAAGGAGACGTCGACCAGTTATGGTCCTTGGCGTGTGACATCGCCAAAAGACACTGAGCGGCGAAATTTATATCCTCTTGAAGGTCCAACGGTTGCCCAGTGTTATACATCTTCCTCACGCTTTTTATCTTTATTTTATTTTATCAATAAATAATTCACAAGAATCTTCTTTGTTTTTTCTAACCGATAATATTCACTGGTTATTATACCGCGATACGTTCACTTTCAAACCATCAAACCACCAATATCGGTGAAAATTCAAAAAATAAAACCAAAAATAATTCAAACTCCACTTACGTTTTATATCGCGATTCGAACGACAAAAGACGTTGGGCCGAACGATAAGACGATAATAAGAGGAAAAAACTTAAATCAAAGAGAAAAAAAATTCAACGACCGGAGTGCAGTGGAAAAAAAAAAGAAGCACCACGCGACGTCGCGACGCCTGGTCATTCGGCAGGACGACCCGCCTCTTCGAAGCGCTGGGCAAAGACTGACGAGAACCAAAGAGAAATGACGCACTCCGGATCGCGCGCCTTCCCCCACCCCTGTTATTTTCTCCTTGTCAAGCAAAAGCTGCTTGACGACGAACGCCCATGTGCTCTCATGGCGACGCCGACGCTTTTCACCCACGCTTTAAATTATATGCAGGTTAGAACCGTCCAGAACTTTAAAAATTTAAGAATTGTCAACTACGAAACCGAGTTGGAATACTCCGGTTCAATGCGTTCCATAATCTTACTTAGATAAAAGAAACTCCAAAGAATTAAACTAGAAAAAAACTTTTCCAAACATTTCTACGATCTGAAGCATCGCGAAGTATATCATATGTTTTTTAATTTTAGAAAAATAGTTTATGGATATTATAATTCATTATTAAAGGGATAACAGTTATAATACTTTGAATGCGTCACGGGCTTAAGTTTTCTACACAACTATAATTGCGACAATTGTTTGTT
Organism: Athalia cordata; assembly: GCA_963932425.1. Classification (NCBI taxonomy): domain Eukaryota; kingdom Metazoa; phylum Arthropoda; class Insecta; order Hymenoptera; family Athaliidae; genus Athalia; species Athalia cordata. The sequence continues at coordinate 64,402,976 of OZ010625.1, forward strand.
TTTTTTAATTTTTTTATTTTTATTATCTATAGCATGGATGAGATTATAATATTGTTTCTTTTCCCGCTCGTATTTGCGTACATTATACATGTATATGAATATATATATATATTTATATAATTCGTATATCACATGATATTATTATTATTATTATTATTATCATTATTATTATTATTATGCGGGTGTTTTCATACGTAATCGTATATTATTTGTCTATAATCTATGTAAGAATTTGTTAATAAGAAGCACTTAATTATTATTAATAATAATATTATGTACGGCATAAATTATTATGGCAGCTTAAAAATCGTATTTTATTTATATATATTATTATTATTATATTTTATACGCATATATAGGTGTGTATGGCATTTATGATTTACTAAACTATATTTTTTATAATAATGTTATTAAATAATAAAACCGACTGAAAGCTATTATAATAACATATTATAGTATAGTGCAGGATAATATGTATGTATATAATATACTATATATATTAAATTATATATACATATAGTCGTACATATATATTTTATATAAATAAAATTAATATCAATAAAAATTCGCATAATTTAAATATATCGTTCGTTACTCTTCTTTTTTTTTTCCTTTGATTTGTTTTTTTTTTTTTTAATTTTTCTTTTGCGTAAATTCTATTTCACACTATTTTTCATATTAAATTTTACTTATTATCGTACGATGTCCTATGTAAAATCATAAAATTACATCGCTTCTTTACCACATATTTTTACTAATTGTAAGTAGTGGCTGCTGCAGTTCGAATAAAATTACTGTGCGGACATGAGAGGAAAAAAAAATACAATAAATGGCAGTGTAGTATTGTAAGTTGTATAAAATATATGGAATCTGATTAATTATTACGTATATAAATAGAATTCATTTAAAACTTAATTTAATTGGACCGATTCAAAGTGATGATAATTCGAACTACAACTGTTTAGGCATTGTATTTTTTTGTTCTGTTGATTTTTTTTTTGTTTTTTTATACATGTAAGAAGACGTAGAATTGAATCGTAATTTATGTATCGTGATAACTGTAAGTATTTCTGTTTTATGTAATATATATTTAATTAATATAGGACTACTTGGTGACTATAAGGTGTACCCTAAAGGTAAGAGGTTTTTCCCATATCTCGTTCTCCGCACTATAATTATTATTGTTGTAATTGTCACTACTAGATGATGAATTTGTTGAGGGACGACCGTGAATTTCTACCATAAATTTACCACCGGTTTTCATACGTCTTCTGAAATGTAACGCCCATACGCCGTGTCTTTTTACCATTTCGAATAAATTATTATCGTTGCCACGAACTACCGTGTACTCGATGTCCTTGTGCTGGAAATTAGAAGGAAATTATCAAAATAATTGGAATTCGGTGATTGATAAGTTTCTGTATGAACTACAAATTTTTGTAATCAATCTATACGCACCTTAACGGCAGGTTGGAGTTTTATTATCCTCATACGGTGTTTGGTCTGCTGAAGACTGATTTTTAAAACATGTTCCTCTCCGTGATGATGTCGTTTTACTTTGCGAGATCCATGCTTCTTTGCGAAAGTTTTACTAGTTCCAATTTTTCCTATCAATTCCTGTAATTCCGCTGTTCCATTCTGCCGATTAACCGTTGATGATCTTCCTCTAGCTCCTCTTCTTTGCCTTCCTCCGCCGTGCGCATTTAACTAGATAAAATAACAATGTTTTTTTCAATTACTGAAGAATATTCCACGAAAATATACGGCATGCGCACGATGTCAAATAATTCATACCTTGCAGGAGAAGCATCCTTCTGTCGATATGATCTTGTCGTCGGCCGGTGGAATGTGATATGGATCGGGATTTATCGGATACGTTGGAACGTTTCCTATATCATCGCCGTAACCGGAACCCGGAGCGAGCGGATTTATCGTGGAGAGACAGTGTCCCTGAAAAAAGCAAGTGAAGAATTGTAGCGAAGAAGAACGTTGAAATAGACTACAGAGAAATCGGTGTGAATAATTATACCTGTCCAATTTTTTGGTATCCCGTTGGACAACCGCAAGTGAATCCATTAATGCCACTCGGAGTGCATCCGAAGGAACAGGGACTTCCGGCGCAACCAGCGCTGACCTTGAGGACGTAAGTCAAGGTTAATATTACAAGTATCAAAAACCTGAAGTACTCTGGATATAATCTTATTACCTGAACACATATTTGCATGTTATTGTCGAACTGGTAACCGTCGGGACAACCACAACGGTAACTACCCATTGTATTTATACAGGTATTTCCTCCGCAGGGAGAAGTGTTGCACTCATTTTCATCGATGCATTGATTGTAGTAGAGATGCTGAACGAAACCGTCGGGACATCCGCATCGGTAACTGCCCATTAGATTCTATAAGTTGAAAAAAAAGTGATCATATTGGTCGGTCGCGCCTGATTGTATCTTTTTACTGTACCTGACAACCGTGTTCGCAACTGGAATCGTCAGAGCATTCATTGGTGTCGGTGCAGAAAGTGCCAGTTTGATCGAGTTTGAAACCTCTGGGGCAAACACACCTGAAACTTCCTAAAGTATTTAAGCAGGTGCCGGGTTTCGGGCAGGTGCCAGGTATATCGGTGCACTCGTCGATGTCTGTAAGAAATTATCAATGATTGTAATTTTGAAATCTTACTCAGGATTTCACGTGAAAATCGAAGATGAATATCCTATCTTCTATTTTACCATGGCAATTGTCTCCGTGCTGAGTGTAACCCTCTCTACAGCCGCACGCGTAACTTCCTTGTGTATTTATGCATTCTTGTTGACAGAGGTGATTTCCGGTGGCACATTCGTCAAGGTCGCGGCAATTCACACCGTCGGGATTCAAAATAAATCCAACTGGACACGAGCAGATAAAACCTCCGTCTGTATTCTGGCAGTTGTATTTGCACGGTTTCACGCTGAGTTCACACTCGTTTATATCTGCATAAGAAACAAAAAAGAGAAAAATGAGGTTACGGCCGATTTTTCAATACAGCCAATTAAAATATTTGTGTTTTCTTAAAAACGTTCTTACCTATGCAGTGAGTCCCGGATTTGTCGGGCTTGTATCCCTTGTTACAAATGCATCTGTAGGAACCGAGAGTGTTGATGCACATACCGTTTCTGCACAGATCTGGGATAGTTTTGCACTCGTCGATGTCTAAGATGTGAAAAAAAGAATGAAATAATGAGTCGAGCTCTGGAGGATTTCGGAGGATAATTTTTCGGGGATAATGATTATTACAATACCTTGACCGTCTACCGAGTAGCCTTTTTCGAGACAGAGCTCTTTATAATCCTCGGATTCACGGTGTGGGCATATTTCACAGTGAGAACCCCATGCCGCTCCCATTGTACAGCAACAATCTGCTTTGGTTACTACTAGCTGACCAAAATTACGAGTCGTACAACGACCGCCGATTGTTTGTTGGAAGCAGAAGCCCTGTCTTCGATCTGTTGAGGAAAATAAAATTAAAGTAATGAAAATCTGTAAATTTTGAATAATTTATACACAAAAATACACCTACCGATACAGGATTTTCCATCCTGGCTTGTTTCAAATCCTTCGTAACAGTCGCAGCGATAACCACCGTCGTTGTTTCGACAGATGCCGTGTCTGCACAGTCCAGAATTAATGGAACATTCATTTATATCTTTACACTCGTCGCCGATACCGATTTGCTGATATCCAGGTGGACAAATACACATGAAAGTTCCTATGAGATTCTTGCACTGGAATCTACACTGGTTCGCCGGCGTCGTGCACTCGTCAACGTCTGAAGTTAAGAAGAAAAAAAAGTAAAAGATGAATGAATTGCATCGATAAGCGGGGTTGAAAATTTTTCCCGTTACGAAATTCTTACCTATACAGTGGCGACCGTCAGTAGCCAGTGCGTACCCGTAGGGGCAAATGCACCTGAAGGATCCTGGGACATTGTGACACCTAAACGCACACTGAGTACCAAGTTCCTGGCACTCGTTTATGTCCTCGCATACCTGATTAGGACCCGGTGTGAATCCTTCGTTACACGAACACTCGAAACCCCCGTCAACGTTCGAGCAAGTACCGTTGCCGCAGATATTTTGAACATTCAGACACTCGTTATCGTCGATGCATTTTCTTCCGGTTGAATCAAGGACGTAACCTGGCGCGCATTCGCACCTGAATGAACCGTCTGTATTTATGCATTCTCCCCCGACACAGGCGTCGAGCATAAAGAGACACTCGTTAAGATCAACGCCATAGTCATCGCGGCCAGGACCCTCGGGACAGAGTTTCGAAAACTCTTCTGGAAATGCAGAATTCATCGTGAATCAAATACTTGATCGTTTAATTAGTCGAAAAAACAAAACTAACCGCTTCCTTTCGCGGGGCATTGTTCGCAGTATCGACCCCAGGCCATTCCCATTGTACAACAGCAACGTTTTCTCGTTATTCCTCCCTCTCTGGGAGCAAGACATTGTCCTCTTCTATAATTATCGTAGCATTGTTCCTCTCTAACGTCTACGCATTTTACCGAGTCGATTTTCTGGCTCAATTTGTAGCCAACGGGACACTCGCATATCACACCACCTTCCGTATTTATGCATCTACCATTCTCGCAGAAATCTTCACTTTCCGAGCATTCGTCGACGTCTGTAAAAGCGACATTGTGGAGGTGGGTTTCTATTGGGGTCATAATTCAAGAGAATTTCGGTCACTAATACAAACCTAGACATCTCTTCTTGGTGTGGTCAAGTTCGTATCCCGGAGGACAGGTGCAGATGTAAGAACCCATCAAGTTTTGGCACTTCCCTGGAGCGGGACATAAACCGGATACCTGAAATCAAAAGAATTTTATTTTTCTCGCCCCTGCATTTGACGCATTTTTATTTTTCTTTCATCTGAACTCCTAAGGTTTCTACCTCCTGACACTCGTCGATGTCTCTGCAATGCTGACGATCCTGTGCAAGTACGTAACCATCGGCACATTCGCAATTGAAAGACCCGATGGTATTTCTGCATCTTCCATTCCGACATAGGAACGGCATAATTCTGCACTCATCGATGTCTGATTTGGAAGATAAAAACATCGTTAATATTTTCATCTTCACGAAGAATCGAATTTCGACTCACCGACGCAGTCGTGGTTGGGACTAAGTTTGAATCCTTCGTAACAGAAGCACTTGTAAGTCCCGACGGTGTTGATGCAAGTTCCGTTATTACAGACATCAGGATTTCTTTGACACTCGTCGATGTCGACGCACGAATCTCTATCTCTCGTCAGATGAAATCCTTGATTACAAACGCACTGAAAACTGCCTTGGAGGTTGTTGCAAATACCGTTACTGCAGATACCGGGTCTTTCGTAACATTCGTCAATATCAACGCAGTGTCTTTGATCAGGACCAAGTTTATAACCAGCTGGACAACGGCATTCGAAATATCCCTGTTGATTTATGCACTGGGCGTTACCAGAGCAGGGATTTGGTATCTGTTGACATTCGTTCTCGTCTATACATTGGTGAGATTCCTCGTTGTAAATGTAACCTTGATCGCATTGGCACTCGAAACTGCCAGGAGTGTTTATACAACGACCGTGAGAGCACATCGTTGGCATTAAAATACACTCGTTTATCTCCTCCGAGGTGTTTGTCATCGGATTTTTTATCTGCCCCGGTACCATGCCGCAAAGGATCTCGTGCTCGCCTTGGAAAAAGAATAAAAATTCACTCATCATCGCGATCATCGTGACAATAAAGTAAGAATAAAGTTAAAGTACTCACGGCTTCTTTCGTGCGGACATTTTTCGCACGGTCTTCCCCAAGCTGCTCCCATCGAGCAACAGCACAACATTCTAGTTTGCGGTTGTTGCATGGGATTTTCACACCTACCAGGTTCGAAAGTCATGTAACAAAAATCTCTCCTCATGTCCACGCACTCCTCTGTTTTTCGGAATTAAGTAATCGTCAGTATCAGTGTAATATCACGGAAAAGAAAAAAACATACCAAACAAAACTCACTTCCTCCAGGCATCGTTTGATAACCATCGGGACATTCGCAGTGATATTTTCCCTGGTCGTTGATGCAATGTCCTACCCCACAAATTGTAGGATGAAGTGCACATTCGTCAACGTCTGGAAAAAATAATAAAATCAATTTCTCTCGACTCATAATTTTCCTCCGATCGTTACTAACCGACGCAGCTGGTTTTCGTATCGTCCAGTTCGAATCCCTCGCTACAAGAGCACATGAAGCTGCCAAATGTGTTCGTGCAGTGACCATTCTGGCATATATTATCGTGTTCTTCGCACTCGTTTATGTCTTCCAAAACGACCGTGATGCTGTTCGGCCTGTATCCTGGCCCACCAGGGCAAAGATCGTCGTATTGTTTGGTTCCTGGAGCGGGGCAAGTTTCGCAACGACTTCCCCAAGCTGATCCAACGCTGCAGCAACACGTAGCTTTTGTAACAGCACTCGACATATCGAATACACACTGAGGTCTGTCACCGTTAAGTTCGTAGCCCGTAAAACAGGCGGAAGCTCTGTTATCTGTGTAAAAGAAATGAAAGATTGCGTGGATTAGAGTAATGTAATTATTTGGCAATGAAGATTATTTTTTTGTTACCTACCAACACAGGCGTTTCCAGCTTCGACTAACTCGTGATTAGGTGGACATTCGCACAGGTATTTTCCTTCGGTATTTATACAACTTCCATACTGACAAGATTGCGGACTATCACATTCGTCTATATCTGTACAATTGCCCCCAGATCCGTCTAGTTTGTAACCGTCATCGCAGTCGCAACGGAACATACCAAATATGTTTTCACATCTTCCGAACACGCATAAATTGGTGAATAACACGCACTCGTCGATATCTATGCAAGCTTGTTCGTTAATTTCGTCAGGATGCATAAAACCCATTTCACATTCACACCGGAAAGAACCCGGGTAATTAAGGCAATGCCCATTTTCGCAAAGCGTTGGATCGTTCGAACATTCATCTATGTCTTTGCAGGAGTAACCATCGCCCCTGAATCCGGCGTCGCAAACGCACTGGAAATGATGAAAAAAAAAGAACGCAGAATTAATTGAGGAAAATTTGCTCGATATTCTAAACATCGATTCGATTAATAATTCATTATTTTTGCCGAACCTTGAACGATCCCTCGGTGTTTATGCACTGAGCATTAGCATCGCATCCGCCATTGTTGGTCAGACATTCATTGATGTCTCTGCATTCGATTCCATTTCCTGCGAATCCTTCCTGACAAGTACAAGCGTACGATCCCTGAGTGTTGTGACAATCGGCAAATTCACTGCAGGTGTAAGCGTCCAGCATGCACTCATCGTCATCGGTACAGCCGGCGCCTTTGTTTTCTGGTTTTACCGAAAATCCATCTTCGCAGCGACAGTTGAACGAACCGATAGTGTTATCGCATTGACCGTAACCGCATATGTGCGGTTGCGTGACGCACTCGTCAACATCTGTAAGGAAAAAAAAAAGAAAATGTTTGATCGGTACGAAAAACACGGGTTTACATGTTATTAGCAAATTATTATTATCATACCTATGCAAGATACCCTGTCTTTTCCCGGCAGCAGCCCGTCTGTGCAGGTGCATACGTAGCTTCCAATCGTATTGGTGCATTTTCCACCGTTACAAATCCTCGGGTTTTCTTTACATTCGTCCACATCGGTGCACGAACGACCGTCGAGGTTGAGAGCGAAGCCGTTGCTGAAAATAGAATAGACGATGTAAAGTAGAAAAAAATAACTCATTATTTAAGATGACTGAAATGTGAATCACCTGCAAGAGCACGAAAAACTGCCAGGAGTGTTCAAACAGACGTCTTCGCATCCTCCGTTCGTCAATGAACACTCGTCGATGTCTTCGCAGTGGGATTTAAGCCCCGTCTGTTTGTAACCCTCATCGCAAACGCACTGATAAGTACCCATCATATTTTCGCAAACACCGTTAGAGCAGATGCCGCTGGTTCTCGAACATTCGTCTATATCCTTACAGGATTCTTTGTCGGGACCAAGTTCGTGTCCCGGTGGGCAAACGCATTTGAAACTACCCTCCGTATTCACACAACTTCCTCCGCGGCATAATCCCGGCGAATTTTCACACTCGTTGATGTCTGGAATTATTAATATTTGAATTTTCTCGCGCTGAGATAAATAATTTTTCATATCACTTGATCAAATCTCACCCATGCAAATCTTCATTATCTCACTACTCTGGTATCCGGGATTACAATCGCATTGGAAATTTCCAGGTGTATTTCTGCATGTACCGTTACCACATACACCGTGCATAATCCCGCACTCGTCGATGTCTGCAAGGGAATAAAAAATGAGGTAAAAACTAAATTATCAAATAAATTCAGAAGAGATAATCTGAAATTATTTTAAGGCCCACCTAAGCATTTTATCCCATTTTCGTCGAGCGCGTATCCCTGATTACACCTGCAGCTGTAACTTCCTATTGTATTTTTGCACCTTCCGTTCAAGCACATGTTCGGAAATTCCGTACACTCGTTTATGTCCAGCTTTTTGTTCGTGATCCCGTTACCTTTGGGGCAGAGTTCGGCCCTCGCTTGCGAGCCTGGCTTCGGACAAACTTCGCATTTATCGTCACCCCATCCCTTTCCGATCGAGCAGCAACAAAGAGTGCGAGAAAACCGCCCTTCGACAGCGTTCGAACATTCTCCATGTCTGAATTCGGTGTAGCAGGTTTCTTTCCTGGTATCGATGCAGGTGGTGTCTGATTGTCGAAGGGGAAAAGAAAAATACAGCGAATTTATTGATTCGGTCCTGCCAAACCTCGCATAATTATTCACTATACTAACGTGTAGCGTCTAGAGTCAGTCCAGGTGGGCATTCGCATCTATAAGAACCCTCGGTATTGACGCAAATTCCTCCGCCCTTGCAGATACCGGAGTTTAATTCGCACTCGTTTACGTCAGCGCATGATTTTCCATCGACCTTCGCGTACCCTATGGAACACTCGCACAAAGAATGATCGCATTCTTCGCATGGACTTCCCCAGGCAAGACCGACCGAACAGCAACATTCGGATTTCAAAGCCAGACGAGGAAGATTATTCTCACAACGACCGTGCACGACTTTTGTCCAGCACGATCCTTTTCTGTTATCTGAAAGATTCAACACAGAGATGAATGTTACTGCGAAATGTAGTTATTTTATTGATAATCGTAAGCTGCTCACCTATGCAGATGTGTCCGGTGTTGTCTAAAATGTAACCAGGCTCACATTCGCATTCGTAAGATCCTTGGTTGTTGATACAAACACCATTGAAACAGGCGTCTGGTCCAAGATCCTGACACTCGTCTACATCCTCGCACATTTGATTGATGACGTTTAGTCGAGTTCCAGTTGGACAGATGCACTGGAAAGCACAGTTTGTACGTATGGGTAATTGTTAGGTAAACGGTGTGGCGGTTAAAAGATATTATTCATCAAGTTTTTAAGATTTTAATACCTGAAAACTTCCGGGTGTATTTTTGCACTGTCCACCGCTGCATAGATTTTCCTCTAAAGCGCACTCGTTTATATCCGTGCATAATTTACCAGCCGCGTCAACTTCGTATCCGGTATCACAAATGCATCTGTGTGTTCCCATAAGATTTTCGCATCCACCGTTCACGCAGATATTCGGATTCTGCGCGCACTCGTTGATGTCTAATCAGAGGCATCGTTTCCAAGGTAAAAATCCGCGGCGGAATAAACCTTACAATAAAACTTACCGTCTCCGTTATACGTCATTCCCGGTCCATGAGGACATAACGCGTCGAATTCCGTTGTGTTTGGGGCTGGGCAAGCCTGGCAATTACTTCCCCACGCCATAGGCCGACCGAGAATAACAGTGCAGCAACAACAACTTGACCTTGTCACCGCCGTCGACGTTGGATTTGAACATTGCCCGTCCCGGTACTGCGAGTAACACAAATCGCTCCTTGTATCTGCACAGGGATAACGATAAGATCGTTTTACTTTCGGGTCAAACTGTCGGGGAATTGGGGCTGGAATTTCGAATACCCACCGAGACAGGATCTTCCGTCTGGACCTAAATTAAAACCGAGGTGACATTCGCACCTAAAACTACCCTGGTTGTTAACGCACCTTCCATTGTGACAGGGAGAACTCTGGCACTCGTCGATATCTGGAATGAAAAACATCATTGTGATAAGTTTTCGATTCGATTAAGTTTTTTAAATTTTTTTAGTCGATCGTACCTATGCAATGCTTGTGATCAGGTCCCAATCTGAATCCCGGATCGCAAACACACTTGAACGATCCTTCCATGTTGATGCATTTTCCGTTATTGCACATTCCCGAAACGCATTCGTCAGTGTCAACGCAAAATGTATCGTCTCGCGAAGCCGTAAAACCAGGTCGGCAAACGCAGTGATAAGAACCGGGAGCGTTTTCGCAACGACCGTTGAGGCAGATACGAGGATTTTCGGAACACTCGTCGATATCTAAAATGAAAGAAAACCAAAAATAGGAATCAAAATAGGATTACCATTACGGGAATTTTACGTGGAATATTATTACTCACCGACGCAGGTATGTGTTTCAGGCGATACAACGTATCCCTCGTTACATTCGCACTTGCGACCACCGTTTGCGTTCACCCAACGTCCGTTATCGCAAACTCCGGTTATTTGTGATGCGTGATCTGAATTATGTATGGAGAAAAAAAAATATATAAACCGGTGACGGTGATGAGAATGACAATGAAGAAATTGTGAGTATTTATAAAAAAAACCTACCCGTGCAGTACTGTCCGTCGTCGGAGAGCACCAAACCAGGTGGACACTGGCATTCAAATTTGCCGGGAAAGTTTCTGCAAATTCCTCCTCTGCAGCTACCGAGTAAACATTCGTCGATGTCCTCGCATCGTCCGTTTTTGTTTTCGTATCCCGGATAACAATCGCATTCGTATCCTTCGTGAATATCGACGCACCTACCATGACCGCATATGTCAGGTCGGAGAGTGCACTCGTTAATCTGTGCCACGTAGTTGATGGATTCGAGGCAGAGTCTCTTGTATTCCGCTACGGTGTTAAAGAAAACTTTGATTTTTGTTTCTGATCAATTATCGATCTACAATAATATCGGTACGTGATTTAAAACTGACCACTCCCTGACGGCGGACATTTGTAGCAATGATCTCCCCAACCTCTTCCCATATTTTTACCGCAACAGCAATCCTTTTTGCTCAATCTCATGGCGAGACGATTTTTACAAGCTCCATTTCTGTTGACCGCCGTAAAGCAAAGACCCTGACGACCGTCTGATGAATCGTAAGGAATTAAAATAGAATCATTTCGAATAAATTCGATAAAATTCATCGACTTACCGATACAGTACCGCCTGTCTTGGCTCTGAATGAAACCTGGATCACATAAGCAGTAAAATCCGCCTTCGGTATTAACGCAACGTCCGTCGAGACAAACTCCTTCTTCCTGACACTCGTCCCTGTCCTTACAAACATTAGTATCTAGATCACGAGCTTGTCCCTCGGGACATTCGCACGTGAATGATCCTATGGTGTTGAGACATTTTCCACCCTCACATAATCCAGGTATAGCCTCGCACTCGTCGATATCTGAAAGGTAATTTTGTAAAACAGAAATCCTTAAATCTTGACAAAAAGGATTAAACTCTTACCAACGCATTTTCCCTGATTAGTTTTCAGAAATCCTTTATCGCAGTCCTGTCTGGGTGGACATCTTTCGCAAGGGTGTCCCCATCCCTTTCCAACAGTTGCGCAACAAAGTTGTCTGGTACAGACAACCCCTTGAAGATTAGCCAAGCATTGTCCGGTCCTAAATTTCGTGTAGCACGGACCAGTTCTGTAATCAGTTTCGCACCTTCTTCCTGTATATCCATAAATACAAGCGCACCGATCCGGACCGATACATCTTCCCTGATTCAGACATGGTTCTCTACAGATTGCTGAAAATATTAACGAAAAACTTATCGATAAAAAAAAAGAAAAGAGAAAAGAATTCGATCACTCTATTAACGATACGAAATAATACTAAAATAAAAAATGAAACACTTACGTTCGTTACAAAACTCTCCCTGGTATCCCGATCTGCATTGACAACGTCCGTCGATACATTTTCCATGAATACACTGCGCTCTGCAGGAAGCGCCGGCAGCTTCTCCACGGTGGTCGGTACCTTGACTTTCAAAGCTAATCTGCATACCTGGTTAAAAAAAAAAGAATAAAGATGTTGTGTTTTATTATTTATTTGTTCTTTCTTTTTTTTTTTTTAAATGCTTCTATAGTTTCCCTGAGAAGAACAGAGCAATCTTTTTCAACGATTTAAATTAACTACCTACATACGCGTCTGCTTATATCATAGGCATTAAAATCTCCGCGGGGTGCTAAACGAGGAACGTATTGCGTAAGATTCTATAAACGCCGTATACACGCACAAAAAGAAAAAGAAAAAAAAGACGTAATCAAAGCAAAAGAAATTACATATTTTATTTTTCGTCTTCCTTGTGTGCGTGAAGTGTATGAGGTATGCGTATAACATATTACATTTGAATCGAATTCATTTATTGTAGTGGTCGATGAAAGAAAAAAGAAAAAAGAAAAAAGTTTCTTGTACACGATTAAGATATTTGATTCGCCATAAGCAAGACTAAATTTATTAAGTCTATTTCTCTCTATGTGTACAACAAGCAGCATCACTACTTTTCTACAGTCGCACGATAAATCAGCCCTCTGGTTTGAAGTGGTCGCGCGGTGGTTGTGCTCTCAACAGCTGGGTGCTCAGGCATTTTGTATAAAGAAAAACAAAAAACATGTTTCTAAGTTCTTAGCGTTTTATTACCCACGCTGCAATGCGGCGTACCGTATTACACGTATAGACTACTTACTATGTTATAAGTATAGTACAACGGCTGACAAAACGCCGAGTCGAAAGAGACTGACGATTTATGTTTGCTTTCCGATCCACAATGTAACGTTCGACGTCTATGACGTATCGTAGCTGCAACACGAGGTCTCGTGCTCGTTGTATTTTGAATCCAACTTATTTAAAATCAGTCGACTCATCATCGGTTCGTATAATTGAATTCAACACGGTGTACGGAATGCGCGTAGGAATTATGATCAAATAAAACAATCCGGAAACACAGAGGATATAGAAAAATAGAAAAAATGGTACTCCGGTGTCGCGGAGACAATGAAAGATCGAAGTAAAATTCACCCTAAACGGAGAGAAGAAAAATATCGCGAGTTCAAACCGGACGAGGCATTGACTCCTGTAGGCCGCAGTCCAGACGGTCTGGTAGGCGTCCCGAAGGAGATATCAACTCACCATGTTATTCCCATCGACTTTAACACTTTGTCGTTTCTGCAGAATAAACTTGTACCAACAGTTTAACTTTTTTACGGTAAAAATCGTGAAAAATTGAATATGTTCAAAATCCCCTACGTATTTTGACGTCAGGATCAGGAATCCGTCGACTAAATATTAGGCTACGACTAAAACCTATGGAGATATCTAATTGTAAAATATCTCGATCCTTCCTAAAGTTGGATCAATTTAATTGGCGAAATGTGAAAAAATTCCTAAAAACCAAAGTCTTTCGAACCTTTTTGGTGTCCATTTCCTTGATTGCAGACCGAAGCAAGGTTTCCAGTTTCGCACGCGCAAACATTCGGCTGTACGCATCTTCCCTGGTTTCCACATCGCCTCGAACAAACAGCTGAAAGTTTTATAGAGAACTAAATTTCCGTTTATTCTAAAAATTCGGATAAAGATTTATTCGAATCCCCATTTCTTGCGTCATCTATTTTTCATTCATCCTTTTACTATCTACGAACGATTACTCACGAATAACGCACAGGCCTGAGTCCGCCTTTTTCGTCCACCCCGGACAGCAGTAATTCTTGTATCTCGTCCTGCAGACGTTAGGCCTGTAAAATTAAAACAGATCAAATAAAAATTCTGACCAATTAAACACGTCAGATAGTGCGAAACCACAATCGCAACTTTCAATGAATCACTTCCCGTTTTCATGTCACGTCAAAGTACATACATATATTGTTATAATATTTTTATCTCAAAAATTCCGCACGACTAATATACATGTCAGTAACGTCTGTTTCAAGGTCGTAGGTATATCGTTGGTTTGTGTCTGAAGAATACAAAATGAAATGAGAAGAAAAAGACTTCTACTCCGATGATTCAACGTGACTCGATTTCCGAAGTGATATTTTATAGCGAGGGCGGGAACAGGAGATTTCAATTAGCTGCGCGTATAGCGCGAGCGATGTGAAAGGCTCGTGGCGCTATGCATGCATGGGTCCCAATATAATATGACGTAACGTACGTTCGATTGGAAAAATTTTTCGAATATTTTCTAGTCTCCGACTATTTTTATTCGGTGTATATTTTATTTCTAATAGATAACGAAATGAAAGTTGAATACACGAAGAGCGCGTATAGTCCCGTGTAATTCCTCCGTATACGATGTACTTTATTCCCTTCTAATCACGTTATTATCCCCCTTGATCCGGGTCCATCCCGACACAATATTCCTAATCGATGGTGTCGCGTTCCCGTGTTTACCCGGACATTGGACATGCTGCTTCACCATTCAATCAGTTCTATTATACGCCGTCTCCATTGACGGTATCCTTCAAAATCTGACATGGGATATAATTCGATATCCTTTATTGACCATATGTATTCCCTATCGAGTAAATCGCTATTATTATATACACACCATATTATATACCATACACGTATAAAGCATAAATCGACATCACAATCACAAGTATCGATTCATACGATATATTATAAGTATGTTATTGGTACCTTCTTCACGACTACGCAACGTCAAAAATTGACGCTAATCCCGATCGCGATCCCAATGATCGATGACGCGCTACGCGACGATCTTCCTATATCGAATATCTCGGATCCTACTAGCTACAAAAAAAAAAAAATCAACGAACAAACGTATATATCCCAATTTTATATTCTTTTCATCGATTTGATTTTCATATCGGGATAACGATGAAATAAATTAAAAACTAATAATGTTCAAAAAATGTGAATTCACCGCACATTTACATCTATATTGAACATATTCTATCCTGCATCTCCGTGTTATTTTTACTCCCTTATATAACGGTCTGGTTTTTTTTTTCTTCATTTTTTTCTTTTATATTTTTTCTTCATTCCCCGACACTTCGGGTCGGCGTTTATAAGCCCGGCAACGAGAAGATATGTGAGAAATGTTTTTTTTTTTTCTTTCATAAATGAAAAAAAATGGTTCATTCGAATGCCCAGGAGCGAAAACAAGGCGCCCATTCACCATTCGGTGTGTGTATACGTATTATACACCCTTCGCTCTTCTTCCGGCCCTGTATTAATTAACGTCAGCTGCGCCGTGTCCATTTTGTTTTATTTTTTTATTTTTTTTTTTATATTCCACGCGTTTACCATCACCGTTAATAATTCAGTTGATTATAAATAAAGTTCACTTTCCTATCGCCAAATAGAGAAGCTGAAGAGCTGTTACGGAGGTTGTTTAACGATACAGCGTTGTATATGTATAATACTGCTCAGCAATATTTCTTTAAGCAAAGCGATCATCGTACGTCCAACAAATCGGGTGTCTCAATACCATATGTATCGAAAGAGTTTAATAGCTGCCGCCTGTGCCGCGTGAGTCAGATCTGGCTATGTTATTTCTATTTGATATTCCGTTACGAGAGTTACCGATATGGTATGATTATCGGCGCCTACGTTCGACTGTCAGATGCAGGTGAAATTAAATCTTAAGAAACTTTAAACGCGGAGACGTCCATTTATCATAAACGCATATCACGCTCCATTATATTATACCGATCTCATGGTATAATACATATTTCTTATATCGATCGTCACAAATATCATTCCTTAACGTGCTTTTAGTCATTCTGAAAGACGGAAAGAAATGACAATCGAATCAAGGGGTTGGTAGTACAAATTTCGTATACATTTATATAATACCTACTGATAATTGTTTGCGCGTTGGATTGCATAACCATCGCGCATCTTTTTAAGGTTTCTATAACGCGAGTTTCACGCGTACAGGATTTTGTGTTTTCATTATCACTGAACAAATATTTAACTCGCCTGATATTACGCCATTGTGGTAAACCTGGTTATTTCGGGCATAAAAATGTAAAAAAGATTCAAAACTACCAAAACTCGCGTTTTCATTTCTATATGGTGCGCCAGAAAAAGAAGATTCAAAAACGAGAGAAGATATATATCTTATTTTTGAAAACAACAATTGAACAAATAAATAAAAATAGAGTCGCAGGTTTAATCGTTGAAAACCTGCATATCTACATCGATTATACGGTCGAATGAAACGCGTTGACAGAGAGGGAGAGAGAAAAGAAGAGAGAAAGAGGATGGGGAATTTAAATATCTATTAAGTTATCCGAGTCTAGGTCTCGAGTGTTTTTTGGTATACTATAAGGGGGGGCGCTTAGCGCCGCGACGAATATGAGGCCCTTAAAAATCGAGGCTCCAACGTAACGATCGCGACAAACTCAAAGGCAGTCAACGTCCGATACGAACCGCCCCCTACTTTTTCTTCTTCTTCTTCATCTTCTAGATACCTATAGTTGGTTCAATTTTTCTCAACACTTTTAATAAGAAGTTCAAATACTCCGTAATTGATATGTTAAAAAAAATGGTTCGACGCTCAGGTGACCGTTTAATTGGATATGTATATCAAAACTACCGGATCCGGGTCGCGATTTATCGTATATATAACGCCTTCGTCTCGCTACCAATCACCGTTTAATTATATACCTGCATCGAGAAGGATCGAAAAAAAAGTCCTTCTATTTTTATTTTTTATTTTTTTTTAATAAATCGGCTACCGTGCATGACGCTAATCTTTTGGTGGTATAATATGTCATAAACAATCGAGGCGCCAATTAGGATCTTTTGTATAATTTCAAATATAATTGCACTCGGAACACGTGATGTGCGTGGATCCCTTTATGATTCGAATACGATGATTATAATTGTATAAACGATAATTATTTAATAATTATTATTATTATTAGGAGTGGAATTAGTTGTGTTAATCCATATTAATTGTGGGGGGTTAGGAGATCAAACGAGGCTAGTATTCCATCTCTCGAGGTCCTCTCATCTAGAGCAGAAGCCGAAACGGATTAGTCAGTTGGAATTTGATAATCGTAGATTTATAATGGTCTGTATATAGGTATACATATATATATATATTTAACTACCGCGAGTGAAGATTAACGACGTTTTCAAACATCACTATGCCACCCATTCCGCCTTTTACACGTGTCAAAATAATAATCACCCCGCGTGCTCGTACACGGTGTGTTACACGCTATAGGTTCATCTACTTATTATTAATATTATTTCTTTTCACTCTTCTTTTCTTTTTTTTTTTTTTTCATAACCAAAGAGACTTGTTAAACGAGTTAAACTAATAGGCTAATCGCATACTGAACAATAATTGATTGGATATATTATTGTAATTTTATTCAGAGCCTTTTTAAATATAGAACTCATATAATCGGATGATTAATTTTATTATTTTTTTATTATACGGTGATTTTTAATATTCATTTCTTTTCTTTTCTTTTCTCTTAAACGTTCGTCGATTCACGCCCAAACGACCGTATATGTACACAGGTGTTTTTAATTGTCTAACTCTTTAAGCGCAGCGATTAGAAAGGTTTTCTAATGCGACTCGAAAATCCAGTCTTATTATACCTAAGGTCTAACGTTGCACCAATTTACGATCACGACGTCTTATGTCTATAAGGACTGAAGAAAAACACGAAGCTTTGCTGACCCTGGTCCTAAATGTATTTGAAACGTACAGGGTAGGTCAGATATTTTGAAAAACAAAAAAAAAGCAAAACAGTTTGGTGGTATTCGATCACATTTTCAAGATATGTACATCGGCGTTTCGAAGTGTTCGTATTTGATGTTGTTTTTTTTTATATTTTCATCTCTGGGCCACCCTGTAGCGAATAGGAGTCGGGGAATTAGTTCGACGAATCACACATACACATGGAACGGGTATAAGGATTAAAAATCCTGCGATTAAGGTCATGCGCCCTAAGGGCGGACGGACTATAGAGACATCCTATTTCTATTCTCGAATTCGAGTCATCGTAAAATATTTTGACTACCGTAAGAGCAACAGGCCAAATCTAACTACGATGGAACAAAAGCCTGACAAATGGGATCATCTCCTACAAAAATTTTATCCCGTGAGATCGTTATCGAAGAAAAAGAAACAAAATAACCACAACACAAGACTAAAAAAGAACGTTTATATTAGCGCTTATTTAGGGTCACCAACATCGCGGCGCTTCTTCATAACGTTTATTATAATCTCACAAAGTTATTTATCGCACCTGTGTGTGAACAAAACGTATGTACAAATTTTTGTTTTAAGGAGTAGATCAAACTTCCTGCCGTAAAATTAACCTCGCCTAATTATACTGTGTACAATAACGGATGTGGAGCAAGAATTTACGAGTCCTGATTTTTTTTTTTTCTCTCCTTTTTTTGGAACGTCAATGAAAATTTTCTTGCGTAATGGATATGTATATTCCTTTAACGTTATGATTTTCATTTTTCAGTCATAAGTTTTATGGTACGAGAAAGAAAGTAGGTACGTTTAAAAAAACGATACGCGTAGTTAGATACGGTTGTCAATTTTACAACGTCTCTGCATACGAGCATAATTTGCTCCGTTCGTTACACTGCAACGCCCGGTGCATGAGATATAGTAAAGAGAAGAAAAAAATGAAAGTAGAAATAAGAATATATTATATCCAGCTAAAAATGATGTCATGTACATATTATCGATAAGCATAGTTCACGATTACCAGGGCGCCAACATTTTTTGTCGGAGAATTCGTTAATGTTGAAATAAATACGATACAAATGCGGCGTGGTTCAAGTTCATGGATTTCGATCCTAATTTAGACTAATTTGTCAATTTAAACAATGCCATTGACCAACATGCTTCTTTTTTTTTCAAGATCCAAAAGATTTACGCATACAGGTAAGTATAACAGGCTGCCAAAAACTTATGAGTCAAAAAACGAGAAACAATAGAAAATGGAATAAGTAATAAAAAGTAGAAATGGGACACGAATATCTGATGGTTTAGAAGGAGGCGTACTATTACCGCGATTTCATCATCATCGTCATCTTGGACATCATCGTAATCGTGTCGTCTAAATAATACGTTATTATATGCAGAATATAATTATACATTTTCACATAATATATTCTAAGTAAAATAATTTATTCCATCGGTTGTACAAAGATTAACGATGATTATCGAACTCTGATGCGTGCATGTGAAAATAATTATACAACTCCAACCAACCAATGCAGCCAAATAAACTAGGGTCAAGGAACACCGCATATTTTCACTCCCATCGCGTCATCGTCATAGTTTTCTTTATACATTTCACACGTAAACGACGTTTGTGTAATCAGATGCATCTGTAGGTATATAATATACGGTGTCCGCAGCTACTCCTTCTTTTCACCAAGGTCTTCATCGGTATTTGAACTTCTTTTTTTTCTAATACAGAAACATTTAATTCATTAATGAAGATGGATCTTGGTTTTTTATTGTACCTGTTCGAGGCGCGTAACCTGCAACGGTATATTAATTACCCAAATTCCGGTGCTGGGCGTCATTAATTAATCAAAATTGTTTCATTTGTCTTCAGATATTTTACAATTTGTCAATAGGTGGATACTACAGATGTTCAAGTGATGGCGCTTATAATTCCGGTTTTTTGATACGAAAAAAATAAAACTAAAACAAATAATAACGATCAATAAATAATTTCTTACACGCCCTTTTTGTAGTATAAGTTTCGCGGCTAATTGATTATGTTTCAGGCTAATTATTTTATTAAATCGTGTGTATTACGAGCTTGTTATATACCTATTATATACATAGGGAGGAAAAAAAGCGTGGGTGCGGGTGGGTAGCGTCGTACGATTTTATCTTCACTACGTTATGATATCTGTCGATTATTATACTAGAAAACTATATAACTAGTGGTAAATTATATGAGCATGTATATGTACGTTGGTAAAAAACACGTATTGGTATATAAGCGTGTACATATATATCTAGTAACGACAGCAAAAGGCAGCTGAGATGCGATAACAACTGCCCTACAAAACGTTGGACTTTGTCATTTAACACACATAATATATAAATATATATATGTATGGATAATTATAATTTTAGTAAATAATAATAATAATTATAGTAGATGAAAATTATTTCCCACAATTATGTATACTTATAGAGATGGTCGAAAATTTTTTTGACTCACATTCGCAATCGATGGAAAAGGAATTATTTTAATATTCCAGTTATCCTGATAATTAAAGACTCGGAAATTTGTGCGTATCGCATAGTCAGAATGATATACGAGTGCAGAATCGTCGCGATGAGTTTCCTAGATTTATGCTCATTGTCATTTATAAGTATATTGCACTAGAAACTCAATTGAACTAGAATTAGTTGGTATAGCTACTGCCGGTGCGGCTGCTGCCGCTGTTGAATTTATATTCATAAACCTAATTATCAAGAAACTAGGCCGTCCTCCAGAATATTATAAAACCCTATATTATAAACCCTCTTCGTCCGACCCAATTTCATTCCTTATATACCTATGTTTGTATGTTCAAGGTGAAACATATATCTGGTTTGTAAAAAATCGACAAAATCGTTACGCGTTATAAAATTTATATCATATGGTATATAACACATTATACGGTAGTTGAAATTATAATTGAAACGCATAATCTGATGAATTACATATCCTGTAGTTTCTAAATTAAGTATATTACAAACGTATATGCTATGTATATAAAATGAAATAAATTTCAAATTTCACGGTCAAATTTATCATTATAAAATATTAGCTATAATATAGAAACGTGTTATTATACGTGCGAATTTAAAATTGCAGCGTAATAAAGTCAATTTTATAATTAATCTGTAATTTTGAAAATTGCAACCCGCATATATGTACTATTATTTTTCATTATAAATTACGACAATTATATCATTATCTATATAATATCGTAACCGACGATCTACTCAATTGGTAGTGTAATCATATCTTTATAAAATTATGAACGAATAAAAACCTATACTATATGTATTCTGAGATAGGTTAGTTTTAAAATTGATATACATAAATCCTAAATTGAGCAAATATTTACGCATATTATTAAAAAAAAAACGAGCAAAAAAACTTGCCACGGAGATCCGAATAATTTGATAAATTATTGTGTAATCGTAATACGCGAACGGCATGTATAGTAATCGACGGAATTAGCGATTTTAATGGCGTTTCTGATTTACAGCTCGTAAATTGGTCGTTAATATGATTATATAATACGATGTAGTGATCGTGATTCGCACGTTCGATCAGCGGACAATAATTCGAACATCCTTTTTTCTTCCTTTTTCCTTTGTGGGTGTTTTTTTTTCACACTCGCTCAAATAGTTTTTCGATATCCCCTGATTCTTCACCTCCGTGTATTCAACTGTAAAAATGACGAGGAGATAAGATTATATAAAAATGAAGAAAAAACAAAAAAGAAAACGACGAATATAGTGATCGAACTATACGTTGCACCGACCGCCGACGATGCACAATGAGTTTGCCCTTTTTATTACATATTATAAATTACCTACTTCGATAACAATCACATATCGATAGTTTAAAATCGTCGTCTCGGTACGTCCCACCTTAACAAACCCGATCGAATTATTCATCCCTCTCCCGGGGTTCGTTTCGGTCGTGGGCGTTTCTTATACAATCCAAAACAGCCTGTATTACGGTGCGAATTCTTCGGTACCAGATATAATGATTCCATTCAAAAATTAACTTCCCCCCTCTTTCCCTCGCCCTCGGCACTGCCGATTTTCCTACTCAGTGATCTAACGGGCGCTGTGAATTTATTTGCCTGATATATCCTCGAGATCATCGATAGAAAATTATGTTCTTTCTAATTGGGAAAATTGATAAAACCTTCAAAGACGCATCGTCATGGGAATTCTTTTCCGGATTGGTATGCATGGGACGTCAATGGGATGTTGGATTTTAAGGAACTGTCATATTTTCTATGATCTAGAAAAAATCCATGAATTACATTAGGATTCTCGATGGTTAATAAGTATATGAAAACTTCTTCTCATTGACAAGGAATATAGATAAATAAATAAATGAATAACTCACCCAAGAGGAGCGACGGGCTGCAAAGCGTTGTCGAAATCCTGACCGGGACCGATCGTAGCTATTTGTTGTCGATTATTACCCTGAAGCGGATCCTGCCGCACAGGTGATACCAGGACGACAAGGACGACGGCGACGAGGGACAGGGGGAACGCCGACATCCTCTGCGAAGCCTCGAAGAATTCCTCTTCTTAGAGTATTTCGTTTCGATATGTACAGATTGAATTCTTTTCGTTTTTTTTTCACTATAATACTGCGCTGTAAAGTCCACTTTGATTTTCTTTTTTTTAAATATAACTACGTATACTATTTAGCTGATATGCTATGAAATTTTGTACGTCATTAAAAACTCCCGTTCCTTTTTTACTTTCAATGTTCACCTGAAAATTTATACACCTTCGGATTAGGAAACAAATAAAATATCGATCGATTATAGATTTATGTGATTTTACTCCTTGTTTTTTTTATCATGAGGATATCTAAAGAAAATACAGAGATTATGACTTGACTTGTTCACTCGAATTTCGATTCTTAGAGACGCAAAAAAAAAAAAATTATAAAAGAAAAATCTTTGATCTTCAGGCCGTTGAAACGATTTGCTACCGGACATGAAATGTGCAGACTTTGTTCTTTGGTTCTAGATCGCAATTTTTTTGTTTTTTTGGTTTTCTATCTTTTTCTTCCCTGATAGTCGAATCGTGAAAATGACAAAGTTTTTTTTCGTTTCTCGTGAAAAGATCCGATTTACGTATAAAATGTGTGTTCGTGTGACGATTCTCGTTGCTATCTCGGTGGCGTAAATATGTACGTACGTACGTATACATATGTAATTATATAGTAGAGTCTCGCCGCTTCTTCTTCGTTATCAACTCTTCATATAAAACACATAACAAGAGAGAGCGAGCTTGAGATGAGTCCATGGGAAGGGCGGGAGCATCGGTATTATAACTTATACTATAAGTATCATACAAAAAGTGCATACGGAGGCGACGAATACCAACGATAACGGTTCAGCGGTTCAGCGGTTGGCGTTTCCCGCCGTTCGTACTTTTAACTTCCTCCTCCTCCTCCTACTCCTACAACTTCTACAACTACAACTACTTCTCAATTATTAATTTTCATCTCCCTAATTAGGTGTACCATGAAAAGCGCGTTATCGAATCTCCTCGGGGGTAAGAGAAAAAAAAATCATCTTCTCAAATTGAATCGAATCGATTCTGTATTGATTCATTTATATTCCATCATTCGCACTAGATGATAACCGCATGTATATAATGACATAATCAAAATTCACAGTAATCCAATAAATTGTTATTCAAATACTGTTATTGTCTTTCTTCGCTTAATTATTACGCTATATACTGTAGGTATAACGATATATATACATATATATATCTAATAATTAAAATAATACCGAGTAATATTATTTCATTTTCTAAGATTCAAAAGTCAGAGGGCAAACTGATTGCGCGAGATTTCTTTTTTCCTTCGTGTATATATTTTTTTCCCCTTTTTTTTTTCTTTTCTTATTTTTGTTTGTTCCTTTTTTTTTTGTTCCCCCACCCCTCGTAACGACAAAAATGATTTCGTTGCGTGCGGTCCGAATATAACTAGACTGATTTATAATCAGCGAATGTGCTCATTACGTAGTATGCTACATGCTAGGTATATTTATTGGCAATTCTTAAACGTTTTATCGACGACGCGTACGTAGAAAAAATGATTACGCATTTGAGGGTAAGAGAGTGCTTTGAACGGAGGCATAGATAATAATTAGCGCGGTGTAATTATTCATCGTTATTATTATTATTATAATTTTCTATTCTTATTTTCTTTCATCAATCTCCGTAACAAAAGCAACGTAGGTATTGATATGAATGTATCGAGGATTTTGGTATCGTTTTTTTATCCATTTTTTTGCTCACTTTTTTGAGCCAGATATTTAATTGAAAGTCCAGAACTTGAGGGTTACGCCCTTCTGGTTGTTAGCCCTTGAATCACGTACGTCATAGTTTGATAATTTTTTTTTTTGTTTTTTTTTTTTGGAAAAATTATACGATTAGAAATTCAAAGTTGACACAAGAATCTGCCTGACGTGATAAAACTGTTACAAGGTAAAATGCTAAGCGTATATACGTGTACGGTTGTAATCATAATCGTCATTGCGTAAAACCATCACTTATTTGCGTTTAATTAATAATTAATGTAATCAAAAAAGAGAAAAAAACGAGAAAATTAACATCTCGAACTATACGACAAACATATACCCAATATCTGCACATTACTATACGGTAGAATTATAGTTTTTTTCATTTTTGTGTAACTGAATAAATTTGTAAATGATAAATGACAAATTTTATCTCATTGTTCTTTCGATTGCCTAATTAAGCATTGATTCATAATTCCGTGAAGTGCACAATAAAACACCTGTTCGAATTCTTTCCGTATAACATGATAGTAAAATAGAAGCTTTTTTTTTTTAATTTTTACACTTTCTTCTTCTTTTTTTTTTTGGTTTTATAAAAAATCAGTGATTTTTATTCCAAGGAATGGTCGTTACTTACGTATACGTTAATAAATAAATTTAAGAATAAGAATTTAAACAAAAAAAAAAAAAGAAAAAAACACGAAAAAAAATTTTCAATCATGTATCGTAGGAATCGTTTCTCATCCCGCACTTAATTAAATTAAATTAATCAATTAATTTATACCATACTGCACTTTTAGTTATACATTATTATATTCGTTAAAGGACATTATAATACCGCGTGATTAATTATTTGTTACGACGAGTTATTGTTATCGGATATCGAGCAATTTTGAAAATTGTTATAGTTTTTTTGTTTTTTGGTTATTTTTTTTTTTTTTAATTTTTCGATCGATATATCGTATATTTATCGATTATACGCCGCGATCGTGCAGATTGCAGCAGGTAAAAGACGTGTGCAGGCCCCACGAGATGAATCTCGTTCGGTGAAGCTGCGTGGACGGGACTCTACGCGGCACTGGCGCGTGCAGCGATCAACCACTCCGCTCCGATCTCGTCTTCTTCTTCTTCTTCTTCTTCTTCTTCTACTTCTTCTTCTTCTTCTTCTTCTTCTTCTTCTTCTTCGTCTTCTTCTTCTTGATCTTCATCTACTTCTTTTTCTCATTTCAGGGCGTACGATCTAAGAGCAAGAGCACCGCATCCAACACACCATTATCTCTTCTTTCATACAAAAAAAAAAGAAGACAAAAAAAAAAGAATACTCTCATATGCATACACAGATTCATTCACACACACTTTGATATGAGATATTTTATAAAGTCGCCTCTGCCTCCCACGCCAGCGTATATGGAGTTCATCTCTTCATCTCTTTTACTCGCACGCGTTTTCTCTATAACTTTTGTTTCTTTTTTGTGAAATCATTCACACTCATATGATCGAGCACAGATCAAATCAGGCGTGATACCCTCCTTAACTCATTACCGACATATTGTGTTCAAGTTATAGAGCAAAAAAGAAAATTCAAAATAGCCGCGCATAATCCTCCTCCCCCAGGATGTTCGCCGATTCTAACTTCCGGTTTCGATCACGAAATATGCGTACATTATACTTAGGTATGAGAGAAATTCAATCAACAGGTGCAAATTTTTTTCTTCCTTCCGTGCAATATAAATATAATAAGCGTGGGATTTTTGTTCCTCGAAGTATAGGTACCGATTGTATAATGTAGTATTTAGGTATGTGACACATTATTAGGTTTTTAAAATATGAAAGAATTTGTTTTGTAAGGTCATTCGAAGGTTCAAGGCTAAAATTTACCTTGCTCCGCGTGCCGCGGTTGTGATTGACAGTAGGTATGGCAAATATTTGCCACCCGCACATGTGTACATGCGATATACATAATGTTATATGTACAACTCTATCACACGCTACGCGACACGCGTATTTAATATAAAAGAAAAAAACATAACAATTTATGCAAATTTGTTTTTGGTTTGTATTACAAACTAGGTGTGCTGTATAGAAATATGCTCGTCCAACGTGCATGCGAGGATCCTCGTATAATCTTTGGCAAAATCTGGAAATATTGCTGGGGATCGCATATCGTTAGAGAATTACATATACATAACCATCCCAGCTGATGGGTTATTATTACATTCCTCTTCCAGTCGAAGGAAGATAAGCGGCTAGCAGCGACAAGCGATGGTATAACGCATACCATCATCAACTGTAAAACGTGTAGTACATGTAACTTCGTTATATACGTTATATCTGTACCTATATGTATAACGTATATACACACACGTGATACTTATTACCTCAGGTATATAGGAATGGGAATAATTATGGAGAGTGAGTGATTGGCGTGAGTGTGTTTGTCAGAAATCAAAGAAGATATAGTAGAAGAAGTTAGAAGTGGAAGTGGAAGTAGTAGAAGAAGCTGGTAAAATTTTCTATGCATGTTATAAGCGTATCCGTGACGTCCTCCGTCGAAGGTTCCTCATTCTTATTGTATATCCATCACGCGTCTGATCAGAACTAACCACATTGCGTAACGCCGGTACACACGCACGTATTTCACCTATACTATTATCCCACGTTTAACGTACACGTCGAAAATATACAAATAGATAATTATTAATTACCGCACCATCTTTTAACCCTTTCGCCTGAACCGCACCGTCTGATGATCCCCGTATTTAACCCCTAGGTTTTCAATCATTCTAAACGATTTCACCGCACGTTAATAAAGAAGAATGTCAAAAGGGAACGGGCAAACGGCGTGAAGTTTTCTTTTCATTTTTTCAAACTGCTCTTTGTGATTCTTAAAAATCTTCAGATTCGATTGTGAGAAGAAAATCGATGACGTTGAACTGGATTATTTTCTTCGTTGCGCGATATGATCGGTCCTCTTCTTCTCGGTATACGATGATAATTGATATTATACCGAGGATCGTGACTAGCTCTCAATTATAATAACTATACAAAATAGTATTTGACATTTATTGTCACTCCCAAAATAATATCGGGCACACCTGTACGCATATATATTTCATAATCACGATCATCTCTGCATCGTCTATTTGGTGTAGTTAGAATATAAGAAAAGAAAACTTCTTGAAAATTCTACGAGCATTTTTTTAAACCGGTGCGTTTAATCAGGTGCGACGAGACGTTGAGTTGCAAATAGTATAATGAAGTTCTTCATTATTCTCGTACACGTATGTGCGATTATTTATATTCGCCGTATTATTATAATTCTTGAACGATAATTATGATCGTTAAGAAACGGTGTATTGTTACGTACCGCAGGGTGCGTAGGGTTATAACCCATGGTGTAAGTTTTTTTCATTTCTCTTTTTTTTTTTTCAAGCACAGCTATAACATATTTTTTGAATTTTTTTTTTTCTCCAACTTCTTTTACGGTCATTACCTCACGCAGTGCCGTTCGTTCATTGTTATGTTTTATAATCCATTCGACAAAAAAAAAATGATAATTATGTACGTGGATATTACGTGAAGTTTTGTAACGCCATATAAGTTCGTAAAACGCCTTGATTTTCGCAGCTCGTTTATTGTTGAAAATTTATTTAAATTTTCGTTGTCGGTCAGCCCGGCCCGCTGCAATGAATACATATATGTATAGTTAGGTATGTACTACACGTATAATATATGGCGTACATATAACCATAAGAACGGGAAATGGGGAAACTGGTTTGCTTTTACGATTAGTAAATTGAGCAATCATCATACCGCTTCAATCTATACCGAGATTGTTTTATCGATTAATTACTATCGCGATCGAGTTTACATTTTTATAATGCACCGCTATACGTATATGATACATTCCCTCATCCAATCCATTTTTACCTATTTTTTCATTAGTTTTATTTTTTTCAAACATTTTCAAACATTCAAGCATTTTTTTAATTCAAAAACGAAAAAAGAAGAAATTTTGCGGACGCTTTATAGACTTCAGCCTAATTAATTGACCATGTTATTTTAGAAATTTTTATGAATATTTTATCGGAATCTTTTAACCGCATCAAAATATGATAGCGGTTTTTGGTTGTCAATGTGGTGATTATAGAGCGATGGCATAGCTTGACGTCGTGAATTATAATTCAAATCTTTAGCTACCGCATTTCTCGGTACTACTCGATGCAGTAGACCGTCTTCGCTGATAGGAAGGTACATTATTATACCTATAATCTGCACTGTCTGAGCTCAGAGGCCTGGAGCAGGATGCCACTTTTCAAACTGGGCGCTCTATTTCTTCCTCTTTGACATTATTTTTGCAGTTTGTTTTTTTTTTTTCATTCTTCCTCCTCCCTGGATTTTATTTCTGTCCCTTAACCCGCGGTATTATACTCTTCTTTTTATCTATCTCTTTTGCTCATAATCTCACTGCAGCAAGGATAAAATGTACACCTCGCACACTTAGCTTATTTTCATATACATAGTAAACCGTGTGAAAAATCAACATTATATACTTATATAAGCCGATAAGAGATTTCAACTTGTACGATACTTTATAGGTTTATGCGCGCACGCCATTAGCGTAACATCGTTTACTATTTTATTTATTTATCTAATTTTTCCTTCTACTCGAAAATCGTCTACATAGTTGAAAATCAACGCGGTAATATCTCCGCATGGATTATGAGATGAGAAAAAGAATTCACATCTCGGCACGCGGAATATGTCGAAGCGAAAAGCAATTAGTCTAGATTTCGATGCAGGCGAGGTTCTTTTGCCATAATCATCGGGCGGTCGGTATAAGTGACTTCCGGTAAAGGGTTGGGCGACTTTCAAAATTGGGTCAAGTGTCGCTCTTCCTTTTCCTTTCTCTCATCTTATAATTATCTATACCGTCGAATATGCTTTTGTATGTAAATCGAAACCATCATCGGTTTTTTTCAATCAAAATTATTATTATACGAATGTAATAAAAGTATATTGCGACGATGCTCGTTGACCTCCCCCCACCCCTATTGTCATCTTTCTTATCATTTCATAAATATTTATAGAATATTATGATATGAAATAAGGAATTGCAGGAGCAACTGCCGTTTGTCCTTTTGTATTTCTGCTGATCATTCCGACCTCGGTTATTATTATATTATTATTCTCAACTCACGATCTCTCCCTCGGGAACAAAGCTTCCGGACTCTTTCGACTGACCTTGGACTTGGAAAGATCAAGACCTCGTTGTGTAATTGCTGCAGTATAGAATTCTCCCTCTCTGACTCTCTCTTTTTTTCTTCTACGTTCGATGGAAATAGTATAAACTAATGGAGAGAAGGAATAAAGAAATAATTATAATAATCGGATTGATGAATTCAATTTGGCAAATGGTTGATATAGTTATGGTATATACCGTGAAACTTTCTAATTACCGTTTAAATTATCTGGCGCCATGCGGTATGGTGGTAATAATAAATAATTCATATTTTCCCGTTACATTATAGGCATACCCTCCATTCTGCTTAGCGACTACCTGTATAAAGATAAATATACCGCTGGTGAAACAGCTCTAGTAGTTGCATAGACCTAAAGTTGTTGTCGCTCCTGCTAGGCTGCTGCCGGTGGTTCAGTAGCTCATAAATTTGAACGACAACTTGCATAGGTTTATATGCATAAATATTTAAAACCCTCCATTATAAAATCCGTTCCCACATTATTATATAACCTGCATGTCCTCGTTGTGCGAGCTAAATCCCAACAGAATTATAATTCGTTTAAAGTTATGAAAATTATGTAGGTATTTATTTCTTTTATAATTACTCTACTTTTTTCTCTTCGTTCTTTTTTCCTTCTTGTTAATCTTCCCCCCCTCGGATTTTTCACCTTTGATAGAATCTAGGTAAATTTTTCTTCTCTGATAAGCAGCGTCGTTTGAAATTTTCCACGACTCCATTTTCTCGTTGAAAGTATCGAAAAGATTCGAATTCCGGCGTCGCTGTTCGTCGAGAAGTTCGGCTTCATCTTCGATGTGCGACGCTTGCGACTGTTCAAAATCTAGGAAATTTATCGCTCTTTGATTCCTCAACATCTCCTCGTCGTCTTCCGTTTTAACCCAACGCTCCTCTTCTTCATCTTCCTTAGAAATATACGCCGTCATATTCAACTCCGGAAGCCGGGGACGGGTTTCAAATCCCGAAGGTTTTAAGGTACGGCGCTCCAAAGTACTGGGATAAAGTTCCTGGAACACTAAAGACCCGCGAGAATTTACTTCCGAAAAAGTAAATTCACCAGATTCAGAAGACGTTGAATTTTCCTCGAGAAATTCATCGCGCAATAAACGACCGCGATATAAACGTCCCGGTTCCGCATCCTCCCAGGATCTTTTTATCCCCGATATCTCGATCTCCCTTCGCTTGTCCTGCTCAACCTGACAAAAAAAAGGAATAGAAGTAATGTGAACTGTCATTATTCGTACGAGAAATAAAAAACGATTTCATCTCTCACCTGAATTTTACCATCAGAATTATCCACCAGGACTTGCATTTTCCACGAGGGTGATTGTAATCCTGTGTGATTAACATTCTTGTCATAAATTTCCTGGGACATACGTCCGGTTGTTTTATTTTTAGATAATCGTTTTGATTTTCCCGAAGAATTCGATGCCCTGGTATCGCTTCTCGTGTCGTAAACTGTTCCTCTTATTCTAGCTTCGGTCGAAACGTTCCATTCGGCGCTGGTAAACGGCCAGGAATCTTTTGCGATGTAAGCACGGATGTAAAACTCAGCTTCATCTTTACCCTCCTCGGGGTCAGGAGCGACGGACTTGGACCGACTTTCTCTCTCCCCTTCTTCTTTATTTTTTATCGCCATACCTTCTCCGAGCCATAAGCATGGCAAAATGATAACTGAGCCACCGTTCGCCTCGCAGAGGACGTTCTCATCCCCGTCAACGACCTTTAATCCGATCCTGACGCCTTTATAGCTCGTCGAAAGCCTGAAGGTCACAAGAGCGTAGATATTACTCGGCTTGATCC
This sequence comes from Athalia cordata, assembly GCA_963932425.1. Classification (NCBI taxonomy): domain Eukaryota; kingdom Metazoa; phylum Arthropoda; class Insecta; order Hymenoptera; family Athaliidae; genus Athalia; species Athalia cordata. Next base: position 64,434,332 of record OZ010625.1, read on the forward strand.
TGATTACCCACCGACCAAGAATATTGTAAAAGTTCGGTAGATAGTAATCAGATGTTTCGAGTATCTGGAGAGCGCCGGGTGGTTCGATGAGATGGAATTTCGGCATTCCTTTCACCGTGCAAATTCGTAAATGCCAATTTGCTTCCTTGACCTTGGGAATGTCCATCGATCCGTAGGCAATCAAAGTGTATCCATCTTTAACGAATGGAAATTTCAATGGCGTCGCGACGCTTTTGACTAATCGCGTCACCTCCCGTTTCGTGGAATTGTTAACCACCCTTACCATGAACCTTTGGAGATTTGTAACCAGGTCGATAACCGCGTCAACTTTTTCATTCTGGGATGCAACGTTCAATTGGATCCTCACCAAGGGGATCCACTGCCCGAGGTGGACGTTTCGACTCGTTCCTTTCCACTCATCGATATCAACGATGGTATTTAAGTCCTCTAGGCAAGGGTAAAACGTCCTGAATTCCTTACGGAGTATTCTTCGCACCAGAATTTGTGCAACTGATTCACGTTTGGAGTAGTTAAAGAGTTCTAGGAATTTTCTCAGGCTTTGAACAACCTCGGAATGCCTTGGATTCGAAGGTGCGTGTTGTCTTTTGTAGTTCCTGACCAACGTCATCCGAAAAAATGCTTGAATCTTGATCGCTGATTTTTCTAAGATCGAACGGGGGTAATCTACATTCTCTTCTTCAAATCTATCAGATTCTTTCTCTCCCATTCCAATATTCGGGTTGATAAAAAGGACTCTGAGCGAATGGCAAATCTTAGCAGCCTCAGGGATCGAAAACGATTGTTTAGTCACGCTGGCCAGTTCCTCGAGGAACACGCTGTGGATTCTTTTCGGGATTTTGGTACCCTCGGGTAAATAGCTTCTGTAAAACTCACGTAGTTTTTCGTTATATTCGGGCTTACCAAAGGCCTGAATTACTTTGCTCATCGCATTACTAACACATCTGATAATCCTATCAAACCTTTCCGATTCCGAACACATAAAATCCTGCACCCTGAACTTGTCCCCCAATTGGAAAATTGTGTTGGACACTATCCTGAGAAAATACGAATTTTCAGCTCGGATGAATATGCGGAATAAAAACCGCCCTTCTTCCGCTTCGAACAACGTCGTTCCATGGGCGGTGCAAGTTTTTATCAAAGCGACCGGATCCGCGTCGGATGACCTCTCGAAAAAATTGTGCTTCTGGACAATAACATAATCCGTATTAGAAGTGTCTGGTCCTCCTTTAGGAACTGTAGAAAATTCTATGAGAAAGAATTTTGGCTGGATTGAATCTGTGAGAAGATACAGAGGGGCGTTCTTGGCAACAGTGATTTTGTGGTGCCATTTAATAGTCCTAATGAACGGAGTTAACTTCGATTCTTTGACCTCCTTCGACCTCGAAGTAGTCAACGGCGTTTCGGCAGCGGTTTGAAGCACGTCGGAGATTCTGGCATAGTACTCAAAATCCGAAGGCTTATAAAATAGCAAAAATTCTCTCAAGCACGGCTCCAACTTTTTGAAATCAACCCATTCAACTTCCTCAATTTCTGGACCTTCGAAAACGCTAATGACCTTCAAACGTCGAGCTTCCGAACCCAGGTAATGCTCTCCGGAAATTCCATTCCTCGACGCCCATTCAAACCACCGATAAAGTTTCCATCGTACTTCAGGTGGCGGGATCTGTTCGAATAATTGATTTTATGGATATTGAAGAACAAAGTTATTAATTTGGAATTTACTCGATTAGAGTCCGTAAGTGTCCCACGGGATTCGGGAATATAAACAGGATATTTGTAACTCGGTGAATTCTCTAGAGGATCAAAATCTGTGACAGTCGCAAAAATCTCGACAAGAGGATTTCCGGGATTCGCATTATCTTCGGGACTCTCTGGGTTCTTGCAGGTGTATTTGCAAATCAGATCCCATTTTTGGTCCGGCGATAAAGATCTCGTATCCAAAGTTATGCCGACCCACCCTGTATTTTTTTTTCTCAAAATAATTCACAGTCGAGAGTCACTCGCTAATCGAAATCTATACCACTGACCGGTGAGACACGAGACCAGAAACAAATCTGTTATCTCTCTTTTCTCGTTCCAGGTTAACGCGGCCAGTTTGATGATCGCTTTGCTGAGTAACATGGGCCAAAGTTCGGCGTTGTTATCGGTGCGCGGGAGTAACGGCGTGGCGTTCTCATCGACAGGAATAAAATCATCGACGATAAAACGTCGCCAAAATCCCATGAAGAACAGTCGTACGACATATTTCCCTGAATTTGAAGTTTCTCATTTTCAGAGCCTTTAATTTTCAGCGAAAAATATTACCGTGAAGGTTTATAACCGGTCGATGACTTCCCGCCGATTTTCCCGCCTTATTCATCGAATAAATGTTCAACCAGCCTTTCCAAGGACGAGAAGTACCCAGCCAAACGAACCCTGAGGATTCGCCCTCGATTCGCAGACCCTTTCGACCCAGAAATTCAAGATTTCTCATCGCAGATATAAAACTCCTAGTGAACTGTATGAAATTGAAAATTATGAGAAGATGCATCGATGAATAAGAATAAAATCGAACGATTCATGCCTCGCTGTGTAAAATGTGTCGATTATTCTTTACAAAATCTGGATAGCCGTCTTCGGGTGAAAAAAGGACAGCCGGATCGCTCTGAAAATCGAATAAAAAAAAAATGAATCAGGGAAGGTGAAGCAGAATTGTATGAGTAGCACGGTAGGAAATTTTGTACGGATGGATTATTCAGCTGAGGTCCTCTTATCCAGTCGTGTGGTTCCAGAGAAACTGGCATTGATCTTGGCTCGGGGTCCAGAAAGTGACCATCTACACCTGAAATTCGGCGATAGTGAACGAAGATTCGGTATACCTAAAATTCTTCTTTTCGAGGCTTACTTTTTGACGAATCCCATTTTTCGGCGTTTAATTCGGCGTCGTTCCATTCGAGCCATGGAATTGGGATCCTCGATCCCGACTGATAATCGGTCGTAGATAATTCCCGCGTTTTCCTTGACTTTGCAGACATTTTTGAGGTTTGAAAGAAATCGATAACGGTACGTATTCCAATATGACAGATCGAAGGATTAATTGTTTTATTTCGAGACATAAATAATTTTCATTTTTTTCGTAGCACCCCGAACTTGTACGTCAAATCATGAACGTAGATTTTTCCGGGTCTGAGAACGCAGGGCGGAAATCCCTCGGTCTTTAGCGCGTTGGGATAATTTTGGGGGGAAAGAATCATACCCCCATGTTTTTGGTATCTAATTCCATCCTTTCCAGCAGGAGAATCATTCTTTTTCCCCGTCGTCAATGATCTATATTTTATTCCACTATTTATCTGATCACCACAATCTCCCCGGCAACAATTAAAATCATTAATATCGGGATGCAAGGATTTTGGATCCGGGATGTCATTTCCCGTATAAAACTGGATTCCTGGCTGATTTGAATAAACTTCCATGAAGCGTCCCGAGCCGGGGTGCAGGACTCTTCAAAAATGAAATGATATATTAAACGAAAATGACGATGCGATTCATTCAGATCACGAACAATGAAGGATGTATACCTAGCATGAAATCTGTAACACCAAACGCTGGGCGAATCTATGCATAAATTATGATCGTATCCACCGCCTGGAACCCGGCAAAGTCTTTCGCTCGTCAGACGAGTTGGAAATCGCAGATCATAGATTGTGGATTTCACGCATCTGATGGCCCCGTTTGGGATGCCGTCCATGAGGTCCATGAACGTCCATTTTTCAGCGTTTATCGTCACGACATGTTTTTTTAGTTCCTCTGGTCCTGTCCCCTAAAAAATGTGATCTAGCGTAAAAAAGATGGCCATTTCTTGTTGTTTCGATCAAATTATATCGTGATACTGACGTGTCCAGCAAGATTGAAGAGACAACGTGCGGTAACGTTTACCGGCGTTGGTCTCGTAGACGTAGCCCGAATGTTTATGTTAAGTTGATTCTCATCAGTCCACGAATATTTAACCTGCGTCAGTAACTCCGCACCTGAATTATTGCTGAGATTACTCATCACCTGAAGGACGAACGAAAGACGTTAGATCTAATACATTTCAAACATCGATTTTTGTACCACTTGGTTTCCCAAAATATAGGAATCCCAGTTACGGTCGGCAAAACCGTGGGATCGATTTTTTGTATCTTTCTCGATATTTTTCTGTTTTTGCAAGGCGGAAAGCTGACCATTAGAAGAGATGTGGTTTTCCACTCGTCCGCTGACGTTTCGAAATTGATTATTATTATTTTTCAGGTACCCTGGAATTTAGAATGAAATTTCTAATTCAATGCGGTGCCTCGTAATGACCTCGTCAAAATTTTACTCATACACACAATAGTAATACCGTCCATGGAATCGTATCCAAGGACGACGTCGCCCAAAATTCCCTTGTCATTCGGAATTTTTACGGACTGTATTCCAGCCCCCCAGGATATAAGACGGACCGAAGATTTTCCAGAATTCGTCATAGTGTATCTATGAGAAAAGTGAACGAAAACTTGAATCGATGTCTCTCATATTTACCTACCGCTTTATACCTTCTGACGATTTCATAGCTCTGTCGAGTTGAATTGGAGGTGGAATGTTGTCTGGGAATAAGACCGAAGCCATCTTCTTGTACGAGGGTATTTGCAGAGGACATTTGTAACGGACTTTGATAGCACCAGAATATTAGCGACAGAATATTTATAATTATTGTAAAGGTCGGATTTAAATATAGGAACAGTAAATTTTTAATAGTTGTTGCATCGTTAAATATTATTTGACTTCATTGAAAATACTGTGGATTACTCGCATTGATTTTAAATTCTCCATGTCAGTGTGCACGTCGAAACTATATTTTTAATTTTGATATTCTGAATTTAGCCAGAGATATCGAACATTCAAACCGGCGACCCAAGGAGCAGCAGGTGCCTTTATCAGAAGCACGTGCGTGATGATTGGGTTGCTACACTGCAGGCGCAAAACGCGTTCCGTTTTCTCCTAATCTCGAAATCTTATCAAAATATATTTAAAAAACGCAGGGTAAGGAATGGAAATAAAACCAGGGAGTACGATCATTCAAAAAACGCTTATTTTAATGATACCGGGTGTGACAGACAACGCATAAGTAGTGGACACCAGTCAATCGGGAGTAATGGGCTCAGTTTCTAGAGTAGGGCGATTTTTTCCTAAATTTGTCGATTCTTCTGCATCTCCATTAGAAGCTTGAACTGCTTGTATTTTATTATATCTATCAGTCTCACTGCGTTGACGATCCTTCGTGCAAGGTCTTTCTTCGCCTTTGTTTCTCTGTTTCTCATCCTTTGAATTTCCCTTGACCGGCTTATCGATTTCCTTAGACCACGAACAGCTCCTGCGATTTGGGGTTCTAGGCAGAGACCAAGAACTGCTACGAGATTTGCGCTTTGCTGATATGCTGCGAGACTTCGCTCTAGTAATTATCACTCGTGAGGATGATCTCCGTTTACGTTTCCGTTTAGTCGAACTCGTCACAGAACGACTCCTCGAAGATCTCGAAGGCTTTTTAGATCTTGATCGCGATCTTGATCTTGATTTAGATCTTGTATGATTCGTACCTCTTTTTTTTGAACGAGATCTACTCCGACTTTTGCTCCCAGTTTTACTTCGGCTTCTAGTTTGGCTACGACTTCTTCCCCGGCTTCGAGATCTCTGGCGACTTCGACTTCGTCTCCTGCTTCTACTTCTACTGCTTCTACTGCTACGAGAATGAGATCTTGACCTAGAGTATGATCTGGATCTGGATCTGGATCTGGATCTGGATCTAGATCGGGACCTGGATCTTCTTCGGCTATGTGATCTTGACCTTGATCTTCCGTCCCAGTCATTTTCCGCATCTAAATCGTGGTACTCGTGCCCAGTTAATTTTGCGAAATATTTGTAGTACTGATCGTTGTATAAGTGAGGATTGTAGGGCCGAGGTTGACGAAATTGACCATGCCATGGTGCAAATCCTCTGCCTCTTCCACGTGGGAAACGTCCCCGAGGAGGACCTCTTGGCATGCCACGCATCATCGGAGGAAAGAACATAGGTGGTGCCGCCCCGTAGTACCAGGCAGGGTCAAAACCTGGATAAATAACCGGATAAGGTGCCGAATCCACAGGAGGCGGACCTGCTGTTGAAAAAAATAAGATCATTATTCTGGGGTGGACGAACATTAATAGCTAATAATAAGAATAAATAAATAAATAATAGGCAAACAGTACCCGAAGACGAGGATGGAAGTTGAGTACGCCCAGAGTTGAGGACGCTTTTAATTTTCTTTTTGTCATCGTCTGAGTTGCTATCCGCGTCTTTATCGGAAGTGGATTTTTTCTCTTTCTTTTGTTTTTTCTGTGAGGTTAAAAATTTTATTAATATTTTTCTTTTTTGTGTGTCAAGTTGTGTTTCATTCTATTGGATAAGTCGGTTACCTTTTTTTTCTTTTCTTTATCTTTCTCCTTCTTTACTTTTTTCTTCTTTGACTTCTTGCTCTTCTTTTCCTTTTTTTTATCACCCTCAGACTCGGAGCTTTCGGACTCCTTATTGTGCCCTTGTTTCTCTGACTTTTTCTCATCCTTTTTTGACTCGGCATCCAACTTCTTTATCTCGATCTCCTTCTGCTCAACTTTGACCTAAAAATAGCAAGCGATACGATTAAGATTCTACTATAATCGCAGCAAATCCTGGGAAATGCCAGGCATGCTGTTCACCTTTAATCTATCGAAGAGTTCGTCAAGTAGACGAATACTCTCCAGCTGTCTTTGAGCTTTGATGAGCTTCTTTTCCTCCCTCGCTATTTTCATAGAAACTTTATCTTCCTCCTGCTTACGAATAATCGTCAACGCTTTCCGTTTTCGTTTTTCCTCCCTTTTCTGCCGTCTCAGTTGTTTGGCACTCAGATCAGCTTCCTCCTTTTTTCTATTTACACAACAAATGCCGAGCAATATTGAATTTGGATGCAAATTGGAATCAGTAGATAGTACAAACCTTTGTTCTTCTTTGCGGGCTTCAATGGCTTCTTGTTTTTTTCTGAGTTTTTCTGCAGCTAATCCATCTTGCGCAGCGACTCGCTTTCTCTCCAGCTCACGGTGAGCAACACTTGTGTCATTCATATGCTTAGTTTTGTCAAAATCAACCTTTGGAAAACAATCTATTGTAAATCAGAGGCTCTATAAATGGTGGAATCGTATGCCCAGCAACCTACCTTTATCGTGGCTGTGAGATACTTGAGTGGCTCCTTCTTCAAGAGTTTCATTCCACGTAGAGCGTCCATGGCGTTGACAAAGTCCATGTACTCGATGTACTGAATATAAGCATCGAAGAAGAGGCCGTCCCCATAGCTAAACTTCTGGATATTTGTACCAAGTCTCATTCTTGACCTGTAGGGATCAGATGCAGGGACATCGACCCGCCGCAAAGTTCCCCATTTCTTGAATATTTTTGCGACAAGAGGCTCGCTGGGAACTTCGGCACCTTCTTCTGCAAACCATTTGACAGGAAGACCCTGAACATGGATAGTATCTGGTCGCTCGCCGGGCTTCAATTCGTTCATGTGTTTAGCATCTCTGAAGTAAGAGTCCCAGGAATGTCGGGTAGGAAAGTCATCTTTAGCCTCGGCAGCCCTGACTTTCAGGATATTGGGAAAGCCAGCAAGATTTAAACGTTGAGAATCCAGTCTGGCAAGGACTTGCTGCAATCTGCATCTGTCTTCCAGGTCCCCCTCCAGTCTTATGAATTCCAAAGTACTTTTTGTAACTTTCAAGGATGAGAACTCGTCGGGTCGAACCAGGACCCGAATCTTCTCCATTACCTCCCATGTTGATATTGTTTTTCCTGTTTATATTTTACCAATGCGCTGTAAAACCTGCCAACTCTAGGGAGATTATTTAGCATAACAGCTAGAGAGAATAACTTTAATCCCAGCACAATGAAAAAGAGAACAAGTAGACACGCATTTTGTATTAGACGGCGGCGTTGATGCGTAGCTCGAATTAATATTTTACCTGGTATCTTCAGCTGAGGTAGGTTAACGGATACATTAATTTTGGCAATAGGTTTCAAATATAAGCCCCGTGGTGCGTACAACGGAACAACATCGCTCAGGTCCCTGCAGCTCCGAAACCCGTTTACAACCTCTCCGCCACCTCCGAGGCGACTTTCCCCTGCCTTTTTAACATCCATATCTAACCTAACTTATGCCATCAATTTCTATTTACCTACGTTAAATTCTTCAGAGCCAAAAGGGCAGGTGATCAATTTTTACGTTAATCACTAGGCTAATTACTAATCGGCCAAAGTTGGCTACCGAGAGGTTGTGTTGGATGTTGGAGTTGCGTGACATCACGTATCGTTCTATAACTATTCTATGTACGTTTGTTATGCCAGAAAGTGATTATGTAGATTTATATCTTCCAGTTGGAGATCATCGAGTTATTGTGACTACGACTTAAATCTTCTTTTGCTTCGGTACTATTAATTCCTTTTCACTATTTGTTGGTTGAACTTTTCCTGCGATGGGAGCTACCACCAGCCATGACATGCACACGTCACTCGTCAATGTCATGTGCAGCGCCGTTCGGAGTCGCGGTCAGACCGTTATTTACTCGGTTTCGCTTGGCGCCAAAAATTCTGCTCCAAACCACAGTCGCCCTCGTCAACGAACAGGCGGTTATATTCTGCTTTATTTTTTCATCTCATGTGGAGAGTGAGTTCTTATTTCCCTGGAGATATAAATGACTTGTTTTTGATCGAGTGTAAGTGCCATTGAATAATACTGCGAAAGAAACAGTGTTGGCATGATGGTGCACAAAACGAGAGCCAGTGATTCTGGGACTTTGTTATCCAAACCAGGGGACGAGAAGCCGGTAACTTTCGAAAGGACGATTGTTGAATGTAAGGATCTCTCTGAGAGATTCAAACGCGGCAAAAAAGATTTCGGTAGACAATTCTGTCATGTCTATTCCGCGAGATTACAAGCTCTCACTGAAGTGCTGATGGAAAAAGTCACTGAAAAATGGGGTTAGTCTTGCATGCCTGTTGTCAGTCGAATTAAAGAACATTTTGGTTTGGTAGCTGAACTAAATCGTTAACTTTTCTTTCTAGGCGATGTGAAGGTCTACAAACTCGCGGAACTTGAGAAGGCAGAAGATGAACGGTCTGTCATCATTGGCACCCTTTACAAGCACCAGGAATTGAAGCCGTCAATTCTGAGAGAACTTAGCGAGGAGCAGCAGCTAGCGCCGCCAGCTCCAACTGACAATTACTGCTCGAACAAGGATCTTTTATTTCTTGAGGATGAAATGCTGAGAATTAAACTGGTCGGAAATCATCCTGACATCGAACACATGGTTACTGGCATCGTTTGTGGTGTACTGGGAATTGAAAAAGATGATGGAACCTTTGATGTGAGATCATTTTTTTTTCGTTAGATCTATCCAGTTAATTTATTTTGACAATTTCAATACTTTGCTTATTCTTTGCGGAACTTTCAGGTAGAAGACTGGTGTTTCCCAGGTTGTCCACCCAGAACTGTGATCCCTAGCTCTACAACAAGTGGAAAAATATTGTTGTTATCTGGTTTGGATTTGGCTAACAAAGCTGAGAGCATGTCAATGAACCTACTGACAGAATGGATAGATGGAATGATCGGGGATCCGGCTATCCAAAAGGAAGAAGCCTCAATTGTTAGGGTCGTTATCGCAGGTAAATTATTGCAACTCTTAGTTATTCAACTAGAATTCTGACCTTCCATTTCAATATCTCGATCACTAGGTAACAGTGTCAGAGGAAGTGCAGAGATCCATACCAGCAAGGGCCTATCCGGCGGAAAAGCAGAGAATGTAGAAGCTGCCAGAGAAACTGCTTTGGCTGTGCAAAGATTTGATACTTTTTTGAGTCGAATCGTCGAGTGCTGTTGCGTAACTTTGATGCCTGGACAGTTCGATCCAACAAGTCACATGATTCCACAACAACCGATGCATCCCTGCATGCTCCCAGAGTCTTGCAAGTAATTAATATCCCCGCTTTCTTCGAGTGATTTAATTTTTGCAGTTTATATTAAACCTTTTTCTTAATTTTCTGGCCAGATTTAAGAGCCTGCAAGGGGCTACCAACCCTTGGATCGCTAGCCTTGGATCCCGGATAGTTGTTGGCTCGAGTGGTCAACCAATTGACGATATCATGAAAGTGTGTGGTGTAGCTGAAATTTCCCCAATCGCTTGGCTTGAGAAAACTTTAACCTGGAGACACTATGCCCCGACTGCCCCGGACACCCTTCCATCTTATCCGTACTATGAAAAAGACCCTTTTATCATGGAAGAATTTCCCGACATATACTTTGTTGGCAATATGGAAAAGTACGAGACGAAACTGTGGAAAGGTGATTTGAAAATACTGTCAAGTCCATAGAGTTTGAAAGAGATTATCCCGGTACTAATCGTAATGATTCAATCTTAGGTGAAAATGGAGAGGTGGTAAGACTGATTTGCATACCTCGCTTCTCACAATCTGGGACAGCAGTGCTCGTCGATCTTGAGACTTTGGATACACAGCCGATTTCATTTGGCACAAGTTGAGTTTCATCGGGAATAAGTATTTCTTCTGATTATGTTTATTGAATTTTCATCTTTTTCATCGTATTATTAAGTTGTAAATATATATATATATATTCTTCATTAAAACAAATTTCACATTTAGTTAACTTATAGTTTTCTAGATGCATGTAATGTGCGTTACAATACTTTGTAAAAATATAATCTCTACGTTTCTTACAACAGGCAAAATAATTTCTTGATTGTGCAAGCCGTTGGTTGATATTGATCAAAGAATCTAATTGGTTGAACCTTTTGATTAAAAGTTCAATATTCACAGTACATAGCAAGCGATAAACAAGGTTTTTTTTTTCGATTTTGAACCATATATCAATGGCCAATTAATTAGAATATAATCTCTGAATTATAATTCAGTCACTATGATTATCGTCTTATCAAATATATCATCTGAAATTTTCATTTTCTCTAAAGATATATTTATTCATCTATTTATTCATCCATTTTGGATTTTTTCCCCCCTATGCTTTAGGTATATGTAGATACAATATTGAATATCGTAATACTAATTTTTTCGAATTGATATATTATAGTATATTTAAGGAAGATGTAAGGAAATTTTAGTAGCTAAAATTTATCTACGTTTTGGCAACATTTTTTCCCAAAACCAGCCGACGAATATATTTCTTCTCTTTGCTAAATCTTATAATTTCTCTAAAAATATTTTATCTCATTACCCGGAGATATTCTTTGTCGGTAATTGATCTCAATACTGTTTCTTTAATCTTCATTTAAACTTGTTTGGCACATGTTTTAATATACGATTACTACATGACATAATCCTACATCATCACTGTTAGGCTAATGGGAAGATTAGTGAAAATTGCTCACTGATTATCGTTTTCACTGCCTGCTAACAGCTATACGTGGAAATACTTTCCATCGTATGACTAGAAGAGCGAGATATTGGTATCTAATTAATGTTACTTCAGCTAGCTTTCGATCGATCCTACAACTATAAAATAATGCCAACGGTTAGACCGACGTGTGGTGAATCCCATTGAATTTTCAAAATGCGTGACACCTGTCCGAGTTATTTTCCCATGATAAATCAGGTTCGCTGTTTTCGTAAAAACTCTGTGCTTCGGGGCTCGAAGGTCTCGAAGATCCTGGAGAGTTTATATTTATGTGAACTGTTCGATTTGATACGCTTTCGCTGGGATCTTCCGGTATTTGCTGGTCCGAAGATTGCTCGTCGTTCCTCATCGCGCATATCACATCTGTCAGCGCTACGATGTAATTCTTTGCCAATGTCAATGTTTCAATCTTGGATAAACGTCTTTCTTTACTTACATGCGGAATGACCTCCCTCAACGACTGAAATTTATCATTACTGTTCTATTATTTCCTCATTATTTTATTTCGTGCCATAAAATGTATTTTACGATTCAACAATACCTGAAATGCGTCATTTAAGCTGTGCATTCTCATTCTTTCTCTTTCATTGCTCTCCAATCTTCTCAACGTTCTTTCTCTAGGTGTAGTTGTTCGAGAATTACCTCTAGACGATTTAAAATTCAGTCTCTCTGTCCTCCTGGATCTCCTCCTTATAATTCTACCTCCCTTGGTAGAGCTGGATGCCCATTCTTCTTCCAGACTATCCACGTTACCAGCCTCTGATTTCATTCTTGATTAGATCACTGTCCTTATAACAAATAATAAATTGATATCAAATCGAATTGACAAATCCGAGAAATGATTGATTTGACTATCAAGATTCAGAGTTTCGGTCACAGGTAGATCGACGTTTTTGATTGAAATTCACAAATAACGCGCAATTGATAATAAATTATTCAAATAATGAAGAATTGATTCGTCAGTGATTGCGACATTTAGAAAATTAACAAATTTTTTTCACACGAAATTATATAAACTGTCACAAAAAATCCGCGCCGATTATCAACACTGACGCAATTAAATATTGAAATTATATTACAGTCGAAAAAATGAGAAACTGATGAAATTCTTGCATCAAAAAGAACTAACACCTCCTGTTTTTCAGCGTCAAAATATCAGTGAGAGCTGGCAGATTTTTGAATCGTAAAGTCCACCCGGAAACTTGTTGAGCCCCGTCGAGGCGACGACTGATGTCGCGACGTCGGGGTGCGGCCGGCGCCGTCTTTCACCCCCGCGATTATACGCACACATGTAAAAAGAGTATCACGCCCGCACCTACGGGGTGTTTCAAACAGACCATTCAGACTGCTCCCCAATAATGACGCGGATCATTTTAACGACCTATCAAAAAAACCATCACTCGTTCGAGAATTTAAAAGAAAAATTTACCGCTGCTAAAAATCGTTGAAATTCCAACTTCAAACACCAGGAAAATAATTATATTATCTTCTCTGGATACGAATAAGGATAAGTATAATTATCCAATACCTGGCGGTTGGATTGTATTTGCTTCATTCTTTATCCGCCGTTTAATTACATAATACTTTTTCCCAGAGGTGGAAATATTCGGAACAGATTATACTTTTAGCATGTTCTTTATTTTTCGGGCACCCTATGTGTAGCGAAATATAAGGGTGGTTCGTGAAACGTTTAGGTGGCTACAGGTGGGCGAATGACGTCATTCGCCCACGCGGCTCCTTCATCCATCCATTATTGCAATAACACCGTTACCCGTTACCATCACCCTACCTCATGTTGCGACTGTAGTAGTAGTGGCGCGCGCATTTTTCGGACGCGCAAACTCTCGTACGAAGTTGATATACCTTTCGTATAGCGCCCATACCAAAACTTATTTAATAATGAATTAATCGAAAAACGGAATGGCATTATCGAATATCTTTTATTTATTTTACAGCTTCTTTGTTCATTTTCTCAATGTAAATCATCACAGTATTCGAGGATATAAATTAACTTCGACGTTAGTAATACTCAAATATTGAGTAAAGCCTCGACGATAACCAATCGTATGAAAATAAGATACCATGAATTCTTCGCTATTTGACATCTTTACATTTACCGCAACATGCGTCACTTTGTTTTTCCAAATCTGCTGGCTTGTGATTCGGAGTCCAAGGACCCAAACTTGCGGAAGCGTAGAAATCCATTGGATACGGTTTCTTCGCGTCGAATTCGGCGAGCTTCAGAGCCACAGCACCCTCGTATGGCGTCAATAATGGCTTCTCAAACGCAGTACCCCAATCTATGCTAAGCCTTGGACACGCCACCTTGAAATAAAAACGTAGGTGATGCAAAAATGGACACGAATAACACGCGTATACGAATCGTGTGAATAACTCACCTGCACAAAAGCGTCCACGTCTTCGAACAGTTTCAGTTTATCAGGAAATATTTCAGAGAGCAAAATAGTCACGGCTTCTTTATTCAGGTTCCTTATTCTGTTTTCGATAGTCCTGAAAACTATCGGGTTTCCTTGCCGCCCTAGGGTTCCCAAGATCAATCCATACTTCTCTGCGCTCTTAGTTGTGTCTACTGCCTTTTGTCTCGTTTTCAGCATTGTCTCATGATCGTAAAATTCCTCGGTTAATTTTTTCTCATAAGGGTCGTAGCGATATGCTCTCAACGTGGGATTTGCAATCATTGCTGCCTCTAGGTGAAATCGCCCATCTCCAAGGTAGACTACTGCATCTGCACATCGTATTTGGGGCGCGGTGCATCCCAGTACCTGAATAATATTTGTAAGAACAGAGGTTACAAGGTCTGTCGGAAGCAACGGATTTTTATTTGTCCCAGGTCGTATTTGAGCAGATTCTTACCTCCCCTGGGCTCAGAGGTCTGCTTTGTGGGACGGTGACGTCGTATCCAGCTTTTCTCATCTCAATTGCAACTGCTTGAAGCGTAGAGGCAAACTGGATCGTGCTGACTAATGCTATCTTTGTGATGACTGGAAGATTTTGTTGTAGAGATTCTATACAGTGTATTGCATCGATCTTTATGTCAACAAATATGTAGAGTACTTTTATTCCAGTTGTTTGGTCTACTGGGATTAAACAGGAATGACCATAATGTAGCAGCAAATCGACATCCAGGGCTTTGGCAGTGTAGTCATCGATGCAGCAGGCACCTAAAGATTAAATTGCAATGAAATCTCACCAACACAAGATTGAGGTATAATGATTATGTACCATAAGTTACATCCCCCATGATGACTGTCTCTGCATCTGTGAATTCCTCTATTATGTCACATATTGTGGTAGCAAACAGCAAAAGTCCTTCGGGCATTTGTAGAGCGACTCGCTTTGACTTGAGCTCTTTTATCCTCCATATTGTCTTGTGAATTTCAAAGTTATAGTTTGTCGGGAGGGCTGCAATCGCTGCGTTGAGTAAAGGGTCATTAAGCTGCTCTTGAGGAATTTTATTTATCCTTACAGGTGCTTTGAAAACTTTTCTCACTGGCTTTGCTTTAACCACAACAACTAATTCGCTAGACTCACTCATTATAGTCTATTTTCTATAATTGGCAACAGAGTTTGCGGTTATTTTTCTATAATTCCTTAATATCCTTCCACTAATGTTTTCATCACCAGTCATAACACCGTTGATCAGCTGCACGTCCGCAAAATTTACATTGAGGTTATTTTGATTATGTGTGGTTTTTAACACGAGCGTACATTGATGTGACAGGAATTAAAATCCCTAGGCCATTAAATTCGTTGGCCATGTTCTTGGTGTTATCGACCGCAGTACGAGGTAACTTTCTAATGTTTAGTCGGTAGCTGGATTCTGCATTATCTTGGGTAGCTGCCGATGGGGATGGTAAGTTATAAAAAACAAACCAACGTTACTACTATTTTATGTGCGTCTTACCGACCGACTATGAGACATCTTCAACCAACGGGTACTATGCCAGTGATAAAAATTCGATACAAAAGCTCCGAGCCTGCGTTTTTAGATGTCAAAAGCCAAATTCACCGTCATCCCGAAAGTCATTTTCCTCTTAGGATATTCTCAGAAATTCTTCGGGGTTTCCGAATTCGTATATTTCAGTTACAAATGAAGAAAATCCACATGCAAATCAGGGGCCCGAAAATGTCGGCTCGTTCTTATTGTTATAGTTGAATCATGGAAATGAATAGACCGGTCTACCGACTGACGTATTTTTTCCCCTTTAGGACTGCATTATTTGTTGCACAATATTTGTAAAAACTTGTAACACTAAGCCGTCATGGCGCCACACGAGTTATTATAATTAATTATTCGATAAACTTATTATATACGTATATTTCCGCTGAGCGCAAAAGAAATTACATTTGTGGTTACTTTTAATTCCGCATCCTGTACATCGAAGCGTGGCACATATTGCATCAAATCATGCATTCATTTTCATTCGTTATATTCTGTCGCCTTACAATTGCAACATCCCTCGAATTTTCAGGAATCAAACGTAATTCAAAACGTTCTCTTCGGTCGGAATCAAACGTTCAAAGTTTTCGTAAACCATATAAAATGCGATGTATTTTTCACGTGGTGAGTTTTGAAGGGGTTCAAAACTTTGAGATCTCTATTGTTTCTATAAAAATTACCACAATTACTCTAGTATTCTTGATCCACCGTTGGATCGGGACGTGAGATCCAAGATATAAGTACGAGGGAAATACCCCCGCCTCTGACGTCACGGGGCTCGACTACCTCTTTACGGGCGTTGAAATCTCCACTCGACTGCGATTAATAGACGAGATTTCTACGCGTTACGAGTATAAAAATAACAATCATATCAATTTCGCAAAGTTTTCATCGAATTTCCATTGTGTGAGATGACTGTGATATATGAGGGCTGAAATAGAGAAGATCGATTCGCTTCCCTGTGGAATTTCAAGATGATCCCCGGAAAGTACAGATATTTGCATCGTATTAGCTGAAAAATAAAACTAAGGAATGCATTCGCAGGTGATTCACTGCCAGCCTCTAATTGAGAATGTCGAGTATATGCATCATATTGTACCTATAGGTATGAAGTTCGTTGTGTGCAGTGGTGATAATCAACTCGCAGATCTGGAAACCTTTTCATCGCCGTTCTGCTGCAGAAACTCGTCATGTCGAGTATACTATAGAGTCGGACTTTCACCATTTTGAATTTGGTTCGAACACTTTCTGCGGAAAGCCCCCCGAATTTTTTATTTCTAGCGTTTCGCACCTGAAAGAAATAAAAACGAAACCCTAAAAATATGAGATCACCGTTTTTCCCCTCCTAAAATTATACCTATAGAGTCAAACTTCTTGGGATTGTAAATAAATTATCACGTATTATCCTGTAGTTAAAATTTGGCATAGTCGTAAGGCTTACTAACCCGTGTATATTCCAAAATTTAGTCAGAACCTGAAAAATATTTTCCCGTGTAAATTTAGGGGTCCGAGAGGAGGAGGGAAGAAAGTGAAGCGAAGTTCGACGTCCCTGCAGCTGCAGCGAAGCGATTTTTCTTCGGTCATAATATGAGGTATATCATTTGAAAAAGTTTTTCATTTCAAGTGAAATTAATATATATTTCGAAAATTCTGTTCATAATTTTTTGTATTACTATATATATAATCATTATACATATTTGTTCATTATATTATTTTTTAGTGTTCCTTTTCTTTTTGTACTTTTCATCTATTACATTCTGTTTTTATTATATAAAATAAGGTATATAAAAAAAGCTAAGTGTATTCTTGACAACTGGATTAATGACTTGAACGAATAATAAAATATATAAAGATAAAAAAGCAGCGATTTTAAACTTATTATACAATATATAAGGGCACTTATTATACGAGATCAATTACATTGAGCATCCATCGTTTTGTTTTTTCTTTTGTTTCTTCAACTTTTAAATCATAAGTTAGTTAATATTATGTAGAAAATTTAATTAATATATATAATACTGAGCTGGTAACGAATTTGGCACCAGTAGAATAATCACAGATCGACGCTATTTTATATCTACAATATAGATCGTAACACGCAGAATAAAGTTATACCATAGATATTATATCGATGGTTATACAATATAAATTAATTTTTCTTTTTAAATAATTTTTCTCTGATTTCTGACTAATTCGTCATTCTTTTCCGTTCCTTTTTTCTATTCTTGCGTGCCTATGTTCACATGTAATGTTCTATATGCAGAAATATTTGTGAGTTTTCTAACTAGCATAATATAAAATTATTTCGCATTCATACGTTTCTTAGAAAAAAACCACATACAAACATGAATAAATATAAATAAATAAATAAGGAAAAATTAGGCAATAAATATTATATGAAATGTCTAAATTGAATTAAATCGAATGAACGTAATTATAGCATAATAAGACGTATTTCAGTTCACAGGCAGCTTTTTGCAGCTCTAATTTACAGGCTGTGTAGTATAAACAGTCTGTATCTTCGAGTCTGTTAATTATTAATTACTAATTATGACTGTCGTTGTATCGACGAATAAATAATAAAATGTTTAGATGTACTATATTATAGTTATCAACGGCGCTTTAGATTCGATTGATTAATTGCAGTTTTTTTATATCTACAGCGATGCGTCGTTTTACGAATTACCATCTTGCCTTTTAATTTCGTTAAGAGTACCGTAAATTTTAATTTCAGCCAAATCGTTGCTATCCGCGGGTGACCATTCCACCAATAATTGTGGGCTACAGAGGGTTTTTACGCCAGCTTTCATTCTGGGAATTAAGCAGATCTGACCTTTAGGCGTTGTTTTCTCGAGATTTTGTCGATCTTCCGGGCTAATTTGCTCCCTACTTATCGTTACTGCTTTTGGAGCATTAGCGTCGGCCTCACGTCGCAATCTTTTGATGAGCAACATGGACTTATCGTCCCCAGAAGCGAGAGTCTTCGACACGCCGGAGTCTTCGGTTCGATGTTCTTCGATTTGATCTTTTGACACCCCTCGGAGATCCTCATCGATCGATGGCAGCGATCTACACTGGGCATTGACGATCAGAGCGATGATCAGAAGGGTGTAAATTATCGATTCGTTCGTGCAGCCGCTCAATCCTCCCATATTTTGTTCAAATCTATTCCGGTTCGAAGGATTTGTTGAAGAGAAAAGAAAATGTGTTATCTTTTTTTTATTTGGTTCGAGCCGTTGTATAATCCTTGGGTTTGAGCTGTATCGGACCTGATCCTTTTGTGGGTCTTTCACTTTTTGATGTGTTTGTAAAAATATCGTGTGCTTTTGTAAGTTTATATATCTTCAGCTGCTGGTCAGTTAGCTTCTTACGATTTACTGTGATTCTAAGGCTTCTGCAGGTTGGGTTTTATCCTTTTCAATCCGTGGGAGGATAGCGATGTCCCCCCCCCTCCAGTCGTACAAACGGGCGTGTGCCACTCGCGTGCAGCGGATCCAAGACGAGTTTACTCCACGTTCACCACCGTCGTCGAGTCACACAGATAGTACTCAATGTCCTGGAGATGGAATAACGCCTTCGCCGCTTTAAGACGTCACGATACTATTATTTGTAAATTTATATTACGTCAATATAAAGTTTTTCGACCCATTTCCTCATACGGTTTATAAGTACGAGGGGTTTTGTAGAAAAATCGGTGCCGCAATGCGATATTATTTGTATTGTTATCCTTATAGCTCTCCACGTCACAACTGTACGATTATAATTACCTACTTCCGATTTGACTCGTCCATCCTATTTCACTCAAATTTCAGGACTTTGACTTTATAAGTTTTAACACATCGTTTCCGATTACTAGTCATCACCCTTCTTATCATAACAGGTTCACTAGTTTAGACATCACCCGGGGCTATAGTAAAAGGTATTAATAATTGTCCAAGTATTGTACATAGTAATGCTGTGTCGGAAACGACTTTGATAAATTTTTCTTCACACGAGTTTAATCATATGGGTATATAAAATACACGCACAACAATATCTCTCGAGCGTAACTTTCGCATACGTAAATGGGTGATAACGAGCTGTTCCCGAGTTTCCTCCCAGAGGAAGGAAATCCGCGAGTATTCGCGTCTTCGCGGTTCTTAATTGAATTACTACAGTGTACGAGTCGCGCGAATCAGATCTCGATAATATATTGCGGTAATACGGTTAGATCCGTGTTGCATTTTATTACACATCTCGAAGTAAACAAAATATGTATCAAATTATTCAATCAACGTTCGATTTTTATGTATATGGTGGGGCAATTTTTATGAATTATAAAGTTAATTCGTACACTAATTTTCCTTATACGATACCGTTATAGTGCGGTTTAGAAAATTCATCCTGACAAAATACACACGTGACCACGACCCCCTCCATATTCCATGTAGAACGTGTGCCAAGCGCGTGCTGAAGACGTCATTATATGTTATCCTGGATTACTTCGTCACGCATACGTCACTGTAGGTATGAAATTGTAACGAGTATATGGATCTGGATATCATACTCGATGACGATATATAATTATGAGCTTTGTTGGCCCGGTTTCCCCGTAATTGTTGTCATATTGCGGTTATCGGATGTCTATAGTATCAGGTTAGGCTCACACTTTCGTTACTCCAATGAATGGTAGATTCAAATTTGGTTTAATGAATCACACTACAAATCAGTTATGTGTAATTTGAGGAAAAGTCGGATCAAACTATGATATAATGAATATGAAAAAAAAGGGGGGGGGGGGGGGAATGTATAGGGCAATGATCCACATCGTAAGCTATAAGCAGTTTTGAAATTACTTTAAAATAAATAAATAAATTCGCTAATTACATTCGCTAATGTGTAATTAGCGAATTTATGATTGGGCAGGTTTTATGCTCCTGATGGAGTAATAGATGCTTGCAAAAATGAAGAAACAGGGTACCGTTTATATGGGATATAATAGGTAATTAATAAACAACAATTTATAATTAATCAATATTTAACGTTTATTTCGATCATTATTAAGCCTAGTTTGTACTTTTATCGTCCATCCAATCACAATAAAATTGTACACTTTGGTTGCGAATAAATAAATAAATAAATAAATAGATAAATATATGAAGGATTGTATGGAGGAATTTAAAAAATTGTCACAATAGTTAATGTGATAGTGAGAATTACGAGTCTTCATTATACTCGTGCGACGCCCAGCTGAGAACGAATCCGTTTCTTTCTTCATTCAGGTCCACCATCATCTTCATATTCGTTCCTTCGCAATATATAACTTCTCCCAGAGTAATATTCTTTGCAGGGATACATTTTTGCCAACTGATAGATTGATAAAACGAGTGTCTCGGTGATACTGGCACCATGATTTTTCTCCTTCCTTCGCCGTCTTCGGATCTCTTCTTGCAGTCGCACATGCATTGCAAGGCATCATCTTCGGTACTCTTAGATGAGTTGGTTGGATGGCAATCGCCGAAGGAAGTTAAGGCGAAGAGGGTTGCTACGACGATGCATGATACCGTAAATCCGTTCATGATGGTATAGATTTTTATGATTGAGTCTTTTATATATATTTACTAATGTCTGATTATGCAGTTTCGATTCAATTTTTGTTTGTAAAATATCGTTCTTATTATACCGTCGTTTGAACTTTAATTGTTCACTTCGGAATGTCTGATTCGTTACTGTACGTTCAAGGACCTCATTTGTCATATTTCATATGGTTTTATACGACACTCACCCCACTTTTCTTTATTTTTGTTTTTAACGAAATACCGAAGTGAGACACTAAACCACTAGTGTGCACATACGACAAGCGTCACTCGTCCTGCAAAAGTATCTTCGTCGCACGCGCGCAACCTGCTAACCATAATTTCACCTACACTAAGCTTATCATACACTGATAGCGAGTTATTACACAATAATATGTATTTGAATGCATAGCATCCGTGTCAAAACCTGCGGTCACGAAGGGAGTTGCTAAATACTTTTTATTATTCATCGATTTGAATTTGGGAATTTTGAAAAAAGAGAAGAAGTAACAAAAGACATTTTATCAACTAAGGTTCGCCCTTTTCTCATAAGGTTATTATACAATGTAAAAAATGAAGACGAAGACTCTGTTTCCTTTTTTTCTTTTTTCTCTTTCAGATCGACACGATATAGGTATAGTTTGATATTTGCCGGACGGTTCATCGTACCTGCGGTGCACCACCCGAGAATCATCTGCAAGCGTCGAGACGCCGAGGTGTCTGAAAAGAAAATTAACAAAACTTTGCGAATTCCATTCCTCGTCGATGACTATCCGGCTAAAAGGAATTCTGAAGCGCTGCATAGTTTTCAATGTACGAAACAGGAAATACCTTACCCTGCAGCACAAGATGCGAATTAAGGTTCATCGTGTCCCGGTCATTATAAAGATGCGGAATATAATCAATAGTTCGATTAAAATTACGTAATCACCCTATATTTGTTTTTCAACATTTTTTAATATATCATGAAAATTCTCAGTTGCATAGCCCGTCGCTGGACGTCATTTGGTGGTTGATGAAATAACATAATTTTAAGGAATTGACGACATTGTAATGCATCGGATGTGCGGTTGCCGATTGCAACGATGTTTACGTACGTCACTGATGAAGAAAACTATGCGATCTGATGAATATTCAATTTCAAATCGCATCCGGAAATGACGTTTCAAAACTAGATGAAAAACGATCAAATGATTCCATTACAACAGAAATTATATCAATAATCTGATGTCAATCGAACAGAATGATCGATCGAGATGAGGCTTTCCAAGGTTATTTCAAGGTGAGCTTCATTTTTGTCAAATGGAACCCCCTATTTTCTTCTGCAGATTGAAAATCTACTCGAAAATGAAAAACAAGCAACTTTTATCTGAAACTCTGTTTTCCGTTAGACATCGATCTCTCATGTCAAGAGGTGTTCCAAATGGTGATCGCCCCAACTTCGAGATCTACGTCTCGACTCGTTTTTCGAAGGATTCATTCATCTTTGTATACAAGTCTCATCTACTGCACCTGTGTGATAAGCAAGCACACGTCGGAGGTGAGTATTTTTTTTTTCGTTGCGGTCGAAATTAACTCCCACGTATAAACTGATAAATTTACCTACGTTATAACTCGGTGACCGCGAAAAAAACTTATACGTCAACAATGTTTGAATTGCGTAGTATAGGTGTATAATATCTCTATACATAATCCTTATCGCTGCAATATTTTCCTCCATTCGAATATCAAAATGCTATGGAATCGATCATTGTCTGATGGAATTTCCGAAGATTCGAATTTCTTTTCTCACAATATATGTTGTATTGGCGAGACTGATTCCGTTCTCATTGATATTTATAATATAAAAGTGTGGCTCATGTGGTTTTCGCCGGTTTAAGCCAGCTGCAGTTTGTTTCCTCAATCACTTCCTCCTTTCCGCTCTCTTTTACCTTCATCCTCTAATGTTTATCGGATATGTCCGGGAACTAAAAATGATGAAACGAGGAGAAAAAATAGATTGTGGTTAAGATTCTTAAAAAATGACTAATTATATCCTCACCGATCGAACGGAAGTTAAATTTAGCAAAGGAACTAACAATGAGTTATGACATACATAGACTCCGAGAGTTAGATTTTTCTGAATCGCGTTGGCCACAAACCTGGAAAACCTGAAAATACCTTAAATGGTCATAAATAATCTGTAATTTTCAAGAAATTCTCTATTACTCATACAAAACATTCAAAATATCACAGTCGTTTGTTCGTTTTTTCTCAATTTCCTTTTTTTTCTCATTGAATTTCCAAATTATCTCTGCAAAACGGAAAAAGTTCCAGATGCTATAGTTTTTCATTATAAGAAAAAACAAAATTTCCCTCGTCAAAACTCTCATTGCTAATGGACAAAAATCTTATCGAATTTCTTACTTATACTTGTTTCACTACAAATCATACGTCATGGGGATACCGTCTATCTCTTTCTCCCACATTTTTATAGCATCTATAAATTTATTAGGTTACGCGCGTTGAATAAATTATTTGACGGGACGCGTCGTCCGATTGGGTATTATTGTACATTATATGGTCATCATCTACTTGATGATTTGCATAAGCCGGTATAAATTAATTTTATTTATAGAATTCACACATAAATAATATCACAACTTGCCGTACATACGGCAGATACAAACCTGATACAAGTTTTTTTTTTTATAATTTTTTCTTTCGAATCCTCAGTTTTTTT
This sequence comes from Athalia cordata, assembly GCA_963932425.1. NCBI lineage: Eukaryota > Metazoa > Arthropoda > Insecta > Hymenoptera > Athaliidae > Athalia > Athalia cordata. The sequence goes on from OZ010625.1 coordinate 64,458,074, forward strand.
GTTCCTGCAGGTACTAAAATTAACTGGTGTGTAAGAATAAATTTCAATCACACCGATTAGCAATTTTCTCACTTGTAAACAAAACACTACGTAATCGTTGTACCGTTAATATGAGTGCAAGTGATTATTTATGCTTTTTTTCTGTTTTTTTTCATTTTTTTTTTTTTTATTGTTGAACAGCCTGTAATCGATTGTTAGTAAACGATCATTGGATTAAAAATAGATTTCATAGATGTAATACGCGATCTCGCGGAATGTGAGTAGAAACCGGAAAATTATTTATCTATAAGTGTAATATACGTGCAACGACCGATCGGCTGCATAGATTGTGCAGCTGATCTATAATTATTTATGATAATCCGATATCGCTCGTTCGTTTGTGTTGTCCACGGTGTATAGGTTCATTATACATAACGTGTCGTTGTACAGGATTTATATAAAAAAAAAAAAAAAAAGAGAGAAGAAGAAGGAAAACTATTGGGTTTAAAATAAAGAAGAAATCGTCGACGTTAATGCTGCAGATGCCGATTCTTGTGACGTCAAGTAAAGAGGTTTCTTCGTCATCGAGGAGCCGTTCGCTGCTATTCCGTACCTGAAAATACCTTTCATGTAATCGCCAGTGGGCAGTGGGATTACCTGGATAAAGACACAGACGCATGAAGATTCTATTTTAAGAAACTATAATGTGATCTCGATCTGAAACAAAAAAGGAATTACGAAAATTATTCCTTCGCGGGGACCCATTTTCATAAAACATATGTTATATATACCGTAGGTATTATCACACCTCGGAGACATCTTTTTTCCGCCCTTCGTTATCGCTCACGTTCATTGATTTTTCAAACCTTTCAGATCTTTCATCAGTTTTACTCGGTATGAATACATGTGAGGATTACGGAAAATCCGAATATACTTCGGATCTATATTATCATATCCAGGATGGATCTGTATCGTTGGAAAAGTGGGATATAAATAGTGTCGCAATTCTACTGGAAAACTCCAAACTAGCTCAAGACTTTCCTCCATAGATTAGTAACAGTTCTTCTTATTCATCGAGTTCTACTGATTAATTGTGAGTCTCATTTGACGCAGATCGTAGTTGGATATTTAATAATATGAAGAAGGAGAAGAAAATCAAGAATCAGACACGACGAGTTTATGAAAGTTTACTGTAGTTCAGAATATATTATCTTCTCAGTTTTTCATTTTTTTTTCAAATCTCTAATCTATACCTAAATCGTTATAGCCCTGCGACCGTTTAAAACTGACGATTTCGAATGACTTCGAGGGAAATCCCCAGAGTCTTTTGGCGCGGCAAGGAAAAAGTACGATGCACTTTTCATTTCCTAAATCCGTTTCGTAAATCCGTTTTGAAAGACGTGCGTCCGTTACAGACCGCAAAATAATAGGACATACGTAAATTGTTCTCATCGTCGTCTGGCGATTATTATTTTCAACTGAAATGAATGTTTGTTAATTCCAACGATTTTGATTGTTATTTTATTTTTTCAAATTTTTTGTTTACTTACAGCACTTACAGTTTTCGCAAAATTTGATTTTGACGCTATTAAACAAACGATAAAGCCGCGCGACGTAATGTAGATAAATGATGCGGTAATATTTTAAACAATAATATACAATATAAGGACATTTGACACACGCCATTATACCGCATTGGTGTTGTTATCAGTTTACTACATCTGAAACACTGATAGTTGCTACGCGATAAACAAAACACGCCGTGTTTATACGATTATACTTTACAATAAAATCGTGTCATTGATGCGCGGCACGAGCCATTCATTCATTCGTTCGTTCGGTCGTTCATTCATATTCATTTTTTGCGGGGAGCTCGACTCCAACTTGTTATCTACCTCATAGTCGGAGGCATAGTAAGTGTATACTGTTCCTCCATGGTAACTGATACATTTTAATTGTGTTATTTTTAGAACAGAGGCTGACAAGATTGTGAGTGAACGTTTCTATTTTTAAATCATCTTATGTATGCCACACTAGCGCGTCGTCGACATTTAGTGACGTAGAGCCAGAAACGGCCTTGCCTTTGGAGTGGTAGGTATATTTATTACACCTGATGTTAAAAGGTGGGATATAATTTACGCTCGGCGTTCCCCATCTCTACGTTGCGGTATTTTCATTCATCGTTGCGGCGCTCCGGTGTTTACATCTTCCCAAATAGCATGTAGTATATATAATGAGTTAAACTAGTTGGCGTGTGTTTCGGCTTTGCTTTTTTTTTTGGATGAATAAAATGCAAATTATGGGTAGATTCGTGGCGCATACCGATCGATGACGTATACCTATAGCTAATAGAGTGCGACGACGGGTATCTTGATATCTGGTTTACGCATGTTAATTAATCAGCACACGTGTGGTATTAAAGGGGTATGTTTCACAGGATTTTATATTTATTCACCTGTTTTATATCGTCGCCAATTAGTATTGTTGTGAGGATGTTTCATAACTTCATCCGATCGCCGGCCGCAACTATCCTGATTCATTATTTCGCTGACTCCTAATTTTGTGTATATAATTAAATTGTTGACGATTGATAAATGTCACCGATGGGAAATTCGCAAGGTTCGTTATTCTCGTTATTGAATATCACCGTTGGTCCTTCATTACATAAATCCAATATAGGTATTGATCTGAACAGAAAAAAATGGATTTGACTTTTTGTTTGGAAATTGTATTCACGTTTAGGTTTTTGTTTTACAATATTTTGAAATATAAAAGAAATGAAATCTCAACGCCTTATAAAGTGCTTATAAATATCCGTTAACGGGAATTAACGTGAATTTTCATTCATTTACACATCATTCAAAAAATCCGACGTCAGGATTTCCTGATTTCATAGGATTCGCGCGGTTCCGTATTCTCGACCTGTCGAATATCGAGTTCCGCTTCCAGCGTACCAAAGCGCGACTGCAGATCGCGCAAACTGCGCGACTCTTCACCTGGTTAAAATCTATCAAATTATAATTGGATTTTTGAGTGGTATCCAAACAGATATCTGTGATATAAATTTTACTGATTTTTACACAGTGCGTGAAAAAAAGAAGCGAAGTATGTCTACACCGGTAGTAATTGCTGCAACGGCAAGACACACCGCTACAGTAAGAGACAAGAATTTATTTTCACATAACCGCTGTTACCTTTGCAGGTTATCAGCTTTATACCATCCAATTTAAACATGACAAAACCTCAGAATCATTGAAACACGAGTAGAGATATCGTGTCTTCGATTACACTAGCTCGGATTAAGCATTCGTCAAATTATCTATTTAAACACTCTAAATTCCTTCAACTAACCTCTACGATATACTTATCGAGCAAGGCGACTCAAAAGATTGAAAGAAAACTTCAGATTTGCTATAAATTATTAAGCATGACATGTGTTCTCCATAATGTAGCAGATGGTCCAAGACCCAATTAATCGATTTCTTGTCTAGCCGATAGGTGAATTGTCGATTGCGGATCTCTATGTATTTCTTTATTTCGCAGCTCATATTCTTCCATGGATTAGGAGATACGGGACATGGGTGGGCCAGCTCGATGGGAGCTGTGAGAGCTCCTCATGTAAAAGTCATCTGTCCAACTGCGTAAATAACCAATATGATATTCATAAGTATTCAATATTTTTTAAACAAATGCGTCGTTAACAAGTCCTTTCTTATTTTACCTCCAGACCAACTATGCCAGTGACACTTAATGCTGGATTTCGTATGCCTTCCTGGTAAGTACCCGTTATTATTATCGATGGAATAATTGAGGAATAACAAATAATTCATCCAATATCAGGTTTGATCTGAGATCTCTGGACCCATCAGGTCCCGAAGACGAAGAGGGAATTCGTAGGGCAGCTGAAGTTGTGCACTCTTTAATTGCGCAAGAAGTTGCAGCGGGTATTCCAACTAAGAGAATTGTTATCGGAGGCTTCAGTCAAGGTGGAGCTTTAGCGATATACAGTGCTCTTACATTTCCTGAGCCATTAGCTGGCGTGATAGCTTTGTCTTCTTGGTTGCCTTTGCATCAGAGGTTCCCCGCCGTAAGTAGCGAACAAAAAATAACTCTCCCTCCGCACCTTTTCACGTTGTTGCTTAAAGTATCGTCAATTTTTACATCCAGGATGCAGTAGGCAACAAAAATGTTCCGTTGCTACAGTGCCACGGTGATTGCGATCCAATAGTCCCTTACAAATGGGGACAAATGACAGCTTCTCTCCTAAAGCAGTTCATGACAAATACAGAGTTTAAAACATATCGAGGAATGATGCACACCTCTTGCGACGAGGTGAGTTGTACATTTTTGTTTATTTCAAATGAATAATCATTAAATATCTACCATCGGTAGCATTTGTAGTTACAGAAATGCGTTGTTCTAATCTTTGTGTTTTTGAAATTTAATTTTTCAGGAGATGCGTGACATGAAAGCGTTCGTAGAAAAAGTTCTGAAGCCATAATGAACCAAACTAATTGTACGAATATTAAATAAATAATAAAAATAACAAAAGTAACAACAATAATAATAATAATAATAATAACAATGAGAGTAATGATTATGAATAATAAACTCAATTCCAATGCTACGTTACTTTTAGTCATTACTTAACTAGAAGAGAAAATGAAGGATAGCCGAAATTATGATAATCGTTACCTGTAGTATGTACAAGTGGCTGTTTTAAATTCTCCAATACGCTACACGTTGCGGTAGAGAAAATGATTGAGAAACACGAGAAAACGTATTACCACGTTACATTGTAATGAAACAAAGATAAATAGAATAATTATTTAATGAAAATCAAAGTTGATCAACTCTGTTAAATATCTGACTGTACTATAATTAACATAGGTTTATCTGTAACAGGCTTATTTTAAATATCTCCACGTGGAGAACTCCCAACTTCTTCCGTTTCGATAAACTAATTGAATAGTACAAAGTATCAAAAGTATTTTGATTTTCCAGGTTCCTCGTTAACCTCTAAGCTATTGTTTGCCAAAATTTCAATCAAGACTAAAACCAACTATCCATTGATTTTCCGTATTGAAAATTAGTTTGAAACGTTTTGCTGGCAAAACAAATTGAATACTTAGGATGTAGTAGTTAATAAATCTGTAAGAAGCATGTGTACAAAGGAAGGAGAAAAAAAACGAGTGAGATATGCCTCGGAACAATGAATATTTTCATTTCATTAGAATGTTATCGTTCTTTGCACCAAATATATTTTAAAAAAACCGCACTATACTATCGCAATTATAAGGCAAATGCAAATATATTATTCTTCGGATGATAATAATAATAATAATTAGCTGAATAGCCTTAAGCATAACCGATTTAGAAAAATAAAATATTAAACTAATTATAGGCGATTTTTCAAACCTTCACTTGTAGATGTAGCTTCTCATTTATATCTCTGCTATTCATTCATCATTCATAAAAGTATGCTGATTCTGGCCAGTCTGTATTGTCGAGTTTTCGTGTTTCTGATAAGAACGAGACTGCTGTTGGTATCGACTAGATCGAAAATGGAGGTCAAGGAAACATAAGCAAGCCCGATGCCCTTTGACTCGGTGAAACTGAAGTCACCTTTAACAACGTACCCCATCACTTCTCTATCACAGGAGTGCCGGACAGTCTTACATTTCGGGAGGTAAAGATTCTTCATTATTTCAGCCTGTTTTGCCACGACGCTCAAAGCCTTTTTTTTAAGATTTTGTTTCGCCAGAGCTTTTGCTACCGCGTCTCCTTGATCGATTTTTTTTATTCCAACACTCGACGTCTTCTTGTGCTGCCTGATTCTCTGCCTTCTCAAACGTCTGAGCAGTGCCAAATGACCCCTCTTCAATTTTCTTCTAGTAGATTCGTTTGGATCCGATCTTATTTTTTCTAGAGGACCTGCCCAATTTTCATTTTCATTTGATTTCTTCAGATCCTCTCGCACGGGTAAACAGACCACAGCAAAATCCCGGGGGCAGCCTCTTCCTTGCATAGAAATTTTTACACCGACTAAACAATTTGTAACAGGAAAAATAGATCTATCGAAATTGAGTTGCTTGTTTTCGTTGTTGATTCTTCTGACTTTCCGACCGCGGTGGACGATACTTAGAGACTCGAGGCTCTTGCTCAAGTAATTCAACAGTTTTTGATCTCGAAGAACATGAAAACCGCTCAAGCCTGTCCATTCTTTAACGAGTAAATCCCACTCGCACACAAACGGACTAGAGATACCTAATTTCACGTAATTGGCTCTTCTGTTCGGTGGGTACCTAAAATACTTTTCTAGCAGGCTATATTTCGTGCCCGCAGCTTCCTCCAGATATGCCAAACTGTCCGGCGGATTAAAATCTGGTGAATTTAGACTCAGATTCTCAAAAATAACAGATTTTGACTCCCGTAAACCCCCAGGCTTTGCACATCGTAGTATAAACGATACCCAGAATGGGACTGCCCATCCCGAGGGCAAAACCACATCGATCCCGGAGCTAAAACCTGCGAAAGAAAACTTCTCATCACATCAATGTTACGTGGGTTTGTAATTTCTGTATCCAAATAAATATTATCTTTTCCCATTCTCACCGATGCTTTTATCCTTGCGGCTGCATCCGGGTCTCTGTATTAACAGAATAGGCACCTTATCGATTGCCTCTTGGTTATATTGATCGTCGTTCCCGACTCCTGGCACTAAAGCCTCACTCCTTAATTTATTGATTTCACTCGTGGGTTTGAAATCCCTGACTATTGACCTTCTGATATCAGTTTCCCAGATTGGACTAGAATTAGCCAAAGTAGGAGGCGCAGGTATTGTCTCAAAAGGAGTTGCGTTTGTCTGAGACTTAGTTCTCCGTTTCGGATTGAAAAATCTCGGATCTAATACTGTGAAGGCCATAATTATACCAGGAGGAAGTTGACTTGGCGATTTCAGGTTCTTGAGTAGTTCGAAAACCTCTTTCTGAACCTTAAATGCTTGAGAGTTTTCCGGTGATCTGTAATACTCGACATTCCATGATTCTTCTCTTAGTGTATCCTTTTCACTGTCTTCCACGTCCATTAACTCAACCTCTGATACCTGTTTTGTCGGACCGATAATTTCCACATCACTCTCAGGGTCGGATTTAGTCAGATCCACATTTAGCGCAACATCCGAGCCTTCTTTATCTCGTTTTGCGCCTGTTTTTGTGTCTGTAATAATCCCCCCAAGCTCCGGCAGGCATAAAGAATCTGCGAGCACTGCAAGACTCAGGGGGCCAGTTAGTCTGAACCTGTTTAATCGATCCCTAAGTAAAATCAGTCTACAATTATCATCGCCTGTATATTGTGGGACATAATCGTCCTCACTTTTGTCTTTGTCTAAAGATTGATCTACTCTGAAACCAAAGCTGTCACAAATTTGCTGCAGGAGATGTTGATAAAACGAGGGATGGGACCAGATCCATATAGTCTTATCCTCATTTTCTATCCCATGCCTCTCACTTGGTCTCCAAACAAACTGCACTGTACCAATTGGAGATTTTGGGTACCTATTTTTTTCAAAAAACATTAAACTTCCTTCTCTGTTTCCTTGGGAATAAGATCGAGCAGAAAAACTCAGCCTAGTGGGATCGCAGTGGGGTCTTAATCTCTCAGTGAGCAAATTGAATGGCCCGGTAATTTGTATGCATGAATAGTAAGAAATGTCTTGCATCAGGCAATGCTTTGCAACCGCTCGATAGCTAGATCTGAAGCATCGGTTGTTGGAGTGATCCGGTATCTTGTAGCCCCATTTCTTGATCATGTGAAACCTTTTTGCATGCCAGATGTGGGTCTCCATCCACTTGTATTCTAACTGTCTGCGTTTGTAAGCTGCCAAAAGGTTCTTTGGTCTTCTTCTATGCTTCCTTGATGGTCTTTTGCTTTTTGGAGGTAGACCAGATTTGGACATCTGGCGAATATGACCCTCCTGTAGTCTACGAGGCATTCGTTTTGCATTGTGAGACATAACACGTCGTCGCATGTGTATTGGCAACTTTTGAAAGATCAGCTTAGTCTGTTGAGGGTTATCTGTGAAAAGTTCATCAAATTTTTAAGATGAATATGCGTAGTGTCTGATAATTTCACCAGTTTTCTTTCATTTTTGCATTACTTCACTTATATTCCTCCTACCTATTGAATAACCCATGGCTGCTATTTCTGTTGCTCTTGCTGAAGCTAATTTGAAGATGGAAACTTCTGCTGGGAGATTTTGAGACCCCCCTAAAAAGGAGTCAAACTGTTCTTTCTCCGACATCTTTGATACCGATTAATCAACGAGACTTCTTTTCATTCAAATGAATCAACGATTCTTGACGAGACTCATGTAAGATCCCTGTGACAGAACTCTTATATGAGGTTATGGTACAGGCTCCTGTGCTGCATGTGTTGTGTCAGCTTCTATCTTCCCACGTGGTCGTCGTTTTCGGCGCGAAATGAACCACCAATAGCTAACGAGTTATCTACAATTATTATCTGCATACGCTGATAATTAATGAGGGGGCATATAAATTATGATGGCCACAAAAATTATACGCAAAGTCATTTCCACACCAAGAGCATCGACTCCTGTTGCAGCTTATAAGTGAGTTTCATTTTTTACTTTCTCTCTTTCAAACTGCAGTTATTGCGCGCATACCATACGAAATTATCTTGTATCAATTACGTAACGAGGCCAAAGTTCGTGAACTCTACCGAGAACCGGTGATTAGATAGACAAAATAAAAATATTTACTCTTTACATCTTGGGGTATTTTGTGAATACGTTAAGTTGCTCAGTAGCTAAACTACGTTGTACTGAACATTATAGACGCTTCACCAAATTCTTGCTTGCGAATTATTAATATGTCGACGATCGTGCGAAAAATTATCAATTCTCCATTGGCACCGAAACCTGTTGCCCCTTACAAGTAATTGGTATATTTCATTTATATACTCTGTTCACATATTGTTGATTTTTAATCATAAAATCATTTACAGCCAAGCCATTCTAGTAGATCGAACAGTGTATCTATCCGGAGTATTAGGGTTGGATAAGAACACAGGAAAACTGATAGGCAATGGAGCTGCCGGTGAAGCTCGTCAGGCACTTATAAACATGGGGCACATTTTGGCAGCAGCCGGTTCTAGTTTTGAAAAAGGTATTGCGGTCAATGATGTATAGATTTCGAATTATAATAATCATTATATTACGATTTATTTCCAGTTATCAAGACGACCATATTACTCGATAACATTGATGATTTTTCCGCAATAAACGAAGTCTACAAAGAGTGTAAGTTCTAGTGGTATTCAATTAATTAACGATTTGATTCTTCAGATTTTACTGGTCGTTGACAATTAATATTTTCGAATCTCATGATTGTAGTTTTTACAAAGGATTACCCAGCTAGGTCTGCATTCCAAGTCGGAAAGCTACCATTGGTAAGAAAATAGATCTGTATCTCTCAAGCTACAATGTCAGATAATGTAATAATTACCGAGGTCGATAATTATCAAATCCTTAATTCTAGGGGGCTTTGGTGGAGATAGAGGCGATCGCTTTGACTGGGAACGTAGAAACAGTTTATGCCGAACCTACTTCGTCGGAAAAATGACTATCTTTGGCAAAGTTGTAAAATGAAATTGGGAATGATTTTCTAAAGAATATTACTCTACATTATTTAAGTCAGGATTGAATCGTATCAACGTTTTATTCCTCGATGAGTAATTTGAAAAGAACAGAAAAATCTCTGTAACATTATTTTGTCGAACGAATCAAAACCTTCCGTACTACCTGTGTATGCAAATAATACTGTGTCAATTAAAAAGTGATAAATGATCTCTGTTATTCCGAACCCCGAAATAAAATCTTCCTATGTGATTCAGATAACCGCAAGGATAACCAGGTCACGAAATAACCATAATGATTTTTCGATAAGTCGGATTGGAATGCTCAGGAATAGCTTTATTGCAGTTGCCTGAAAAGGCAATGTTGATACAATGTAATTAATTAACAATTCTAAATACGATTATTTTTCGTCCCCGAATATTATATTCAGTATCAAGCAACGATATCAAATATTCATGCTTATTACTTAAAAATAAAATACTTAAAAATACAATGAACAATTAAGACGATGAGTTTTAGACTTTTCTTCTTTTTTTTTTTTAACAAACCCAGCTTGTCATCTAATAAATCAATGCAACGCCAAGACGGCATTCCCAGCATTGAAATGATCGTTTGATTATCAACCAGCATTAAAATACATATTTTTAGTAACATAACTTTTTGTTACAATGGACAGTCACACAATTTTAGGTATAGAATATAATTAATTAATCTTCATGGTCCTTTAGACAAGCCAATTTGTCAGAATTTATTTTAGACGACAGACTAATCCCCAACTGTATCCAATTTTTTCAACACAAGCACAAATACCTCGATAACAATACCAGTTGAGGATTATAACTTTACTAACCTCAGTTTCTCTTTTATGGGAATACTAGCTTAACTTGCTGGCGGAGGTGCGTTCACAGCTTCCGTTGTGGTGCTGACGCTATCGTTAACAGCCTGTTCTTGGAGTTCCAACCACGGCAGTCTTTTCTGCAGCTCCAGTCTGAACGAAAAAATAGTTTAAGAACAATTTGGTTGAATTCATCTGTTTTTCATTAAAATCTCATCTCGATCAATACCTGTATCTAGGATGACTGATGGCGTAAACGTATGGATCCAGACAGGCGACAGCTTTACAGGTCAATGCTGGAAGCATCGTCACAGCTGGTGTCAGTAACGCCTTGTTTCCATACGCCCCGATAAATGCTGTCACGGCATACGGAGTCCATGCGAGGACGAAAAGGAAGCAGATCGTGATTGCGGCCTGTGAGATGAAAAGATCATCGATAAAAGATAAATCGCCACTTTACAACGAAGAAATCGTTCCGATAACTTTTCGGAAAAATATTTCTTGTTTTATTTATTATTTCTTCAACGTTCGATGAATTCGAGAATACCTTTGCAATGCGCACTTCTGCGCTCTGAGCATTGGTGTTTGTGTTACTTCTGAGACTCTCAACGTTCATCTTTTTGGCCTGTTCCCTCAGAGCTTTCTCGTGGTTAACCACGTGACTGACAATTTGACTGTAGTAATAAATGATGAGCGACATTGGGAGGACATAAGCGAAAATGAATATGGTTAAGAAGAAGTAACGCGTCTCGTTGTTATCGGTGAGATAATCGAACGAGCAACTCGTTAGGAATCCCTCGGGTACAAATCTTCCCCACACTCCCATCAGGGGCATAAGTGCCCATGGCAAAGTGTACAGCCATATCAGTACGATGAATAGTAGCACCTGACCCCGAGACAGTTTTCCATCCAACGGGTGAGCAATGGTACTGTGGAAACAAGAATTCATATGACATTGAGAAGCCGTTTGAAATAAAAATTGTGGGACAATTATTAAGATGAATTACCTGTATCTGTCGTACGAGATCGCAGCATTGGTTATGCTGGCGCCTATGCCGGACAACGAACCCACGAAAGCAAATATTTGGCAGTATAGATGGCCCAAAGCAAAGCCCGTGTTGAAAGAGTTGTAAATAAAAATGGGGGTCTTAAGCATCATGAAGAAGTCGCAGATCGCCAGATTCACCACAAACATATTAGATGGGGTCCGTAGTGACTTGGCCCTGTGAAATATAATTGGAAAAAAAACATATATATATATATATATACTTATATTAAATTGCTCGAGATCTCCAATCGTCTCTTTCGATTTCGATCGTTTGAACTTGGATAGAATAGATTTGTACTCACGCGCAGAATATCCATATGACAAGTCCGTTGCCGAGGAGAGCGGCAAAGGTGAACAAAATATAGAGGAGAGCCAGCAGGTAGTGAAGGGAGGGGTTTGGCTCCGGGTAGACCAGCCAGTGCTCAGGAATATGTATCAGTTCTTCAGCGGGGACGTTCCATCCGAGCAGGCGTGGTGGACCTGCGGGGAGAACCCGAGCTTCCCAGTGAACGCTGCTGTTTGACATGTTGGCCTACTGCCAGCCAGCCCCTCACCTTATCTCTGGCAAGCCAGGGAGGCTCTTTTTATATCGTGCAGCATGAGCTCACCCCAGCTCGCTCTTTATCCACTCCTGAAACTCTAATCCAGTTAACCCAGGAACTGGGGCTTCCCTCGGCTTGGCTTAGGATTATCCGCTTTCACCCCTAGTCAGCAAAAAATTTCTCAAAGTCAAATTCACTGTCATTACTCATGCATACGTTTCTGTATTTATGTAGTTTATATCCATCAGCAATTTTGTATTGTCGAGAGATTCAGTTCTGCGAACACCTCCGAGTACCTTTGATTTATATCGTACATTATGGATCGTGGAAAGAAGTTTTCCAGAAGGTTCTATTATTTATTTGTTTCGTCAGAATTTTTTTTTTTTTCTTTCCATTTAGCCGACCAGGGGATAAAATCTGCATTATCCAATTGTTAGTTTATCACATTTTGGTACCAGTACCACAGAGGCGAGTGATTTGAAAAATATTCAAAACACATCGTGTTATTATCCGAATGAGGAATAACTGAATAAGGAATAGGTGAATAATCATGGGAAAAACAAAGAAAAAAAAAGAATCATCAAAAGTTTCTCGACCTTGTATTATTCAAGGCTGAAATATTTATTTTAAGCTTTACCCTGGTCACTCATTAGCGATACAACAAAAACAATTTCCCCATAAACCGAGCTTTACAACCAGTGCAAATCTCTCAACTCAATGGTAAAAACAAACTGTAATAAAACTAACTACGATTATTGTCCAATACTGCATAATTTGTAGAAACTATCGACAATAGATTCCACAAAAAATTTGAACTAAAATAATACTGTTGCTCACCCTCTGCCTTGACGCTCTACGACACCGTCTTTCAATCTATACGCAGGGAAGTATCGCTCAGGATTATCCGGATCTTTTAACAGAGGGTTGGGCTTCGTCGTCGCCTTAGATCCGAGACTGGTATAGCCTTGATCGTACAACGAGCAATACGAAACGTTGTGCTCAAGTAAAAATTCCCATACTTGGCCATATGTCCAATCCAATATAGGATTGACGCGCATCATAGCTGGCCAACCATTGTCCGTTGGCATAAATGTTTCCAACTTATCTGACCCAGGATCTCCTCTTCTCATCCCCATTATTCCAGTATTGAGATTCTTTCGCTCCTCCAACAGCGATTCCAAAGCCGATCTGATGGTTCCTACCTTCCATATTATTTCTAGTCCGTAATACCTTTCCGCGTGTTTTACAAATTCCTCTACCTGAATAAATGAAGTCAACTTTTAGAAATAATTCGCGAATTGATTGGCCACTATAGTTATTTTACCTCTGAAAATGGATCATGAGATACGTAGAGGCACACAGGTAGAGCTGCATCCATAATCTTGGCGACGGTTGCCATGAGATGCAGTACGGCGGTGCAGTCCTTCCCTCCGTTGAAATTCAGAAACATTCCATCGGCATGCCTGTAAAATGAAGAGCGATATTTCTTGAGTAAGTTATTATTCCGCACTAGCTTCTATCAATATTTCATTTACTTTGCATAGCAGAGGCGCAAGACATCTAGAGCCGATTTGATGTGTGGTTGATTTTCACTGCTGGCTATGACAGACTTAGCGTCGTCAAGGCCGAATCGATGGCTCGAATTTGACAGTCTGGATGTTAAAGCCGTCTGTAATTCTAGTTTCGCAGTTTCAACCGCACTTTGACTTCCTTCTAAAGTTATTCTTGTCAATGGGATTCGTCCAGGCTGAGGATAACTTCCGAACGCAACTCGACCTGACCATTTATTTACAAAATCATCCAAAATATCAACAAACATCAACTCCTTCAAATTCACATCAACGAAATCCACGTGCGGAGCACTTCCTCTCTGAAGTAGCGGTATTATTACGTCGACGTCTGCTGAAAAATAATGGGGAGATCCAGGCAAGACATAAACGTTGGCTGCTTTGATGAAGGGGTAAGTTTTTACACCGGCTTTCGTTGGATCTGTGGTAATAGAAATCCAGATATCGTTTGAATAAAGTAAAAGTTGCGAATCTTTTTCCTATACCGAACAGAGTATCGGTAAGAACGAACCTTGGCTAGGTTTATAGATAACTTCGCAGGGACTGGGAACATTGGCAAGACGTTTAGCTTCTAATTGGCCCGGAAATAACGTGGCGTAAATGGCGAGCAGATCTTTGTTTTCTTCCAATTTGAGATCCAAACCTTTGGCAACTGCAGCATGAGTAACGTCGTCATGAGTAGGTCCAACCCCTCCTCCTGTGAAAACTACAGAGTATCTTACAGACGCAAGTCGGACTTCCTCTGCAATTTCATCGATCTGAGGAGAACAAAAATGTTCGAAAAATGAATGGTTCAACGAGTAGTTTATTACTTCGATATTCCGGTCCGGTACCTACCACGTCAGGAACAATGACAACTCTACGCAATCTGATTCCTACTGCGGAGAGTTTCTTTCCCAAGTAGGATGTATTTGCGTCTGCTATTTGCCCCCGTAATATTTCATCTCCTACTATTATTAGAGCAGCTGTATGTTCTTCCATGGTGTTTTGTAGAGTCTCAATTTATATGCTGCCTGGATTAAATTTGGCAACTTATTGACACTATTCTCAAAAACCTGACAAGTAAGTGATGGGTAGCAACTGATGAACAGTGGTATGAAAATTAGGTAAACAATTGGTAGAGGTGGTGAAGGATATTCCCCTTCATTTTATTTTGAAACTAACCATTTCATTATTTGTACAATCATGTTCAAAGAAATTAATAATTGCAATGTGAAACGCCCTGATCAGTGACCTATAAAAAATCCAAGTATAATCACCGACGGACCACGTTTAAAACTTTCTCACAGAATACCTGCAGTAAACTTCTACAGATTGATAACTATCGATAGATCAGGAATCTAAATTCATCCTGTTAACAGTATGCTTCATTTATTATAAATCTATTTTATAGCTTTGAATTGTTGTACAATTTAACATTGATAATGTAATGTGTAAGTATAGATATATTGCTATCTGTAAAATCGATCTTTATATGTCAAACATTAAGTACGAGTACTTGATTTTATATTTGCATTCCCCCAACCAGGTTAGCGGCTGCTTCGGTTTGAGCTCTTGTTGCCATTCGAGTTTTGGTATTTGCTACCTTCTCTTTGGATTTCTGTTTTTTGTTTGATACTTTGACAGCCTTTGGCGACTTTGCCTGCAGGACTTCTTTGCGCAGTTCCACCAGCTGTTTGTCCACATCTGCCGTTGTCTTTCCCTTTGTTGATTTCTTCTCAGATTTTAAGTTCAACTGCGCAGAGAGATTCGTTTCATTCCAACTTCCGTTATGGCAAAATTACTTTCAATATTAATCGTAACGGTAATGTTAGTATGAATCTTGGTGCCTGACCATTTTCCATTGTAAAATAACGGTTTCTTAATCTATTTATTTTACTGCCCATTTCTCATGAGAAAATTGAAGAATCGATTGGAGAACAGAGCTCAGAGTTAAAATTCGTTTCAGCAATTACCCAGATAAGTGCCAGGCATAGACGAAGGTCATAATATAAAATCATTATTCCATGTAGTAGCAACTTACTTTCTTCAGATCGGTGGAGACCTTCTGTGCTTTAGCTTTATGCTTAAGGCTACGAGCTCCTGCTACCTTGAACACATTTTTGGTCTTGTGAGGTGCCTTGTTCTTTCCCATCTTTTCCTATAACATTATCATCAATAAATAAATCGACATTATCAAGTTTCAATTTCTTAGTCGCCGGCTCATCTCTCATCAAAATATCGCTAGTCAATAGAAAAGAGACTCTCATCATTTCCTTGTTGGGGGCAACATTTCTAACGTGATGTATCGTCACTACAGACTCGTTTTTTAAAGGTCGCTGCAGTTTTTCTTCTACAAGTAGTTTTGCAACAACATGGGGATCCTCTTCCTTTCCCAATTTTACGAAGCAGTAAAGATGGACTGTTGGCGGTTTTACAGAAACCAAATCTGCCTCCTCTATGCTAAACAAGTCTTTGAAGACGTCTAAGAACTCTGCAGCCAAACCTGGGAGATTCATTGCGATATGCTCGAATCCTTCAGCTTCCAAGCTACGTCTTTTCAGGATATCCGCCTTAACATCTTCCCATAAAAATTGCCTACCATCCTTATTGATTACAGTGATCTTGTCAAGTGTCTTATTCAACTTGGCATTTTCTTTCAGCCATTTGATAGATTCAGGATTCAAATCATTTGCAATGACTCTGCATCCTTTTTTAGCCGCGGGTATAGCGAACGGTCCAACGCCAGCAAATACATCGTAGAGAATGTCGTTGGGTTTTAGAAAAGACACGAGAGTTTGATGCTCTGTGGATAAACGAGGGTTCCAATAAACTGTTGCAAAATCAAATTTATAACGGCATCCGTTCTCAGCCACAGTTGCTAGGGTATCCTTCTCCCCAGCTAAAATTTCCATAGCAAAATTCCTGTAAGTCGTGTCGATATTGCTCAATTTATTTACAACCGTTCTGGTCTGTGCAATTTTGTCCAACAAAACTTCTCCAATGAAATGTTTATGAGGCAGCTGGCTATCCCGCAAATTCAGATGTACGAGGTGTCCTACCTTGCTGTATCCATTAGGAACTTCAACTCCATCTGGGAGGACAGCTTTGAATATTTGATCGTACCGCCAGTTATCATAGTTGAGGGTGATGAGTTTGTTTTGGATGTCAGTAATATTGTAATCGCGGAGTATCTTTTTGTCCAACTCATCAATATCCTCAAAGCGCTGGATTTTTGCTGGATCCAAAATAGCGACTCTGCCGCTATTATTTGTATCGTCATCTTCGTTCTGAACAGGCTTGAATCTTTGCACTTTCAATATGTACTTTTTCAAGGCAGGCATTATTTTTGCAAGATCCACTTTGCCTAGTTGTAGTGCCGGGACTTCTACCTGCACGGTAAAAGCGGCGCGGTCCAACTTGGTCATTCCACGCACGGCAACTGGTGGAACCAGCAAGGAAGCCATTACAGTTTTGCAAAAGTGACGGCCAAACTTCATCCGGTTACATGTCGTAAGAGCAGCGATCATACATCCACCCAAGGCCATTAACGGGAACCGACACTGCCCAACAGTACCAAATTGCTTTCTAGAGTTTCACAGCCTACCTCATTTGGACTGTGACAAGGTCTTAACTAAGTACTTTCAATCTAGACTACCAATTTCCCGAAGAACTGATACTTTAATTACTTGCCTAATCAGAGCCAGCTACGATTAAACGCAATAATCAGAGGCATAATTAGGGGATGGGATTCTCTGCTTGACTAGAGACAGAGAGAGCCACGTTTCATGCTGTACGCGATAAACTATCATTGAGTGTTTGTACACAGTTAAATATAGCAAAGATTCTAGCCTTCCCCGAGGGTTAGGATTTCGAGAGAAATGTGTTGCAGAAGCGTAATATGATTGTGAAAATGCATATTGGGTGATTAACCAGATTTACAGTAGGAGTTGTAGATAATGAAATTTATAAACGAAAAGTAGTTATGAATACTAGTTACCTAAAATTTGGATTTCGTAAGTACCACGTAGGATAATTGAAACCAGGCTTTGGCAGGCGATGATAACTCAGGTCCAGAAAGTGAGGATCTATTAACTAATTTGAAAAATACTTTCTTCACTCAAATTGCTGATAAAATATCAGGTTTATAGTTGTAGCGTTAACGGTTTTATTAGGGTTCAAAATAAAAAAACTGAATAACTAAAGAGACGCTTGCCCCACTCACGTGCACGTGCCAAAGACCTGCGTGCCTTTCGGTGCCTATGTTCCTCGTTCCGAATTCAACGCGCTATCGTGGCATTTGTTAATTTGTTTTAATTTGTTTCTCACGGTCGCGCCATCTTCAAGCCACTTACCTAAACTCATTGACAGCGATTGTGAAAGGAATAAAAAAAAAAGATCCATGGGGGAATGCAAAAAGAATGGGGGAAAATGCGTCTAGTAACCAACGATACGTCAATGAAAGATTTTCAGAACTAACCGCAAAATGTCTTTTCTCATCATTACTATTGATAGACATTTGAGGAAATATCATCATTGGATTTGAACGACGTAGAGAACCGAAGAACTGCATAGGCGAGAGAATTCCAAGAAGTGCGAGAGTGGTAGAAAAGTGTAAAAGCCCGATGACTGTAATTCGAACTTCGAGGCTACGTCGCCCTACACACCAAACAACACAGTATCATAAAAATGCGCAACCTATGAACCACAGCGTGAGTCGAGCAGCGTAAACGTATTTGAAATAATTAGTACTAGAAGATGCTGCCGGGAATAGGACTCTTTGGTACCGGACAAGTCGTGCGTGTTATCGTTCCTTTCCTGCGAGCTAAGGGCTTCAAAATCGAAGCGGTATGGGGTCGAACTCTAGCTGAAGCAGCAGAGCTAGCGAAAAGCTTGGAAATTCCATTCCATACAAGCCGGATCGACGATGTTTTACTACGGAAGGATGTGGACCTGATATTCATAATGTGTTCACCCAATTTACACGCACAAATCGCAGTGAAGGCATTAGGAATCGGCAAACATGTAGTCTGTGACAAACCTGCAGGGCTGAGTCAGCAAGAAGCTCTCAAAATGGTTCGAGCGGCTCAATATTACCCTTCTCTGATCAGTATAGTTAATCACAGCCTTCGATTCCTCCCAGCTTTTGTCAGGATGAGACGAGCCATTGAAGAAGGTTACCTGCGTGGTCCTGTTACCGTAATAGACATCAGAGTACAAATGGGTTCTCTACTGCACAACGGCTACGATTGGCTTTGCAACGATACTATGGGTGGAGGAATACTAGCCTTGGTCGGAAGCCATGTAATCGATTTAATATTCCACCTGGTGGGCCAAAGGGCAATCAGAGTTCACGCAGTGGTCAGAACATTTACGCAGACAACTCAATTCATTAATGGAATTCGCCATGTTTCCGCACCAGACTTTTGCACCTTCCAAATGGAATTAAGTGGGGGTGCACTAGTTACCGCTACTTTGAGTAATCATTTACCTGGACAATTAACACAAGAAGTTCTAGTTTGCGGAGCTGGCGACCACCTTGTCGTAAGAGGCGGAGATCTGCACGGGTTTAGAGAGGGTATGAATAAAGATGGAAAGGAAGAGGTACTTTACTCAGATGTTGACAACCTGGAAGAGTCCACGATAAATTCCATCGATTCCATTCCTCTGCCTTATGTGAAGGGTCTGAAGAAATTAATTGGTGCTTTGAGAGAGGCGTTTCAACCTGTAGAAGATAAAAAAGGATGGATTAAAGAACCTGTTTCATCTGCAGCAACTTTTGAGGATGGTTTATACGTGCAAGCAGTAATTGATGCTTTGAGACAAAGCAACAAGAGAAGGGAATGGATAAAGGTCTGCATTTTGACGGAAGAACCAGACCCAAATCCTCTGCTTAGCGCAGCTGTCAGAGCCACTGCAATTTCAATCTAAAGAACCATGACTTCGATAGGATAAGATTTGTATTAATCTCTGTAATGTTCACGTACTCATCTTTTCTTCAATTCTTCTGTCAATGATCAGTATTACCATTAAGATTAATTTGATAGAAATTAAATTGGAGAAAATTCAACGGCAGCTCGACGGTATTCGACTTACAATCAGTGATGTGATTAGCAATGACATTTTTGGTTGTAATAACAATTCTGGATGCATCAATGTCTCCTCAAGCCCGTGAAAAATATTAACAATGACACGAGTATTAGATGTAAATAGTTATAGTACACATGTATTTATGAATCATTTATTAAAGAAGCTTCGTATCATTAAAATACTCGAATTTGTGTTCCCTCCTTGCCAAATTACCAGCTGCGCGCGCGTCGAGGATCAGCGGGATCGACTTTGGTCAGCTGACGTCGATCGCGGGGGTCAATGAACTCGGTGCGTTGCCATATTGAATTAAAGGGACGAAGGAATGCGAATACGGCAATGACAACAGGTGTGTCGTAGGTCTGGTTGCCTACCCTATGGCGCCCGCCCCTCTTGCATGTGCTAGTAAGTCAGAAGCCATTCATGGTCAGAATAGAATGGAGTCCACTACTTACAATCAATGAAAAATGATCGTTGCGTAAAGTTGTTAGTTTACCGGTGATACATACGATTCTATCTTTCTCCACGAACACGAACGAATATCGCAGGCGCTTATTTATGAAAAATTTCTCTCGCTGTTCCCAGTAAAAATAAAATAAGGCGTTGAAACGTTAGAAAATGCAAAATAAAATACGGGAAAAAAGTAAATATATCGACGTCAAGAGTGTTTGGTTTACCAAACGATTTACAGACTTTGTTTTATTATTTTGTGGTGAAAGGCGAAAAGTGGATGGTAAAAGAAAGTAGGACTACCGAAGAAGTGTCGGGTTGCTGGGGGTCTTCCCGAAATTTGTCAAACCACCAACTACTAAGTCAGTCTTAAATCCCTGTCGTTGACTTACAGCTTTTTCCTCGTGTTACAGGATTCGCATCCCTCACCCTAGACCCCTTGTTTCGGGGAAACGAATGACTCTACGTCACTAGAGAACTAGGACGGATTATCACACGCGACATCCGACACGCCTACATACCCTAGGAATATAAAAATTCGAGCGAAGTTGAAAACCGATAAAAATGAATCAAGAAAAAATGATACCAATAATAACGTGATTTGAGGCAACATAGGCGTGTATAGTAAGTTTACGAATCTCTATCTTTGGCCGTGAGTACGGGTACATCTAGACGGACGTAGACCGTATGGATAGACGTAAATAAAGTTATAAGGGGTCGGAAAGTGGATATAAGGCGTAACTCAACACCAGAAGAGCGAGATGTTTTCCTAATTTCAATTATAGAGACAAAGAAAAAGTGAACAGCGAGACGGGGGGAAGGTATTTCACAACGACGATAAAAACGTTCAAAGCGTTGCACCGCCTACCTAGAAAAATTCCTTGTTATATCCTCCCCGCAGAAAAAAGGGAACCACTTTTAATGGCACACGGTTCATAGCTAGCCTAAATTTTGTTACGCCGATACGTATACAGAAAGCCCGCGACGGCGTAGAGAACATCTCGATATACACGCGGGTGGGAAATTTTGCGCGTCTTTTTCCAGGTGGCCGCAGCCGTCGCGATGCTTCCGAAAAAGACGGCCGAAGCTCGATAGAAAGAAGTAGAGGATGAAGAAGCAAAAGCATAACAAGTAGGAGGCGTCGCGACGGTGGTTCGTCGTCGTTTAAGAAAAGCTCCGCCCGTTTTCGGTACCTCCCTGCCGAAAGCCATCCCAGAGAATTGTTTTTTTTTTTTTATTCTTCTCATACTTTTTTGCCCGTGCTACTATCCCGGTCTCTCTTCCCTCTCTGGTACTCGGACAAGAGGCAGCTACTGTCTCTCATTCTGCGATCCTCCTACCATCTTTCGAGTTGGTTTCATTCCTCAGCTCGTTCACCAGGAAAAATCTTCGTAAGAAAACCAGCAATTAGTTCCGTGTGACGGCCGATCGAAGTTAGACCCTCCTCTAAGTCATCGAGGGTCTATGCAAATCGGTTCCAACAAGAATACAAAAACTCTCCCTAGCTCGCAGGGCAAAATTTTCTTTCGAATCGCCTTTTTTTTCGTCCGTAATTTATTCATTTTATATCATTTACAGCAAATAAAGATATTCGCGATCAATTTGTAGCGTGAGTTTTAGTTTCGGGTAAGTGAAAATCTGAGGGTTAAAGTGAAGTGATTCTAAGGCATTTTAATTGAAACAAGAGGATTTGGAGAAAAAAAGCAATTAAAGGAGTCTGAAGAGAACGAGCTAGAATTATTAACAATTACAATCCTACGCAGGGATTATCGTTGAGAGTACGTATATCGGAAATACGGTATGCCTCGAAAACGTCGGGCATCAACGGCGTCTCTTCCTGACATCGATGACGACGATTTTTGTTCGGAAGATAAATACGGGGGTTCGAGCAACAGTCGCGATAATGGTCAGGATTCTATGGACGGACCGAGGGCGCCGAGGAATGCCGCAAACGCTAGAGAAAGAGCGCGAATGAGAGTCCTGAGCAAAGCATTTTGCAGACTGAAAACTACCCTTCCATGGGTTCCCGCGGACACGAAGCTCAGCAAATTGGACACCCTTCGACTCGCTGCTACCTACATCGCTCACCTTCGCGCAGTTCTTAGGGATGAGGGGGAAACGCACCCAGAAACTACAAGATCACTCTCACTAGCTTTGGTAAAAAGCACAAAAAATCGCGAACATTTATCGTCGATATCATGTTATCCCATTTCTTGTTTATATTGTTGTTTTTTTTACATTTCTTTCTTCCTATTATTTTCTTTAAATCGTAGAAAAGGAATCTTTTCGGGTATTGCGGCCGGTACCAGGTGGCTCCAATCGGTGTCGTACAGAGAAGCATTTTCTCTCCCTGTTTACGTCCGTCCAGGTGGACCGGATCACACCGTCGCGGTCTCTCCCTCGCCCCATTAACTCCAATATAGTTCCGTTGTTCGACTACGTCCCGCGTTAGTCTGCAGCATCCTTCAAGTTTCGAAAAGACGCGTTGCATCCAGTTTTGTTACACGTATATAATCATTTTTTTATTCATCTTCCATTCCTCCGTTTCTAATAATACAGCTCATCTCGTTCACTCGAATATTTGTTTTAGAATAATAAACAAGGAAAGGGATATTAATTAGATCGGTATAATCATGAAAAATTGATAAATGAAAATTAGTTTAATTTTACCGTCACCTCTTTGTTCGCAGTCATGGCCATTCGCGATTCAAGGTGGTGGTACACCGATGTTGACAACGAATAATTGCAGCACCTCGGGATCATCTTCGACATCTTCATCTCCCGGGGGTCAATTTTCCAGAGGTCATCAATCGCCGCATCACAATCTCCATCAACCTATGCACAATCATAATCGTCTTCACGGTATTCATCAGCAGCCTATCCACCCTCGACACGAACATCACGAATCGCAGCTACCTTATTACTGATCGATTATATCCGAGGATTAATACTTTTAACCCGCTAAACGATCGCTGCGATTATCTTCTAACGCCGCATGCACCAATGATTTGATATTTATTCCAGTGTGCCTTATTTATTCATAATTAATTAATTAATAATAATACGATAATAACATGCTAATAATTGTTTGAAACCAAAGAACGTCGGCTAGTCGAATAAACTAAAGACTTATCTTATAAAATAAAATTATTTCATATATTTCCTATGATCGATGTTATTCTGTATATATGTGTAAGATTTCCATACGGGCATGAGAAGGACATCCGGAAGTTCGAGATGTTCAAATTGTTTTTTTTTCCAAAGTTTTTTTTCGACTCCTTCTTAAGGGAAGTGTCGGCATATATCGTAAGGGTGAGGAAGGATGTAATCTGAAGGAGTAAAAGAAACGCGAGTCGGATAAACGGACAAGTTAAACAAACAGCGAGAAGAACCTTTTGTTTAAACCCGATACTAAAATAATAATGGTATGTATATCCAAACTCTGAACTTCTACCTCGAACAACTGAAACAACCGCAGTATTATACCGAGGAAAGTGTACTTCATTTTTTTTTACCTCGTTTTTTCATATTCGTTTCTTCCAGCAATTTTAATAGCGAAATGAATTCGCGAATGATGTAGAAATGCGTAGCTATGTCTGATGTACGCGCACACCTACCTATATCGATGGAAAAGAAATATGAATAAACAAAGTTATAAGAGGTCGTGGTCGGTAAAGTTTCTAACCGCTCGTCGGTACGAGATGGTTGGAACCTAGTCGTAAAGTCATAGCAGCAGTTGGTTAGTTTCGGACTCGAAAACTAGGAAAAAGTTCCTGTAAAAGAGTGAAGAAGGCACCAGGTATAAGACAAAGTTTAAACAATTAGCGGAATTTACAAAAAAAGGAAAAAGAGGAA
The DNA here is from genome assembly GCA_963932425.1 of Athalia cordata. Lineage (NCBI taxonomy): Eukaryota > Metazoa > Arthropoda > Insecta > Hymenoptera > Athaliidae > Athalia > Athalia cordata. The sequence goes on from OZ010625.1 coordinate 64,482,072, forward strand.
CCACTTTTCCAGAAGCAAGAGTCGATTATGAATTTATCGCGCTGCAGGTAATTGTATAAATAATTTTGAACAATCGCGTTTCCGCGTTATCGGAATACAGCAACGTTTGAAATTCTCCGACATCTTATACGAATACCTGTAAGAATATAGCGCACGAAACACGATATCGGTATACCTACACTGAACACATATCAAACCGGTGTGGCGTGAACGCCTTTAGGTGTGAACAGAACGACAGATTTCTTCAAACAAACCACATCCGGTATGTATAAAACAAATATTAAGTATAAAAGTATAAAGTAGACCTCCACAACACATTTAAAAACGATTCCAACTATACGCATGTAAAATTACGCATGTAGATTTTTTTTCATTTCGCTAAGATTCATACGCATAAAATTTTGCCGATAGAATAAAAATATTTCGGACACCGAAGTGGAACAACCCCTGCAATCTATGTTACCCTTCGTACGTTTCTGAGAAGGGTGTGTTCGACCCCGCAAGAGGAAATTCATATCCTCGCCTTCGTGACACAATTTTTCAAATATATTCCGATCATGTGAACTATTTACTTTTTGGACAAAGTGAAATTAATTAATTAGTAAAATGAAGTTAATATCGCATGGAAACAGGGAGTGCTATGAAGTACAATGATCGTGACGCTGGGCTTACGTGGTCCTTGAAAAACGATCGATAAAAATATTTCTCGCGAAAAGATTGTCGAGTCATTTAGAATTGTGTTACAAAAAACTAAAAAACTCTGAAAGAACCAACAGGTGTCAGGCATCGGATCGCAAACATGTATGGATTTATCCAAGTTTCAATCACTGTACAATCGGAAGAAAATGAATCCTACGCTCAAAAAAAGTGTTTACTCGAAGCTGGAAAGCGATAAATGGGAGATGACGAGATCATTTCGATACATTAATTAATATAGTTAGTAGATTCGGATTCCTGAATTTAAAATACCTAAGAATACAGCAGAGAAAACTGGTTCAATCGATGGTCAGAAAATCGAAAAAAAATCAGCGTCTTTGAAAAATTTCGAAGCAACGCCACAACGCAATGCTATAGTTAACGTAAAAAAGAAACGGTGGTTGAGGACATGCATATCTCTGCGAGTGGCAAAACGATACGAGGTTCGCTTTATAATCTGTACACATGAACCCGCGGTTTGACGATAAATAATTACGATAAAATTCAGATTCGCAACATTTTCATAATAACGGTCGAGAATTGCGCTCGTAAAGTATTTTGTTGTTGGTTATTTTCAGCGTTAAAAAATCGACACCTACACGCCCGTTTGTTAAAGGTATAAATATACATATGTAAAACTTCCTCAGGCACACCAGCACGGACTGGCCCAAAGGCCAAGACAGTTAGGTAGGCCAAGGTGATGGCGTTATCACGCGTCAGACAAACACACGCATTTACACACACTCTCATCGACTCGCTCTCTCTCTCTCGGATGTGTAAGGAATTAATACATCTGCATACATAAACATTAAATCAATTATGACCAATCGGAGTCTCAGCCGTCACGATTCATTCATGAATCTTATTAAATAATTGAAAGAAAAAGAAAATAATACATCTGCCACGATTTCCGCACCGATAAACAATACCTATATATCGCAGGTATGAAACGATAGATATATATTTTCTAAATAAATAGAATTTCAGTGATTTACCGATGAATCCTCGCGCGACCGGGACGGGGACGGGGACGGGGAGGGTCCCCGCAGAGAATAAGTTGGGGGAGGAGGAGGAGGAGGAGGAGGAGGAAGTTTTGCAGTCTTCGTTCCATCGTCTTCGTCGTGGTCGTCGTTGTTCGGAACGGTGTGCGCGGTGCGGTGCGACGCGACGAGGCGGCGAACGCAGGTGCGCGCCCGCCAGTCTGTCGCCAGTATATCCCCTTTCCCTTTTTCCCCTTTACCAACAAACTTCGCGTCAGACTGTGGCGACTGCGGCACGGCCAACGTCGGCAACCCCCCGTTACCGCTCTACTCCGCAACAGGTAGGTACGTACGTACGTACCTTTAGATCTGAAAAAATACATACACATGTACACCTACGTTATACGTTATACGGACGTTATACATATAGAAAAATGTGTGGGTGCAGCGCATCTTATACATACCGTACACCGTACACCACGGATATACGTCGCGCCGCATCAACTCTTTCGAAGGAATTTCGATATTCCTATACGCCTACCGCTAAAGAGTTTTCAACCAACGAGATCTCCAGCGGACAACGAATTATCATCATTTTCTTATTCTCACCTGATTATTTTTTCAATCTCGAATCTGTTCCACGATTTGACCAGATTTCTTCTACTTTGAAACTCAGATTTATTCGTTTCCACCTTCCGTACACATTCCTGTAAACATAGAAGTTTTTCTTTTTGAATTAGCGATAATAAGTTTTATACGCAGTACGCTTTTACGAGATTAGTTGGAACGGAGAACATAAAAATTATCAAAAAATGAAGAACAGAAAAAAAAAGACTCGCTCTCGATATTGTCGCATGCACTGGAGAGGACACATGTACTCAAATAAAATTAGATTCGTTTGCGATATCAGAGCATATAATAACAATTGACAATCGGGATCAGTGCAGACACCTGTGTGGCACAGATTCTCTCGCGCGCAGGTGTTCCAACTTTTAAGCGCGTTTCGTTAATTGTAAATGGCAAAGCACTCGAGCGGATAAACTCGACCTACCTAAACACCTGCTGGTGGTGCACGTCGCACCTCTGTATATAGTATTGTGTATGTACGGTAAAGTAAATTTTCTCTATACATATGCGTATGCCTTCGATGTACATGAGTACCAATACTCCGCCTATAATTATGTAATGTGGTTAATTAGAAACTCAGAAATAAAAAAAGAAATACATTCCGCGAAATAGATGTGTAATATTTGGAATGGGAAGCTACGCGTATTCTTATTATTATTATCATCGTCAGCATTCTAGAGTCAGAAGGAATTTATTGGTTTTAGGATAGGCTTCGGAAGCAAGGCGCCCGCGCCGCAGGTGGTCTCCGGCCAGCACCGAAAGACCGTTTCGCATTTTCCACCTGAATTTTACTAGTCGTAATTCTTACACCTGCAGCTGCCGAGAGTCGACGAACGAGAATGGCGCAGGTTGAATATGGAATTTATACTTCACGGCGCCTCGACGCCGGGCGTTACAGAGAAACTTGCATAATGCGTGTTAATAGGGCGTGCGTATTACATACTAGTGCATGCACCGAGCGAAAAATACAACTGCCTCTATGTACTGATTAGGAGAAGAGAATTTTTTGTTTCAATCATTTTATCGATTAAAGACTTGTTATTATATCATTTCACGCTCTCCACATTGATATTTACTTGTACTGCTTGAAAAAATGAATCACAAATCAAAGAAAATTAAAAAAAAAGAGCCACTGCTATCGTTTCTGGGAAAGAAAGCGATAATTTTTTAGCCCAGTGCAGTTATCTAATCGATAATTCGCGTTAGATATATTTTTTCGAGAAAATTGGAAACGATCTTTAGATAAGGGATATCCGCTATGACGAATCGTGGGATCTGGTGGGCGGTGGTTGGATGTGGTCGGGTGTTGCGAGGTAGAAATAGGGGAAGGGTGGAGAGGAGAGTTTCTTAAAAAGGCGAGTGCGATGCCGGTATAGAACGCGCGGAGTCGTCGAGGACAGAAGAAGGCGATAGCTACTAGGTGGTAAGAAAATACTTCAGCATCGGAGCATCGGGGTTTCTCAGGGTTTTCGATCCTCCTCCTCCTCGTCCTCGTCCTCGTCCTCTTCGTCGTTATACTCTCGGTCTTCTCTGCATCCCGAATAATATGTATACATGCATCGGCTCCCACGATGCTCGGAGTAGAGACCTCTACTCTCAGTATCCTCCGATCCTCACCGCACCTTCTTCTTCTTCTACCTCTTCTTCTTCTTCTTCTCCTCCTTTTCTTACATACATATTTCTTTCGTAGGAAACTTGATGGTAAGGAAAAGGCTACGGCTCGTTGTTTGCCAGATAGAATGGTACCGCCGAGCCACGTACATGTTAAAAACGCGATGAACACAAACAACTCTCAAACACGAACAAAATATCCCTTCAACCGCGACGCAGAAAAATAATAAACTCGGTCGGTAAAACATTTTTTTTTTTCCTTTTTTCAAAAATAAATCACATTATCTAACCAACCGCGATGATCATAAAACTCGATCGATGATTTTTGTAGGCTGTAATATTTGCATACTGGGTTAAAACGTAGCAAGAGATTCGTTGATCGATCGCTCGGTTTACGGATACCCATCGCTAGACGATGTGTTTATATAGTTGTGTGTGCGAGGGTGTAGAGTATAAGGGTGTTGTAAAGGTATGTAATACGGTCTTCGCGAGTAGCCGAGAGAGAGAGAGAGAGAGAGAGAGGGGAGAAGAGAGAGAGCGAGAGAGAATTAGAGACGGTTCGGACGGATGGACACCTGCACGCCTCTGATTGTATGTAAAGATCGAGGCGAAGCAAAGCAACCGGGTTGGTTCGAGTGGGGGCGAGAGAGCGAGTGAGCGAGCGAGGAGTTTAGTTAGGATCTCGAGAAGTAGCTGTGTTGGGCGGCCAGCTAGCTGCTGTTAGCCGGTAGAGCGTAGAGTTTGCCGTACCTACAACCACGACTCGAACTGGGTAGGTGCCGCGCGGCGCCGTCGTGATTCAACTCGGTGCGCAGGTGTGCCTCAGACTGGCCGGCGCCTCCCTGGAATGCGCCTCTCCCTCCTCCCTGTAGCAGTGCCGCCGCTCTCTTCTGCTCCTCCCGCAGCTAAGAGAAGAAAGAAAGAGAAAAAAATAAGACAAAATAAAAGTATAATAAAAGGTAAAACGAGGGAGAAGGTGGTGCGGGAAAAGAGACGAGGCTAACTTACTTCATGCTGGGACTCGGACGCGGCGATCTTGCTTGCCTTTTTTTTTTCTTTTACTTCTTCTACTTTTTTACTTCGTTTTCTTATTTCTCGGGCACACCACCACCACTCGATTACCACAGCTCTCTTCTTGCCTCTTCTCGTCGGTGGGTCGCGTCGTCCTCGTCGTCGTCGTCGTCGTCGTCGTCGTTGGTCGCCGCCGGTCGAACTACGGAGGGGCTACGTCACGTCCTCACGGCAATCAGTGCAGCTGCCCCGGCAACCCGCCAACGCGTTGCGTTACGTTCCCACGGGCCAACAAACCAAAGCGGTTCCCCCGCGCGCTACAAACCCAACTATATATTATTGCTATAGTACGTATAGGTATAATACTCGGAGACCAACTTACTCTTGGAATCGTCGCGTTCGTTCCGAGGCCAAGAGGGACCCAAAGCACATTTTATAACCCTCGCCTCGCCGCCCGCGGGTCCGCCGATATAATCCGATGGATCCAGGATCTCAATTCTTTTTACATCCTCTCGCGATTCTTCTTTACCGCGACCTCGTACACCTACACATACCGACACAAGGATAACTTTTATATTATACAGTTACAGGCTCCATTCCATATGTTAAACGTTCGATGAAGTAAAAACTAAAACAAAACGTCCTTGCTAAACTTAAAGTCCATCACAGCAGGGCGAGGTCGGATTCCCCCTGATAAAATACTTCAATTCGCTAAGATTTCCAGTTTTCTTCGACCACTTATACAACCGCATCGGAATCCTGCAGACAACTAGTCTATGCAGAGCGTTATAGAGTGACGTGTAAATTTTATGGCGTTTGTAAATTAACATATTTTCAACACATTATTATGTATGTACAGGCGATGACCGTGCGGATAAGTAAACGCGTCACACCTCGAGACTCTGCAAACATTAAGTAGACTTTATACCGATGATGTCGGTGCTAGGATTGTTGAATATTAAAAACAGATGACGAATATTTTTTTTATTCTTTCATTTCTTCTATCCTGCACCCGGTTTGAACAGCTGTGCAAATAAATCCACGAAGACGATTTCTTTAGAATAAAGCTTGATATATTATGTTCCGTTTTGATTTTTGCGTACGACAAAGATTCCTACCTATGTACAGTGTATTATAAGGTATACCTTGCGCAAATCTGTACACGTGGTTATACATTTTTCAACCATGTACATAACTACAGGTACGTATACCTATGTAAATAACAATTTCTTTTCTTTTTTCGTTTTGTTTTCCCAAATTATTTATCGCCACTTTAACGCAGCGTATTTTATATTCTATATAACGTTATACCTAAGAAGAACGGTGTAATTATTTTACGGATGTTGTTCAGCGTGTACGTACACTAAAGATAAGATTAGGAATCGGCGCACGAATACAAGTCAAGTTTCCAACGCACTCTTTTCGGGTTAGTGAAAAAAAAATATTTTTTTCCTCTAAAATAAAAATACAACGCATTTTATATCGTTGTGAAGAAGAATCGAAAAAAGATTTCTTCTTCTTCCTTTCAGATATAGAAAATCGATTAACTAGCTATTAGCGGGAATGTTAATAATAATAATGATAATTATTACTCCTTGCGATAAAAAGAGATTACATGCGTGACGCGTACATGTACGCCATGTCAAAGTTGGTGAAATATATATATCTGTGTATATATAAAGTATATCGTATATAGTTGCCGTTGGCAAGCACAGGCAACACCAGCAAAGCAGGCAAGCATGCCGCGAGGGATACGGATGGTAAAATGAGGGAAAGGAAAGGGGATAGAGAGGAAGGGAACGGAAGGGTCGGCGCTCACACGTGCGCCGTGCACGTGCACTCCCAAGTCCCGACCCAACCAGAGCTCCAGCCTCTGGCACCGGGCACGTAATCACGGATGCCAAGATACACCGCTCGAAATAATCACGCTGCATAAAGACTACTGCGAGCTTGCACAGTACCGAGTAGATGTATGTGAGAACCATTTGGAAAAGAAAATTTTTTCGCTTCTTTTCAAAACTCAACTTTTCATCGTTTCTAAAACATCAGGGCCTGACGACTACGGTCGAATCATCAAGAATTCAATTCTTTTGAATCAGCTCGCCGTGTAATTCAAATTTAATCGTAATCCTATTTCTATAATTCTCACTAATTTAGTAAGCTACTTAGAGATTTTCACCGAACATTCAGTTTCTCAATACATGCATCAGAAGTTTCTATGATTCATGAAAAATTTGTTTTGGCATTCTTACGCAGAGGACACACGAGCGATATTTTGGGCAGAAATTCGACATTGTTAAAAATAAAAAAAACATGTTATTCCAACCTGGATGACATTATTATTAATAATAATAACAACTTCAATTTCTCGACGAAGGAGATCGAATAACGTATAAGTTTTCTGTATCAGCTATAACAACTTGGGAACATGGAGTATAGTTACCCAATTCTCATCGAATCACCCATATGAATAAAATGTATGTGATAAGGGTAATGATATTTCTATCTATCTATTTCGTATGTACGTACATACCTATATACATAATACATATTATATACTCGAATAGAATAATGACACGTAGGCATAGTTGACGCCGAGTATAGTCCGAGTCAGCAGCTGCTGTTCTTCAAGTGACGTGAACTTTAAATTGGGTCTAACACTCTACCCCTCATCGTATGTGTACGTGAATACATAACGCAAGAGAATCCGTACATAGGTATTCCAAATACCTTCGACGTACCGTTGAAATTGAAAAACTATTCATTCCCTCAACGGAAGTAAAAAAAAAAGAAAAAGGAAAGAAAATTTGTCAAAAAATAAATAACGAAAATGGAAAAAAATTTGTTAGCATTTCCCTAAATCTACGTCAATATAACGTTATCTTTTTGAACGTAGGTATTTATGTGGATGATATTTTCTGTACGGCATGTAGATGTATATCTACTGATTCAGCGAGGACAGGATGCCTACGATTAGCTGACGGGTGATGGCCGGTGATTCCGTCGAGTGCGACACAGCTGCGTGCACCGAGAGTATAACCAATATACATAATATAACACACATGGAATTTTATTTTTTTTCACATACACACACCGCCGCCCCACGCCGGATTTTCATATATACATATGATAAATGTACGGCCTATAAAACACTCGGTTTGCTAAGTAGGTATTACGGTATACGTATGTATAAATATACGTTGCAGGGCAACCGAGTCATTTAGATTAGATTATCGAGCCGCGTATGCGAGCATAGTAAACAAGTAAACAAATTCGCGAATTTCAATAATATATATGTACATATATGTGTCGGAATAATACGTAGTGGTCTCAACGTGTGTTTCGATATAATTAAATACCTATACCATAAATTACATGGCGCCGGAGGAATACGTTAACCATATACAGTACGAACATGTATAACTCGATACTCTCTATGTACAAAGTGAAGCGCAGAGTTTAACCGCGACTTCATATGCTATATACCATCGGTATGTATCGGAATAGGTAACCGATGCAGACGTTGCTATGAACATAGGTATGGAATACGTATAAGATATTCCAGCGCGACGAGCGTCTATAAATAAAATACGTCGTCGCTCGTGTTGCATTTGATTTCTATAGGTATGTATCCATGTGTACAAGGTACACGGCGATCGGTGCGGAAGAAAAATATAAAAGGACTGTCTACGGTTTAATAGTTTACCGTATTACGCGATTGTTGTTTTTTTCTTTTCTTTTTCAAATCCGCATCGCGAATAAATAATCGCTTTCGTTACGTAATCGACGCGGATTTCCCGAGATCGCAAGATGAATAATAATTCTCTTCATATATCCAAGTTCTTATACGCATATTTCGTGGCAAGTTTAAGGGTGAGAAGAAAGATTGGCAAGTTCAGGTGTACCCGAACACTACCGGACGGGTACAACTATACTTGTGGAATTTTATGTAATTGGTATCTCGCCCCGATAAGATCGTGTAAGAGATTTCTTGCACATCTAGTGCTCGCGTTCCCGCGATTTCGATACGTGTGAAAATTTCATGACGATTGATAATAACCGCCGAAAAAAAACACCTGTACAAAAATTGAAAAAAAAATAAATATATAACAATATAAATCAATAAATAAATGAATGATTATACGATTACTATAATCGAGATTAGATATACTTGCAGGTGTGAGAACCATATGATGATCACCTGCATGCACTCAATTTGTACTAGCATTATCACGATGACGACGTGGACCATTTATCGGTATCGAAAAAATCGACAGGTGTCGAAGCTACGCGTCTGTGATAATATTTTATCGTTATTGCACAGGTATGCGTTTGTGCAGGGCATAGTGTATACCGAATTACATGTTTAAAGGTAAGAAAACAAAATGGCGACTGAATAAAAAAAAGTGAAGAAAACGCGGAGTCAATTTTTCACGATACGCCTCATTCCCTTTATTTCTACCTTCTATGCGTCTTGGATCTGGACGTACGTATGAAATTTGTAGAAACGTAATAAGATAACGAGGAGATAAGAGTCAGCATCGTTTCTCAGCAATCAGCAAATTGTTATACCCCCCCCTTTCCCTCCTCCACGCCGCCGCGCGAAAATTATATCTGATCGTTATTTCGTATTAGGTATACGCGTCGCATGCACTCGTAACTATCAAATCGTCCGACACGCGTATATCTGTGATAAATTTCGTGTTAGATTATAATTTTTGAAAAATGAGTGCACGAGCACCGAACAACGCATAGGTAGATTTAAGGGTAGATTACATGGATATCTGAGCAATCGATATCATCTGCACCTAGGCAATCTAGAATCTTTCAAATAAATTTGATATCGTCATTTGGAAAATCTTATGGCAAAATCTAACCTGCCTAAAATATTAGAAAATGAAAAAATTTCAATTTTTAGAATAATTTTTCGTACACGCATATATCCTCATGCATCTAGGTGTATTTACACGAATTATTTTAACGTCATCGTATACCTTATGTGTAATATTATATTCTCGCCGCGACTTGTACAGACGCCACCGCTGTACGTATAATGAATCATTCATAAATTACGATCACATAGGCGTTTCGCAGTTTGGACAGTACATGATAATTCTATAAAGGCGTATGTGAGTGGTTCGTAAACGCTGTTACGGGTTAGGTAACAGTTAAAATTTTACCTTCTAATACCGGCGCGGAATAATATCGTTTCGTTTTTTTGTTAATCTTTTTTTCTTCAACCCATACCGAGCGGGACAAAAACGATTCGAAACGCGCCTCTCAACTCTTATAAATAAATATTCAACGTCAACGACGATTGGAACGGTTCCGCGGAGGTATAAAACACATAGGTTCACACCTCTGTTCTAATTTTCAAGTGATATAGAAATGTAGTTATCAAACGATCGACGATTATTGGTCATCACAGTCGACTGGAATCTAAGAATATAAAAGAAAGAGGAAGAAGAAAAAAAAGAATATCTAGAAAGAGAAGAGAAAAAGCGCAACGACTAATCAAATTGTCGAAGCTGATGAAACAGGTGCTATATAACGTATGTATACATACGGTATATAACGCGAGGTGTATCTGATCAATGGGAAATTCATTCACAAACTGAAACTCTATATACCTACTACGACATTAGAGAAGATTTTAAACACATTCCCGTTTCATTAAGTGGTATTATAAATTACGTTATACCTGCGTCATACGCGGTATAGATATGTATGGTATGCGTATACGTATCGTATAATAATCGCTAATCGTTTGGTATAACTATAATGAAGTAATCGTATAATGCGGTTTGTTGTAAAGTTCTCGATAACAATAATATGTCGGTGGTTATGTATAGAACCATCATCGCTGTGCGGTGTGGTATATAGGAAAGATTTGCAACATGAATATGAATAGTTTTTCTTATTCATTTGTTGTTTTTTTTTCGTCGTCGTTCGACCGATCGTATGAGCGGAGTTGTGCGTACGGTACGTATGTATATCGCGTTTATAAGTATATTATTATAAGTTGACACGATTGCATTGGCATTGCCTTACAATCTCGCGGCGACGACGACGACAACAATAAAGACACGCACATACTCGATATACCTCCACATAAATATTCTTTCCATTCGTTCAGACGGAACTCGTCGAGGACGCGACGACTGACGACGATGGTGTTCCCTGATTGCGCTTATGATGTGTGTAGTGGTCGTCGTAGTCGTGGTGGTTGGCGATGCCCAGTGTCCAGTGCAGTGGCTGGCGCCGCCGGACGTTCGACAGAAGATTTCCCCTTTCTCTCCTCATCGTATAACCGACAAGCCTCGAGACCCCGTCGAGCATCAACACCCCCGACTAGCGAAGTATTCGATCCTGCAAAAGGTTACCAGTCAGAATAAGTTTCGTTAGAAATCATCACTATAGCTACGAATCATTCGTCAACGGTGCATTCCTGACACGGAATTTCCAAAGTATTTCTGTGGTCGTTTCATGCATTCCTTTTTCCTCTTACATCTCTGGCCAGTCTTGCGTTAAACGCGTATAAGGTACTAGGTGAAAATTACCGGCTAGAAGTTGGTGATATAAGTTGCAACGAAACACAAGTCGTCGCGTCGAGTCTTTCGCTACGCGCGGGGAACTCGTGCAACGATTGCGCCGTTGAAGAAGGCGCGGTACTCCCATGGTGGGAGATAGCGAGGGGTGCAGAGGGGAGAAAAACTGGTCAGGGAGGGAGATGGCTATATAAACCTGGAGGTGAGGGGCGGACGTTAGTCGTCTTCGAACTGCAAGCGTGTTCACGTCGTTCGTGACTCGACGATGCGCAATTATTAAATTTTCACACGTTCACGATATAGTTTTCCAACAAAAAAACAAATAATCACACGACACAGTGTTCGAGGTAAAGGAAGTTGCCGCAATTGAGGGGAGAAGAATTTAGAAAAAAAAATTAAATAAAAAAACAAACTCAGATAAACAAACCGGAAGTCGTAATTATAATAATAAAAAATAATAACAAGAACAACACATCGATAACCGCAGTGATTGGACTACCGTATTCGTTCAAGTGTGAGAACGGAGACTAGAAGAAGAAAAAAGAAAAAAGAAAGAATAATAAATATTCGACTACCGACAGAAAAAAAGTGAAGTGCTCTGCGTATATGAGTGTACGAATACTATACAGTTGCATCGAATAACGAAGGAATATATTAAAGGGAAAAATTATTTGAAAAAATAAGTAAAATAAGAAGCCGAAAGGGATTTTAACCGTAGCCTACGATCGTGCGCCGTTCTGCTCTGGGAATAATCGCGCGGCGCCTTTATAAGAAGGAACGACATCGGGTCTCTACCGTGAGAAATCAATACTCTTCGTACAACATACATACTGTTGGAAGTTGAGGAGAGAAGCGGTGACGCGACTTATTGCAATCGTTGAATAAGGAGGAAAAGGAAGAGCCCGACGTACGAAACGCGTAAGATCCTAACGCAAAACAAATCTGAATGTGATAACATTCTCGTTTCTTTTAAAGTCGAGTACAACGGGGACTCCTGTCTTTATATAACGAGTTACAAGTTGAAATTAGGAGAATATAATACATATACGGAAGTGAATGCGGACGGCACAATAAACTAATTGCTCCGTTTTCACCGTGTCCGAATATACGGAGTTTTAAAAAAGGAACAAAAAAAACACAAAAACTTACCAAATCACCGATTAATCATGAAGGCGATGGTGGTGAGTCCGGTCGGTGGTAGAGTTCCGCCTACGCGGGGCGTTTTGCACAACGGTTTGGGCCTGAACGGCAACCGACGAGATATGGAAGCAGAAGAGGTTGCCGCTTACCTAACGAAGTTACGTTCGTTGGTCCCAGACATGCCGCGAAAACGGAAGTTATCAAAGCTCGAAGTGATCCAGAGGGTGATCGAGTACATATGCGACCTCCAAACAACCCTCGAGGAGACCAATGTCCCGGAAAAATCATCACAGCAAATCCCGCAAGGATCTGCTCAAGGATCCCAAGTACTCCAACTGCAACAACGTCAACCTCTACAGCCACTTTCAAATGCTACAGTTATCGCATCTGTAATGACGACGGAAACGTCGCCTGGGGTATCTGAACGGTGACGGAAAAAAGACGATAACGATTCTTAATTGATAATCGGTGGTCACTTTCTGAGATATTTAGAAGGGGGGAGAAAAGGTAGGGGGGCATGGAGAATGTAAATACTGTACATAGATATTATACTCATCGTCATTCCTCAATACACGTCGAGAATAACCACGCGAATACCTCCAAGACGCGCTGAAAAAGAGAAAAAACAAAAAAACAACCACAATTAATAAACAAAACCCGAAATATTTAACAGAATAGCTGCCGCTGGTACATTATACTTACATACCTACGTACAATATGAACGCATGATAGTAACGGAATTTCTTTCATTTTATTCCATACCTATTCTCTATTATAATACTATAATATATGTAGAAGAAAGAAAAAACAAAATATATTTCGCCAGTTTATTCCACGATATATATACGAATTTATGTCACGTTGTTTTCATTATTATTATTATTATTATTATTATTATATTATTGATGTCTTCTTTTTTTTGTCTTTTTTTTTTATATAAAACAAACGATATTTTTTTCAAATTTTTATCGTCACGTTATCGTCTCTCCATAAATTTATTTTATTGTTTAGATTTTAAAAAAGAATTATTATTATTATTATTATTATTATTATTAGTTACTATTACGTTTAGATATAAAAAAAAAACTACATACTATATAATGTATATTTACAAAGACTGAGAAAAAAAAAAAAAAAAAGATTTAAGTAAATAAATGAAAAGAAAAATAAAATAAAAAACCTTGTAAATAATATAAGAAAGTGAAGTGATTATTATTATTAATTTGTTTTTTTTTTTAATTAAAAAAAAGGAAAAAACAATTTTCTCACGTTGGATGAATGAATAATAAAAATAAGAAACAGAATCGTGTCTAATTGTTGTACGCAATTAATTATTTACACCGCTGATAATAATATATCAACCGTTATTTTATTTTATGAAATAATATCTGCGTGTTGAGAAAAGGAGAAGAGAAAAAAGAAGAAAGAATCGTGGTAGCCGGAGTCTCTGTATAGGGTGAATTCACGATTCACGGAATTTTTGCTGATAAAGAATGATAATGTATTCATGATGAAATTCGTATCCAATGGTCGGAGTTGGAGTTAGTCCTCCTTTTAGCCCAGCTGCACGGATGCGCCTAGCTGGTATTGATCCGCGTTTCGAGTCGCGTGCGCGTTGTGCGGGTCTCGGGGGTTCGGCTTTGGCCACCCCGCTGCTTTCCGTTGCTGGGAACGCGGGGGTGGAAAGGTTTCCACGCGGCACTCGAACGGGAATAGGGGGAGAGAATGAGAATGAGGAGACACCCTCACCGATACGTCCACTCCACTCCACTCTATTCCGCAACGTACCACTCCAATATACCTTCTACTTTCTATTCATAACGCGGCAGAAGCCGAAGGGGGATTTCGGCAAGGGCGAAGGGCGAAGGGCGAAGGGCGAACCACCCTCGCAGAAGAGACATTTTATTCGCGTGGGTATAATTCTTCGATGTCTGGTGGCGGATGTGAAGGAATACGAGCGCACGAATGTCCCCCCCAATTCGTTAATGTTATTTCGTGTCGCGGTAGGAAGGAAGATTCGCAACTTTAAATAGATCTACATCGGTCGCGATGCGTTTGCATGAATAAAATATGCAAATAAATCGACGGAAACGAATGAGGGCAAAGAGCATTAAGGGGAGGGCTTCAGGTTGTAATAACGAACGCAAAAGAGGATACTACTTTTTTTGTTCGAAGGTAGCGCGATCGTATTGGTTGGCACAAAATTTATACTGTCAATCAGAAAATTAGTATATTTAAATCAATTATAATCATTATTTTATACACAGGTCTGCTACCTCATTTGGAGTTCGAAGCTATTTTTTTTTTTTTTTGTTTCCCTTTTAGGTAATAATACCATGAGATGACCACCGACGTAATAACATTTCGTATGTAGATGATGATTAATAATGATGATAATAAACAACAACCTAGAAAAAATGGGATGCGGTATACATTAACATATTTATAAAGATGAAATTAATTTTCACCTGATTCGAAGAGCTCATTCCGATTGTCTCTCTCACCTCGCACGTGTGGCACCTTTCATTTGATTTGATAATACAAACAACTGTAACGATCGAAAATTACGCGCGAAGTAAATTTGGGAATTTCAGGTTACATTCGATTGCTGCCGGTACAGGAATGAACTCCGATACCTGCATCAGAACTTGTGAATCTTTGAAAAAGTTGCGTAGGTAAAAATATAGGTATAAGAAACGAGTGACTAGGTTAAATGCATGTCGTTTAGAATTATGGATGGGATTGGAGGTACGATTTTATCGCCTCTCTGTCTCTGGCAAGCCATGCTGCGTTCAGTCTGATAGTTTCCACACTCTGTTGTACGGTTCTTTCCGTCCCAGGAGTTGGGTGATCGGCGAAGAATTGTTCAACTTCGAGGGCGCTTTCTTCGGTGGCGAAATCTTCCGTTGTGAACTTGACGAGTCTCGAGAGCAAGAAACCCCCCTCGTACCTGTCCATCAGGACTTTCCAGTTGTCCTTGAAAAATTGCCAAGCGAGGATTCGTCCCTTGTAGGTCATGGCGACCGACATTATTACGAAGACCGTATCCTGGTTCCTGACTTCATCGCTCATAGCAAACTCTAGAACCCGCTTCAACAATCCCTCGTCCTTTATCGCACCCAAAGCTCGCGATATTCGGTCTTTTTCCTCGTGCAGATCCGCCTCCCTGTACAACTTCAACATTGTTGCAAATGTTTCAGCTCCACCGGCCGAAAGAACCGCCCTATAAACCGGGCTTCTGAGATCCGCGGACAGAACCTGTTGTACGGAAAAATTAAATTGTGGTGAGCAAATGAGCCGTGTAAAAAAATTTCTGTAGATTAATCGGCATTACCTTTGTCCCGGAAACGTGTGCCTCGAAACATTTTTTAGCCTGCTCGATAGTGTCCTGGTCATTAAGGGCTGCTAGCCGACCGAGTACCAAAGACCTGAGCAGAGTGTCGAGGTGACTTTCGTTGGGTTTTGGGTCCCATCCAAGTTTGTTGGCGATGTCTCTCATCAGCGATCGCCCGAAGGCTTTGAAAGAATCCTCGTAGTCGACGTGAGAAAGTAAAACGCCGAGTTTGCCGAGGCTGTTTACGATACTGGACCAAACGGTATAGTTATCCTCCGCCTGGAAAGCGTGCATCAACCGCAGGACCTCGACCGTCGACGCATGGCCCGCCTGGACCATGGCGAAAAGATCATCGAGGAGTCCTAGCCTGTCCAGAGGTGGAAGGGAACGGTTTTTGACCGCGGGAAGTAGCAGAGATAGCGCCTCGGGGCTGTACCGGGTTCGATAAAAGCCGATGGTCCCAGGATTTATCTTGACCCAAGCCGACTCCGGTACATCCTTGAGGACAATTTCCTTGGTTGCCTGATCCATCATGGTGCTGACCGCTACTTCCTGTGGAGCGGTGGATGTGCTGACACTCACCGGTATCATCCACAGACTTTTCTCTCCGTCTTTGGATCCGTCTGCCAAAAATCTTTCTTGAGAAAGCGACAAAATTCGGTCGTTTCCCTGCTGTCGCTGATCAACCTGGAATTAAAAGTGGATGAAATTAACCGGACCGCTTCGACGGATGCGCGTTTTATGGCAGAGCTGTTGGATGATACCTTACCCTGAGAACCGGGAATCCCTGCTGTTTCGTCCAAGTTGACATGACTGCACCCACGGGCTTGCTACTTGCTTCTTCCAACGCGGCCCAAAGATCTTCTGTCAGAGCATTCGAGTACGAATGCCTTTTCAGGTACAAGCTCATGCCCTTTCTGAAGTCTTCGTCGCCGATGTAGCTGTGCAGCATCCTGATCACACTAGCACCTTTGTTGTAGGAAATATCATCGAAGATTTCATCGATTTCCGAGGGATGTCCGACAGGAACCTCTATCGGGTGGCTATTTTTCAAGCCATCAAGTTCTAGCGCCTTGATGTAGGTATCTGTGACGAATTGTGTCCAAATATCGTACTCCGGGAAAAGATGAGCGACACAGAGAAACTCAACGAATGAGGCGTAGCCCTCGTTGAGCCAAAGATGTGTCCACCATTCCATGGTTACGAGGTTACCAAACCACTGGTGGGCTAATTCATGACCAACTACTAAAGCTATCCATTGCTTTCTTACCGCTGAAGTATTCTGCGGGTCGACCAGCAGACAGGTTTCCCTGTAGGTGACAAGGCCCCAGTTTTCCATCGCACCAGCGGAAAAATCGGCGATAGCTATAAGATCCATCTTTGGCAGTGGATAGGCGATGCCGAAATAGGTGTTGTAGTAAGGCAAAACCTTCGTCGCTACCTCCAACGCAAATTCTCCCTGCTCTTTCTTGCCCTTTGGCGTGTAAACCCGCACGAGAACTCCGTCGCTGGATTTTCCCTCTACGTAGTCGTATTCTCCGACCACCACTGCTACGAGGTAGGTCGACATGATCGGCGTCTTCTCAAACTTTAGAACTCGAAATTCACCCTCCATAGACTCTGATTTCACAGGCTGGAATTGAATAAAATGAGTTTTATGCTTTGACAAATACACTACAAAGGAAGTAGAAAATAATACAGGTACAAATGCCAGGCACTGTTTACCATGTTGGATAGAGCAACTCGGTCCTGAGGCACAGCAAGCGTAATGTCGAAGGTGGCCTTGAGGGCAGGTTCGTCCCAACAGGGGAAGCAGTGCCTTGCATCTGTTGCCTCGAATTGCGTTACAGCTGCGTACTGATCCTCCCCATTGGCTCTGAAATAACGAAATCGTGGAATAAATATGGGCAGGGCTGCTTACCATATTGAAGAGACCGATCTGTGAATCTAGGATCCAAAGAGTAAGCGAAAATGTAGCCTTGAGGCACGGCTCATCCCAGCAAGGAAACAACCTACGTGCTGAGACCGGGCAAAGAAATGTAACTGCGCTACACGCATTCACCCCTGAGGCGCTGAAATGTATTCTTGCCAAAGGAACTCGCATAAAATAAAAATGACATGCGGGTCACAAGAATTACAAACATGAATTGAAATTTTGTCAAAGAAAAATATGATAAATAAAATTTCAACTGAAACTTACCCTGTATATTTGCTGCGATAAAAGCCCTTCATTTTATCATTTATTTCTCCAGTAAACACAAAGCTTATGAAGCCAACTTTTTCGCCGACAGGAAGTTGTTGAGGGAAGACAAGCGTCGCTGTTTCATCGGCATTAGATAACTGGATCTCCGCAGCAGCCATTGTGCTCCCATCATTGCCATGAAATTCTGCACTTTTGATGTCGATATCCAGAGAATTCAGGATCACCGTACTTGTACAATTTTTGACCTATTTACCACAGGGTTAATAACTGCTCTAGATTATTAAATTGGTGAAAAAAACTGAGTGTTTGCAAACATTTTACCATGTAGTTTCTGAGAATGAAAGCAAGGCACAAGCAGAAAGGAAAATAGAAATATGCTTACCAAATACTTGCAGGGATTGATGATAATGTTGTAGGAATCGTTAAGGAACACACTTTTCAAAGTCAGAACAGAATTCAATCTCACACATTCAGCGCCAGTCCCCCATTCAAGGGCTGATTTCACTTACACAACACCAACCAATAACACAGCGGGTTTAACATCTTGAGTTAGATTGTTAGAAACAATTATGGAGAACCATCGATTATGGTGACTACGATAAGGTTTGTTAAAATTTGGTACTTATTGGTTTGCATACATACTAAGTTTTTTGGCAAACAATGGGTGAGAAGTGTAGGTGACAACAGAAAATGACCTTTTGTATCCTTATCCAAGACTTTCCTCAGACATTTCACATCAAATTTCAAATAATGAAAACAGACGTACATGCGGCATATGGTTTATCAGAGCGAGGCAGATAAGATCAAGGGAGCACATAGCCGTGCGGGTGATAAAAATGTATGTGAAAAATGACTTACGTCGATGTAAACTCGTTCTTCCCCATTAAACGTGAATTTCGCGAGATCCGGCGTGAGTGAAATGTCATAGTGGTACGGGCGTACGTCGGTTGGCAAACGGCGAAAGGGTTTTTTTTCTGCTGAGGGCATTTTTTGCTCAACAACCTCTTTAACGTTCGTTGTCGATGTCGCCGGGGATGTAGATGAAGCGGCGTAAAAAAACCTTTTCAAAACCTTGACGGTAGCGGCAGTAAGACAACGAGGTTCTTGTACCAGCTGCAACAAACACTTTCCACTTAATCCTTTCTCTTTTTGCAGACTCACAACTTGGCTCACACTACGGCGACCGCAGGCACGAAATAACCGCGAATACATCGAACGATTAACTCGATTTTCAACCTTTTGAACGTGCGACAACGGAACATCTCGAAACAATTGCGCACGATACCCGCTCAGTGCAGATGGCGCTTAGAAGCCGTGTTTTTTGTTCCTTTCTCGTAGGGGTCGACAATTCCGCCGATTTTGAATTGATGAGGAACTTCAGGGATTTAATTATCGATCATATTCGCACAAAATTTATTACAAAGTCACATTTATTAGTTTAGCTCAGCTATGTCAGCGTCATGAATAATATAAACCTGGAGTTCTATATACATTCTACCATACGCGCCTTCTGTTCTCAAACAATAATAATAATCATAATAATAACGCTTAATTTTGTTCTACTATATTTTTCCGTTGTCCTGTGTTAACACTTTATTTATTTATGGTTTTTCCATCCTTTTTTCCTTTGATGCTATTATTTAAATGTGCTGAAAATCAGTATAAATATAAACTACTAGGGGAACAAGGGGCGGAGGAGGGTAATTAATGGCTATCATCGTCGCATTTATAATTTTATACTTTGAATATAAATCGACGATATTGTAACTTAGATAAAATTTAGAAGACGTGTAACACTTTGATCGGCTTTATAACTAATAATTGGCCATAAGCCACTATGTATTTACCTTTGACCCAGTCTTAAGATACAAATAAACAATCAGGGTAGTTGAAGTTCGCCTATAGAAGCGTTACAAGTCCTCTATTAATGGTCATCCTAAGATTGTAGTAATTAGGCAATTGATTTACTTACTATTTTAGTTTATATTCTCGCTAGTCAATCGCCGCCACCCACCCCATGACTATCCATGGTTTTAATTAATGTGGCAGGGACGCGAGGGTGGCAGTTTAAATTTTTATTCTTTTTTAGTTATTTATTTTTTTTTTCTTTTCAACTTTTGATTCGTGTCAGTCTACTACATCTAGTATTTGGACGAAGTGCGAGGATGGGTAGTGCGTGCCTGCTTCCTAAATCCAGCGTGCATTTCTTTCAATGTACCATTATTATTATTATTTTTGTTTAATAATGATTATGTTTGTTTCAAAAAAAAGATTTCATTGCGTAGGTATAGAGCGTATTTTCCTATTTTTCATTGACTCGAGTTTTACTGTATACGTGTACTTTTTATACAGTGGAACGTAATCGTAACCATTTTCTTTTTTTTTTTTTTCATTCTATTCTGTATTTTGTTATTCAATTATATAGTATTCTTGACTTTCTCTCTTTTCGTCTTTCTGTTTGTGTTCCGATGTCTTTCTCCTGCGGTTTTTTTTTTTTTTTTAATTTTACGTTGCTTTAATTAGGATGTAGTAATCCCTAGACCGAAACCACAATTGGATATTGAAATGGAGATCAAGCGGCCCTGAGAGAGAATTAGATAGAGATAGGGAAGGGAGAGTGAGAGAGAGCGGATAACGCGCCAGGGTCTGGATCTCCAAACTCCTTCAGCTTGGGCATTATATCTCAGTACTTGATAGAGCTACGTTAGTCTCAGGTCTTGAGGGCAGAGTGCCGCGATTCCGTGAACAAATGACAGCCCTCGACGCTGAATATGGAGACTTCTGTAATATTGAAAATTGATAAGTTAATAAATCGACCAGGAATTAAACACCCGAGTAAGATTTCCCTCGGATTCACTTACCGTCAGGTAACTCGTAAAGTTTTCCAGGAAGCGTAGCAAAATAAGGGTGCCTAAGGGCTTCGTCAGCTCCTATCCGATCATCAGGGTTTAATTGTAGGAGCGCTGTGGCCATATTGTCACCTTCAGGAACGTCGTACAGTCTGGGAAAGGAAAGCCCCAATTTTTGGCGAGGATAAAAGCCTAATTTGTGGGGTTTATAGCCACGTAGGTGAGTTACACCTGGCCAACTGTCTTCGGTAGGTGTTCCTAGAATTTTGAATATCTTGTCAAGTTGGTCGTACGTATCTCGAACTCCTGGGAAAGTCGGCACCCCTGTTAACATCTCGACGAATATGCAGCCCACCCCCCACATATCTAAAGACGTCGAATACTCCGTTGAACCCAACAGAACGTCCGGTGGCCTGTACCACAAGGTCACCACTTCGTGGGAATACGTATGCGATGGAACAGACTTGGCTCGAGCCAAACCAAAGTCTGCCAATTTTAATTCTCCTATTTCACTTATCAACAAGTTCTGAGGCTTCACGTCGCGGTGTAGAACCCTCCTGTAATTTTTCCGACACACAAGGGGTTATTTAATGGAAATGATTTTATTGCTAATACTTTCACTCGAGTTCGTGACAACTTACCTACGATGACAATAGGCGAGTCCTCGCAGTAGCTGGAAAAGAAATAATCGAACGTTGCGAGGGTCGAGCCCCCCGCCGCCACTACCGTGCCTTTCCATATACTGCGATAAGTCCGTGTGAACGAATTCAAATACAAATGTAAGCGTTTCACGGGTATGAACGATATCATGGAGTGTAACTATATTGCTGTGTTTGAGCTCCTTCAGAAGGCTAGCCTCACGGATGGCAGTGAATGGTGCACCCTCTTCTTCTTGTAGTCTAATCTCCTTTAGCGCAACTATCTGGTTTGTCAGGTTACTGTACCCTTTAAACACCGTCGCGTACGAACCTTCACCCAACTGCTCCAGCTTTATATATGCGTCAGACTTTCCAAACGGCGAATCTCCCTAAGCGAATAAATAAAATCAACAGATTAGAAGGGCACATCATAAAAATTAATTGAAAATCTCACCGCGCCAAGTAATTTGTAATAAATTTTAGTAATTTACCCCAAATGCGGAGAATCGCTTTGCCCGTCTCGGAGGGGGATCTGGTCCTAGGAAAACTTCAGACTTGGGACGCGGAGGACGTCGAGGCCGCAAAATAACCCTCGCCTCTTCCCTTATGTCTTCGTCCAGAAGTTTAGAGTCACTGGATACCGATAGCTGTCGGTGAACCCTTTCGTGTTCACCGACCCCTGCCCACTCTGAAAAAGTAATCATTCGCTTAGATTATTTTTTTCCTCCCAAGAATATTTATTCCGTGTAAAAAATGACGAAACCAAAGATTAAACGTGTACTCTCAAATTCTATGCAGCAACGTGGTTGCGTCTTTGCTCTATATTTGGCTCAGTTCAGTTCCGACTAGTTACAATAGGTGTTGTGACCCAACAAGGTTGAGCATGAGAAAATAGTAGCTTTTATAAAACAGATGTTTCTATTTGTAAGTCGTATATACCTTGCACAGCACACGGCACAGTTCTTATCATTAGCAAACACTGATGAACAACAAACGTTGTTTGTTCCGAGCAGTATTTTGTCTATAAAATAAATAGTCACTTGTTTTACATATCCGAATGACAAAATCTATTCGTAGAGGGTGAAGATAAAACAGAGTAGAGTTCTAAATCCCTCTAAGAAACCGTCTTTGCTTAGAAATTAATACAGAGCACCCTCTCATCGTTGTTATTATGGGTTCGGTAAATTTTCCAGATGCTCAGGTAAAACTTGTTTATAAAATAAGCGATAACTTGTGGTTAGAATAATACGCCAAGCTTCCACAAGTTAATTATATCCTATCTAATGTCTGGCTAGAATTAATCCCTGTAGATTCTCTCTTCTGTTTGCAAATAATAATTTAAGAATTTTTTATACATTTTAATGTATTTAATTATAACGTTGATACCACATCCTGCAGAGAAAACATGAATTCTTACCAGAGATATGAGACATGTGTTTACGTGTATCGATACTTACGTTCACTACAGATAAGAGAATTTCAAGATAAGGATCAATATTTCCTGCTCAAATTTTATTTGCCTGCTGCGATAGCCGCAAAGTTGCACGACTATGCATCAATTATTTTTTGACAACATCAAGGCCAGAAAATTACATCAGTTATCAAGAATTCGTAGATGAAATAGAATGGTGAACCTGAATTATACGAAATGAAATGTTACCGACAATGTGCTTACCATATCTTCGGTCTTTGTCCGTAGGTATGTTGCCATTTGGCTCCAAGCGATCCAAGAATTCTTCCGAGTATCCATTGTACGGCAGCTGGTGTTCTCTTGTAGAAACTTCATCTGCTTCTTCTTTAGATATAGCTGGAGACAGAATAGATGTTGATTAACAACGAATAAAGTTCATTTGTTTTTCATGATTAGCTTTTGAGCACCTTTGCTGTATTAATTAAACG
Source organism: Athalia cordata (assembly GCA_963932425.1). NCBI lineage: Eukaryota > Metazoa > Arthropoda > Insecta > Hymenoptera > Athaliidae > Athalia > Athalia cordata. The sequence goes on from OZ010625.1 coordinate 64,505,608, forward strand.
CTTTATTTGATATTCAAACTCTGAAAAACCCACTATACAAAGTCCTGAATATTTTCTTATCAACTTCTGCTATTTACAAATCACAATCCGCAGAACACTCTAATCGAGATACTAGGTATATGGTAGTGGGAGAATTTCTTCGTGCCGGTAAGATTAGTTCGAGCTTTGAGCAAGGTGATCCAAGCCTTGTTACAGCAACCAAAAAGAGCTGTTGCCCTTCCAGAGTAAAAATTAGTACACACAAAGAAGTACTAGTCTTTGGCAAATAGGGAAGTCAGTTCTGATTATCGAGGACAAATAGCATAATTAATTCGATAAGCTATTATGACGGTACTTACAGAGTCTTCCAAAACTGTGGCTAAGGCGTTTCTTGAGCTTCTGGACTCTACTTAAGGCGCCCCCCTTCTTATCCCGCATCGTTACAGGACCTGAACATAAATAAATATCGTTTTGATCACATTAATGGAATAAAATTATTAGTATTGGATTTGGGAATCTCAGTATAACAATACTTTTATTTATTTGGTTGGATCGTCGTCGAATTAAGAGTTGGTACTCAGTCGTACAATTATAAGTGAAGTTTATTATTACAGATAAGAATGAGAAGTACGATCTAAAATAGGATACGTGTTCGCTTATAGCGATACTCGATTTTTACACGTAATAATGGGTCCCAATGTTTTGACCTCGAGGCATTAGTGCAAGGCTTGCACATTCCATACTTGGGAAATCGAATGCTCGATTACAACAAAGTTATGAATTACTACGTGTAAATGCTTGTGCATACCGAGAAATCACACTTTGAGTTACAATCATCAGGTTTGACCATTGCGCTCATTGCTCCCATGCACTCTCGCACCAATGACATCATCAAACACGACTCATACTTGGATCAATGTGTACATGAGTGACCACATATGCCAGTGCCCCTCAATCTTTTGATAATGCTATGAAGAGAGAGACGTGAATACTCTACGCTCAATTCAGTCACCCACAAATTATAGTAGGTGATAAATTGTTTTATTCAATAAATTCTCAACGCCCGGACGACCTCCTAACGTACTCAATTTCTGAATAGAATAAGAATTAAGAATTCTTGCCAACTCGACTAAACTATGAATGCTTACCTGCATCTGCTTATTTATTAATCTACCTCTTTTTGATTTTGGTTTTTGATCATCAACACTACCACGATTTCCGAGGTTTCAATCGACGATGATGATATTTGATGGATGATTAGCGATTTAGTGATTTAGCTACGTCAAATAATTTATAAATAAACAAATAGTGGTTGGCAAAAAGTCCTCCCCTTTTCGTCTACCGCCCCTTCAGTGGGCCATACATATGTGGGACACCTTACGATTTGACTTCATCCTGGCTCTGTTTTTGACCCGCGCGAATATGTAGAATCGAGCACAAAGGGGAGCAGTTGAAATGTTGGTGGTGAAGGTGAAAAGTTGAAGAAATTTCATAGAAATATTCATCGACGTAAATGCGGCGCGCGGGGACTCGCTGTGTTTTTAGTGGCGCGATATATTGCAGCGTCTGGAATTGCTAATACCGAATATGAGCTGTAACAAAACCTCTGGTTACGACTAGGTGCTTACCTTCTTTGCTTTTTGAGGCGACTGATGAGCCCTTATCTTGACAGTACATGATTATTCATTCATACACATGGGTGGGGACACATAGGTTCCAATTCTCACCGAACGGTAAAGCGTGCGAGTGATGAGGAACGGAATATCGGTGAAAAGTCACAACACCTTAGGCCGATCGCCATTAAACTTTTTCCGGCTAAAATCCTTTCCTTTCACTCGATATCACTGATGTAAGGGATGCCTTTATCAGGACAATTTTCAATCACGGATTTTAAGACGCGGAGGACTTGGCAGGGCACCGAACTGAGACTCCTTCGAACCCGGGAAGTGGATCGGTCGAATTAAAGACCATAGGGAGGACGATCATGTCTTGCAGTGCGGGAAGCTGAAACGTCGAAAGCCTGCACCTCAGTAGACAAGCGTTGCCTTTTCTCCTGATGATTCGTGAAATTCGAGTTTCGGAATGACCGAATTACCGAGTTTCCGATCCTTGGCACTGCTGCTGCCCACACAAAGCAAGACTCAAAACTGGCAGGAGTTGTAGAAAACTGATGAAACTGACCGAGTGACTGCCCCCTGCATAGCACTGTTACCACCTCAAGTGAAGTGCACCAGTTTTAAAACCCGGAACAATGCGAGCCCGCAGCCCATCTATTTGAACTCGCGACTATTAATTCACGCGACGGAAATATTTAATTTCGATCATTCCAAACTACAGCTATTGATGCCCCGTTATTTTTCAGTGGTCACCTCCCACTACGCGATGCGCCAATATCAAGTTAACCGATTAATATTCGACATTTAAATCCTCAACTCAACTTGCGAGGTTGACTTTTAAGTGCTTTCAACTCGAAAACTTTTACCTGGGGTTGTGCGCGTATAAACCTAGATGAGAAAGCGGGAACAAATTCCTTCCCGGATCGAAAGCGCTCGCCGAAGTTCGAACTTCGAGTAACGTCGCGGCGCTAGCCAACTTCAGAATGCAGACGATTGTCAAGTGAATGGGATTTTATAATTGTAAATATGAATGAATTTTGCATGTGTAAATTGATAAATAATTTGCGGAAAAAATTGAAGAACGGTGGGTGTCAGAAGAAATAGATAAGAACGATATTCAATTTGCGAATAATTGAATATCTCACTGCCCTCTGACATTAGCTCGATAAAGGTAAACCCCTTCTGTATTTTACCATGGATTCAAAGGGGGTTAGTATTGAAACTTTGGACAGTGGCTATAAACAACGAACAGATAGAAAAGAGATTAAAATACTATGCTTCGATCTCACCGAATCCAGTCAAAAGATGCAACTCTTGTGGTGCAGTGCTGGCGTCTTTGCTTTTTATTTGCTGTACGGATATTTGCAGGTAAAAATCACTCCTCTCTTCCTTTCCTTTTTTTTCTCAGGAACGTTTAAGGAATTTCAATATCTCTTATTCTGTTTAGGAGCTTATATTCACCTTGGATGGCTTTCGTCCTTTTGGCTGGTACCTAACTCTCATCCAATTTGCATACTACACGATATTTGGGTGGATCGAATATCGCATGAAAGGAGTCACACGTAGAATTCCACTAGGAACTTATTTACTCTTGGCTCTTCTTACTCTGGGCACTATGGGGTTTTCAAACTCATCTTTGGGATATTTGAACTATCCTACACAGGTATGCCATATAGTTAGAGAGGTGTGAGTCAATTCCAATCACATTTTTGAAATTTCTAGGTGATTTTCAAGTGCTGTAAGCTTGTCCCAGTTTTAATAGGAAGTATACTTATACAAGGAAAGAAGTATGGTTTTTTGGACTTTTTAGCCGCAATTTTAATGTGCATAGGCCTGGCTTCATTCACGCTAGCCGACAGCATGATATCCCCTCGCTTTGATACAATTGGAGTAATGATGATCAGCTGTGCACTACTCTGTGATGCGGTTATAGGAAATCTGCAAGAGAAAACCATGAAGCAACACAAAGCCACAAACACTGAAGTCGTTTTGTTCTCCTATAGCATAGGATTTTTGTATTTATTTTTCATACTATTGGTGACAAGAGACCTACAAAAAGGCGCTACTTTTTGTGCCGAGGTAAATCGAATTTTCTGAACGTTATTTCGCAATGGAGAGAGCAGATTCAATTTGTAATATACTCTTCATATTTCCATTCAGCATCCAATGGAGACCTATGGATATGGCCTGCTCTTTTCAGCATCAGGATATTTGGGAATCCAAATTGTTTTGACTCTGGTGCAGAGCTGCGGGGCATTTGTTGCGGCCACGGTGACGACCTGTAGAAAAGCGATAACAATTTTGATCAGCTTCTTGTTCTTCTACAAGCCATTCACCTTCCAATACGTCTGGTCAGGACTTTTGGTGCTCCTCGGGATCTACTTGAATGTATACAGCAAAAAACGAGGCACCGACGCTAAAGGTGGATTAAAAGAATTATGGATAGGAATTCAACGGTGCTGGATCAGGCACAATCGCATTCAGAGACGATTACTGACTAATGTTTAGGCTTAGGCTCATTTCTAGTGATAATGTATAACAATTTGGTGAATCAACTTTTTTTGTTATCCAAGTGTTGGACAGTTTATTTTAACCCAGCGTAATCCCTTCCCTCCTATTTTCTAATTTTTTACTCACTCTACAGTACAACGATATGGCAATTCCGTAATAGATTAAGAGCAAAAGTTTTTAAGATTAAAAGTAATTTTCAGAAAAATAAAATCGGGAGAAGGCCTGCAGACTCACACGAAACTGAAAAACGTGAACGCCGAAGTCCTTGAGAAATTTGAATGAAGCATTCAAAATCAAGACCACAAGTGGATAGATAATGACCGAAAAAATTATAAACTATCCTCATGATACCAAATACTTTAAAAATTTGATGAGATTCAAACTGGCACGACTAATCAAATTAAAAATTATAGTCATTGGTGAATATTTATCGATATAAAATTGTTAGATAAATTTTTAATTTGAATAAATTTATGGAAATGTAGAACGCCGTAAACATTCCGTATTTGCTCTTACTTTACAAATTCCGTTTTTCAAAAGATCGAGATCTCTCGATTCCGAGGTTGTCTACCGCACTGAGATCGACCCATCGGCTGTTATTAATGCGTGAAATGCGCATGGATCATCATAATAAGTATGAATGTCCGGAGATAGAAAAGATAACTGAACCTCTCGTTTCTTTCTCTTACCTAATTCTTTCGTGAACGTCATCTACAAGAAGTGGCAGTCTCTTGTCAGATCATATCTACCTTTACAAACCTAACGATGTTACGCATTGGAACAAGAATATTCTCAAATGCTGTCAAACGCGGTTTCGCGAATGCTCCGGCACAAGAACCAGCGATTCAAGCTGCTTTTACGGTTCAAGATCCCAAGGATTTTGACGAACGAGTGAAAAATTCCAAAGTACCTGTAATCGTCGACTTTTATGCTACGTGAGTACGAAAATATAATATCGTCCTCGTATATAATCCTCCTCGCATCGTTTAACACAAAATCAGTCGGTAATTTATTAGGTTAGAAATCTTATATGTAACAATCCAGAAGTTATTTTCTCAGACTTCTTTCATCCACGTACGTATCATTAGCTAATCTTATATTCTCCCTTTCGACAGATGGTGTAATCCGTGCCGAATGCTGACCCCACGAATAGAGTCTGTGATCGCTGAAAAGCAGGGAAAGATTTTACTTGCTAAAGTTGATATTGACGAGAACACAGATCTGGCGTTAAACTATGAGGTTCGTACACCTTTACAGCAAAAGATGAGGGATTACATAATTCACGTTCTTTTTAAATCCTAAGGTGGGGTCCGTTCCAGTTTTAATCGCAATGAAGGATGGAAAGGAGTTGGAGAGAATAGTTGGATTACAGGACACAGACAAACTGCGCCAATTTGTAGATAAATATGTGGACTCAAAAAAAGTGTAAATTATTTTTAGTCCTGCAGTAATTCCTGAACTAGACGATTCCTATACTGACTACACTAAGGAACGAGAGGTTTAACAGGTCAGCTATTATAACAAAATAAAGGCAGTTTTATTTATTGTGTAACATAATAAAATGTAATAAATATTCACTGATGTGTGTCGGATATTCATAGGAGAAATTGTCCTGGATTTTTTTGGAGTTGATAATCAGTTACCTGATCATGAAATGTCTACTGGTAGAGCCTGCACAATTTGCCGTGCTCTCTGGTATTGTGGTGATTGTGTTGCGTCAATTTTCTCATCATCTTCGTCTTCATCTTTGTTCTCTTCCTGTTGTTGGTCCTCTACTTTTTTAATAACGTCCATCATTTTTTTTATCAACTGTGTCCTGGCCATTCCTTTACTCCCTTCAAAGTACTCCAATGCAATGGTGAACATAGAATCTGGTACTAATTTATCATCCAACAAATGATCTGTCAGCCAGATTTGTCTCAGCTTCTCAAACTTCCATTCACTTCTGGCATGTTTCCACTGTAAAATACATTAGTTGAAAGGCTAGAAAATGTTTTTCACAGCATTAATCTCTGGTTTTACGAACTTTTGATAGATAGTTCAATGCCTTCTGAGTCGATTCTAGTTTACTGGCTTCTCTTTGTTCAGCAACCACTTGCATAGCTTTGTCCCTTTTTTTCTGCCGTTTAGATGGTTCTTTAGGCTTCTTGGTAGGGCTTCCATCATCACTGTCGATATTCTGATCTCTGAGAAAAATGAGAAATGATTAGGCAATCAAGATTCATCTACATTTTACAGGAAACGTTACCAACAAACCTCTGGCTTTCAATTTTACTGGAGTCGCCTTGATTTTCCAAGCTATCATCATTCGCTCTTTTCCTTTTACTCTGCTTAATTGTTTTCTTATCTTCTGAGGCATCTGCCTTAGCCAAGTCTTGCGGTTGCAATTTGTTTTTTTTAACCTTTTTTTTTTTGGTGCGTGCATTTACTTCGGTAGACATCACGGTGTTATCTGTCAGTATGTTTGTCCGTTTTATGAAAAATAGAGTAACTTCTCTTATTGCCTTGACAAGTTGATTATGACATATCTTTTCTTAAAAGGAGGGTAAGCAGCGGGAATAAGACGGCGAACAGCCCTCCGTCACTCTGTCGACCTCCGTGTAGACACCACACGTGGTTCGTACCCTTGATTTGTACTAGGTGTTTTTCACGAAAACCGCGAGGGGGCCGTACCCGAAAGAAATCTGGAAAAATTTACAATTGTCCATATAGCTACAATCGCAATTAGGATAATTTCTTTGACAGTTGGCACCACTGTAGAAATACAGGGGACAGCTGGAAATAGCAGTAGATATTTTGCGACTTTGATCAACGAATAAATTTGGATTTTGGGTACACGAATTAATTATAAAGTACGTGAGTAAATCGTCGCATCCACTAGTCTATCGAACGGATAATACCTTTAAAATATTGTTCCGATGTCGTGCTCGGCGAAATACCAGCGCTTCAATATTTGTGACACATTCTCTAGGTTTCGCCTTTGAGGTATGTATACTGGCTATATGCATGACTATCACGGTTTTCAATGCAATTTCTGGATTCATCCATACCCATCATATTATGTAATAATATAAATACATATTCGGACCTTTCACATTTACTCAAATTAATCTCCCCTATACCTCCGTACAATGCCCCAGAGACTTTCCCTCCATCTCCAACGAGGTAAACATTTCCCATCTCGTTCTAGATACTGATACATTACCACCAAGATAACCACCTCAGTTGTGAAGTTGAAAAAACACAATTTAAAAATCGGTTACTTTTCTGAGATTATTGACCAGACTATTTTCTATTAGCCGAGTCAAGTAGATGTCTCTGAGTAATTATTTGATATAACTGCATTTTTGTCTGATACTACTCATTGTAATTCCAGCTTGTTGTCAGCGCATCCCATATAATTGAAAAAACAAAACCAACATGACGGAGGACATGTTAGGCTCAGACATTTGCCGAGTATGTCGCTCTGAGGGTTTGGCGGATAGGCCATTGTTCCATCCTTGCATATGCACTGGCAGCATAAAATGGATACATCAGGAGTGCTTACTGCAATGGATGAGATACTCAAGGAAAGAATACTGCGAGCTATGCGGATACCGTTTTTCTTTCACACCTATATACAGTCCTGATATGCCGAGACGTCTTCCTCTGAAAGATGTTGTTGGAGGGCTTCTTTCAAGTATTGTCACAGCTGTCAAATATTGGTTACATTACACCCTGGTAGCCATAGCATGGCTAGGAATAGTCCCGCTTACTGCCTGCCGTACTTACAGGACTCTTTTCAGCGGATCTCTAGATTTAGTTCGGGTTAGTAGTTTGAATAATTGTCATACACTAGAATCATTGGACTGGAATATTTTCACGTTTCGTTTCCTATGATTTTTAGATCATGTCGCTGCCAGTGGACATGCTATCAACAGAGAATCTGTCTTCGGATGTGTTTGATGGGTGCTTTGTGGTCAGTTGTACGCTGTTTGGCTTCATCGGATTGATTTGGTTGCGGGAGCAAATACTACATGCTGGCGGACCTGACTGGCTTGAAAGGGACAATGTTCAGCTACCACCGGTAGATAATCCTCCTCACAGAGATGGTCAGGATGGCCAACAGCACCAAGATCAGCCCGCGGCGAACCAGCCGCAAGTTCAAGACAATAACAATGTACCTCCTTTTGTGGAAGACCCGCCACTTTTGCAGGAGAGATTGCCGCATATTGAAGGTTAATTCAAAGACACTATCTTTTATAAGAAATATGGTTTTGGAAAATACTTACTCCGTCTTTTGTTTAGAAAACCAACCCGAAATGCGGCTGGATCCAGATATAGGCGAAGGGCTGCTAAACAATGGCGATCCACGTCCTCTACAGAATCCTGAAAATCCAGAAATTGGGGAAAATGATGCAATCAATCCGCCGAGAGTTGGAGAACCAGATCTTGCAAGAAGAGAAGAAGAGCCATTTCCTCCGAGAGATGAGCCTGGAATCGACGGTGCTCAGCCTAATGTACAGGCTGGCGGGGGCTGGCGTGCCCAAGGTCAAGGTCAGGGAGAAGCTGAAGAGGCAAATTGGAATCCAATGGAATGGGATAGGCCGGCAGAAGAGTTGACGTGGGAACGTCTGCTTGGATTAGATGGCTCTCTCCTCTTCCTCGAGCATGTCTTTTGGGTCGTTTCATTGAACACCTTGTTCATACTGGTAAGCGGATGAGAAAAGGAAGACAAATTGATAAAAAAAAATAAAATAACTTGATTCCTGATTATACTTTAGGTATTCGCATTCTGCCCTTATCACATCGGCCATATCACGATAGCGTGGATAGGTCTGCAGGAACATGTGACAGCATCACACTTCGAGGGACTGGTAACGACACTTTGCGGCTACTGCGTAATTGCCGTTTCCATGGTAGTTCTACACACGTTAGCGGCGCTGCTCGGTCTACAGCGATCACAGAGAGTTCTTGGCCTTTGTTACGTGGTGGTCAAGGTCTCGTTACTCTCCGTCGTTGAGATAGGAGTGCTGCCATTGGTGTGCGGCTGGTGGCTGGACATTTGCTCGCTTGCGATGTTCGACGCCAGTCTCAGAGACAGGGAATCTGCGTTCAAATTGGCACCTGGAACATCGATGTTCATCCACTGGCTCGTGGGAATGGTCTACATTTATTACTTCGCCTCGTTCATCTTGCTGCTCCGAGAAGTCGTGAGACCCGGAGTTCTGTGGTTTTTAAGGAACTTGAACGATCCTGATTTTTCACCCATTCAAGAAATGATCCACCTTCCGCTGCTCAGACATGCCAGAAGACTCGTCGCATCCGCCGTGATATTCGGAACCGTCGTCCTCCTCATGCTTTGGCTGCCCGTTAAAATCTTGAGATGGGCTTGGCCGGGATTCCTTCCCTACACTGTCACCGTTCAGAGTGAAGCACAGGTAAACAAAAAAAGTTTCCTTCTTTTCATGGAACGATTTTGACGGAATCATTTTTTTTGCGAATAGGTCAGCGAACTCTCTCTGGAGTTATTATTACTGCAAGTGATCCTCCCTGCACTGCTGGAGCAGTCGCATACGCGTACCTGGTTGAAGGCTTTGCTCAGAGGTTGGTGCAAGGTGGTGGCCTGGTTCTTGGATCTCCAATCTTACCTACTCAGAGACCAGACCAATGAACCGGAACCTGCAGTGATCGACGAACCTCAGCATCCTCACCTAGCCGCAGCCCACCAAGCTCTCGTACAGCGTGAAAGGCCAGTTGGTTTTCAGCCGTATGTTAGACCCCGTTGGTTCCCCGCCAGGCTAATCGGACTTTTACTCTGTGTTTGCGTATCTCTGGTCGTTGCGAGTTTGGTCGCAATGACGTTGCCCGTTTGGTTGGGGCGTCGTGTAATGGCTGTTTGGATGGTCGGAGCACCTGCTCCTTCCCCACCTGTAATGATGCCAGCTCTAGCTGCGACTGGTGAGTATTTTCGTTGAACTCAATTTTGTCATTTGGCAATCACATCATCGTGTTTCTTTCGTACAGATGGAGGGGAGATTGTGGTAACGCTCTCTGGGAGAGTTCACGAAGTATACACCGTAGCCTGTGGCACTTACGTCTGTTGGGCTGCGGCTCGAGGATTGGCACTGGCTTTATCCTGGCTTCCGAGAGGTCGGAGAGCAGTTTTTGACAGAATCAAACACTGGGCAGTTTTGGGACTCAAGGCTTCCGTCGCGTTCGTCCTTCTAGTGGGTGTCATACCGCTTCTGTTCGGCCTGCTTCTGGAGCTGGTAGTGGTCGTACCGCTGCGAGTCCCGTTGGAACAAAATCCCATTTTATTCGTATGGCAGGATTGGGCATTGGGAGTTCTTTATACAAAGATAGCGACTGCGGTGATGATGATGGGGCCGGAATGGCGACTTCGTCTTGCAATTGAGAGGGCATACAATGACGGTATTAGAGAAATGGATTTGAAATTCGTCGTTACGGAGTTAGCCGCCCCCGTGATTTGTTGCTTTGGTCTCGCTCTGACGATCCCATACGCGGTAGCCTACGGCATAATTCCATTATTCGTTTCAAACTTACAGACACAAATTTTGATCGCGAGACGCCTCTACCCATTTTTACTTCTGGTGAATTTGGTTTGCATAGTTATAAGTTTTCAGGTCAGACAATTCAAAAAACTTTACGAACATATTAAAAATGACAAGTATTTGGTTGGACAACGTCTCGTTAACTACGAACATCGTAACAAAGCGCAACAACAGCAGAGATCTAGCTAACGCTATGCTTCCCATACGCGTATAGTGAAAAGCAACCTAGGCTAGCTTCGTGTACATTCTTAATCAAGTAAAGAAACCATATTATTCAATTATTAAAATTCGTAACTTACGTTAACTATGTTTCAATTTCTAATATTCTTAATATATTTATGTAAGCGGAATCTAAATAAATCACAAAGACTGTTTTTTTTCCTACAAAAAATTCACGATCCACACTTACCTTTTATGTTGTAAAAAAAAAGAAAAAAAGTTCGTTAGCAAAAACAAGCAAGACTACAGGTGCCATATCCTGAATAAAATCAAAACGATTGTTCGGAAGTCAGTTTTAATCATTTGTTTTCGTATATTGTACAATATGCAGCACTAGCCTGTAAAACCATCGTAAAGAAAATGGGTATCGAAGATATAACATCGCACTGTAGATACAGAGTGTAAATAATAAAATAAAAATGTATTCTAAGTGTTGTTGGAAATAATCACTTGATCGTACGTACATACGAGGTAATTATATGTACATATATTCCATAAAAAGAAAAGTTAGTTACAAATATAAATAAATCCTTGCATGATTGTGTATACAGAGTCGGCACCGTTCTCGGTGCGTCGAGGATGCTAAAAATTAGAAGCCTGAATGTTGCGGTGGTAACAACTCTCCTTCCAGGCGGTTCGTCGTCGTATTTTTGCTGACGCGAACGTTCATTATACTGAAGATATTGATTACCTAGACATTAAAATTAGAAATCAGAAAAACGGAACGTGCGAAAGGTGAGAAGACACATTTCCATTTAATATACCTGGGTCATGTTGGATTTCTTCCAAACTATCGTCAATGTTTGCACGTCGTCATCCTTCGCGTGATGAACCGTTGCGTGTTTTTCTATTTTAGCGCAGTAAACACGTAAAGTGATTCCCATATTACAGATGACGACATCGACGCTGCGATCCTTCACGTCGATGGCAATGGCAGTGCTATTAACTGGTCCTGTGAGCCCGAGAAGATAGGTCAAGTAGAACTCGTTGCTCATCTCTTGTGCTCGTTTGGCATTAAGCTTCTGCTTATTGCAATTTGCGGCGATTCTGTAATCGAGATAACGAAGTATGTAGCGGAAGGAAAATGGAACGTCGTCAGAGAATGCCGAAGAAAAAACTCACGAGCCACAAAGTTTCGGAGTCCAATTAGGTATGGGTTCGTTCTGAATCGATGCGTGCAATAATCGGTGCACTACACAATCTGGATATCTTCTAATCGGAGATGTAAAGTGCGTGTAGAGTGGTACGTTCAAAGCGTAATGTCTTGAATCGGCTTCGCCCATTTTAGATGATGTGCAGAAATATTTAGCACGCTGTAGAAAAAGATCGTTGGATGGAGGGCATTAGATATCTTGGGCCAGTGAAAGGCGATTCTCAATTAACCACTGACCGTCATAGTTTTTGCGCAAAGGGCGTTCAAGACCATTGATCTGACGCTGACGAGGTAACTGTCCCTGTTAAAAGCGCTGTTGAGATCTGGTTCATAGTGCAGCAGACTCGCCTGCAGGGCTCCTGCGCTCTCTATGTCGATATGAATTCCAAGTTTTGCAAGCATAGTCTGGGTTTCGGAAAGAACACGCATCAAAGGGGGTTGATGACGGCGCAGTAGAGCCACGTCGGGAAAGGTTTTGAAGAGATGATTCGCAGTAGTGATATTAGCCAGCAACATAAACTCTTCTATCAGCCTGAAAATGACGAGAGTGATTAATCGAAGATAATAGACTAGGAGGCACTTCAATTTGCTCTATTATATGATTGTCTCGTACTTATTGCTGTCCTCGCGTTTTTCCACAGCAAACGAAACTGGCAAACCCGACTCTCTATCAACGATAACTTGCAATTTCATTTGGTCTATCCTTAGCGACCCTTCTTTCAATCTCCTCTCACGCATTTTGACTGCTAGATTGTTAAGATTATTTACTATAGTACAAATTTCCGATACTTTGTAGGGTCCTTTGATCTCTGGGAGTTCTTCGGGCGACCATTCTTTCTCTGGATTCATGATCATCATCTGAGCATGTTCGTAGGCCAATTGGCAGCAGGAATTTATCACAGTTTTAGTAAATCGGTGCTTGATCACTTCCGCCTCTGGCGTCATCTCAAATATCACAGAAAAGGCTAACTTGTCTAACCCCGGCAGCAGGGAGCATACGTTGCACAGCTGTTTGGGTAGCATGTGATAGACTGAGTCTGATAAATATATTGTAGTCGCACGTTTGGCGACTGCAGTGTCCAGAGGAGAAAATGCACTGAGAAAATGCGTCACATCTGATATATGAACTCCTACCTGTAGTTAATTGGAATTTGGTCAGTTGATTTGAATAGGGCGAAATAATTATGAAAAAATGAGCAAAAAAAGTACTTACTTCGTAGTTCCCATTCTCCAAGAGCTTGCATGACATTGCGTCATCCAAGTCTTGGGCAGTTGCTGGGTCGATGGTGAAGATGCACTTCTGCCTCCAGTCCTCTCTTCCTTCGATATCGGTCTGAGTTGGCTGGTAGTCGCTCGGTGGTAGATCTTCGGTCAACTCAGGCGCATAGGGAGTTACATCCAGGTCATTTTCAAGTACAATTGCCAATGACTCAGCTTTCAGATCCCCAACTTCACCTATACCGGATAATATCTTCCTGGAGTCAATTCAAAAGATTGGAATCTGTCAGCTGGATGTTTCATGCTAGCAGAAAAATTAGACACATACCCACGTGCAAATCGGACGTCATCCCATGATACAATTTCTGCCAAGAACATTGTATTACTAAATGAATCTGGATCTTTATCAAAATTAGGTGGCCATGAGCTGCGATCGATGTTCAATCTAGGTACTTTGTGATCTTTAGGTACAAACAGAGCGATTTGTGTGTTTTTGTCCATCATTGGTTTCAGGAACCCTACTATTTTTCTAGGATGATTCTTTTCCAGTATACAAACAACGGTCGCCGTCTTCTGTACTCTTGAGGTTTTTAATCCACGCCATTTTTCCATGGGATTAATTTTGACTAGCACCAAGTCTCCTTCTAGCGCTCGATTTCTGTCCTGAACTCCATCTATTAGAAGATCTACTTGATCATTCAACATCGGTACGTAAGCTTCTTTGAAAAATTTTGGATTTATCCTAATATTTCCTTCAACATATTCGATCTCTGTGGGCTTCTGTGCTGCTAATAATGTTTGTGCAGTTTTCTTGGGTATGTAGTCGGGAAACTTGTTCTCTGGCTTCTTCTGATTATTGCCAGAGACCGGGCGAGTTCTTTTTTTTCCACTGGTGTCTCCTGCAGTACTCGCTATCCCATTCATATTCGTGTTCTCTGTTAAGTTACTAATCTCATTTTTCTCCTTTTGGATTTTTTTTTTTTGCTGCCTTGTCAACATTGAAGTGTGAGCTGAAGATTTAGCTTTCAACCTTGGATTCAAATTATCACTATAATACACTGCATTTTTTTCAGTCCCTTGATTGGATCTTGTACTGTTCATCTGTTGGTCATAAGAACATTGAGGAATAAAATGAAAGAATAAGCAATGCAATTTGTGGAAAAACATTAATTACCTTTGTCTGTGAAAGTGTAGCCTTTGGTTGAACAACTGGAGGAATGAGAGGAGCAGCAGCAACATTGCTTATATCGCAGCGTTCAATGGTAACTGATACTACTTGCTCAGGTACTTTTGGTCTTCTCAATGGTCTCTTTTTGGGTGCTACCTCAAGCTTAGCCATGGCAGCGGAGAGGAGGAACTGTTCCAGGGGGTTGACATCAGGTTTTTTGTTCCCTCGTTTGCCTCGACGAATTTTTTTCGAACCACTTGTGGCTGCTGAAGCCTTGGGCTCTTGTCCATTTTTCTCATTCATCGAAAATCAGTCGCGGATACGAGAACGGTGATTTCGTATAAATGAATTGGTATAAAATAAATACTAAGAAAAAAAATCAAATAAAAATATAACTATTGCTGGGATGTACGTGCTGCAATTCAGGCGAACGAGTGACTTTGAACTTCAGGGTTTCAGACGAAATGAATCCAGTTTCTGAGTTAATATTTAACCTGTTGCCAAACTTTACATAATGTTGCTCAATTTTCATTTAGGTTACACTTTTGGATAGTACGAACAGCTGTCAAGTTCCATATCCAGGTTTCGCGGTTCCGATGACTGTTCGTTCTATTCTTCTGTTCCTTCTTTCCTTTCCGTCCGGCGCCGCTTTGAAGGTAGGAGTGAAATTTCATGCATTCTTGAATTTGACGTTACTATAATTATTTCTGGAGTTATAATTTACGGAGCACAGCTTAAATTCCCAAAAAGTATTATTACGTTTCTAGAAACTGTCCTTGATCGAACGATCTTTTGTCTTTTCTAGATAACGATTCGCGACAGTGTTTGCTGACGAGTGTTGAATCTACATGAAACCACTCGTTACCGGACCTTAGGACTTTGAAAAAACTGATTATGTGAGTACAGGTGTTCAATTCCAGCCCAGTGTACTTCTCATAGCTCCTTCATCTCGTATTTCTGACAAAAAATATTCAATGACAGTCCCGTATCGTAAAAATCGATGCAGCTGCCATTTTACTTGATGCTCTAATGGTAATTTCAAACAGCAAATCAAGCGTGATCCGCAAATCTCTGATTTTTAATCTGATCAGAGAAAGGTAGACTATTGCGATTCGTAGCCACCCACTATGAATCAATACATTGGCTGGCTTAATACACGACATGTTTACAATTGCAATTTAGATCCAACAAGAAAATTTGTTACAGGACGTACGGAGGATCAGGTGGGGGATATCGAAGTGGTGGCAGCCGTGGGGTTGGCGGTGGAGGGTCTGGGGGACAAAGAAATGGGTATGGAGGTAGCGGAGGGTCCAGCGGTAGTAGTGGCGGACGATATGGTGGTCGAGGTGCTGGCAGTGGTAGCAACCGAGGTGGCGGAGGTCACAGTGGTGGTAGTCACAGTGGTGGTAGCCTGAAGAAACCAAATTGGGATTACGAAAACCTTAAGCCATTCAAAAAGGACTTCTACGTACCACATTCAAACGTTTCTAGCCGTCTGCCAAGAGAGGTAGAAGTTTACAGAGGTGATAAACAAATAACGCTGAAAGGTGACAGCATTCCAAATCCGATCCAATATTTTGAGGAGGGAAACTTTCCTGACTACGTCATGCAAGGTATTAGAAAACAGGGATTTGCCGAGCCAACTGCTATTCAGGCACAGGGCTGGCCAATTGCTATGTCAGGTCGTAATATGGTTGGCATTGCTCAGACTGGCTCTGGAAAAACTCTGGGCTACATTCTGCCAGCTATAGTTCACATAAATAATCAACAACCCTTAAATCACGGGGATGGACCAATTGCTCTTATTCTTGCACCAACCAGAGAGCTTGCCCAGCAGATTCAGACGGTTGCCACCGATTTTGGGTCTCTCTCATACGTTAGAAATACATGTATTTTTGGTGGAGCCCCCAAAGGAGGTCAGGCCCGTGATTTAGAGCGAGGTGTCGAAATCTGTATCGCTACCCCGGGTCGTTTGATTGATTTCCTTGAGAGAGGAACAACCAACTTGCGCAGATGCACATACTTAGTTCTCGATGAAGCTGACCGAATGCTGGATATGGGATTTGAACCACAAATCAGAAAAATCATAGAGCAGATTAGACCTGACAGACAAGTTCTGATGTGGTCGGCCACCTGGCCTAAAGAAGTTCGTAACCTTGCCGAAGAATATCTAACAGACTACACACAGCTTAACATTGGATCATTAACTCTCTCCGCCAATCACAACATCCTGCAGATCATCGACGTCTGTCAAGAACACGAAAAAGAAACTAAGTTAGATGCTGAAAATAATCAAATGTCTTTGTTGCACTTTTGATAGCATTGTCGATGTTAATAATGTTTATTATTCGATGATAGATTGGGCAGCCTGTTGCAAGAGATCGGCAATGTAAATGACGATGGTGGGAAGACGATTATATTTGTGGAGACCAAGAAGAAAGTAGAAAATATCACTAGAAACATTCGACGTTACGGATGGCCAGCGGTTTGCATGCACGGCGACAAATCCCAGCAAGAGCGAGATTACGTTCTCCGAGGTAATATTGTTTAAAACCTGAACCCAGCTATCATAAAATCCATGCAGCCCGTCTGATCACCGTACACCCTTTCAGAGTTCAGAAACAAGAAAGGTTCGATCCTTGTAGCAACTGACGTCGCCGCTCGAGGTCTAGGTAATTTGAAAATTGGATTAATTTCACTCAGATTGAAGTTATAATGAATCCAATTTCTTTAGATGTTGATGATGTGAGATACGTGATCAATTTCGATTACCCCTCCTCGTCCGAGGACTATATTCACCGGATCGGTAGAACCGGACGTTCTCAGAGCACAGGAACGAGCTACGCCTTTTTTACTCCTCAAAATGGCAGACAGGCTAAAGATTTAGTCAATGTGCTCCAGGAAGCAAACCAAGTCATCAATCCGAAACTTAGCGAGTTGGCGTCGAGAGGAGGTGGCGGAGGAGGATATGGTGGCAGAAGTAATAATTCCATCGATTTTTTGCTCTTGGATTTCTGTCGAATATATCGCTGATTAACGCTAACTCTATTATTTTTAGATCGTTGGGGGTACGGAGGCGGACGGGGACGCGAGAATAATTATTCGGGAGGTCACAGGCGATTCGACAGCGGCCGCAGCAACGGATACAACAATTACAATTGACTTTAGTTTACCGTAAATGTTACTTGTAGTTGCTGTAGATGTATGCTACTTGTAAGATCGATCTATCGGCGGGACTCTGATTTACTAGGCTTACAAATTTTATTGTGATGCTGTAAAGAGGAAGGCCATACAACTCGTCGAACTCAGTCGAACAGCACCCAAGATTTGCTGCTCAAATACTCGGCCTTGTATACACTAAATATTTATCTTGGAAGTTTTCCTTATTTATCGATAGCCTTTCAAAAACCGGATCTGATTCTAACTAGACGATTATTATTTATGATAGCTGTATGTTTTAGATTTAATGTCTTTCAGAGGCTGCTACCGTGACATGTCAGTATTCATTTATCCGGATTAGTCTGGAATATCCTATTTAGTTTTGACTACTTCGGGGTACAAAGTATTATTGCTGAATCAAGCAAGTATTTAAGTAACTCCTTCATCTGATCTCTTTGTTATATATTGATGTGGTAATAAAATGAAACTGTATTATTTCATGCGTATCGCAATTTCAGCCCAACAAATCAAGGACCAGCCTTATTTGAATTTGCCACGATATGAACGTGACGCGTCGTTCTCAACTCCCGTTCGATCGCTATTCGATCGTGCATTCAACGGCAAATTCACAAACTAGCCACAAATCGGTGAAGTACACATTACGAAAACAATGTGTGTAGGTTAAACAGTTATATTATGTGCGACTTATGGGAAATCCGAACTTGGATAGACTTTTTAACAGTTAAACTGGCGATAGATTGTTAATTTTGGTTGGTAGTTTTTTCATGTGCTCCCCACTTAAGAGATGCATGATGAGAACAGCGAGAATACCCTGGTCACGCGTCAACCGCAGTCGCATGGTGACCATGCAATAGCTGGAGCCGTCAGTGGTTTTGTCACCCGTTTCACCTGTCAACCCCTGGATGTCATCAAAATCAGATTTCAGGTCTAAATGTTGAATAATGATTCCCAATTTTCGTATCATCTCATGAATCAATACGGCGATGCCAGTCGATAAAAATTGATCTCTATGATGAAAGGAACATGAGTCTTGCGAAAAAAAATAAAAACCTGACAACATTCGAATGGTTATCCACATTTTAGCTTCAGGTTGAGCCCATAGCGCACCATCATGTGAGCAAATACCAGTCGATACCCCAAGCCTTTGCTCTCATTGTAAAAGAGGAAGGAATCTCTGCATTATGGAAAGGCCATGTCCCTGCTCAACTACTTTCTGTTGTCTATGGTATGGGAAAGGTATGGATCAATTTATAGTTCTACAGGCTCTATTTCTCTTGACAATTCATACCAGAATTTGTATCTGATGGGAGTCTCTTTAATCAACTTTTAAATGGAGTATCGTCTGTCTGCAGTTTTCCTCATACAATGTACTGAGTAAATTGGCAAATGAATACACTTTTCACGATCGATGGCAGCATATGATGCATTTTGTTGCTGGAGCAGGGGCCGGTGTTTTTGCAACTATCCTCTCCTTTCCATTTGATACTGTAAGAACAAGATTAGTCGCTCAGTCTTCCAATCACCGTGTGTATCAAGGGATCTTACATTGCGGCACGTAAGAGTCTATTTGCATATAGCTCACAAAGATAATGCGGCAGATTATTTGAGTTGGTGCAATTCACACATGTTGAGAACAACCTCGATATTTTATCAGATTGCCATTAAATATTCAAGATTCATGTTCTACCGTTTTAGGGAAATACTGAGGACTGAAACACTGAGGACATTTTTTCGTGGGCTTTCACCAACCCTCCTGCAAATCGCCCCTCATTCAGGACTACAATTTGCTTGCTATGCTTTCTTCGTGGATGTTTACAGGCAGTACACCAACAATTCAGAAACCACCTTTGGTGGTTCGATGTTAGCTGGCAGTGCAGCTGGTCTAGTTGCCAAGACTGCCATTTACCCGCTAGATCTCTCCAGAAAGAGGTTACAGATCCAAGGCTTTGAACACGGAAGAAAAGGCTTTGGAAAATTCTTTCACTGTAATGGACTCATTGATTGTCTAGTAGTCAGTGCAAAAACGGAGGGACTAAGAGGTTTGTTCAAAGGACTTTGGGCCAGCCAACTGAAAGCTGCCGCTACAACTGCCCTACATTTTACAGCATATGAGCAGGCTTTAATCCTTCTCAAATCTTTACGATAAGTCCGCGCTAGAAAGCTGCAAACAAAGAATTGAAAAAGCAATGGGAAAATTTTACATATTTCTAGTCATTTAAAGTATTTGAGTGTTGCAGATCTTTATATTTGCTATCATCGTATTCATTCTTTTGCCTAACTTCTACTTTCTAGTGATTCGCGTTTGAAAATCAACTTAAGATTCTGGTATTACATTAGTTCTATTTTAATTTGTTCTATATTATGTCTAATCTACGCTTTTGATAAGCTCAGATTATATTATGTAATAATATTTCGAATCTTGAGTAGTAATCTCATAACTGTTAACTAGGCATACCGAATTATATATGCATCATTTTATATGCCATCGAAAAAATTGTTCGCAAGGTATGTCAGATATAGCTGTTAAATGTATAAGATTTTCTTTTTAATCCTTTATTGTGATTACTCATTTATTACATACTGTTATTATGCCATATGCTTAGAATACGCGAACTTAAGTGCTGGACACAGGCTGTACATAGCATGCACCACCCCAGATGTACGCACACGACTAAAATAAATAGCTACGACTAAAAAATAATTTGTGAAACACCGAATAATTAAAGCAGATTTCACAAAGATGCTGATTTTCACAGACTTTGAGCGTCCGACCATAAAAACCTAGTCTGTTCAAAATGAACTTCCCTAGTTTCATCACTTCAAAAGTAATGCTGATTCTACCCATAACTAACAGTGAATCCCATTGATAGCATCAGGGTCTCTTTAATGGCCGGGTGGAGTTGTCTCTCAATGTAGCTGGTCAAGGCCTGGCTGGCCCCCCTCAAAAAGACATCTTCCATTTCTCGAGTGACACCTTCCCTGACCTGCCAACCTCTACCGTCAAAGTCTTCTTCTGCCAAGTTAATATTATCAAGGTCTTCTTCGAGCAGAAGTTCCCTAGGTCTCTGAGATTCTTCGGCGTCTGGTGCTTCGGTGGTCTCACGTTTGTAGTTGAGCTTCAGATCCAAGTTCTCTCCGGTAATGGTTGTTTTATTTGTATGGAAATCCCGAAGATGCTCTGCTTCAGATGACTTGGATAGATTTGTAGAGGATTCTGTATTCTCCGTCAACAGAGACCTGGCCTTCTTTGCTAAGGCCAGAGCAAAGTCTTGAGGGGTAATGTCTGCAACATCTCTCCGCCTTCTGGAGGAGGATGAAGAGCGTGTTATCCAGTCACTCTTGCGCCAGATTCCAGGGCGCAAATCGGTTTTGAA
Organism: Athalia cordata; assembly: GCA_963932425.1. NCBI lineage: Eukaryota > Metazoa > Arthropoda > Insecta > Hymenoptera > Athaliidae > Athalia > Athalia cordata. The sequence continues at coordinate 64,526,580 of OZ010625.1, forward strand.
AAGATCTCTAGCCCTTCGAGTTTCCTTGTCAACTACGACGTCCTCCTCCGTCAAGATTGAGGGTAATTCACGAGGCTCTGCACCCTGGTAATCGTCGGGATTATTCTGATTCACCAGAGGCGCATCTGTGACCTAATATAATCATCGTGATGTACGGTTTTGAATTGAATGATAATGCAATGTGCATGGTTTATTTAATTTGTTAGCAATTTTACGCTCAAAGAAGAAATAACATAAGGGTTTAATAAATTTGAATTACCGAGCGCCTGATGCGCTGCAACTCAGGTTGCGCCAATCATTAGGGACAGTTTTTGCCACTGGGGCGCTACCATTTGCAACCCCATAAAATTGGATTCCCGCCGTTCCGCAACAATGAAGTACCGTTGATCGAAGATTCGAAAAACTAACTTCGCCGCAAAGCGCGGATATAATTATTCAGAATTACCGAAGTTTTCTTTGGTTCGACGTTTGTAAAAAGATGTTCATTCGCATACTTACATCATCCAGTGTCAACGGTGAGTTAGTAAGGGTAGTTTGTAGCGGTGGCCATTTATCCTGTCTCTTGATCTGCTTGTCACCACGAGTAGGTCTACATCCGAAGGCGTAAATGGATGCAAAACGGGGTTCCAAAAAACTTGATTCGGTACGAATTCGCATCTGCCCTCTTCCTCTGGCGATTGGGCTGGTGAAAAAATCTATCCCTGCCCTTCTGAGGCGGAGGGTCATTCTGCAGGATTCTGCAGGGATGGGAGCACGATAATCCAATGGCAAAAGAGAAACCCGACCCGAGACCGTAAGATCGTTAAAAATCAGACGTGTCTGTAATGAATTATTACTCGGTTCGTAAACGCAGCGTTCAACTTGTGCCCAAGGACCAACCCGTCCCCTGGTATCCTGAGGGAGCTAAAAAATTAGAAGTGCCAAACAAAAGTATTAAAACAGCGGTGAGTTCGAACGATTGATTCTGATTTTCTCCACCAACGATCGTTTTATTGTACCTTAACGTTGACTCTTGATACCGTCATCTCCAGCGGAGCAGATCTGAGGATCTGTTGGTAAATGATTCCAGACTCCGCGTAATCATCTTCTTTGAGGCGCGTCCTTCTCGTCGAGTCTCTCCTGAGGGCGTCCAAGGCGCGTTCCAAGCGACCACCGCATCCTTCCCAGTTTCCAATCGCTGCCTTCGCCAAACCCATCGACGCAATCATCAACAAAAGTGTGGTCGGTACGTTCGCGGGCATCTCGACTATTCTTCAGGTAGGCCAGCCGAAGCGCGCTGAATAAACATACCGATCATTTCTTTTTTTCGCGAAAATATGTGCATATTGATACAGATAAGTATAGCACACTAAGACTCCGGCCCGGAAGAGTACAGGATGAGGATGGGCTTTCTCCATAGGCAGCTGTTCGGAGCACGAGGGTCTTAGCGAGCGCATGAAGCGTGACGTTCGTAGATTTGTTAATTACGATATGTATTATTTTCGTTTGAAGGACAGCGACATATATTCGTTTTCCTCTCTGCTGCTACTGATCCGTGTAAAAGCGTTATCATTATATTGCTGAAGCCTGTGCCCCGAAATCAAAACGTAGGAATCGAGGCAGAACACGAAAGATAAAAGGTAAATTACGTAGTATACCTAGAAATTTTTATCGGGTGTATCCGACTGATCTAAACTGACGATTGCTCTTTGCCAAGCGATTTATCAAAGTAATATAATGTCAACGTTACATACTTACTTTGGCCCATTAAAATAACTTGGAACCATATCCTGTAGAAACTCGGTGAATTCACAGCACCTGCTCAAACAGAGCATGAATGCAAACTTCCCGAGGTAACGACACGTACTAAGAGACAAGAAGCTACCTGGTGAAACCAGGAAGTATAATTTCGACGGACAATTTTGTTTATATACCGTACATAACTATATCTATATGGGCATGCCATGCACCATGCATGTCAAAATGTTTACTAATAATTGCAACAATGTGACCCAATTTGGCAATTCTTACTTTTAAAACGAAAGAAAAGAAAAAAAAAAAGGGAGAAAAAAACTTCAGCTATAGGTAAATTTTCATCACTATTGCAGCCGCAGTAGCAGCAGTTTCTCGAAGAATTGATTCGCCACAGATTGAAACTATTGAATTATTGTCCATTGTAAGGTAATCCGCGCTATTGTACCTATACGGCGGTTGCTCAAGCGCCGGGAGAGCTAAGCTATTCTTCGCAGATCTGAAATACAAAATCCCTCAACAATATTATTCTTTCACAAGATGATCATATTTGACATAATAATTTTATACAATTGAATCTACATCGGTTATTTAATTTCAGATGATGCAAATGATGCGGGCCCCGATTCCGCGTGAGTGGTTACGTTTTACTTTCCCATTTTCTTGCGCTGGCCTTTCTTGCATCGCTACTGCAGTTGGCGGAAAGATTCTAAACGCCGGCAAATTTGGCTCTATGATCGCTTCGGATTCGGTCACCCGATTGTAATTGAGGTACGTAACACGTGCTGTATAAGCTTGTTTTGTAATTAATCGCTAGCACGCGTGAACAACTCACACATTTATTTCGAAGAAAGTTACTCCGAAGCAAAACCAGCTGCGGATGTTACGGGCCGCTGAAGAATCGTACTATACTATACTTTCCAATGAATCTCGTGAAAAATATTCCCGAAAAATTACGCCCAAATCGCTAGTCCTCTACATATGGCTGTGTTTTTTTTATCCTATTCGATCGTTGTAACAATACAGGTATAATTTTAATTTGGTAAAATTCACGATACTGACCTTCGTATACGGTGTTGGATCTCCTGCTTCAAGTATCCTTAGCACGGTTCGAGAAGTAAAATACGAGATTATTGAATAAAATAAAATTCGCTCGAAATTAAGGAAGTGAAAAAAAATTCCGTTTTAAATATTCGCGGAGCACCTCCTGCACGGGCAACAATGAAAGTCTGACGAGAGCTCTTCGGTTTCTGGAGGCGATTCGTAGAGACGTGGTCCTATTGTCCCGCGAATCGTTGGAGTTCGGAGGAGGGTTTGCGGCGGGCAGTTCGCAACCGACCGGATCTAGTTCGGCGCGGTATCTGGGATGGAACACGCCGAGGCACCAGACTTATCTACTACCTCATACCCGTAAGTTGGGACGCATTGTTTACTTTCGCGCGATCCGCCAAACCGCGAGAAAGATTCGCGTTCGTTTACCCGACAACAATATAAAATTCTTGACGAATTCGCAACAATTCCGGTTGAAGGCGTGCCACGTTTCGCCCAAAGTCTCCAATACGGCGCGGCAGTGCCAGCCAAAAACGCTAATTTTATCGGTCCATCGTTTTTGCGGCTCTGTCACGCCACTCGCGTAAAATCCCACCGCAATCCCTGCGAAAGTCAATGCCAATTTGCCATGCATTGCGCGGTCCAATTGTGAGGGATCGTTGACCGTTTTTATACGCATTACATTATTTAGACGTCTGCAGGTTGGTATTTTAACGGGATATATCTCAGGACACTACAGGATTGTAAAATAAAATGAAATTTTTCATAAACGAATGTCTCACACATGTGAATCAGGTGTGATAACAATATAAGAATGCAGATTCATGCATAGCAAACGTCTTCATTAACGTCGGGAGAAAGTTATGTGAATTACTTAGCACTTGTTGTTGGGTAAAAGTCATGCTAAAATAGTCTCTTCCATTCTGAATCTAGTTAATTATACGTATAATTAAATCAGCATTGGAAATCTTCAAGCGCCTGGTGGCTGGCAACTCATCGTACATGTTTCAAATGGGCCTCCTTTCGAGCCATTGTCCATATTGGTTGTAAGAAGCAACCGAGCGGACAAGAGTATTGAAAATTTCTTTGATTTTTCCAACATTAAAGTTTTTCAGGATATAACATGGAATCTCTTAGCGACGCTTTACAGCTCTGTAGCTTGCGATGTTGCAGCAACCATCGAAACCCGATGAATTCAAGGACATTGCGAATCAGCGATCCAGGGATCAAACTAGTGGTGAGTATCTTTTAATAATTTTTTCGACACTGATTTTTAAGATTAGGCATCACTTTAAGATTTAACAAATATTTTCGCTAGCTGGTGCTGCACTTTTGGTTACTCACGATCAGCCATGAGAATATTATATAGGTACGTGAAAAGAGTTTGAAAGAAATTAAGGATGAAAAGTTGTGGGCTGCCTTTCATTCCTTCATTCATAGTTACTATATTGTTAACTTAACATCATCATTCAGCTGTCAGGATATTAATCCTTTTCCAAAAATTCGCAGTGCGGTGTACACAGCGCCGCTGGAGGCCTCCCTCCTTGAGGATCCTTTATGAGAAACAGAGAATGAGGAGGAAACTGATGATGTTCCAGGTATTCCATTTCTGCCATCGTAAGTTACTCGACAACGTCTATCGGAATATTCCAACGTAGTTTTGACAAGTAATTGGTGAGAAACAGATTTAAAGATTCTATAAAAAAAAAGGCATAACGAAAGAAAAAAATCAACCAGAGTCAAGGCACTGCGATGCGACGAGGAAAAATGTGTAGAGTGGGATGTATTTTTTTTTAAAACCAGTATTCTCGAATCCGCAGCGAAATGTCCGATGGTGAACCTCGCATAACCGCATTCGTTAATAAAAATAATATCTCTGCATCAATATCAGCGTCATTAGCCAAGAAATTCGAGTTCGACGTCCTCCTCTACCGTCGCTACATTTACATGATTTTATCCAAAGAAATCTTGAAAAATTAAAGCGTCTGAACAACAATCAAAGTACCATAATTCCGCTAGTGCACTTCCGTTGCGTGTAACTTCCGGTTTTTATAAATTTTTCAATCAACTCAGCTATATTTGATACACATGAACTCCGTGTGCGAAAATATCGCAGCACAATAATTGATATTAATATGTGCAGAGTATCTCGTTTCAAAAAGCGCGGGTATAATATTCGCGTTATCGCAATCGTACACCTAACTTATTGTACATACACATAAATAGTTAACATAATCGCGGAGTTTACCAAAACGGAAAAAAACAAAACAAGTAATATGCACGTAATCATATGCTGTCATACGATACGCGTGTATAAGGTATAAAATAATAGCTATAGCACCAAAACGATTAAAAAAAAAGGGAAAAAGGGGGTAAAAAAAAAGGACTAAAAATGTCCAAATGATGCGATGAATAAAAAAATTAGACAATTAACAGCGGACGTTACCATTACTACCTGCGATGGTAATTGTTACGTATGAAAGTCGAATTTATACAATAGAGGGATAGTATAAGCTACGTAAAAATTCATGACACTACACTATCCCTCGCGCATAAAAAATTGCGGAGAAAATATCAATGAGATAAACATTTAAATATTAATAAATTACTTCCGCATATTTGCCGCGATTATTCAAATATTACACAAATCGCTTTCCGGTATTACGTAGCTTTTTTTCAAAGTCATCGTAGAATTGAAATATTGTAGTCCGTAGTGTGTACGAATTTCTTATTAAGTCCAATGACACATTTTGTCAACAATGAGGAATACCTGCGGCACAATAAGACGTCTTCAGAAATTAGAAAATTACATGATGAAAATTACCTCACGTCCCACCAAAATATTGAGAAATGAGATGAAAGGATGAGGGAATGAAACAACAGGCACCAAATTTTTGGTACAAAAGATCTTAAAATATTGAAAAAGAGAGAAGACCATTACCGAATAATACCTACTTGCGAAACTTATTAATTACTATAATACCTAGCCCGATAGATTGAGCAATAATAATTTAAATTAGTCACGCGATTATTAAAATAATAATTCTTGGTTAATAAAAAGAGAAAGAAGAAAAGATCATTGACAATTATCGAAGAGGTTCTCAATTTGTTTAATTACTCTTCTCGCCATAAGTCGCCACTGGTTGAAAAATTTCAAACAGCTGTTGCATTTATTGTTCGTTTATTTTTGTTCCGATAGAAGAATTCATTCAGATACATACTCCTTTTCGATTGAATACAGCTAAACTTCTGTCAATAATTTAATCTATAATGCGCGGCAAGATTTTCAAAATATCCGTCTGTGAAATGATTGGTGAAAAAATGAAAAAAATAAAGTAAAAAAGAGAAGAAATTTATTGCTCGGTTATGTACGAGTATGGTAGTGGTTATAAAAGACATGAGGAGGATGAGAGGAGCTCAGTACAAGCGCGATAGTCGTCCTGTTCATTGTTGATCCCCAACGCGAATATTATCACTAGGGGGATAACAAATGAGAAGGGGGTAAATTGCGAACACTCGACGCGAGATTCCATTCTTTCAAATACTAGATGCAGTGTGTGTGATAAGGGCGTTGATGATAAGTTGGATCAACAGGTATGTCGTTTCATCCAAGTTATAATGACGAATTTCTTGTAGTTTCAGGATGGCAAAAAGAGATAGAACAAAAAACTGTAATGAGGAAACCCGTCATTCAATCGTCCGAAATTCATGGCTCATATTTAAATGCTACAGTTAGCGGATTATTCAAATTGCCAACCTCCAAAAAACTCCTTTGGAAAAATACTAATTGTCAAAGTCTTACAGAAGGAATGATAAATTTTCCATGAATTTTAGAAACAACTTATCATTCCAGTAATTACATTGTCAATGTTATTGATTCAGTACAGTTATGCTCACTTCGGCTGCACGCGCTTCTAATGAGTTGTACGGATTTCTATACTTGACCGACACTATATAATTAGCATAAAGAATCTAGTGATTTCGTGGACAACTTTTATTCCTTAATAACAATTCATTCGATAATTCGCGATCGGCGGTTAAAACAACGTCGACATTTTTTAAATAAATAGATAAATTAATCGATGAATAAAAATATAAAAAATCAGCAACTATTATATAACAGTGGAACTTGCTCTCTCCGAAAGCAGTGCATCACTGTAAGAAAAAAAAAAAAAAAATCATTTTACGTTAAGGATAAAGCATACCATGTGCATCTTGATGGTTCTCTTCTTTTTTTTTTTTTTTTGTTTATTCGCCTTTTTTTCTTTCAATTTCACGTAATTAGCGACAGTGAAAGTGAACGATTAGTCGGCATGAATCGATTTTAAATCGGTTACAGATGATATCAAATGAATAAATTTTTCCCCGTTTTGTAGGTCAGTTAGATTATCTAATTGTACAATTATAAATTGAAAGACCGTGTAACATCCGGTGCTCCGCGCTTTAGATAATTTTTTAGCGAATTAGTTAGGTGTTATTTAGCATCTTTCACTCGGTTCGGGGAGCGAGGTGTCTGATTATTGCGTAATAATTAGGCGAGAGATACGTTATAACCCCGTCTCCTTTTATCCTTCTTTATAGTTTCCAATCCTTGTTTTATTCGTTTCTTCGCCGCTGCAGAGAAGTTGGGTAGGAATTATACTATAGGTATGTATGGCGAAGGAGTGCACGGTGCGGCGTGAGGAAGGATATTTTCCGGACAATAGCCGTGTAACCGTGAGACAGACACGCGGCGTTGTTCTCAAGTTCATTAGTTTCGTCGCTTAATTATTATAAAACTCACCTCACCTCATCGCGCCATAGAGTGTTAATTTTCGCGTGTATATAAAGTAGCAAGCAAGTTGTTAGATTTATTGTAGTTTCATTCTGTTTCTCTATTTCATACACATGCGTTATCGAATTTTAAAATCTCCTATCATTCCCAATTAATTATACCCCTTCTTCTCGCTCTTCTAAGGTCGGTCGAGGTTTTACTACCCAATAAATTTTCTTTTGTTTTTTTCTGTTTCTGCTTATTTTTATCGATCTTCACTTTCGATCATGTACGCAAATACAATCGTTTTCTTTTAGTTTCGACCTTTACGTTTTATTATTATTATAACATGTAACAACGTCTCATTTTGCGCTATAATATTATATGATTATTGTTGCATCGGTCAGTGAGAGTTGGCAATTATTATTCCTTATATGTATTACGCAACGTGATTATCATTTATCATATACCTATAAGCCTATAAACTTTTTTATCATCACTACATTATTACCTCTGCAACATCGCGTGTCACATCTGTTTGCATCTTTATAAGACAAGTACTGGAAATGTCAACCGATCACTTAACGCCAAGATGTGCCGAAAAGTATACATTGTATACGTAATAGATTTTGAATATATCGATCCATATAGGTGGACGAATAAAATCCATATAAATAATTCTTTTATATATTAGGTGGGGACATTATCGGCACGTCTGGACTGTGGACTCGGAGACGCGGTCGCCCGTTATGTACTTAACTTATGCGAAGAAAGTTCATTCAAAGTCTCAGGAGTTGCCGCCTCGCCTAGTAACCCGTCTTTTCAAGCTCTTCTATTCACCTGCCGCCGCTTCTGCTTAGAACAAGGAACTTGACCGATCAGAACTGGAACGGATGACTTGGGTCGCCTAACGCATGCCAAACTTATTTCTTTCTCTTTATAAGTACATGATCATCGCGTAATCCGAGTGCACTTGCCTTATAAACCATGCGGCGAATTTATACATTTTCGAATAGGTAATCGGATAGGAGGAATTTCGAATGTAGGATAGAAAAATAATTGGAAGGAGAAAAAAGTGAGGCAATCGCGGAGATCGAGACAGAGCGAAACAATGAACGTACAAGACAGACCCTGTATATAAAATCGAACTTTCGTGGGAATTCCCTGCAATGTATAGTCGACATAACGGTAGGCATCGGACTTAAACTTTTCCGCTGCAAGTTCGGAGCCTTATTTCTATCAGGTTCGATTTTACATCTTCCAAGGATTCTCATACTCGCATAGTTCTAGGTACAAAAGAAGTTGGTTTAGGTCATGACGAGACCAAGAACAATAAGGAAAAAAAGTTAGGGAGAAGAATAAGAGGACCAGGTCGGGTCAATCGGTTACGGAGACGCTGCAGGATCTCTTCTTATAGTACAGGGTCGTTATACGAGGCTATAGAAGTACAGAGTGGAATTAGTTTTCCTATAGATATAAAACCGAAGAGTTAATCGACGATCTAATGATCGTTTACAACGTGACGTCCCTCTCAAAGTTTTACTATGCGCTTCGCGTACGTTCGGTTCTTAAATACATACTATATCTTCAGCGACATGTCGTTCGGAATGAAATTAGCTCTTATTATATTCTTCAGGTTCTCAGTTTCTGTCTGGGTAACCCGGTCAGGCGCCATGCGCCATGTATCGTCATTATAAATTTACCCGATCGCCAAAACGGATCTCAGATAAAAATCGAATACATTTCTAATATTTTATCGATCCGCTTCTCATCCGTTTCCCTCGGAGCAAAATGAGGCTGCAGGGTTGCTCGTCGGTCTTAGTATGTACAGTTATATCCATAAGTCATTCTAGTTAGTGATTTTTTTGTTCAATTTCTTTTTGCTTATTTTATCTCTATACCTCACCGCTGCACATAATTGCTAGGGACAAATATTGGCAGAGTCTCGACACACAAATTTTGAATAAAAATTTGCGGTTACATTTCTATTTAGATATCCAACAAATTACCGTACATGTTCTGGAGACTCACCGTTGCTTCTAACTCGTGAAATGTTATATTATAATTCACGAAAAAAAAATAAGTCTTCTACATTTGCATAAAGAGCACACAAATTACCACATTCTCATCCCCTGCGAAGGCTTTAATTAACTGTTTACTTCTAAAAATATTATGAAAACAGCAAAAGAACAAAACAATCCTGTTCTTTCCGTGCTTCATTTAATTCCATCTCACAGTATTCGAAGAATTAAATTTTGTTTGTTTGTTTTATAATTTAGCAAATTTAGTAAAATCGGTTCAGCGCGATGAGGAAAACTATTGCTCGCGCAAGAGGCGATTACGTCCATGGAGGTTGTGCAGATGATGATCGCGGTCACGGATGATCGGATCGGCATGACTAGTCCAAATTAATTCTTGCGCTGGTTTAGATTTCAGAGTTCAAGATCATTGCCCTAGGAAACTCGTCGCAATTTCTGGCGTTCAATTTCTATGCGTTGAAAAACATTCTTACATTTTTCATTACATCATGCTCGAGGTAAAAAATTGTCTGTAAAATTGAGCGTCCTCCTTTTCTTTTCTTTTTTTTTTTTTCCCGCGGCGAGGGGGTCGGTATTAAATTCCTGGGTGATGGGTCATCGCGTCGATAGTGAAGATGTGGTGGGTCTCATGTTTCCCTTACCGTTAATAAATCCGAGTCGATGTTGTTCCGTAAAATATGAGAAGGATCGTCAATAAAGGTGTACAAACTTAATCGAGTCGGATGTCATCGCAGTTATCAACGATTATCAAACTTAAATCGCTATGAATCAAAAGCAACCATGATCGTCATATTTCTTTTTTTCATAATTAAAGTTCACTGCAATTGGCAATCGATAATTCGATCCAAAAATGTAAAACAGAAAAACATCTGCGTCTATATCTTTTTATTATAAGATTATATTTTTTTACTTTTTTTTTGGGTTTTGTTACAATATAAGTTGCGTGTGAATTTTGGGCTGTATAAGATGGTCGTTTAAAATTTGTTTTTAGGTTGAAAGTAAAGTAAACCGTTACGCGAGTGTTGTACCTGTGCAGAGACGCGACGGACGAACAAACGGATGGACGGTTTGGAAGTCCATCTGAAACCGCGACAAAACCGACGACGGTCGTTGTAATGCGTGCGTGGTTGAGTAAGTGAGCAAGAACTATATAAATGCGTATAAGTATTAAACGTTAACTTTGCTCGCGAGTGCGCGTGGCATGCAAAACTCGTCCAAAATATGGTATTAACGTAACGAATGGTATGCCGCGCGCGACGAGAGGTCTACAACCTCGAACTGACTTTTTGAAACCTAATTTCAGCGGAGGAAGAAGAATTTTTATCAATATCTTTTTGCAAGTTATATATCTTTGGATAAAATTGGAAACGGATCGGTACGAGGGACGTTATATAGAAAAAAAAAGAGAAGATCGTAGGGCGTTTCGTCACCGACTCAAGGAGTTTAGGTATATGTAGATGCTTCTTACCCACGCTCTTAATCTACCGCGAAATAAAAAAGACGATGATATTATTCCAGGCGACGACCGTTAGAAGTCGGATGACCGCTCGTGAACCAAACGAGATTCTGAAAATAAATGCGAGAGTTTTGAACGTTTTATAGGACCACCCCAAGCTGTAATTTCAGGGATGACAGAATGAAATAGTTAGAAGTTGACGCGATCTTAATCTTGATTACGTTTGAAAATGATAAGTTGAGGAAGAGGAGGTACAAAGAATTGATGATGAGAGGCATCAAGGAGGCGAGGAGATATACGTGGTGGTCGTCGTAGTGGTAGTAGGAGGTTCTCTGCACCTGTAATGGTCCGAGACTGGATGGCCAACAACTACGTGTAGCAGAAGGGGATCCTGCAGGGGGACTTGGAAGTCTGGAGGTTCTCTGGTCTCTTTGTCGAGTAGTCTCTAACTGGGTAGTGGATAGCTAGTGGTATACGGGAGTGAAGAAGGTGCAGGTGTGGTGATACCAGTCAGCGAGTTGCCGCGATCCAAGCCGGCCGCTTCTTCTTCTCTCGATATCCTCGTCCGCGAAGTACAAGTCAAGAATCCAAGATAGTCAAGAATTCAACGACTCTGAGATATTATCTCGCAGGAGGACACATACGCCTACGCGATAAACGTAATTCGTATAATTTCATTACAATAAATTATCGGGTGCAGTTAAACACGCGCGAGAAAAAAGAGATCTTTTAGTTTAACTAAAACAGGGGTCACTACCCTTGCGAAGCATCGGCAAGGCCACCGTAAGGCCACGATTTTATCGCTCTGAGGTTTTACGAACCTCATCAGCCGGAAAATACATAACGTCAAGTGAATTGTTAAATTATAACTCGAACGGGGTGTGATTTCGTATTTACCCTATGCTGCACTAATCGTTGCAGATTACTAATCGTTCTGAGAAGAATCGAGCGATCAGAGACGAAGGAAAAGAGGAGGGAAGTGAGATCTGGATAATCTTCCAGTCGAGTGAGCTTCGTTCTTTTGATAATTTGCTCCTAATAATCTTTCATGCTTACTTCTCTCTCTCTCTCTCTCTTTCTTTTTCTCTGTTATATTTTTCTCTCGAGTGCAGCTCTTCCAGAAAAATGAAGAGAACGAAATGGTGTTTTTTCTTTCTTTCTTTTTTTTTGTTACTCTTTCTTGTAGATCTTATCGCCCTTTACCATCTTATTTCTCAGCTCCGATATTACCGAGCCTGTATGAAGAGTAGGCCTCCAATCTCCGCCATTCCGAGCTCGTTTCCGAGAACGAATAGAATATAACGTTACCCCGCTGCTTCGGGCTGATGATGATTACATAGATTTATGTCTCGTTTTGTACCATATTTTCTTCATACCGCGTCCTTTTTCACCGATTATCGTATACCTACATAGGTATACCAACATCTATACGTTTACACGCCGGTTTGCTCCGTGCATCGCGATCGGTACATCGACCCCCCATTCCCTTGCGCTGAGAAGATATTTTTTCGTGTATCTTATTTTTATTTTTATTTGTTGTTTTATTTGTTGTTTTATTTGTTTTTTTTAATTTTTTTTGTTCTTTTATTCGAGGCAACAAAAAAAATTGAAAGAAAACACTATTACAGAGAATCAACCTGCAAGTACGGTGCATGTAATTTCGTCAGTCATCAGGATTACCGGTGCATGGCCCCTGGGCTTATAAAATCCGTATAATTAGAACCCGAAACTTCCACTTCTGCACCGCCTGCGGGTGGTGCACGATCGCTTATATTGAACTTCAAACGCTAATTGTCAGGAACTAATTACATACAGCCTGATTAGATCATACTCGAGGAATTCCACTAAAGTGGGGAAAAAAATATTTTTAACAACCAAAGACACTCGTAGTTTTCTCAAAATAGGTAATTATTATTACATAAAAACCAAAACGAAAGGAGTGGAGAGAACGAGGAAAAAGCTGAAAAGAATTAAACGCTTGTCCTGCCGCTCTCCGCATTGCACCTGCGTATGTCATAGTAGAGTCCCGTGTCTCGTGGTGGTCAAGGTCGTTGGATCGCAAGGAGAAGAGCAACGTTCCAGAACCCATTATATCGTGGTCCAGTATTCTCCAGAGAAACTGGTACCCCGCGATCATGTCTTCGGACTGCTTCAGGCTATCGAGGAGTCGAAATGATCTTTGCGCCTCGCCTACTTCCGGTGAATTATCCCGATAAGTCCCGCAGGTGCACCGAGCTCATCCATATATAATTTTCACTAATCATTTCGCATTTTGCAGCACATGCCTCGATGTATGAGCAGTGAAGATGCGCGGATCATCTTTTTCTTTCCTTTCATTTATTTTACCTATATTATCTCCGACGTCGATGTCGTTTTTAAATAGTGGACAGCGTCCACGGTTGTGGACCGTTTCTAATCCCGTTACGTTTCGTCCATAATATCAAGTCCATTTAGCGGGTGTTTAGAATCGGTTGAAGAAGACCCCGAAAATTTGTGTACCGGCTATAGGTCGAGGTATGGAATTACGGTAATTATAACCGCTGTAATCGGACTATGAAAAACAACAAATTCCAATGGCACAATCTCCACTACCGACCATCCGCCATAATTCCATTATGTAACAGTCCGGTAAATTTTGACTTTCCTTTAACAACCCTGAACATTGCGAGTGTCTAGCAATCCAAATTCTATATAAGTTGAATAAATTGATTAAGGAATAAGCAATTTTCAAGTTTCTATATCAATCTTCTTACCGTTCTTTTCGCGATACGTGATCCGATTCCCTTTTGTATGTTTTCACACACATGTACGTCGCAATATAGATTTTTTTTTCTTTTAGCTGGGTGATCGGCAAATATGTACGACCGCACTCGTCCCCATTTCGATTCTCCGTACAGTTGCCGTTCAGGTCGTAGGTTGTCGATTCGCGTGCTTCTGCGGCCATTCGTATAATATTTGAATGTATCAGACGCATATACTTACATGGGTGTGTACAGTTAACCACGTCTTCGTGACATACTTTTAATATCCCAATTGAACATCCACCTCCGCCAACAGCTCTGGACCATTTTTGTTACCTCAGGTATTTCGTGACCTGCTCATCTTACTGTGTTAGAAAAATTGTAGGGCGATATACTCGCGAAATTCATACCATCTTACCTATGGTGATCGTATGATAATCAATTTGATAACGAATTTCCTGAAGATGAAGATAATCGTGTCCGTTTTGCACGGAGTATAAAAACACCAATTTTTTTAACATTGTTTGTTTTTATTCAACCGCCTCTCTTTCTTCTTCCCCCGACTCACCTTGAAGTTGGTTCGATAATAGAATTTGTTGCTGGAATCGAGAAGATCGACCCGAGAAAAGAAACTTAATGAGGTAACGGTCGCGGGGCGAGAGGCTCAGGTTGTAGCCGAAGATAACTGTATTCCCCTTCGATCGAAAATCATTCGTCAACCAGCCGGTACCGTACACGTATAGCTGATCGTAAGTATTCGAGATCCGGAAATACAGGAAATTAATCTCCTTTATGCGTATATGAATATCGCTGAGTCAATATATCTAACATGATTTTGGCTGCACCTCGTTCGAAAATATAACGGGGGTCGATGACGCGCAGGGTGTTCGATCAGCCAACGAGTTTTGGCACCCACTTGCAATGACGAATAACCGATCATGATACAGTGTGTATCTTTTCTTTTTGATCATTTTCACGTTATCGATCTGACGTGTTAATGAGTCGAACGCAGAGGGGAGTTTGGAAGGGGAAGTGAGAATTATGACGGTGTTGAGGTGCCAGGGAAACCGGTTGACTTATAGTATACCTATAGATATCATACATATGTTGGTGATTTTGGGGCGTCACCGATTCGAGGGGTCGACGACCAGCCCGGGGCCTTGTAGACCATCTTCTTCTTTGGGTCAGTAGTCCCACACGGGGAGTAGCTGCGCTGCTATGTTGAACCTTGATCGAAATCGCGCTGCCGATCCCCGCTTTTTATCATGGGAAGGAAATTATGATCGATCTATATGCCGCTGCTCAGGTTCCGTCTAACTATACGATGAAAATCAAACGATATATTCTAGATCGGGGGCGGAGATCCTGTACCTTGAATAATTAAGATCGAATACGTCACGACCTGCATCGTGAAAAACGTCGGCCCAAGTTTACTGGGTCGTTCGACGCTTCGCTACGTGTTCGGGGTTTTATTACTTACTAGGCAACCGATTTACGAGACGAAAACTTATCCGGATCGTGTCAGGCACGTTCTGACTTATAATTATACCTTCGTGACACGTAGCATCGCGATGCCTACTGTATAGGCATAAAAAGCTATTGCCATTGATCAAGTGACGATCAGTTATAGAGCGCGTTTATCTGCTTCACGCGCTGTTCACTTTGCTCCTGATAATTCTTCGAATTATTCAATTGTTTCGATATTAACGATCATATTTTATCAATTTTCAGGCATCGAACTCACCGAAAGATGTGGTGGGTTTGGCGATGGCTGCTCTTAGTGGTCGCCTTGACGGCTACCACCCGAGCACTTCCGGTTCCAGAGGAGGAACTAGACATGTCGACGAAGCTGCTGGGTTCTAGGTAAATAAAAAAGCGATCTTTTTTTTTTCTCTCTCATCGCGAGATGAAGTTGTGATTACTTTTAATCCTTTGAATATTCCTCGTTTAGCGTCGTGACCTCCGTTTCTGTGGTGATGGGTCACGAAGATGGTAACGATAAAGACGCGTCCGCCGATTCATCGGAGCAGAAAAAAGGAAGCAATTCACTTCCAGCCTCGCCTGTGGACTTGATGAAGCCGGAAAGCTTTCAGTTTTACACGGTGGACGACAAGGGGCAGCTGATAACTCGGCAGATGACGGATTCCGAAATTCAAAGTATTATCGCTGCAGGTGGAGGAGCGTTTCCGGCTGAACCCCAAGACTCTGATAAGGGTGACAACCTCACAGGAGAAATGAAGGTGAATTTTAATATTCAATGCGCTGTGAAACGTTATCGTCTTATAGATAACTCTGAATTCATTTTTTGCTGTTTTTCTTCCAGGTGGCCGACGTTGTTCAAAATGTACAAAATGTCCTGAAGGAAGAGCTTAGCAAACCAGCTGCGGTCATGGGAACCGTTCCGACTATTCCTGGTCACGTTAACTCAGAGTGGAGCAGCATACTACCTTCGATTTTGGGAGCAGGAGACGCCGATTCTGCACCGGTCACCATGACAGAGTCCGATGACTCACTTCCGGCAGTTCCTGAACCGCAGCAGAACGAAAAGCCGAGCTCAAATGTTCCTCAAATCATCCCTGAATCACAAGCCACCCCTCTTGACGCGAAGCCCGAAATCGCAAGCCAACCAGAAACGATTCTGTTGACTTCCGGTTCTGAAATCTCAAAAGAAAGCGTGAAACCGAGTGACGGAAATGAGGGAGATAAACAGAAGCCGGAAATCGTTGCAAAGCCTGCCGAGGTCCAGACTGTGGCCTTGGAAAAATTGGAACCGCTGGAAGTAGAACCAGCAAATAAAACTGAAGCTGAATCTGAAACACCAATTATGATTGAAGTGCCCGTCATTACTGCCGACAGCGTCCATGAAGGAACTAATGAGCCCGCGATGACCGAAGATAAGCCGGTGTACCAAATACTGAATACTATATCCGCTGACGAACTGAAAAACCAGAACAGCATGGTTTCCGAAGAATCGAAGCCCGCCAGTGAGTCTGAAACCAAAGAATCCGTCGCTGCTCCGGAAGTTGAAAAAGAAAAGAATCCCGAAAAACCGGAGGTTACAATTACTGACGATGGGATGTCTGTGCCATTGAAAACAGTTGAAAAACCGGTAGAAACGAGCAGTGTTTCGAGTGTGGAAAATGCAGAAAAAATGAAACCTGACGCTGATAAAAAGGAAGAAGAGAATCCTCCCTCTCCTTCGATTTCTCTAGAAGCTCCCGTCGCCCCGGAAGAAACTGAGAAAGAGGAAGGGCCGGTGGTAGTCAGTGAGGAACCTGTAGTGGAGATAAAACTCGAAGTGCCTTCGGTAAAACCCACGGACGCTGCTATGGTAACAAACCCTGAAGAACCGCAAGCCACGACTCCCTCAAAGAATATTGCCGAAGCTGGAGCAGATAACGATACTCCCACTTCACAGTCGCCAGGCGCCATCGTTGAGGAAATTACGAGCTCGATGCCTTCCGAAAATAATGAAGAGGTCAAGACCGAAGTGAAACCTGAAGAGGTGCCGATGAAAATCGAAATGGAAACGGAACTCGAGGATTCAAAAAAAAAAGTTGAAGAGACTGTAATGAACTCTGATGATAAAAAACCTGACGCCGAGACTATGTCAGTCACGGAACCAGCTTTGCAAGTTATTCCTGAAGTTATTCCAGATGAAAGTACTGCTGTGGTTGTACCTGAGGAATCTGTTTCTGCCTCTCAAAAAATAGAAACTGAAACCGCAGCGGCAGGGACTGAAGAACCGACTAAGCCTTTGGTGGCAGACGATTCTACAGGATCGAAGACAAGCGAAAATGCGCCCGATATGCAACCGGAATTATCTGATGAAAAACCGAGTGTTTCCGGCGCTGAAATTAAACCAACAGAGGCTACTATTGTCGATAAGAATGAAGCTGCGGTCGTTGCTGGAAAAAAACCAGAGCCCATTTTGACCGAATTAGCGGATTCAGTTTCTAGCATGATTTCTCAAGTGTCCGAAACACTGCCTGCCATGGTTCCCATACCTCAGAAAAGTGAGGTAAATGAACAGCCGGCGAAAAGAGTTGAGGAGGGAACGAAGACCGAGGAAGAAGCTAATATGGAAACTGCGATCAAAACAGAAGCTATGAACCCTGTCATGCCCGAGGTAACAAAAACTCAAGAGACGGCCGAAGCGCCAACTGAAAGTGAATCTGAAAAGGAAACTGTGATGATGGAAAATGCTGGGCCAGCATCAAGTGACTCGAGTCCTGAATCTGAGGGGACAAAAACTGCAAAACCGTCTGATGAATCTGAAATGAAACCGGATTCCCTGAAGACCGAGACTCCAGACGCAGTAAATAAATTGGAAGAGCCGTCGAAAACTGAAACTCCGTTGAAGTCAGACGACAATGCGAATGAAATCAAGCCCGTAACTTTAATGAACGAAGACAAGCCCGAAAAAGTTGCAGTTGAAACCGAAGATACCCTGAAGAAAGAAGAACCGGTTCCCGATGCTGAGCCGCCCAAGCAGGTAATGCCAAACGAAGACAAAGCTGACCAAATCAAATCCGACGCCGAAGCACCTATAGTGAGAATCGATATTACCGAGGCGAAACCTACAGATTCAAGTCCGGAGATGAATAAACCTGAAATCATGAAGGACAAGGCTGATCCGACGGAATCATCAGTTGTCAGAATTCAGTTGACTAATCCTGTCGCGATGGCCAACGAAATGATGAACGCAGCTCCTGCTCAAGTCCCATCGGTCTCTGTGGAGGAAATTTCGTTCCCAGAAAACAAGGTAACATCTTCTTCAGCGGCAAACGTTGGCAGCAATCTCATAGCTGGAGAAAAACCAACTGAAATTAAAACCCCAGAAGATTCATCGCTGAAAATCGAAGCTGCTGAAACTGCTGCTCCCGTCGAACAGCAGGTAGATGCCGCCGCAATTGAGATGACTTCAGTTGTTCCCGAGATGTCGGTAAAAGTAGAGAAAGTCCCAGAAATCGAAGAACCGAAAATCCCTGAATCTCAAGTTTCAAATACAAACCTTGAACAACCAATGGAAACCGCAGAACCTGGTACTTCTTCACCGATCGTAGAGCAGGCCAAAACTCAAACTACACAGGGCACTCCTGCTCTCGACGATGAAAAACCCCTCGTTAGAATCGATATCCCGATTCCCAGCGTCAATATCGAGCCCCCGCAGGTAACACCGACGAAAAATGAAGAGCTTGCTGTCACTGAAAAGATCGCTGAACCCGTCGAACCCATTCTTGAGCCCGTCAAGACTGAGGAATCATCTTCCAACGCCGCACCCGCGGCAGTTGAAGTAGCCGCGGCTGTTGAAATGCAGACTACAGAAATCAATTCGATCCCTACCGAAAAATCTGAGATGATGGAAGAGAACAGCGTAAAACCCTCGATGGCCGAACAGGAAAAGATCGAAGAAAAGCCTGAGATAATCGAAACTACAGAAAATCTTATCTCTGTTGATGTATCTGATTCAACTGTTTCAGCTCAGAAAGATTCTGAAATGCCTCAGATTACAACAACTGAAATCAATGCAGAAAAATTGCCCGAAAAAGTGAAAACTGACGGTCAAAACGCCGAGGCCGTCGCCGTTCCACCTCCTTCAATGGAGGATGGAAAGTTGCCGGAAAATAGCGATAAATTACCCGATAGAATGGAAGACAGTGAATCCGCTGCAATGTCCGAATCGATGAAAAACGACGCAAACAAATCTTCATTGGGCGAAGAGAAGCCTGCTGAAGAAAAGTTATCTCTCCCAGCGGAGCCAAAACCTGCCGAGGATAGTAAGCCTGAAAATCCCGCTCCCTCGACAGAAGAGATGTCCTCTCCCAAGCCCCCAGCTCCCGTCGTGAGGATCGATGTTACCCCTGAAAAGAATGAGCCTGAAATTCTTGCAGCCGTTATGCCTGAGACCGAGAATGCTGAAAAGGAAAGTTTAGTCAACGCTAATAACGACAATTCTGTGGAGGTTCCGAAGCCGGAAATCCTGCCACCAAAAATTGAGGATTTCGTTCTGAAAAAACCAGAAAATTCGGTAGGAGATATGATAGCTGTTGAAGCAGCAGTTCCAGAGAAAACGGAATCTGCTTCGGTAACACCAGAGAAAAGCGATTCTACGATGCCGAAGGCTGAAGAAGCTAATTTACCCGTTACTCCAGTGACGGAATCATCGACGGTAAAAGTTGAGGAAAATACAGCTTCTGACATGCAAAAAATCGAGGTTGAGGATATGGAAAAACCTATGATAAAAATTGATACGCCGTTAAAAACCCAGGAGATTCGAATACAGGTTAATGACACAGCTGTGCTCGTAACAAAGCAACCGGTTTCGCAGCAGAACGATATTCTTAAAATCGACGAACCAGCCAAAGAACTTCTGGCCCCGATTCCAAACTCTGTAATAAGCAAACCCATGGAAACCCCCGGCGCAGCACCTGAATCTAAACCAAGTGATCTGAAGCCTGCATCAGATGTGGTTTTGGAATCAAGCCCCAAGCCCACAATGACACCAGATCAAGCAGTTATCAAAAACTCAAATGACATCGAGAGCAAACCTTCAGTGGCACCGGTGGCAGCTCCAGAAAAGAAGAAGCCCGCTGTAGATCCGTACGTAAAACTCGGAGAAGAGGATAAAAAGGAAAAACCCATCGATTCATCCAACTCTTCGAAGACCCCGGTGAGCCCTGGTGTGGTTTCCGAAGACAAATGGACGCTAATTCCCCAAAATTCACCGGCTCCTGTTTTGAAAGTGCAGCCCGGTAACCAAAATAAAAACGACGACGATTCTCAGAGCAGCTCATCCGTGACCCTCGAGTCTCACCAGAGCGCTGTTAGCCTCGAAGAGAGTACTCGTGACCTCGACAAGGACATCGCAAGCTTCGCGAAACTTTGCAACGATCTGGCGTTCAGTTTTTGGATAGCAGCTAACAACGGGCTAAGTACCGCTAGATCACTGGCGCTTTCTCCTTTCGGTATGACGAGTATGCTGGCCATGGTATTCCTCGGTGCTCGAGGGCCCACTTCCGGTCAGATGAATGACATCCTCGGTCTCGACGACGTCGTGACGTTCAATCCTCATTTGGTATTCCAAAACATAACCGACAGCGTGAACTTAGCGAGAGGTCAAGGTATCGCTAACGCAGCTTTCGTGAGAGAGCTCTTCTCCGACCGAGTTAAGGCCGGTAGAATTTTACCATTTTACAAAGAAAGAGCGCAACAATTTTACGACGGACACGTTGAGGAGGTGAACTTTGCCACGATAAGCGATCTTGTAAGACGCAGGACGAACTTACTGATCAGACGTCAGACGGGCGGTCGTATCCGTGACTTTGTCAAAGGAAATGTTATGCCGCTCCGATCCCCTCTAGCCGCACTTTCGGCCAACGTATTCCAGACAGACTGTACCGGTGCGAGTTCCGACGGTAGAGATGGGGAAATGTATTTCGCCGTACTCCCAGCAGTCAGACAAAGAAAACTCGTACCAGTCCCTGCGGCTGTTTGGCGATCCGGAATCCTGGCGGGTTACGAACCGGGATTGGACGCAACGGTCGTTTCCCTGGGAGGTGTAGGTGACCTTGTGTCTACCGTGTTCATTCTTCCAGGTCAGCAAGGTCTCGCAGCACCTGGAGACAGTCTGGATCAATTGGAGAGGAGGCTTGTGGGAGGTGCTTTCGAAAACGGAGCCTGGGAGCGGCTCCTAAAAGTTTTAATTCCGAGGGTCGGACTCGAAGTACAAGTACCAAAATTTAATCACAGGTCAGTAATAAATGCTACGGCTGCACTCAAGCGAATGGGATTGGACGAGCTATTTACGAAACACGCGGATCTTAAGGGCATAAACGGAATTGGAAACGATCTCTTCCTCGCTGACATGTTCCAGGTAAGAAACGATGAATTTTTCCAAAATCATATTTCAAACGATTCATACCCTTTCAAAAATGTAGATCTCATTTTTTCCCCCCTTAGATAAATTTGTTCAGCACATGCGGTGACGAACCGTTAACCGGCGGTCGTCATCACGCTGAAATATACCCCGCGACTCCTCTTCGCGGTGCCCGTGGTGACGCTAACAAAGTCCAAGAAGTTCAACAGGAGCAAATGGAAGAAGGAAAAGACGAAGAAACTTTCTCCATTCTCGAAGATGATGATCATCTGGTAGCTAGGAGAAGCGTCACCGTCGCCGAGTATGTAAACAGTTCCCAAGGTGCCGAAGAAGAGCGAAATTCGCAAGCTGAGGAACGATCATTGCGTCCCTCAGCCCTTCCGAAGGGTTCAACTGTAATGGGAAACAGAGCTAAACACGCTGAGCGACCGCGAATAAAATTCGACAGAGGTTTCTTATACTGTGTAAGACACAATCCAACTGGGATGATTTTACACATGGGGCGTTTTAACCCTCGTTTAATGCCGTAGAATGCGTAGATTTTAATAAAAAAAAAAAAATAAGATCAAGGTAGAACCTTATCTGATGGTACAGAGAAATTATGCGAAACGGAATGAGATGAGGCTTGGAGCGGTGTAAATAATACGCGAGATTCGGATAAATACTCTGGGTAAGGAGTCGCGGTTATGGTACTACTAGATTTATTTATTAATTGGCAGAGAACTGGAGACGATTTTTCTTTTTACTTCTTTTGTAAGTTTTTTTTTTTTTTTTTATATCAAAATTCGAATTTTCGCCCTAGTTCTCCACCGATATATACAATGATAATTTTAACATACATGCTCTATGCGTCTCAGACAAGATCAAAACTTTTTTCCAATCTTAATCACGGTCCAAACAACGAGAGGAAATTATATCGAAACACTTCACTTGATTGTGTTTTGTTTTTATACAGCTGTAATTTTTTTTTTTCTTCAATTTCTTCTTTCGCCCAAACCAGAGACTATGTAATACATCGATGGTGTTGATTATATTTGCTTGGACTCTGATTGACATTTTTTTTAATAGTATTTTTTCATTAAATATTATACATTTAGGTATATGTGTATACGAATACCAATAATTCATTATCTAAGTTTACAACTAACAAATGAAAGATAAATAAATAGATAAACTTAAGTTCAAATAATTAACGTCAATAATTCAAATACACAGGTAATACTATCAATTTTAACCGCAAAGTATTAACATGATATAAATTGATAATTATACAACAATATGATAATAATATGTATCTCTGTATTTGTGAGAATGTGTATATACAAGAAATGAATGAGATATATAGATGAATATAAATTAACTCGTCCAACTTGAAACACCAACTTGAATTATATTCTGATCTTGCGTTAATGATTATGAATCTTGAATTCAATCGAATTTCAACGAAATAAAAGAATAAAACCAATTACCAAATTGAATCGCAATCTAAAAATAAACAACCAACCAAACGAATACTAATACAGAAATGAAGCAGTGTAGCACCATCTGCATTATTGTTACCAGACAATGTTTCGAAAATATTTACGACGAGTTTTCTACCCAATTTAGGTAGCAAAATATTTAAATACTCCAGACACCTAATGTTATTGTTTTATCTATTCCGGTAAACAAAACAAAGTAAAATGAACGAAAAACAAAAGAAAAAAAAATAATAGACGGAATTCTCAATGAAAACTATAATCAGATCTTTGTGCAGCAGGCAGGTAGCATGTATCATCGTCATAGAGAATCAGCAGCATCATACGATCGAGGTATTAGTTTTGCTGAAAAGGTGGGGATTTTATCGCGGCAATATCCTACTGGCAATGTTCACGCTGTTAGTATCATTCGGCCAGGTGACAAAGTCTCTCATGTCTCGATACATGTGAAAAAAAGAGAAAAAATAGAGACATAAAAATAAGAACAATCGGTTCCAATATACGCGGTTGAAATGTGAGCCATACGAGCACGTTAATTGTCTCGCACACCTGGCACTCATTAATTAATTATTTCGATGCTGACTATGTTCTCGCAATGCAACACCGGCGTCAGAATATGTGTTTTGAAAATAAGTTATTTATCGTAAAAATTAAACAAATTACCTGTGCGAACTTAATTCGGAGCCGAGTAGAAATAACACATCAGTAAAACTTTCGAGAAGAGGATCAAATCCAAGCGAAGAATTTGTTTTTTTACCAGAATACAAACTAAAGTAAGTGTATTATATTAAAATTATAACTCCCACGCCACGAACAATTAATTATTATAATATTACACGATTATAATTCGGCCCATTTTCTGTAAAGTTATAGGCGTTTGAAAAAGAAATGTAATTTTTCAAAAAATAATATCTAGAATATATGTGCTAAAGGGTTCTACAAAAAATATTGAAAAAAATCATGGAGGCCAGTCTCGAGCAGTACTAAAATCTAAAAACTTTTCAAAAAAATCGGAGATGCGAAAGTCAAATGGTATCCGATTTGGCGTGGAATGCCTCATATACATACGTGTTTCTTTTTAACAAGACATATTATAATGCGAGTCTGCGCACTTAAATCGACCTGTAAAACAAGTAGTACACATGCTTGCATAGATGTAGTTAACCGATGTAGTATGTCACTAACGACACTCGATTATTATAGTATTATATTTGTATGTTTCATTACAAGTGAAAAATACGGTCGGGTATTTCACATGCTAAGTTTACTTCGTATTCTCAATGCGATATAGGTATACGTCTTACGTATCCCGCCTTAGATTTATGAAATTTGATTCCTTGCATCGCGATCGTTATAATTACAATCATGCACATCGTGCAGCTTATCATTTAGAATGACGATTAAAACTGTTGTTATAGATATAATAGATGAGATTATCTATCGGAAGCATTGTGATTACAAATAAATTGGAGATTTATAGAAAAAAAAATTCTTATCAGATCGCGTTCAGTCTGCGGCTTGGATTCGGTAATTATAAGATTTGAAAAATTTAAGGCAACAATCGATTCCCCACGTCATTATCTCTGCCCGATATAATAATTGCGGTAGATTATGAGTATAATAAATTGTTTCATTTTTCGCGGTACCAGCGCGCTAATAAACCTGCACGATATATACGAATTTCAATTCGAATCTCATTTAAAAGAGAATTTTCGTGTGGTTCGGTTGAGCCGCCCAGACGTTAAAGATAAGATTAATTTCATTTTGTTTTTTATCGTTGTGAAACGATCTGGTCCTACTCTGATATCTTGCAAAATCAACCTTGTGAGGAGAAATTTTCGCCTTGTCACATATGTTATAATAACATCAGCGCAGTACTACCTGCATTACAGCCTCAATTAGCCTCGGGAAAAAAAATTAATAATCGTCGCAATAATATCCTGAATGGTGAGAAATTGTAAATAAATATAGTTATATTATGTTTAAAACGATTCTCAGAATCTTGTATGGAAATTAATCAACCAACTGCGAAATAATATGATACGCGGTGAATTTTTTACGATTCATAAATGTTGGCAGAAACGAAAACCTAAAAGCAGCTATTCTTAAGTACATACGACCTCAAAATGAGTGAATTATTTACAGTGTAATTATGAATATGTATATCATTATTACTTCTAGTTATAACAGCGTATCAGTCAAGACGTTTAGATCGCGTCTACGCCATGCTCATTGCAGATAACAATGACTTATTTATTTTATCATCAGTCATACATAGGTATAATATAATGATCACATTCGTACATTATATTAGGTATTTACTCAGAGATATGTGTTGAAATTAAGTGACACAAAAAAAGAACACTCGAGTAGAATCCCTAAAAATAAATTATACTTATTATAAATTTGAAAAAACATTTCCCTTTTATTGTTGCATATATGTGATCATATTTTTTTCAGAATCAGGAAAACTGGAAAGAATTCTATATTGTCACATGACAAAGTAAGGAGGATAATGTTGCTGTATTGGCTGTTAGTGGTGAGTTTTAATTATCATAATAATAAGAAAAATAATTGCATCAATCTTTGTAAATATTTTATATTTTCTCTGACGGGTATAAATGCCATTAAAGCCCCTGAAAGCAATTAAAGTATGTGTCAAATGAAAAGAAAAAAAAAACATTTTTGATGTAATTACCAGCCTGATACACTTGACCGGTTGGAGAGCCGATTGTGAGCTGGATCAGGATTTCGAGGGAGAGAAAGAAAAAGAGAGAAAGAGAGAGATAGATGGTATAGATAGAGAAAGAGAGGGAGGGAGAAAGAGAGTGAAAGAGGGGAAACGCAAGGAGTTTGTGCGTAGACAAGTGGAGAATATTTATAACAAATAGAAAAGCCGTAAAGGGCTTGGGGGAAAAAAGCGGGTGAAGGAAGAATTACGATCATTAAATGCCACCAGCATACGTTGTCCAACACACTTACCTCGGCGCTGGACCCGAGATGCATCATCACAGGCCGGTCGTGATGTTGGCCAACAGAATAGAAGATGATAACACAGTACGTTCCCAAATCGAAATTAACAAACCTTATATTTTAATTGTCATTAACACTCACTCGCTTCGCAATCCTTTGCAATTCATATTATCCAAAATTCACTACATAAAATCAATTCAAAAAACAACGGATCACCTGTACAATGGGAAATATAAAAAAACGTTCTTGTATGTGAACATAATTAATTGTAATTGCAATAACAAAACGAGTATATTATTTAAGGAGGCCGACTGCTCGGGTCGCGCCCTTGCGACTCTAGTCGTCGCCTGGGTCGGGGCAGCCCTCGTGGCTTCGGTACTTTTGAAGTGGACCCAATTGTGGATCGCTCTGGTAGTTTTGACTCTTTTATTTTTCGCCGCTTGCGGATATGCCGCATACGACGCGAGGAAAACGCACACGAGAGCTTTGGCACAGGAGGAAGCGAGGCAACTCGAAAGAAGACAGAGGAGGGAAAGGCACCTGGAATCCGTATCAGCTGGGATCGACAATTTCCCGGAGGTGGAATCTAAAATGAGAACAATTATGAATACTTAATTCATTACTACTTTTCTAACTCGTTAAATTATTCGCAGATAATCGATGCTCCCGAGTATCAAACCTACTGGGTTGCAGACCTTCCGCCTTCCTACACGGCCGCAATGGATTTGGAATCTCCCGGAAATCCCGCACACGTCACAAACGGAGAGCAGCAAACGGGACGCTCGAGGCCGGAGAACGCGGAGGAAGAATTGCCGGCCATTGATCCACCGAGACTTTCAAATCCACCGCCATACGCGATTGCTATTCAATCGGAACCGCTATTCCTACCTCTTCACAACGTGGGTAATGTCACCGGGGGAGAACGATCCCAACAGCCCCCGGCTATTCCAGATCAGAATTCACTCGGCGGTGGTCAGCCGACGATCCCACTAAACGGGGATCACTTAAGCAATTCCAGGCGAGTCCTGCAAGTTTCTAATCAGTCGAACACGGGGGACGAAGACAAGATCGAGGAGGGGCCGGATCGATCTGTCAGTGAGAACGCGGCAGGGAACAACCCTTCTCCACCTAGAAGGACACAGTATTTAACTTCGATAATAAATTCAACATTCGGAAGGAGGAACGCTCACAGAACGAATAATCAACAATCGCATCAAATGCAACCGCAGGCTAATTCTAACAGCGCGGGGCTGACGATTACAACGCCAACAAACTCTGATTATAGACAGAATGAACAACAGAATAATCGTAACAGAGAGCAAAATCTCATTGTTAATAACTCGACGAACAATGATAGAAATATTGATAATAACTGCAGTAGTGTGCCAGCTCAAACGTCACCGTTTCCCACCGTGCTCTCAGGCAGTTTCAGCAATTGTTAAAAACAAAAATTTCATTCTGCACGCGTGAAGATTATTATATTTATTTCAAGGCTTGTGCCATAGATATTCAATATATCTATGCTTATCTATTGGTTTTTCATTGATTATTGTTATGATTTTTTTTTCTTCCACCCGTCATTGTGATGTAGAATAGGATAGCCGTGGCCGTAGCATGCTTTTACTCTTTCGTGCTTGCGAAGTGTACTTGAAGCTGAAAAAGAAAAATATCAAGACAGCAACGAAGACGCTGCTTTCGATTTACTTTTTTTTTTTCTGTTTTCATAAAATTTCTGATTTTAGACTGAAGATAATCTGTGGCTGTGTCCAATCACCGTAAAGAGTCTAGCGATATACATATGATTCACTGTAATTACGCAGCAAGATCGTTGAACATCAATATACGTTGTAAAAATTAGTCACACCGATGGATAAATCCTCGGCAATATTAATTGATGAATTTCCTCATTGCATAACTATTTGCGTGATACGAATATACGTCACTGTGTATCCATACACTCGAACAGTGGTCGTAGTCTCGAAACGATTTCGAATAACTAGTTTTAAAGATTACGAGTGAGTCAGGAAAATCACTCCAGAAGTCAGTAATTTCGTAGTAACAGGTAAAACGTAGAAAAAATGTATAGTATACGTACGCAATTATGTCGTATGACAAAAAATAATAATTTTCCTCACTTTATAAAAACAAAGAAACAATGTAAAATCAAATCCTCTGAATGATGATAATTATATTTTTTTAGGATCAAATTACCGGAAGGGGTTAGAAGAAAAAGTTTTTGAAATTCTTTTTTCACAAATCGATAATGTATTTAATAATCATCGAAGCTTATTTTTTTTGCTTTTCTTCATCCATGAACGTGTTACACAGTGCAGCAGCTCTCACGAGTATCAAATGATCTTAAATGAATTTAGAGTAAATATTATTATTATTTATAATTTCATCTAAGCAGTTCATTCATTTCTTCTCCTTCTCTTGTTTGTCCTTGTTTTGCTGCAGAGAACCAACCGCTTGACGGACAGCTTCAGACTGGGGATCGACACCTGGGAGATTTTCAAGTACGGATTGAAGGAACGCAGGATCAGACATTACTGCGGCGTAATCCTCCTCCACATCCATCGCTTCGTCTTTTCCAGCTTCAGGCTCCTCTGCAGAAGAAATATCGAACAGGTTAATTATCCTCTCTTAAAAAAGAGATGTTTACTCGAACTCGCATGCCAAGACATTATGATTCTGATCTTAGAATTACAAATCCGTTAACTATACTATAAACTGCGACTAAAACCAATCGAGATATCTCCATTCTTTGAAAAGATATGTAGAATATGTTTTTAATTGAAATCTTACGTTGGTCCTGCATCGACATCTGCATGGCAAATGCGATTTGCTCTTCTTCACTCATATGTGCAAAATCTGGGACAGTTCCTGCAGTAGTGACAACAGCATCTGTGGTTGGCCCCGAGTCTTCTGCACCTTCGAGGGACATGGCCAGGGCCCGTTTTAGCATAGCTTCTTCATTTGGAGCCTCCTTTATTGTCTCCGGCTGCTTCGCCGGAGCGTCAGTCGCCTGAGCTCGCCTGGCTTCGTCTTCTTGTCTCTGTCGCTGCTCCTCCATTGAGACACGGAGCGCCTGAGGGGAATCAAAATATGTGAGAAATTATAGAACAGATTTATTATCAGGGAAAAACGCACCAGCGCAAGTTCTGGATCCTCGTTTGGATCAACGCCGAACTCAAAAGCAGCGCCGCCCATCCCTGCGGCGCCCATTCCGTCCTCGCCTTGTATAATAGGGGAGGATATGAGAGCATCTGATAGGTGGGGACCGGGTGGAACGGTGACGAGATGACTCCCAGTGCCATCTTTGCCGTTCAAAGCATTTATGAAAGAAGTAAGCACTTCGTTGTTGATCGTTTCTTCGCCGAAGCTAATTATGTCTACGTTTACTTTCTCCTTCTTTAAACGCTTTGCCAGTTTTACCAACTCCTTCTCGTCAAGCTGAATCGGACTTCCCACAAACGCTACGATACGCATCTTGTGGTTCTTTCCCTGGCGATGTTTCAGTGCAAGCTGGACATGATAGGAAAAATAATATTTGATTCAATCAAAGTTTCATAAAAGACAAGGGTAAACACACGTCAAAAAAATACTCACATGAGCAATTCTGATCCCTGTAATCAAACTCAGGTTTCCATTTGGCTGGACTTGATGCAGTTTTGACAGGATGCGCCCAACATCACTTGTCAACGTAGCCAACACTTCGACGCTAAATAAAATCAAAAGTTAACTGTATTATTTATTTTTGATTTTGAATTGGAGTCAAGACTCATGAGTCATCACTTGGTTACATTTGTTAAGAGTTTCATGAAATCAGAGGTGCAGGAACTTACTTGGCCAGTGTTATGAGTCCTACGTTGTTTTCAGGATTCGATCGCGTTTTGGAATGACATACTAGATTCACCGCATCCTGTTGGGCCTGTAAACGGGTCGGAAGAAAGTCGCCATTTCTCATGTAGTCGCTGTTGTCGACACTGAAACAAAGCCGATAAAGATTATCCATTGTCTTAGAAACAAAAGGTATCTTTATCAAGTTTCATTGTTCTACAATAAGCCTCTAATCTATAGAATCATTCCGCGGTTCAAACAATGAGATAACCTAAAAACTGGGACCAAAAATTATTCCGATTTTGCGGATCGATGGTTTCAGAAAATTAAAAAACGGTTCACGAAGCTGACAGTTATAGAGTATTTAAAATAACTCGGTAACTGGAGCAAAGTGGAAACCTTTTATATGTTGACACGAAGCCGTTCAACTTTGCATTGTCACTCCGAAAACACCGACCGTGATTCGAGTCATTTGACGATTTTACAAGATCAAATTGAACAGAAATCGCATAGTCGGAAACAAAATTTAACCCAGATTTTGTCCCAGAATACGCAGGGGCTCAGTTTGAAAGGTAATTAACAGAAATTGATTGATATTTCAGAGCTTACCATATCATCGTACTTTCAAGCACCATCTTGAATAAACTGGTTCGGAATCCGCTGTTCCCATTGTGTTCCTCGATCTTCAGATTTTTTAATTTTTTTAATCCGAAGCGCCTCACGGCGGCTCGATGAAAACAGGAACTTCATTCCAAATTTTGAAAGGGTCATGTTCAGCGAAACGGTATTCGAGTTACGAATATGATAAACTGAATCCAAAGATAAAATAGGTTCCATGAAATCAGAGAAACGGATGCCTGATGACAAGAAGCTCCGTATCAACTTTCTCAAGTTTTCACCCAGCTCTGGGGATCAGGTAATGAGATTTCTATGAGTTCCTGTAAATACGATCCAGCTCTGTTCGAGACGTTTATTCGTTGGAGCGTGGATCTTCAGTCAACGGTTGAAGTTTGGAATACAAAATTATAATACTGAAATCGTTTGATGATTCTTCTTACAATCTAACAACTTAATATACCTCGTAATGCGATTATCATTAGGTCGCACCAACAACACTTTGATAACCCGGTGGTGGAGTCGACTGCGTCGAAGTCCTTAGGGAAAATCTTCTGAACCATCCGCTGGAACTACTATTCCTCGATGTATCAGATAATCTGGAGGTGGCCTGTGCCTGCTGGGGGAAATTATTTCAACTTCATTCATCGAATGCTAGTAGAGAGAAGAAAGAGAAAAGTAACTTGATTCGTCGCACCTGTCCTGCATAAGTAGTCGACACCCACTCATTAGCTGCCGCTTCACGTTGTCTTATTGCATTTTTGTTCTGCCACCACAGAAACAGGCTGGCTAAAGCTGTAGCAAGACCTAGAACTGGTAATAAAACCGCAAGCAATATTCCCGCATCGTTTACCCCGACGATCAGGGCTGCCCCGACGCCTCCAGCGGCGATGATGAGGATGACAGCGGCTGCGCATCCTAGCTGAGAGAATCCGTAGCGGCGTTCTACAGAGGTAATATATGCGTACAAAGATTAATTCAGAGTGACATAATAATTCTTCCACTATTTATTTTTATTCTGAGAAACTCAAACAGGTATAACATTCAATAATGATAGTTTGGGCGATTATTTTTCGCGCTGAGAATTATAGGTACAGCAACGATTGTCCGAGGCGTATCTAGAGTCGACGACTAGACGGGCACGTTGATTAATAAGATGAAATAAATTCATGATAAAATTTACCGAGCACGTATAGATACGATCTAGGGCCATGACTTTTACAATCGTGATACTATATTCTCCGATTGACCTCGACAGCGTCATGTATATCTAATATTTTAAGCGTTGTTATTTACAGGACGTATTTTATTTGCTCGCCACTTCTTGTTTACCTGGTTTTTTTTTTTACCATATTTCAGGAGCTCGATTCATATGCGCACCGCTTATAATATACCCACGTTTCGTCCGAGCAGCCGCTTTACGGCGTAGATCGTCGCTACCGAGGCGAGAGATTAATCGACAGATGAATGGAATAAAAACAAGGTATGAAAAAAAAACTTACCGGTGGTCACAGGTGGGTTTCCTGGAATTCCACCGCTCTCCTGAACTCGATCAACTTCGATCGGAGATGACTGGTCCCTTGAATCGGGTGCTCTCGCGTCGGTCATCTTCTCCGAGGAATTTGCCGAAAAATTGTAAATATCAACACAGGAAGGGGGTGCATTCGTAAGCTACGGAACGATGAGGATCCCTCACAATTAATTTGCAACGAATCTATACAGGCAGGTATGTATACAGTAGATTCGTATACATATAGGTACATAGACGTGAGTTATAATGAGAAACAATAATAGAATCGAACTTACCTGCTGACGATGGGTAGTCTCGTGTATCGAACGAATTCTCACCTGTAAACTATAATAATTGTTATCTGGAAGAAAGTCCGTACAGGTTTGTTCGAGTTACAGAGAATTATGATAGTGGGGAGTTGAGGACGCGTACTAAACGCGTATTTATTATCAGCTTTCGACAAATGCTTGTATCTTATCTTCGATTTTACACGCTACGGTGCAGCTGTATAATTATAGGTGTTCGAAACCCGACCCTACATAATATGGTGATTCGAAGAGTGCAGAAAAAAACGAAGGTAAAGCATTAGAAAATCGTTCACACTTCGTAGAAATATTAATTTTTATACGATTTTATTATACGTTATACACCTACATTGCCTACATGTATAATACAATTAACTATATTACAATTCACAGTCATTATAAAAAATTGAAATACTTACATACATATATACCTATATTTACATTGCATCAAGATTGCTATAATAATATCAAAAGTATACATTATAGAACTATTCATAACCAGAGTTTAGCCTGTCTTCTATCAGATGCCCGACAGCTCGCTATAATTATTTCAGCCACACCGTATAGATGGTATTTTAGGGCACGCGACATTAACTTTGCCATGCGTTACGGCGGTATAGCTGCAGCTATAGCAGATTCGGCAACTGGTTGAGGTCACATTATACACGTTGCGGTCAATTAGAACCAATTTACGCGCCAACCCGCCCCCGCATTATATACCATAAATTCTTGTAACTTCGTATTAATTAGCTTACATCCAAAGTATTATTTATTTATTTATTCATTTGTTTATTTATTTTTTGTTTTTGTTAATTTCTCGCGTGCAGTTTAGTTTTCTTCGTTTTCTTTTTTACCATCACTTCTGTTATACGTAAATTAGTTTTTTTTTTCTTAAACACATACCTAGATATCACTAGTATAATTTATTAAAATATTAGAATATAGTACATATGTATAAAGTTTTATTTCTTTTACACGATATTCTTATTCATTTTGTTTTCATGTAATCTTTTTTTCTTTCTTTTGGGGCAGTCTATATAGTCTTCGGCTTTTTAATAGTATTATTATAATTTTTATCAAACGTGAAGTTGAAAATATATATGTATAGTATAGAGATTGTATTATAAATTCATATTGCATTGCTATAACAATTATCACAAGTTAGCAGCTATTGAATCACTAAATACATGTAACATCTAGCAGTCAGAGGTGAAACAACGATTCTTAAAATATTTGTTCTCAATCACGTGGGGAAGTGACGATCCGAAACTAAAATCTATGGCCAGTTAAATTATCCTTACGCCATGTTCGAGTCTCATACGTCGTCTTTATTCATTTTATGTTATTTGTTTTTCTTCATTTCTTTCACTAGGATTAGCCACATCATTGTCCTCGTATATACACTAATGGTTGAGTCACTGTAATTCGCACGACTAACAACAAGATTCTATAGTCGCAGTATTGTACGGCCGGGCTTGCGGATCAACATCATTGCCATTTGTTACAGCCGGATGCATGCAGCAGCATGCATAGGAAAACGCGAGACTAGCCATGCGCGACAATTAATTCTGACGGCGGTTTTCCTCGTTAACATATCCTTTTTTTTTTTTCTCCGTTTAAACATTGTTCTCCCGGTCTGTATTTTCGAGATAAAACATCTGTCGATATTAATGTAATATCAGACCTCTTGAATCCTGTTGACAGAGTCGTTAATTGGAACAGTCGTCGTCACTGCGCAGGCAACTGACGTACCCAGTTGCTGGGATGTTCCACCGATCGTGTTCAGACTGAGAGTCGAATATCTGGGTGCCTCGTCCATGAGGGTGGCCTGTTCGTAACTCGGGGGAAGATCATCCTGACCGGATAATTTTAGGAACCTTCTTTCCTGCCTCCTTTCATCCAGAGCCCTAAGTACGATGACCGCAGGTCCCAACACCAGCATAACAGCACCAACGGCGACCATAGCCACCGCGGCCGCGGCTCCACCGCCGCTCAGGTTCGACATTTTCATTTTATTCTTTGCTTCCAATGTGTTATCGTATTTCCCAAACGGACCCATCTGATCCGTTCCCAAAGTCGTCGTGGAATCTCCAAACTCTTCGTCCTGGTCCACCGATTCATCTTCGGGACTCGATAAGGACTCCGGAAAATCAGGTAGGGAATTTTTTCCCAACTTTCTAACCGCGTCAGTCTCGATTCTCGGAGATGGTAATTTGGATTTATCGAATTTCGAACCTCCCGACAAATGGTTGGAGGTCAACGTTAATTCTGACCGCGACAACGGCAACACGGTGTTCGCGGCATCTTCCTGTCCTCTGGAGCCGGAATGCCTCTTTTTGAGGTCGGGGGATATACCCGAAACTTCTTTCCATTCCGCGTCACTGAGAAATCCCATCTCGTGCGAATTCTTCTCCAACGGAGAAGGCTCCTCGAGATTATCCGATTCCCCTTCCTCCCGATCGCTGCTCGATCCGAACCGCAACGCCGAACTGTGAACCGCGACCTGAT
Organism: Athalia cordata; assembly: GCA_963932425.1. Classification (NCBI taxonomy): domain Eukaryota; kingdom Metazoa; phylum Arthropoda; class Insecta; order Hymenoptera; family Athaliidae; genus Athalia; species Athalia cordata. The sequence goes on from OZ010625.1 coordinate 64,561,458, forward strand.
CGTCTTCACCGAAAATTCTTCTCACCTCGGCATCGACCACCGTGGCTTCGGTGAAGTTTACCTGTAGATTATTGTATATTAATGGAAAATAACCACGGAAGCTTCTTTCTTTCTCTATAATTAAGGAATCAATGATCGTTACCTTGGTGGCGTTCCTTGCCTCGGCGGTTTTTTGCAACGATGAAACCCCCTTCTGAAGAAGAACCATCCCCACTGCGCTCCAAGCAGCTAATTGAAGAACGACGACGACCCTCGAGGCCCACCTATTTGCCCCTAGCGTAATTGACATCCTGGTGCAAGGTGCCTCCGCGGTCGCTGCGCTGATTCCCAACTGGTACATCAATTATTTATTACTTCCGATCAGATCACGGATCGGTGATTTATCTGACAACCAGTAGTTCCAGGTTATTAATCCGCCGCATCGGTGATAGCAACGATGACGGTGCGGATGACTTTTCAGAGTCGCTCTTTACGATCGAGAGTTTCGCATAACACCGTGCCGTTTCTCTGGCAATCGTATAAACACGGCAGTAGCTTAATCTCGATGTGGTTAACTGCAGTATAAAATGAAACTACGTTGCGCTCAGCGATTAAACGAAAAACTGCCGAAGGCGTGACCATGTTACGGAAAGGAAGATGAGAGTCCGAATAATCCAGCTGAAACAGGTGATAAACAATAGAACGTAAAATTAGACCGAATCGTCCCGTACACGCCGGATTGTTGGAAGAAAACAAAACAGAAATAAATAAATAGACAAACTACCGCTACGAAAAGTTATTTGAAACCGGTACCATCATCACCGCGACGTTCGTATCACTCTTCATACACCGTGTTATATGCATTATACATAGATATTCATCGATATAACGTTAATTGTAGGTAATCACGCATTGGTGAACATTCTTCGCCCACGCTCCGTACACGTGTCGTTGATTGTTCCGCAGACCGCATGGTGCGAGTAAAGAAAATCAGTGATCCAATGCACATAAGTCGATCGGATGGATCATAAACGTACGTACGTAGAACCAGAATAGGTATAAAACTACGCTATTGGCTGCTCGTATTTTATTTATACACTATTTCCTTTTCGCAAGGTTTAATCAAGCGAGACATTCGACGCGAGCGATCCTTTGTTTTGAAGGTAGACGCATATAGTGTGAGATTGTCGCGAAACGACATAAATTTATATACGATCACCTCGACGATCATATTCGCCGTGCGCATGTCGCCGACGATGATCCGGCCACGGTCTAATTCATCCCGAGGCCGGGCTAACGATAAGTGCAATGTTCGAGTTGATTAATTAGCGTATTATCCGCGGATTAAAGTTTTTTGTCTTCGACGGATCGGAATTCTCAAAATATTTGTCAGTTCAACGACCGAGGTCCCGGGGGCCTATTGCAGGGTATAAGGTCAGATAATAATTACGATTACCTCGACCTACTAAAATTCGTTATTTCAGCTGCGTGACACAGTTATTTTATTTTATTTTAGTTTATCCCTCTTATTGGTATACTTTTCTTATACAATAACGCCAGACTTCGCTAAGTATTCTTCTGGGACAGCTAATAGACACGTATGTGAAGTACAAGGTACTACGATGTCATATATTTTCATAGAAAACTATAGGAAGAATAATGAAATAGGTTTGGAATTCTTCGTTTTTTTTTCCTCCAAACCAGCTCATTAAAGCGACTAGAATTCCATATCTTTGTTGCAACAGTGACTCAAATAAATTGATGGATATAAATTAAATACGATCCCCGGGTGCGTTCGCATCACGTGCAATAGCGCACATGCCAGCTGACCCTAAGCGAACGAATCGTCATTGACATAACAACAATAATCTTATATATATTTTGGTAGCGCGTCATTACCTTTTATAAATGTTTTGACAACAAGTATAGCCGGCAGATTGTACGCGACTCGAGCAACCGAAAGATAAGAAGTTTCTCTATGCGCGATCAAATTTGCTTATCCCGATCTTATATATTCCTCTTGGTGTTCATAATTATGCCTGCGGTTAAATACTTAAATCTTTTTCCCCATATGCAATCGTCAGATATAGAAACGCATAGAACCCGTGGCTCGTAGGTATCACATACGTCATGACGGTAAATAACTAATTAGTGAAAATATAATAACGTTAATTATTTCGTCCTCGGGCGCTGTATATCCAGTGAAACTATTCCATCAAATTTCTAGGTATACGCCGAGGAGGCAAAGATAGTTTTTCCTCGTTCAACTATAGCGCCTATTATCGCGTACTTGCATCGCCCTTGAATCGCATATTTCATAATTCACAGTTCGATTATATGCGACCGGTTTTTCTATCCGTTTGCTTGCTTACAAAAATGTATAAGGCCTTTTTAGCTCCGTGATATTATACAGTACTCACTATACTCATTGTTAAATAAATGTCAATTCTTTGTTTATGCACATGCAGGCAGCTACTCTGATAACAATGCAGATTAATTAGAATGATAACAATTACGCTGAAACTATAATAACGCGTTCGTAGGTAAATGAAGTTTTCTCGAATCTCCGTTTAACGTATAACTATAGGTATAATACCTATATTAACGCCGAACTGCAGCATTTACCGGGGATGGTGTGTCCAAGACTATCTTTAAATTGGCTCTCGTCCAATTATCCGCGAATCCTCCTCTTTCAAACTTGAATCTTCTGGCAAATCACCCGCGTATAGTATAGGTAAACAATTACTCCGTAGATACAAAACACTGTTCGAATTTTTCGCATGTTTTATCTATACCATCAGATGTGATTGTCTTCCTCAAGTGAATTAAAATTTGTATCGTATTGTAGATTATTACCTATACTAGATGCGAAGCGCGGCGAAGCTGGTCGGTGAGATTAAACGTTCTTATCTCTGAAAGTAAATGCGGAAAAATATAAAACGCATATAAAACAAACGCCCGCAATCACCCGGCTGCATGCCCGGGGTGGACGACTTTTCAGAGTCTCTCCTTGAAGACGTGCATGCGCTTTTTATATAAATACATCAGGTCGTAAACGCGAATGCCGACGACGTGTAGAACGCGAATTATACCAGCTACCCACTTGCTAATTTCTCTGTTTTTCATACCGCGAACTGCGCTTCATGCACATGCCAAAACACGCTGAATAATTTAATCGCGTAAACAAAAAATTTCAGACAAACTTTCGCGAATAAAATAAATAAATAAACAAACAAAATCAAGAACAAATAAGTCAAATATACATAACAGTCGAGGAATTGTAAAATATTTGTACAGTTTGGTATGTCCGTATTGAAATTTGAAGCGCAGGTATATAATTTCACTTATTTTATTATTTATTATTCTTCTGTTTTTATTTTTTTTTGTTTTTTTTTCATTACAGATGCGACACACTCACCGGAAGAACTGCAGATCATTGATTAAGCCGATGACATCCAATTAATTAGTTTTTGCACGTGTGTATCCAGGAGGACATTTATCGTTGGTCGTGAACTGGCAGATTAATCGTCTTTGGTGTGACAGAAATAATGAGAAGGAAGTTTATGGGGATCGGCAGGACCGGAATAATATATATTTATCCGTTGATCCGGATCAGATGTCTTCCGGTGCGCACAATAATACCATAGGTATAATACATGTAGTTGTATCACGAATATTATCTAATAATTGCCAGCAATATAATGACTTCTTTTTTGCGACATCGTTATCACACAATGTTAAAACTCGCGGCACACCTCTGTACCAATTAGTTATCGGTTTACAACGTTATATTAGACAATAACAATAAACTGATAACGATCTCGGTTCCATATTATATTCGAAGTCGATAAAAGTTTCTCACACAATGATCAAAGAAATGAAGTAGAATTTATTGCGTAGAAAAGAACAAAAATTCAAATTTTATTTGCAGGATGCAGAAAATTCGGGGTGCAATGGAAGCTTTCAAGATCCGCGGTCGCGAGGATGTTTTAGAATTGATCGTCGGCGACTTTGGATGTCTCGAGTCGGACTGAATTGTGCGATCGGTGTTCGAGGTGCCGGAGTACGACGGGGACTGAGGACTACTGGGACCAGCGCGGCGACTCTGGAGTACGCGATATTATACGAAGTTTGCACAATTGCACCAGCTCCCTAGGAGGAGGTGGGTGACTCACCGATTCCGCCGAGTCTCACCCCACACTCTCCATACCAATTGACACGTCTCCGTAGGATATTAAACTAGCCAGCCGTTGTGTGCAGTCCAGAACTGGACGCGATGCACACGCACAGAGTTTCCCTGGCACGCGACCAAGACCTGAGGGGGTAGAGAAAATTACAAATTTGAATATTTGGTAGCATTCATAAATGTGCATCGTTCGTAGCTAGGGAATAGAAATCACACTCGTGAATTTTATTATGTATTTAAAAAAGAGGGTTGCGCGCGATCATTCTCGGATATCCTGACTCACTTGCCGCGGATATAAATTTACTGAAAAGAAACATCCTTGAGTTTTGAGACACTACACGGTAATCGATTATTGTTTTATATTTGTACGCCAAGCTTCGTGTTATTGTCTGCGGTATGCAAGTCGTCGTGGGCCGGGCATGTATTTTGTCAATAAATACAAAACGTGGCGTTTTAAATTTGATCGAAAAGTTTGCAGGATAGTTGCGATTTCACGATTCGCGGTATGGTTATCGTTGTAAAGTGACTAAACGTGAACTAATGAATTATTATTTACAGTCGAATACGATCATGATTCACTTTGTCAACTTTAACAATTCTTGCATCTGATCTCTCGTTATAATTTATATTTTTCTTTCATATGATCGTTACTATATTATAATTAGATCCCCTATCACCGCGACAAAGTTTTACTCATTCGAGCGTATAACGTAATATGTGTATTATATTATTCATTGTTACAATAGCCGCGTCTTACGCTACAGGGAAAAAGTTTTGCGTTACGACCATAGATATATGCTTCACGAGTGTCATATTTCCTCTGCCATTCGATCTGTGATTTCCACTTTGAACAATATTAAAAAAATAAAAAATCATAGATTTCCGTGCAGTGCAGTAAGCGAGGTTGCAGATTATCCGAATACTATTGCAGAACAAGCATAAAAGGACACCCGATATAAACTAACGCGATCTCTATATGCGAGAATTCTGTACTAATTATTAGATGCTCTTATTATACCTATTACGCGTGCATATGATCGTTAAAATGAAACGCATATGTATAAAGCGTGGGGTATATTATACCTACCGATATACGACTGTATGCTAGAGCTGAGGTACATGAGCTCATGATAACACGGAAAGTATCGGATTCCCCGGTACACCCGTATCGCGCTGCACATACACACACAGCTCGTGTATAATTATATATCTCCATAATATTGCCGCTGCAGTTGCGAAATCGCGTGATTGCGAATATTAGACTGCACGCGGTATAAATCAGCGATTAAAAAATAGAGGCGGCCACATTGATCCGTTTTTTACGGAACAAGGAATGAAAATGAAAAACACATATCTCTGAAAATCCGCGGCTTTAACTTTACACACCTGATTTTCTGCACGGAAAAAATTCCAACGCTATTTCGCCGTAAAATTTTCTTATCTCCGCGCTCTGATTCGGTGAAAAAATGAATTATCAAACCCTAAACGTATTTTATCCGGAAATTACGCGTGCAGTAAACGCTCGAATAATTATAATATCATCTACTTTAGAAGGTATAAAATTTTGTCCTTTAACGCACGAACGCTTATTAACTCATGGCTATTTTTTTCTTTCGTATATAAATATATGATTTTTTTTTGTCGCATCGCATTGTCTTGTACGTCACGGCTGCAGCACTACTTCCTATAGAAATATGGGATCGCGAGATCGAACCGAATGTAGGAAAATATGACGAGAACCAGATCAATATACATTGCGCGCTAATTGCAGTTGTATAACAATGAGAAAAAAGATTACGATTCTATAGCAATGCCTATTGGGGTATACGAATCTGCAGTTTTGTATTCAATCCTCGGAGGATTTCACCGCTCAAATCGAAGCCGCATAACTCAAGTTAAGTAGAAGAACAGGTGCGTCGAACAGGTGCGATAAGTATGACAACGCGTGACATTTAGCAAAGATTAGTGTAATTCGTCCGTTGTTACAGGGAAAATTTATTCGAGTCATGTATTTTATTAATGCGGACCGATAATGAAATTAAATTTACAATCGATATCTGGTATAGATATAGTATGCTGTAGTTTAACCCCTGAAAGATATAGACGTGATAAATTAATTAATTTTTATCCCGTGTAATAAAATAATTACAGAAATTTATACCGAATAGCGTCTTTATAACTGTAGATATTATATTTACGTATGGTCATGAACCGGTCTGTAAATTGGAGCGGATATAGGTATAGATATTTTGCCTGATGTATCGAATAACAGGTAGGAATCATAAGACCGAAGCCGAAACTCGATAGAATCGGTGATCCTTGTATTTCACATGGCTAATCGATAATGGGTCCAAGATATACTGCGGACGTTAAGTCCACGGCCTAGAAGAGTGAGGAAAATAAAGACGGCGTTGTAAAAAATTTCATATATTTATAAATATACATACTATTATATTATGATATGCGCGTAGATGACGAAAACCTTGAACGAACCACGAGCCCTTCTATTGCCTTGCTATCTCGTTCTTTTGGACCAAACATATGATATATTTATATTCATCGAATTCCCCCGATAATCTAAGACATAATTCAATTTTATATTGTCGAATTTTACGTACAAGAATCACTAAACATTAATCGCGATGCTTCTCGGGTAGGACATCCTGTGTGACGTTATGGAAGTCTCACCGATACGTTGTTAATGTCCAGGTATGAATATAATAAATATTTCTGTGTGTCGCGTATGAAAACGTTACGTAGGTAAATCACGTACACGCGTGCTTCACGGTCCCATATTAGCGGAAAGGTTACAGCTACGCATACAGATAGTTTTTATGGTAAGGATGATAAAGGATTTTAATTGGCATTCGATTCCCTTCCTCATTAGATACCTCGTACGTACACTATGTGTTCGCGGAAAGTTCTGCAAGAGGAAATTAGCATCATTCGAGTTTTTTATGAACATCAATTTTATCAGATGAGCACGAATTTGGTAGAGACGATAAGAGAAGATTAACGCGTGGCAGGATCAGGGTCCTGATGTGATTCAGTGCACGTAATTTGTACCTGAGTATCATGAACAATGCATAAAATAGTCGTACAAGAAGAGAATATCTTGGAAGTTTTACATATATATATGTGTAATATTTATGCGTATATGTATGGTGAGTTGCAAGTTTACTACACTGCAATATGTTTACCAGTAGTCTGGGATTAAGTTAGCCCTGGAAGTCATGCTGCACCTACACACTAAAAATTAAGCCGCAAATATGTGTACTGGTTGAAACTATACGACCTCAAGCTGCAGCTTCGTCGCAGAATTTTTTTTATGATTACTCTTTCTGCCTAGTATAGCACAAATAATATCATATACTAAACATAGAAATGTATACACTAGGTGTATATCGCGTTCGTTCCAATTCCTTTGTGTCTGCGAACTGTGGTATTATATTAATTATAAAATAATGACACGCGGAAAGTCATGTATGCGTAGAATAGTCAACTAAGTGTATGTACGCATGAATGTACCTTCTGTTTATTCAACTGATAACTGATCGCAGGCAACAACGACTACTTTAATTACGACGTTCCGGTATTGCGATCAAAAATGAAAGAATAAACAAACGCGGGAGGTGCAAATCTGTAGAATCTCTGGCCTATACCGATAATTACGGTACAGGTATCTAGCTTTTATAATTGTCACTTGTAGCGTGGACCGTCAATACGTCAGTCAATGCGTTAAGCGTTCAAAATGTTACGCGCGTTTTTTTAAAGGTCAGTTTCGAGATCGATCGATCATCGCAGATGCGCTCACTGCCGCGATCGACTAGCGGAACTTGCGGCAAACTTTCGTGATCAGCTGTTCGAGCCAGTATGGATACATCCGAGGGTTTTAAATTCGTGTCTCGTAGAAAACGGGGAAAGCGTATTTCAAACGCTGTGAGTCGTAACGAGGGCGCAAGGAGTACCGAAGAGTCTGAGTTTGACGCCGATAAATTTAGCCGGTAAGTTTATAACTCAAGTCTACGTCCCTTGACGCATTGGCATACACAGAAAAAATACGGCATCCCTTATAACCTGACAATCTTAATCTTCTTAACCATTTTCAGCAGGCTTAGCGAAGCCCAGAGTGAACTCGCAACCTCTGAGTACGTAAATGAGGTTTTTCAGGCCCTTGCGAAATGCGAGAGGCTCTTAAACACCCACGGAATTGAGGAGATACTATGTTATGGTCTCGGCCACTTTTCAGACAACGTTAGTTCCCGCTATCAACTCGCCTTGCTCCTGGAAATCCAAAAGCGATATAATGTATCCAAAGTGTGCCTGTACGATCCACTGTTTTTTACTAGTGAAGTACAGTTCTTAGAATCACTGGGTTGTCGAGTGCTGAAAAATAATGAGGAAGGAAAGCGAAGAGTTGAAACTACAACTTTGGTCTACCTTCCTCACTGTCCAAAGCAATTAACGAATAATTTTCTCTATGCTAATTGGAGTGGGATGCTAAAAAATTGCATTTTATTATCGAATAGCTTTAAACAGATACTAGAATCTCACACTAGCGCTGTGCTTAAAAATACAGCAAACTTCATAGTCAGGATAAATCCCTTTGTGGAGGAAATAGAACTGCCCAATTCGTTTAGGTGTAACAGCATTTTTAATGACTGTTCACTACATGTTTTCACTGAACAGAATTTGAACAAGGTCTCTGAGATCTTCTGGAAAGATAGAGAAGAACCAGAATACCGAACAGAAGACTTAGAATTCATAATAAATTCTGTTGAACAAAATCTGAAGCTCTAGGACACAGGTGTTTAGATTTAAGAGTAAATGTAAGTTTGTAAAATGGGCAATAGAAATAGCACTGAACTAGACTCATCAAATGAGATTTTTTTCAATCATTCCAGATCCTGAGATCCATAATGAACGCAAATTTGAAAATACTGCGGTCTCTGATCAGCGAGATAAGGCATGTAGCAAGAGAAAAGAAAATGGGAGACAACATAATGGTGCAGTACGTATTGCAGCAGTCAAGGATTCACAGGGAGACTTCCGAGGTACTCTGCAAGGCGCGTGAGGAGTTGAAATTCCTCGGGCAGACGTATCTAAACTACTTGCAAGCGCAAAGAAAATACGAGGAGATCAGAAAGCACTACGCCGGGAGGGGTGAGAGGACTGTGAAGGAAACAGCGGATCTTGTCGGGTTCAAGCTGCCCCATGATCCCAAATAGATTTGGTGAACTTTATTTATTAGTAGAATGACGTCGATGTAAAACTGACTGGAGTTTACAGTAAGAATATAAAAAAATGTGGTTCATACTTTGCTGGTTCATTTCAACTCGATATGCGGCCATAAATGCGTTTTTTTGAATTCAAACGATTCGTAAATCGATTTAATTCTTCTTACCCCCCTCCATCGAGATGGAGGGATCTTTAGAACACTGTTTTGTTTCAGGAGTATTGCGCACGTATTGTTTTTGCAATTGTGGACAACTGCATGTTGCTGGTTCCTTCGTAAATTGTACCGATTTTGCAATCCCTGAAGAATTTCTCCTGTGGGAAGTCCTTGGTGAACCCAACACCTCCCATAAAGTCGATGCATTTGGAAGTTACTTTCAATGCCGTTTCTAAATTTTATGAAAAATCAGCAATCATTAGGAGGATCTGCCATCCGCTGTAAAAAATGTTCTTATTTTCTTAAATATTCCTTTACCAGATGCAACCAGCTTAGCCATAGCTGCTTCCCTTACGAATGGCTTCTTTGCCTCTACAAGACGTGCCGCATTGTAAACCAGCAGTCTAGCAGCCTCAAGATCTGTAACGACCTGAGCAATCTGGTGTTGCAATCCCTGTATTGATAAAAAACGAACAAAAAAACACATTTATTCTAATCGTGCTGTTGCAGGAGCTAGTTTTACTGCGGATAAAAGTCCACTTTCATATCTCTGGAACCTAAAAATTCAAACCGATAATACCTGGAACGAGAAGATGTCTTTTCCGAATTGCTTTCTCTCGAGCGTGTAAGGTATCGTGGCGTCCAGGCATCCCTGGGCTATACCGATCATCTGGGCTCCGATACCGATCCTGCCTTCGTTTAGAAATCCTGCGGCATATTTGTATCCATGTCCGAACTCCCCAAGTATGTTACCTTCTGGTACCTTAACGCAAAAATATGTTACGTTTAGATGATCATCGATCGATCAGATATCCCAGATTTCCTCACCAATACCTACCCTGACGTTATCGAAGTGTACCATACAAGTTCCAGAAGCTTTGATACCGAGCTTATCCTCTGGTTTGGCTATTGTAAGTCCTGGAGTATCGCGTTCAACGAAGAAGGTCGTAATACCACGATAACCCTAAGGGACAAGAGGTTGTTACAATAAAAATATTAATTAAACACTGGAAAAATAATTTTGGTAACTCACTGCCGAAGGATTTGCGTTGGCGAATACCAGGAACACACCCGCAATGTCGGAGTTCGAAATCCACATCTTGGTTCCGTTGAGGATATAATCTGAGCCATCTTTCTTCGCTTCTGTCTTCAATGAAAACGCATCCGATCCCGCGCCTGGTTCTGTCAGGCAAAAACTACCTGGCTGCAAGAAATGTAAGTCTGATTCCTTCTCATCTTTGTTGCATAATTATTATAGTCGATTTAAATACTCTCAAATATCTCCAAAATTTTACAATCTTGCTTATGGCCCTGATATTTATCATTGCGTAACAATGAGATATCTTTTAATTACTCCTTTCCCAGTATCTCTGTTTTCGTGGGTTGATTAGACGCTTATAAAATGTGGTTGAATTTACTGATACCTAGAACGGGTGACTCACATATTTCTGAGCGAGATTCGGCAAATATTTAGCTTTCTGTTCCTCGTTGGCGACTTTGATGATCAAAGAATTTACTAGGGTGTTGTGAATATCGACAAGGGCTCCAACAGCACCGTCAACTTTTGACACCTCTTCTACCGTCAATATGGTTGACATAAAGTTGCTACCGGTGCCTCCGTACTGCTCAGGAATTTCCATTCCCATAAGCTAATGAAAAAGAAAGAACATATCAGTAAATCTCATCACAATCAATTGAGTTTCGATGATTCAGTATTGGTAGTGAATATACGATTTTTCAGAGTCTGGACCTTTGCTTGGATATGGACAGATATGTACCCGCATTACCAATCTTTGTATTATTTGCCAAGATTCAAAATTGTGCAACATCTCATTTTATCTGTTAGAACAGCATTTCGCAAGCGAACTGCGTGAATGTGTTGATTGTAAATTGCAGACTCACTCCATTTTGAAAAAGACTCTGCAATACGCCATCGTCGATCTTTCCTTCATTTTCCATTTTTCGTACAACCGGTGCGATTTCATCTTTGGCAAGCTTAGCAACTGCAATTCATCGATATGTAAATTCAAAGTATAAGGGTCATAAGTTGATAATGTTAATTATCTGGCCAGCACAACTATGTAAAAATTGCCAAACGTATACATACAATGATCACTCAAATTTATTGTAAATTATACGACTATTTGCCATTAAAATCGAAGCACGTGTAACGTGAATATAGAATGATAAGCTTTTACAAGGTTTTTACCATTAACTGGTGTCAGCAAGATAATATATTGTTCTGGTGATCCAGCAAAGAAAACAAGCTGATAACGTCGCTCTCGTGTGTTCTCTCATCACCGTAAATCATTAAGCTTGTGATTTTAATTAATTCTATTCGTTTTCCACCAATTTATTCATAATCATGAAAAATGTTCGAATCGGTTACCCTATGGCTCAGAGTTCATTGTCAGATAAATTTATTTTTCTTATTTCTTTCATCGAGGCTCTAATACGATACTATCGCCGAATACGGCTGCCTAATAACACCTATGTCAATGTTTAACATCGTCTAAATGTGGTAATCATTCGATACCAACCAGTTTCCTTCATCATCAATTCATCGTCGGTGAATTCCGTGAGCGGACGTGGACCCGCGGTCTGAGATAGTGGAACGGACTTGTGAAATTGTCTCCCGTCTAAAAACCTCCTCGGTAGCTGGAAAAATATTGTCGAAGAAATGGGTATATATATCTAAATTTTCGAAAATACAGATCGCTAATGCAAAGCATTTTTAGTTTATTTAATTTGAAATAAAAAAAACAAGGGAATTTATTTTGTAGAAGTCGAAATGATCGTAGTAACGATCAATCAAAGATCAATGATACTTACTTGACGAACGATTGATCTGACTGAGTTCATTTCGTCTTGGTGATTAGGTATCTGTTTAAAACGACTAAAATTATGCTTTTGTATTAAAAATCTGAGATCCAGACGGTCTGGAGGAATTGTTTAATTGGCAACCGCCGAAGTCATACTGCAGCAGTGACCGGGCCCCGGTCTCGATTCTGTTGCGAATCGGTATACCGGTGGTAGGGAACTAGTTATATAAGAAAAAAAAAAACGCTACCACATTCTACAGCAAACAGAAAGGAACCAAACCAACGACCGACTACTCACAACAGAGCAAACCCAATGTTGATCGCGATGACGAGCCCATAAAGCAATGCTTTATCAACGACGTCTTATCTACTCGTCGCAAACTACGTAATGCTACATTACGTATTTTTCTACCCGTGGTCAATCATTATCCAATTTTTATAATTCACTACTAATAAATAATTGATACAGTTGAACAGCTGGGGGTAGAGTTGTTTTTCATCTCTCATTACTCGTGGCACAAGAGTGCGTCGATATTGCACTGATGTAATTTTCATTTACACTTGCAAATTAACTTTATTTCGAATATATTGATTCTATTTTTTTTATTGTTTCCTCCTTGTTTTTTTTCTTTCTTAGCCTTGAACTTTATGGAACGGTGCGAAACAAAAAAGTTACAATTAAAATAATCTTTAAAAGTTCAATTTTGGATTTTATTTTTTTGCAGAGAAACATTTATTAGACGCCAATGAAATGTGCGGCCTACGACCTACTGGTTGTTAGCCCTAAATATACTTGTAGCAACGTCAATTGCTATCTATTAGAGATGATGAATCACATTGAATGTCTTGCGGCTGATATGTGAACGTCCGTTATGCTACGTGTTGAAAATAACATAATACAAGATTGAATATATTTTCATATGAAATACAATTTCGAAATCAATTATTGACATAACGTTGAACTGGAACGAGCAAAGAAAAATTGGCGAAGGAGTTCCGTGTCAGCGCTCTGGATATTGATGGTCGCGTAAACACACGTTATTTAAATTGTGCAAACAACAATATTGTCAACAATACAAGCAGTGGAAGGATGCAAACAAATATTTTCGAAAACATAGTTGCGGTAACGCAACGCGGCATCGTATCGCCGATAAAGAGATTCGTAGAAATTCTGTTGGTCTGAATAGACGTGGGAAAACAGAGCCTTGGATTATGTGCCTAGTATATTTATACTGTTGCTAATTAGCATAAGATCGACACGACCGTGAAAAAAGAATAACAACGATTTCGTGCGGCTGCTTGCGTGTCACCTTCGGGAGAGCGTTCAAATAAATTCACGTGATCGAGGTTATCGATCTTCGAGAGTTCGAAGATGGATATCGAACGAGTCAAACACCTGCGCAGACTTTCAACTCGTCAGTCGCGTTCGTCTCGACGCTGGCTTTTCCGGCGCTACAACTTCTTCCGGTTAATGTCGTGGTACTCTGCTGTTGTCGGTGAGTGTCCAAAAATAAAATCTGCGTTAATCTGAGACCCGGACTCATTACTTTGTCGCAATATTGCAGAATTACAATAAGAGATGTATTGCTCGTTAGGTGACCTCATCTATTTCAGTGCTACGGAAGTTTTCACACCGGTTAAATGTTTAACGAACAAAACTTTGTGACAGCGTACACAGGGACATCATCGCACTCCATGTGTGATGATGTTTATTTGCGCCCCTAGTTGGATATAACATAAAAGTCCCGATGAATTTCGGGTCTACGGTCGTCTTTGTGCATACAGTGTATCTGATGATTGGTTTTTTCTACAGGAGACAAGACAGCAACTCTTAAATATGAAGTTTAACAGCTTGGTCTCCTCATCGCGCAGGAAAAATCGCAAAAGGCATTTTACTGCCCCCTCTCACATCAGAAGGCGGCTCATGAGCGCACCCCTTTCCAAGGAACTGCGACAGAAGTACAATGTACGCTCCATGCCCATCCGAAAGGATGATGAAGTTCAGGTAATGGAGAATTCACAATGTACTGTCTAACCTCACCTAACCTCAAACATCTGGAGTATCATTTATTGACTCAAAGTTTATCTTGTTTATCACGTAATTGGGTCAATCTTGAAAGGATTTCATTTCTTCCTGCTTTAACTTGATCTCGAATTTTGTATAGTTATGATGAACCAAACCATTCACAGATGATACAAACAAACGACATTAATTTGCGAGGAGCCCCCAAGGTTCTCTTGGATGGCAACTCAATAATTATGTCCGGTTTGTATTGATGCAGAGAAATTGGCTCTGAACTAACCAAAATCTTATAAACTTTTGATATTAGTTCCCACCATTCTGTGATTAGCTTTTAAGTCCACAATACAATCATCCGTCCCATTTTACCCCTAGGTTGTTCGCGGCCACTACAAGGGACAACAAGTCGGCAAAGTAGTTCAGGTCTACAGAAAAAAGTTTGTTGTATACGTTGAACGAATTCAGAGGGAGAAGGCCAACGGAGCTAGCGTGTATGTCGGCATTGATCCCTCCAAGGTGAGCTTGCGCACTTTCAGTTACAAAAACTTCAGATTTTTATTCATTGTATGAAAAAAATCCCAGACGTTATTGAAACGTTTTGACAATCAATATTCAAAATGATGAACCAAACCATTCACATAGATTAGACAAACGGTTCGATTGGTGGCAAGGTGTTTAGGGTTTTCCTCTACATTGAACTGCCAATTTTACCCGGTTTAATCGTTGCAGAGAAGTTGGCACTGATTTTAATTTTAACGAAAAATTTTCATCATGTACAAGAGATTGTCTTCGTTTGTGATCGGTTTATTGATTTTGTTTCGTTCGTGTCGCAGACGGTAATTGTTAAGTTGAAAATGGACAAGGATCGCAAGAAGATCATCGACAGAAGGAGTAAGGGCCGTCTTGCTGCTCTGGGCAAGGACAAGGGCAAATACACCGAGGACACCACCGCAGCAATGGAGACCTCATAAACCGTAAAAGATTTACAAATTTATGTACCACAATAAAAGCCGAAAAACCTCAACGGTTGTTAAATCGTTGTTATTTTATAACTTGCTCCAGAACATTCGATCTTTGATTTGCATAATGTGTTGGATTAGGTAATAGTTCAAACATTCCTTACAGAGTATTAGGGTTTTACGGATGCATTGAATACTTTCATATTCATTGTTCTGAACTTATTCTTCTTCAGAGGTTTCTTACGTGCCTGAAGAAAATGAATATGATTAAAAAAATACTAATTTAACTTCGAAAGGCACAAACGTCAGAAATTATTTCTTGGGTTGCCGAACTGATTAGCCTTGGTAGAATTCTCCAATCGACGTCTTTTATTTTTCAATACGAATAATCATACTAGATTAATATTAGACAGTATAAATATTAAAGATAATTAATTAAATAATATATGTTAGAAGCTGCTGAAATTACTTATCCTAATTTATGCATCTCAGCTTTTGCGACACTCGCGCTAGAGTTCTAGTTTATTTAGTTTGTTTATTGATTTTTATTTTTTTTTTTAGTTGTACTTAAATCGCAATATTCATGATATAAATCTAGAGTAGTACTCCCATCTGATTTATATATAGTTTTATTCTGACGACTCGGAAGTATAGCACAAGTCACATTTTGTTCAACATCTTCTGTGTCGAGCATTTCCGTACTAAGTGCTTTTTAATCATAAAGCTGCTGCCGATCAAGTTCTCCCAAAATTTAAATATATTGTTTAAACTTCACTACGTTGCCGGGTTTGTCTCATGCTGTTATCACAGTCAAAGATGTTTGCAAAATTTCACGAATCACATAATCATTGTTTAGATATTTGGTAAAATATTGTGCAGTTTTATGATTTTTTTATTTTACGAAAGCGTGTACATATTTACAAATACTTGAAATTCTTTTTTTTTTCACTAATTTTTTTGCAAAAATTTCTAATTTGTTAAATAGCTGGAGGTATTCATCGAAGACCTATAATATAATAGGCTGAGTTTCCATCAATATCGTGTGTGACAAATTTTTCTCAAATTTCGTCGAGAAATCCGAAGGAAAAAAGTTTTTTTTTTCGTAAAACCTATCAACTAAATGTGCATAAGATCTGATGAACTTGTTTTTGATCAGGTAAACTGAAAATGATAATTTTTGCAGTACTGTGCATGGTTTTAAGCCTATAGTTATAGATTCTTCTTAAAATAATCATCTATAGTTAAAAAGATAATAGAAAAAAGAAGAGTTAATATCCCTTTACTCACGTTACTCACATCAATTAAAAAAAAGAATAGTTTATAAAAAAAAAAAGAATTAAGCAGCGCTTGGAGTAACCGGTTAATGCGTCACCGAGCTGTATATTGCCAGTGCCTATTTCTCCCCTTCCTCCTTTTCATTTCTTTTATCCATTTTCGTTTCGTATATCAAATTGATTATTGTTTAAAATTAGGCTCAAAATGTTTTACGATGAATTGCTCTACTTCCTTCTTCATCATATTCTCGCTTGCTGACCCACATCTTTTTAAACGTATCCAGTGAGGCCAAAATCGAACCTCCGATCCAGGTACTGTACAGTCTTTCCTGTGGCGCAGATATCTTGAAGAAGAAGAAATGAATGTTTTTAACATCTTTGTTTTTGCAAATTATGGGGAAAAAAATCAAATACTTCGATGTACACACTCACCCTGATTTTGATATCTTTTGGCGCTAGTTTACGAATTTCCGATAGTAACCTGTCTCCAAATCCCTAGCGAAAAAATAACATCCAACTATAATTGATCGCCCAAAAAGTACTAAATTCCAAATATTTTGATTCAAGTGCCTGAACACTCACTCGGAAAAGCGTCGATCCTCCTGAGAGTACGATATTCTGATAGAGAACTTTCCTCAAATCCAAGTCGGACTTCTGAATCGAATACATTAGAACCTCGTGAAGCCCTTCACATTCCTCACCTACGAGATCTGGTCTGAAAAGTACCTCTGGAGCCCTGAATCTGGCTGGTCCGATCTGAAATGCAGGTGCAAAACGATTAATTATTCATTCATTATCTCGCAAAGCATTCTTCTTACCTCTAGATTACTTCCATCTGGTAGAGTGTACTGGAATTTCTCCGTTTCAACAGTCTCTTCCTTTTGTGGATTTCCTGCCAAGTAGCAAGACCTCTCTTTAATGGTTCTGACAATTTCAAACTCTGCGGAAGTCTTGAAGTTGATACCCTCTTTGCGTAGGAGTAATCTGAGGTACCTGCTAACGTCTCTACCAGCTATATCAACTCGCATTATACTGTGCGGCATTGCGAAACCTTCGTATATTGGAACAGCGTGAGTTACACCATCTCCCGCATCCAAAACAACTCCGGTTGTTCTGCCCGTGGCGTATCTGCAAAGGAACGGATGAAATTATTAATTAAAAAAGAACATGTTAGTACTTTTTTCACTGAGACTTGGTACAGATATTTACAAACTAAGTACAGCCTGCATCGAGACGAATAGAGCAGGAACATTGAAAGTCTCGAAGAATATTTCAGCAGCCTTTTCTCTATTTTTTCTTGGGTTCAATGGTGCCTCGGTTAAGAGTACCGGATGTTCTTCACTAAAAGTTGCTAACTGGTCTTTGCTGTAGACGTATGACCAGATTCTTTCCATATCATTCCAGTCTGTTACAATACCATGTTCCATTGGGTAACTCAGAGACAAAAGACCTCTGTGCTCCTCCGCTATCGGGCCAACGAAAAGGTCTCCTTCCAAAGCACCAGCCATCACACGGATATGTTTCGGCCTTCCGATACTGTCATACATAAAATTATACTGGTAATCTTACTGTGATTGAAACGCCCCAGTGAATATTAATTAACATATCCAAGTTTGGACTAGAATGGCCAATAATAACCCCTCAAGTAACACATATGACAAATTTCGATGTAAAATGACAGCCGATTACTTACTAATTTGGAAATCTGCATTTTGGTACTTGACCACCAGCAAATCCTGCTTTTATTACACCGGAACCCTATGGATAAGAAGTTGAATATTAATTTAACAATAATTTTTTTACATCGATTCTATGGGCAAAATCCTGTCAGTGATCGATACGGGATAGAAGATTGTATTAGGGTTAAAATTGTGAAAGCTTATTATTTGAAATGTAATTGTAAATCTGTATCAACGCTCGAGGATAATCCATTTGGCCGATAATTCTTTTTGAGACATGCGAGCCAAGTTTTGACAGATTTTTAACGGTAGTTCTGAATCACTTTGCCCGACAGCCGACAATATGGCGGATTGGATTTTGACATTTCAGATTTTTTAGGCAGAGTTATCAAGACTTGCAAAGGATCTTCAGAAACTCACATTGTCTATAACAACCGGTTGATTTACGATAACGTCATAGGGTTCCATTTTAATAAATCCTTTGGTTTCTATCTAATATACCGTTAAATAAACTACAACCCGACTGCAGACGCACACCTATTTTCAGGTGAACTGCGAAGTTGGCTGTGCATCGGATAGGTCGCAAGCCGCAGGAAAGTTGATCGATCGATTCCGACTTCTTCACGAGGAATTTAAACGGTGACGAGAACGCGGTGAGTTAAACAATTTCTTTTAACAATAAGTTTCAATAATTGGCACTTTGAAAGAAGGGGTGAAAAGAAATAGAGAGCGTTTTGAAAATAAGATTTTTATTACAACGGAACGATATTACAAGAGTGTAGAGAATAAGAACATTGAAACGGACTTCAACTATAATATATAAAAGCTCGTACTAGTAGAAAGTTCAACAACTCACAGCCAGGATTTTTAAGAGTACTCCTTTGTTTTTTCTCTTCGTTTGTTATGTACAAAGATTACATAGAATGTATGTAGTGTGTACCTACAAGGTTCACAAAGACACAGTTCAAAGGCGGTGCGCTGCGATTACTTGTTTGAGCATCGTTTAAAATTTTGTTCATTTTTCTGACTGATGATGAGTAATGAGAAAAAGAGAGATAGATTAGCATTGTATACCTTGGAAATTAAGTACAGTTTATTAGAATTATGAAACCGGCAATCGTTTTACCATCACCTACTATATTCGAGTGAAAATTCAACTTTGAGAAATAGCAAGTGTATCAGAGAGTTGCTAGCCTGTTCGAGATAACATAGATTCTTTTATAACATCGTAGCGCAAGGTCTCTTAAGTTTACCTAATAATAGCATTGAATATTTTACCGAACTGGCTTGTGTCTATAAAATTGGTTCTCCGTTTAATTATTTACTCAGTTTCACGAATAAACCGAGCAAACAAGCATTCCAGTATAACAACATTGCAATATAACTATGCCTGATTTTAGAAAATAGCTCCTAAAATTCACCAATGAAGATTCATATTTGAAATTGATATGTCACTACATTATATAATACAGCTAATTACCAGTTACGTTATTTACCGATGGTCTTTTTTCAACGGTTTTCACATCACTCAGAATTTTAAACAACTCCTAGTAAAGTTCAGACATTATCAAAACGATTAGCGAAGTCCATCCTGTAAATGGATGGCTCCCTTTACCCTCCCCATATATGTCGCCGTAGTTTTCCCACATGTACCCGGATTGTTTGTACTTGGAAATAACATTCCTTATTAAATTTTGCCGGAGTTCATTGTAGATCTTGAGCGTCTTAGCTCGATGGGGTCCCTCATATTTTGAGTAGTGCTTCAAAGACCTGACTACCAGGTAGTTTATGTTCATCCATACAGCTCCGCGCCAGTAGGGAGGGTCATGTTCCGTATTTTTTTCCATGTAAAGCGGTGCGTTCTTTGCCAGGGATCTTAGACCATAATTTGTCCATAGTAAATCGGGATTCGTCAGATCTTCCAAGATCTTTTCCAGCTGTGGTGAATTTGGTTCGATTAACTGCAGAATAAACGGAAATAGAGATACGTAGCCAAATGTCGTGTCCACGTAGCGAAGCGTAGGATCCTCCAAAACTACTCTGATCATTTCCGAAGTCGGAGAATGCGACCTAGGTGGTGGTTTTGGCCTTCTGAGAACAACTTTATCTGTGTGTAAGCCATAGTCGCAGTAACGTTGTGCTCCTGGAGACCAGTGGAGTTTATTCAGGATGTCGTTGTTAGAGAGGTAGCTAAAGGTGTCCGCGTATTTGCAACCCGGCCGTTTGACTATCTCCGAAATCTGAGCCATTATATTAGCCGAAAACGCGATCCAACATCTTAAGTCTACGTGACGCTCATCAACGTTCGGATGTGACGCTCTAGGATAATCGTCCAGCCCAGAGGTTAGCGTTTTCGGATTTATCTCCCGGATCGCAGTTGGGTCTCTACCACGCCATCGATAGGTCGAAGGTAAATCTCCAGTCTGGGTTGTGTTGTACCAGTCGAACCAGGTCTGCAATCTGGGATACAATCTCTCCAGTGCTTGAATGTGTTTTTCACTAAATTCCCCGTTGTAGCGTTTTAGAATCGACTGTAGCGTAAGGAAGAATGTGGGCGGATTTGCGTTCGTGTTCACCTGAGTGATGAACTCCTCCGGCACCTTTGCCAGAGCCTCTTGACCTAAGATCATTTCCCTTGGTATCCAACCCTCTACGTTCATGAGGTCGAACCAATGAGAGATTATATCCAACTCGATGTCTAGATCCCATGCAGAAATTAGGAGACCATGAAATCCTTCGTCCCACAAAAAGCCTCTGGGAAAGAAACTGCGGCTCGGTACTCCGGAGTATAACGAGGCCTTCCAGTAGGGAACGGGGCCTTTTGTGTACTCACTTTGGACAAGTGAGCTGCCATAAAAGTATCCAATAGACCCAATCATGTTGGAAAATGCCATTTTGGCGAAGCTGATTTCGTCGTCTTTGAACCCTTTGGATTTCAGCTTGAACACATTCTCGAATTTATCATTGAACACTTTCCTCTGCTTCTCTAAAGCTGTATCGTAATTTTTTCCAGTGAGTTTTGTACCACGATCCAAAAAGCTCCCGGACTCGAAGGTGACCTCAAACTCGAAGGGAATCTTTGCCGTTACTTGCGAGACTATGAAATTTGGCTGTACCTCTTTACCCTTTGTGTCTAGCGGCAGCTGTTCACCCCCCAAAATGATTCTCCTCTTTGAATTCACTTTTTGGGATGCCAGTTGCAAATTGTGCAGGACCGTTTCCTTTAAAACATGCAAGCCTGGGGCCGCAGTCACCAGATAAGAATGCTCCTCCACCACTCCGCTTATCGGATTCATATCCAACTTGAAAGTACCCAACCCTTCAGTTTCCCCTGTGACCCCGGTCAACTTATCGTCACCTCCAATAACCGCCTTTATCCAGCCTTTAGTCTTCTCCTCGATCGCGGTGTAATAGAGTAAAGAAATTTCTTCTCCATCACGTTCCTTCCGCTCGGATGATACTGCAATCCTTGCTGTCCAGTCTCCACCATGGCTGCCTCCAAGTTTTTTAACAAACGATGTTTTGATAACTGCTCCTCCATCCAAGATTTCTTGTACTCCAAAATTCCTTCCATCGTGCTCCAACCAGGCATACCTGTATTTTTGAAAACAAGAAGACTGGCTAGAATTTGGTCATAAGATGAGTGAGACTATCGAAAGACAATTGTTCACCTGTCCAGTCTGTCTCCCTGTTCACACCAGTGTCTGAATCCTTCTCCACCTTGCCTCAGATGCTGTGGAAAGTACCACATCAAACCAGTTACTAGGGAATGAGGATCTCTAGTTTTCAGGGCAAAGTAAATTCCAGAACTATACGTTCCCCAGTATCTGTCCGGTACATCCAGTCCTGTTTCAGTAACAAGCTGTGGAGTCAATGAAAAATAAATAATGGAATCTGATCGATCATTAGTTGATTACAGATTGAAATGTGATAGGAGATGATCGAACTTTTCAATGCAAACCTATTTTACCTTCTCTGTATTGAAAGGGGTATTCACACGGGTCTCAAGGTAACCCTTGTAGCTAAACCATGCCGCAACTGTGATGCACAAAACAGCTAAAATACTATTGAGCATCGGTATCTTGGTCGAATACTCCTTCTTGCTTTCACTGGTACTCGGCGATTTAGCCTTTGGTTTTACTGGCTTTTCCCGAAGCTTTGTCCGGGCCATGTTGGACTGTAAAAATATATTTGCGATGTGGATTATTTCACATAGTCTGACATAAAAGAGTAATGGTCAAAGTAATGACAATAGCGGAAACTTGTGGAGATTCAGGGGTACCCCTTGTGAGGTTGCGTTGATAGAATTTGATGTACATTTCTAACACGGTTCATTATTGTCATTTGTGACTATGACAGTCGGCGAAACAGCCTGGCTAAAAGTCAGTGTTTAGCAGGTTCGTGATTGTTAATAGAAAGCAGTGAGGTTGAGGTGTAATTTACCGGCCAGGGCTATTCGACGATTCCGAAGGCTACGGACGTGGATTTTCTCGGGCAATAATCACGCCCGATGATACGCGTTGCCCAATTCTTTCGCTTATCAAAATAATAAAAACATCCACGTACCCACCCGCCGTTTACCCCGACGCGTGGTGTCATGCGCAAGGTATGTTGGGTTGCCTGGGGTAGGCGCAAACGCGACAGCGAAAAAGTCTGCAATATTCAAATTGCATAATCTCGACTAATTAAAACTGACCAAGTTATTACGACGCTTGAAAACCCTCTGTGCGATAAAATTAGGGATATTTGGAAAATGATAAGCTTATCATTCGTAACATTTTTTCTATATTTATTTATCCGATATTTGTGTTATGTTACAAACAAAGCACTAAATTTTACACAATTATTATATCACGGATAATATAATATTCGGGGAAGAGCTCGTACATTCTTATAATTTTTTCTTTCTTGATTTTTTTTTTTTTTTTGAATCAACGATACAGTTATTGTATCTCTCGCATACGTTAATAATTATGATGATACGTATCGTATCATTATCATTATCACTATTATTATTATCATCATCATCGTCTTCATCGTCATCATCATAATCATCATCATCGTCATCGTCAACATCATCAACATTATTATTATTCATTAATTCATCGATATTAATTACTAATTAGTATAAATTTACATTATGTGCTTACCGTCATGCGTTACGCGCATAATAATTTATTTATTTCTTAATTAGAGTATAGGGACATTCTTACATCGCTGTACGTATTTTATAGTAATATTCCTCTTACACGTTAAATGTTTAAAAAGATCGTTGAAACAATGCACATTATTACACTTATACGTATTTACAATATCGGGATTAAATTTATCATGCTATCATCTATACCAATAATAGACGTGTATGACGGGTACATTTTTTTCCTCTTCGTACATAATGATATTACGATTATTCGCATACCGAGTTACACGAAATACTACATCGATTGCAAAGTAATCACATGATAGAAATATCATATTTATCATAACAGCGTTCATTGTGGGTAGAATTTTTTAAATCTGATTTTTATTTGTGGGGGAAAAAGGATCATCTTGCGTATCGAACGAATATATTTTTCTTTTGGTTTTTTCTCCAATATA
The DNA here is from genome assembly GCA_963932425.1 of Athalia cordata. NCBI lineage: Eukaryota > Metazoa > Arthropoda > Insecta > Hymenoptera > Athaliidae > Athalia > Athalia cordata. Next base: position 64,585,367 of record OZ010625.1, read on the forward strand.
ATCAGAGATGAGCAGCAAAAAAATCGATGAGGGTCTCGTCGTTCACCCAACATATTGTTCTCTGAACTAATCAATATTCGGAGAGCATGAAATTTCACCCAGTTAAAATACACTTTATTTCTTTGACTATACAGAAAAAAATTGTGCTAATTCTCAAGCTCCTAGTTTTCACGCTACTGCTACGTGCGATTAATATTTTTCACCTCCGGCTATGTGGTATGTGTGATCGATAAATTTTGTATGGCAAGGAGAATTACGATAATATGAATATAAGGAAATTATAATTAGGTCCGTTCAAAATCGTTGTACCTTTTGCGTAAATACAATGCGACGCAGTAGCAGACAATGTAGTATTTACTTTTACCTTATTATTTATTTCTTTTTATTTCTTCTTTTAATAAATAAATTGAAGAAAATATTAATATTTACATAGTAATGGTATGTCTCATATCTGATGACGTTTATTACGACGACACCGAGTGTATAATAAAGTCTTCCATTATACTCACTATCTATTCAATAAATAATGAATAACATTTTTATAATATCCACACATATATATAATGTAGGTATATATATATTATATATACACATTATTAATATATATATGTATTATCACTATAAGTAATATGCGAGATTAGAAGTCAACATCAGCGCTGAAACTTATTTAAAATTTTATCAATAATCTCAATGAGCAAATCCTAATTGACCTACAAGTCCTTCGATGATATGAAGAAATAACTAAATTTGTCTTAAATTCGGCGTAAGAACAAACGAATTCATGAAGAAAAAGTTTTAAGCTACCGTACAACTACGCAAGTTATATTTATAACAATATAATTTAATACGTTTAATAGTTCAGTTACGCAAAAGCTGCACAGATTTACGAGTAGAATTAAACTCTCGATTAATAAAATTCAGAGCCAATGTCACTAATGAGTAGTTCTTAACATGATTAGTATCGATGTCTAACAATATTCAATATAATATATATATCTATATATATATCTTTTTTTTTCATACTTTCCTCTTCTTTTTTTCTTCGTAAATAACAAATTCAATAACTAGGTATAAACAGCTCATCAAAGGCTCTTCAGAAACATCATCTTCGACAGAAGATAAACGATGTTTTTTATTCAAATTGAAATTATTTTTTTCGACCCTATACGAGCGCGCTCGATGAACTGTTTTCACTCACATTCTTTCTTCTAATTCTAATTATGTGACGCATATCATTGGACTATTCTCAATCAATTACAACCTTGTCAAAGCTGAAGTACGAACCGAGATCATTACGAACTAAATGTTACCCCTAAGTCTTTACCCGTACCACGCGCGAGTTTAATAAAGTGAAACTTGCAATTATCATCAAAGAAGAAAAAACAAACACTCTTCGTGTTTGGACGTAATATTTTTTCTTTTTTCTTTCATTTTCCAATTGTACTACACGCTACTGCCTACTAACTATACTCCTTACGTAACGTAGTTGTGTGTTCGTATTCATAGTGCGTTATAATAATTATTATCTAAGATCTAAATTTCAAGTTTAATTTTCTGCTGAATTATTTGTTAATGCTGAAGGGCTTTAAATAGGCGCTACAATTAAATTTGGGAAACAAAGAATGGCGAGTCCATTTTCGTTGCCACGTAATAAGATGTGCATCAATTTTCAAAGTCTACCAAATTTTCAAAGCCCCTCAGCTAATAGTTGCTAATATTTCTCGTATTAGTATTACCTTATCATTCGATTGCATAATAGATCTGTCGAGTTTTACGTGACGATAACTCATGCGCCAGTAGGCATGTGGCGAGATTATAATTCTTTTGTATTTTTACGTTTTTCTCGTTATGTAAAAAGTAGGAAAATTCACGTATATCGTAGAATAATTAATTATTGCATAATTGATTAATTAAGAATTATTGAGATCGAAGATTAATCGGGGCCTGGAAATCTGTTTGATATTCTAAAATCATATAGAACTAAAAATGTGATTGATCCATCGATTCCTCCTTTTCATTCAAAGAGAACAAATGAAAACCTACTTTTTACTTTACGTTTTTAGTAGAATTTCTAATCAATCACGTAGCTAGACAGTGTTAATAAAATCTCGTTGCCTAACTAAATAATTATCATTCTACCGAATCGAAGCAATTATTGCTTGTGAAAGATTCACCGACTAAGAAATGGTCACGTTCTAAATTACGCACTGCGTTTTTTCGCACGAATTTGGAAGGAATTAGAAATCGAAAGTGACCGAGAAATAATTTAACGCCGATTTCAATTATTAACCCTCGACGAACACCTATCGGTACGTTTACTTTCAGATCTTTTTCTTATTCTCCTCCACCTTCTTTCTGCAAACATATAACTCACAAACGATTTATCAACGCAAACGGACAGACAAACCAGCGCATTCGGAAGTCAAGTATTTCAGAAATATTTTATTGGCATTAAAAATATTTAAGAAACACCCAACGTCGATTGGCATGAGCGATCATTTAACTCACATGTTAATGTGCTGGTTTGACTGACCGGTCGCGTTGATCACGGTTCACTTTCTCAGACTATCTTTGCTGCTCGCTCGGCTGGTCGACGCTGTGCTTGATTCTCCAGGACCGCCGCCACCTCCGGTATCTCCATTGATACTTGAGCCAGCTAGAGAAGCCGTAGGTGTAGCGGGCGCTGAACGCCGTCTCACTTTTGTAAGAGCCTTGTCCAAACGTTGTACGAAAGAATCTACATCGGATCTCTTCATACCCAGAGCTGCTGCCGCTGTTAAATACGGTACTGGGTAGTTACTGTTGTGCGCTCCCCAGCCTGACGAAAGAAAAATTAGGTAATTTAAAAGTACTTGAAGTATTTGAGCATTATGATCGAGTGGTTTTTGAGTTTATTTCCTCACCTTCAAATTTGTGTGAAACAATATGCTTGCAGTCTGTGGTAGTGATGACTCTGGTGCCACTGACGTTTCTCAAAAATAGTATTGAGCCGAGCATTGTAACTTGTTTATTGTCATGCTGATGGCTGAGGGACTGCAGCGTCATTCCCATAGAAATAGGATTTCCCTTTGTGTCCAAGAGCCTCTCTCCGTGTCTCGAGGCTAGCTTTCCCAGCTCTTCTTTAAGGTATGAATATGTTTCTTTACGCTGTGATATCAACTGTTTATACCCAGCCATTCCAAGCCCCAAAAGAGTTATTAGGACGTCCATTGTTGAACTCGAATTTGCTCGTCCTGGATACATTTTAGAAATTCTATCCAAAAGGTTCTTGTCAAAGGAACCAATCACAGCTCCGCCAACTGGGACTAGGAAGTTTTTATCCGTGCTTTGAACAAAAGCATCCACTCGGCCTTTCCTTGACGCCTCTTGTATCAGATGCATGCACCGCGTGCTCTGTAATCTTTTTCAAAATGCATTAGACTCTCCGCTTGTAATTTTACATCTAGATAATATGGAACCACCTTCTTACCCGTACGCATTGTTCACTAAATGGGGGATATTATACTGCGTGCAGAGTGTGGCGATTAGATCAATGGAGTCGCAAGCTCTTGGCGCAAAGCAACTCGTGGTTGTTAGAACGCAAGCCACACTTTCACCTAAGGCTGCCATTTGAGCTTCGAGTCTCTGCATGTCCGTTTTCAACTCGTCTCCGACAATTTGCATCTCAACAACAACCGGTTCGAGACCCGCAGTCACGATTGACTTAAAACTGGACTTTTGATCGATTCTTGGCCACAGAACATACTTTGCTCGAGGTCTGTCTTGTTTCAGAGTCAGCATACACAGTACCAAACTCATACCAGTCGCCATCGGGGACACAAAACAGCCCGCTATACTTTTTACCCCTGTAAACAAAATTCGAATCCGAAATTTCTACCTGAATTACTTTTCACTTTGTTAGAAGTAATGGAAGGTTCATTCTTGTACCCATATATCGAATGACATCCAAGACTAGGGCATTTGTCAGTTTGTACATCAAGCTACTTCCCGCAGCCTTAGGTTGCACCTCTTCGAGGTCGCCGGATCTCCCAATTCCATGACCCATTCGAAAGTGTCTGCGTGCTACTATGTTGGAAACAATTCTTGCCTCTCTTTCCCCCACGCTGCAGTTCGAGGGAAAGTTATTGCTATCCATTTGGGATAGATCTGAGAAGAATGCTTCTATTGTCGCATCATCCCATCCCTCTTCTGGCCATTTTCGCTGAAATTTGAGAAATGAGGAGGAATGTCAGGGCTATGTTCAGAATGGTTTCAGATTTTGAAATGCAGCGACTGACTCACGTGCTCTATGAAGTGCCTGATTAGATTTTCTCTAGTCTTCTTGGCGTTGAGTCCTTGCTGTACATATGTCGATGGAATTAGCGTTTCAGCCAAACTGAACGCTAGACTGTTCATTTTTCTTTTCCCAAAACTTTCGATCCACGGAAATAGGCGGAAATATGCTTAGCACAGCATGTTGTATTGGTTTCAATATGAAAACCCCTTTAGTCTACCCATTACCAAAAAAACAGACGCTTGTTGATCATTAAATCAAATCAGATCGTAATTGTTGATCGGGCAGATAATTGATCATCAATCCAAATCTGTGGTCAACATATACAAAGTTGCATCATTGAACAAAACCAAAACTTGACAAATTAGACAGTGAATCGTTGAATGCTATAATTAGCTTGTTCGTGCCGACAACAGCTGCGTGTAACTTTAACTATTGTTTCACGCCATTCAACATATCCAACTAAGAGAAAAAAAGGTTGAACTGTGTGCAAAACTGAAAATAAATATAACAGAGTTGTGTGAAATAAATGAATATTTATTCAAATAAAAATAGGAACAAATACAAATTCGTATTGAAAAAGGTCTTAACAGAATTAAATGTGTAATGAAGAAGCTGAGATATAAAGTAGAACTAATTCATTAACTTAAATAAATATTTGTAAAACATAAGTATAAAAAATTCAATTTCTTTAACAATAGAGTAATTTCTTTAGATAACTTATACGTATACGTCTTGTTCGTTTTTAATATTCTTCATCGTAGTAATAAATCTATTGTTTATCGTAGTTATAAAGAAAAAAAAGAGATATTCCGTAGGTGGGAGAGTAAATACATCACTGAGATAATGAAACGCTTCTGAAGGGGGTTAGTATTTTGTCACTGGATATACGCGAGTGGACGTATGTGTATGGTGAATAATTAATAATAACAAAACGTATGTAACTTGATAATTAAACTCGTGGAGTTTTTATTTAAATAATAATTCGCACGGTTGTTAGCCTATAGCATTCTCGTGAGCGTGCGGTGTAGGACCACTCGTCGAAAGTGGGTTGGGCCACTTAAAAACTACCTACAAATTCTTACAATATAGAACAGAGGAGGGAAGTCGTTGTATAGTTGTGTTAAAATTAAGGGCGAATAACTACATGATAATCGTTGAGCTCGGTATCTAAATATTAGAGAATAATAATTGATATAAAAAACGGAGCGCCCAACGTTCGTCGGTTTAAAGGTGGAGCTTTTTTTTTAAAGCGGGACACGAAGCGCACCGAACAAACTGTCACTCGTTAGTCTTTCAGGTTATGTAGATCGAGCATAGCTCGTACCCTCGCACCACCCCGAGGTCACCTTAAATTGGATTAAATTTACGCAATACGCGCTATGCAACTTAATTGTTCAACCGCCAACTACTCCGATAGTCTATTAGATACTTTAATGTTACAACAAACGGTGCGATGAACGCCTTTAAATCATGCAGAAATCGACAAGTTTTTATCTTACCAAAGAATTTCGTGATCAGGCTACTACAGACGGACAAACGGACGGCGCTACGGGCAAAGTCGTCGTCTGCTACTTTGACAGCTACTCGGCTGCGTGTTGGACAGGTGAAGATTTTATTTTCCTAGTAAAATATTCGCGTTTTCATGCATTGTAATAACAGTGAATGCTTTTTAAAATAATAATTTCATAAATATCGGTACATCGTTTGTCATCCGCATTAAGGAATATGTAAGCCGCGTGTATAGTAATTAAATTTATCACAAATTTGGTCAGATACAGTCCAATGTAATGAATGGAATGCATTCATTTTTCTTCAGCAAAATAAGATAAATAAATGCCAGTCACGGTTTTTGTAATTATTCTATCAGCGTATTCAAATTCAATTATTATTCCATCTGGTCGCTGAGTATCAGCTTGAGAACGCAATTTCGGTAGCTGTGTATATATACTGGCTTGTTTAGACCGAAGATTCTTCCCGATTACGACTAATGAATCTCATTGCTTTAATATATAAACAAATAATGAAGATTCATTTTGTTCAACAATGTTTTGCGCCTTTTTTTAAACAGAAATAAAAAAAAGTAGCTCTCAGTTCGATTCCGCCATTCCTGGCAGAAAAAAATGACTCTTGATTTCGATCGTTGCGAGAGATTGCGGTATGTCTGCTAGTTCAGTTGCCAATTTCAGCGCGGTGTAGATTTGCAAGTTTTTAGTGGTGTGGCGAGAGCGGTGACAGCTCGCATTCATGATAGGTTACTTTTTTTAGTATAAAAACCGTTTCTGCCGCACACGACGGAATCCCAGGATATTCGTCATCTAAACGTTACATAGAATTTTTTTGAATTCTACTCATATCTTTTAAGCGATCAAAACATTACTCGTCATTGAACATTCATACCCTGACGTATTTGATAAAGTGTGATAAATATATTTACGATATACGTAGGTATGTATGTATACGTATAATGCATATACTTATCCATTCATTCATCCTAAATATCGACGATGTCGGTGGCGCGTGCCAGACATGAATTAGGTTTCAGAATTCTGAAAATAGATTACTTTTCTTGATCGCCCTTTCTTCTTTGTTATTTTCAGTCAGTGTTCACTATGGAGCACTATAACAACGGCGACTCGTTGGGCTCCTTACCTACGACACCTTTGAATGAAAATGACAACAATTCTAGCAAAAAGTGGTACCGGCAAGCCACTCAGAGGTGAGTTTGATTGAATTATTTTTCTTCTTATCTAATGGTGTCAGTATTCATAATTTATCATGAGCTACGATCGCATACATGATTTACAATAACAATGACCGCTCACATCCAGCTATTAGCTGGAAGATTAATGCATTTTGCCATTGAAATTCTCACTAATCTTACAAAACGTTTGATTAGACTAGTTCATTCATTGTGCCATGCACATTTTCAATTGCTGCATTCAGTCTGCAGTAGTATTGTAGCATGTTGGATTTCATTCTATTCCAACCTGGTTCTTGTCACGGCAAAATTGATACCACACAACGTAGGTGGTGATTTTGAGAAGACTTGGACTTGAAGCCGCTATGAAATAAACTCATGTAAATTTGGATGGCGAAAGAAGTGGAGAAAAGATAAATAAGCTTTTGGTATAAAATTTGCGCCATCGAAAGCACAATCTTTGTTTATGCATCGAAATTTTGAAGACCTCAAAATATGTTTGTGTGCCATTACCCCCCGGTGTGAATGCTGCGTATTCAAAGGCTGGTGTATTTGTTAGCATAATACGCAGTCTGATAGTCGCTATCTGTGTCTGGATGACCTTTGCCGATCTCTTTGTCTATATCTCGCATACTGAATATTTCTCATTCCATCGAGCTTAAATGTGAACATATACTACATATTTGGCTTAGATTGGGCAGCAGTCTTAGTTGAAGCGTTAGAGCAGCGTGTGCACTTGAATATTTGTAAGAAAAGGAGAAGAATTAGAAGAAATAGAAGAACCTTCGAACTCCTAGTTATTTGTTCCTGCTTCTACTTATTTATTATCAAAATGAATCCGCATAATGTAGACGTGGTCGTCACTCCTGCTGCAGATACCGCAGGTTAATCATTTACCGTCTATTTTACACGTCGTATTTTCTAAATATTCTTTCGGAGTACGGACAGTCTATTTTTATATCTCATAAATCTATAAATAATCTTACTTTAATTTTTCCTAATGTTTATTTCTGGATATGACACAGGTGACCGGGCGTATTTTCGCGAAAATCTAACTAGTTTTCAAGATAATTTTCTACGCCAAGCAATGCTTGGATTAAATCTACCTTCGTCATCTGGCCTGACTAGAAATGATCGTAGCGAACAGGATTTGGATTGTTTTACCGAGGGTGATCAACGGACGAGAACCGATAAACGCGAGATAGCGCACAGGTAATTGAACGAAGAAGTTAAAAAAAGAAAAAAATAATCACAGATCAGTATCCAAAATGAAACACATGTTACAAGCAAATTTCTATCATTTTAGAATCACGTTAATTTTCATGGTACTGAAAAAACATTAGTGCTGCTCTATGCTGATAAGATAAGACGAATCACGCGACCAGTTTACAAAGACCAGAACTTTCCACTAAGTCTTTGCAAAATAATTCAGTGATAATTGAAATCTAACAACATGCGATGACAGGTGTATAAATTCGGAATATTTTGAATATTTTCGAAGCGCTGAAATCACAATCGCGAATGTTGGAGCTACGAACGATGTCGTCACATGGAACCAATAGACCTGTAAAAACTAGAAATCGTGTTACATTCCGCTATAGGTATGCTGCGTAAACAGAAAACCAAAACTAGAAGATATTTATATTTAAACAGTCTGGGCCTTGAAACCAGTCGGTTTAAACGCGTCTTAAGTAATCCTCATTGCATCACTAGGTAGTTAAAATAATCCTTTAATTTTCCAATTAAAATTTCTTATCATTCTGCCAAATCCTGGAAATGCCTCCAATCAGCGGTACATGGCACTTCGTGATCGTTGCAGTCTAAAAACGAGAACAAGTTCAATTAATTGGCAAACTTCTACGATATCTGCACCGCACATCATGCCTACCCGCGATAGGTATTTCCGCGTTAGTTAAGTTAAATCACGCAACATACTGCAGTCTGGCTATTAGTAAATCAAGGTCAAAGAGCTGGCCGGTATGGGCAATGCAGAATTAATTATCTGTTACATCTCACATTATAAAATCGTTCTCAAAATCTGTCCGCATTATTTTCCGGATTAATTAATTTACAACCCACGGTCATCGCACAATGTGCGCATATATTAGGTGTGCAAGAAATTTGGTACGTTGATAGAAATTAAAATTATAATTATCATAATAATAATAACGTTGACGATGAAGATTTTGCTCTGCATTTTCTATCGATCTTAGCATAATCAATGTGCTCATTTCCACTTCGCAGGCGCCATACGTCCAGATCTGTTGTTTTGTGTACACAGATGTATGTGTACTTAAACACATACACATAAAATCTCCAACCTAACGTGCGTTTAATAATTTATCAGCAACAGGTTTATCATTTGATTAGCATAATTGCAATTGGGTTATAATATTAATCGACAACCTATTACGCCATTATTATATCGTCTCATTTTAATCCAACTTTTTGATTATTTTTTTCTCGCTTCTCTAGTCTTTCTTAATTTTAATGTTTTTATTTAAAATTTTTTATTTATCTCAACTTCATCTCTCATATATGTACTCCGGACGAGTCGCGAGCACATAACTCCGTACATATGTAATTACCGCATACCTATGTGAACGTAAACAAGCAGAGTAGAGGGGCTTATAGTCAGTAAAGTGACTCCGAGTAGCCTGGTCAGTTTGCGACGGCACATAACTCGAAACTCAGCTCGTTTCGTCTCGTCTCGTCTCTTCTGTCATTGCCTTCTCGCAATTGATCTTATTAAACGAATCTTTCGATTAGTGCGTGTCATAATTATCAGTGCTCATTGCCACAAGTTTGCAACAAGTGTAATTACCTATTTATTTTAATAATTCTCTAAAGCACAAAAAAAGAAAGAAAAAAAAATAATATCGTGCGAACATGATTTACTCACGATATACATTAACTCCTCGTAATACTATACACTCATTTGTCACACTGTACTTTCTATTCATTCGATCTATTCATTCATACAATTCATAAATCGAATACATCCGGTCGTTCGTATATAAAGTTGTTTTAACTTTCTAAATCATACACCATCATCTAATTACAAATCGTGTAGGTTGTTACAGGCGTTAGAAGTTTCTCATTATAACTTTTGATCCACAAAAGCTCCGTGGGACGATATCAAGTTTTTTTTCTCATTCCTAATTAATTAATTTACCTTTTTTTTTTATTCTTTTTCTCAGGCTCGACGTTGATCGATTTTTTTATTCAAACTCTATGTATGGGTCGTTGTCGAGCCGGTGAAAAGTAAAAACTAAAAAAAAAGAAACAAAAAAACTGTCGCGACAGATTATTTTCGCGGGTTTTTTCCCTTCATCGTCAATTTCTTAATTGTACGATCAGAACTAAAGCAAGTGACTCGAATTTTATTACTCGACAATAAATAAGTAACAAAGTTTACTTTTTTTTTCTTCTTTGTTCTTTATGATTTATAAATCGTAGACAACAAAGATTGATAAAAAAAATTCACGACACCAATTCCACGATTCTGATTAGCAGCTTGTCGCCACGCTGTTGAATTAATTTTGCAAAAAGATATCGTGACGAAAGAACAAAAGAATAAACTACTATCAACATCTTTTTTTATCTATTCCCTTAATTATCTTCGCGCAATTTTATTATCTCTTAATTCAAGAGAATATTATGAGATTATCGTATTCCGATGATCTTATTCTTAGAAAGAAAAAAAAGAATCTAATCTCGTGTTATTTGTGTAATATAATTATTAGATAAATCATCAACGGTATATGAATTTGATATTGTAATAAAAATCCGAAGAAGATTGATCGGTCAAATATGATCTCTCGTATAATTTTGTAGTCATATAACATATCGAATTAATTGAACTGTCAAAGTGACAGACACGTGTGAATCTAGACATCTGACGTTATAAATATATCGATCATGGAGACATGAGCGCGCGGACATTTTACAATTAGTATTAGTATGAAATCATCCACTAATCTTTAATCATCGCACTCAATTAGCTGGTAATATATAATTTTTCTTCTCTCTTTTTTTCTGCAGTGAATTTCGCGTGTAATTGAAAAACCGGTGATCGTACACCATATAACAATTGAAAATAAATAAACAAATAAATAACAAGTGAACGCAGTTTGATACATATTTCATTTTTTAAAGTTGTGTACTTTTTATCGATAGTAGCGTAATATTCAGTCGGACTTTGAATGAGTTGTCCTCATTATTTATTCAGTACCTAATAAGTCGCGCGGCAGTGTCCCCGATATAAAATAGACAACTATAAACAAATGTAAATCGAGTTGGCTGAAAAACGAAGAAAGTAAACGTGATTCGCCTCGTATTTTTTTAGTGTTTTTATATTTATATTTAAAGAAAACATATACATATATATAAAATGCGCCTGAAAGACATGTGCGAAGGTGCTTTGCCCGCTGCACAATTTGCCAATTCTAGGCTGAACGTACCAAACGAGTAAGTATTAGAGAATAATTTTATCGTGTGAAAAAATTTATACCGTAATCGTCGACATGTTTTTTCTCTCCATTTATCGCATCTATAAATGATCACGTTGTTGTCGTAGTTATTATCATTATCGTAACTAATTCAAGAGGTTCAAAGTACCCTTTGATTCTTATATTTCTACAAACTGCATCAGATGTGTGCTCAGCTGGCGCTGGCGTTTCATCGTTCTCCCGTTTTTTCCTCTCTCTTTTTATCGTTTTTCTAAAGATAAAAACGGAAAACAAAAGAAATTCTTTTTTATCGCACAAAGCATATCTTCCAGCTGACGTGCTTATCGTTCATTCTGCGCCGATCGGGTTTTCTCTACTTGAAACTGTACGGCGGATCGAGGTGCGAATGTCGATTGAATTCTGCTGTGGCATAGGAATTGATCGATCGGAAAAACATTTCGCAACCGACTCTATGGCTATACGTATATTTACATACGTTGTACTGGAAATACAAGTGCGTCACTTTTAATACTATCCGCCCATGACTCTGCATGCTCCGTAACGTCAAACATGCGATATTATAACAGACTACGACGCTCGTCGGGTTTACACCACTTGCCAGTTCCTTCCAGTGTGTCAGAGTTTATAGAGGACTCCAGCAGGCTACTTAAAAAAAAAAATTTCACCGCTACGAATACGTCGGATCGTCATTAGTTCGTTATTTTTTCTTTTTTTCTAAGCTTCTGAGAATCTTTTTATGTAATCCTCTAAAAGTGGTTTTTTTCACAGAAGTGTTTTAAGTGCTCTGAATCAACCTTGCAGTGTCACAGGAATTCATATATCTTATCACCGGAATCAGGGCGGATATAATCGTTTGCCAAAAATAAAAAAACTGACAAATCGCAAGGCCGTCGCATGTGCAGAGATAATAAATCTGCGCGCTTTGTGTTTCGTTATTGAGTGAGAAGAAGAAGAAAATTGTTGCGCGATCGTATTTAGGGCAATCAAACTGTACGTCGTAAGCAAATAAATAATAGCTGACTATGAGTTGAAAAATCATGAGTCGAAAAATATTTGATTTTAAAAAAATGCCGACAGGCCAGTTTTCAATCGGGCATGATGCGCTCCCGATCGCCACGAACAATAGGTAAGCGATATCTGCGGGGACGAATGAAAATTCGAGAGATGCTTCTTTCTTTTCGTTTTTTGGTTTTTGAAAATCCTTGAATGGGCGGTTTGATCATGCCGTTGATCGTTTGCGATGGGGCAAATCCGAGACATGATTGTCTCGACGTATATTCCGTTAATCCAAAAAACTCTGAATCATTAGCCTCCGTTACAAGGCAGCAAGCCATTAATAGGTATCGAATCTCATTCGTAACTTGACACTTGAAATGAGTTGGGTAATTTAGACAGAATCATTGTTTGTGTTTCAGGATATTCGTCAACAGAAGTCTCCATTTGGAGAACATCAAATTCTATGGATTCGATATGGACTATACCTTGGCGGGTGAGAATTTTTGATCAAGATTCGCGGCCGCGAATCGATGCCAAGTACCGAAGGGCGGCAATCTTTTTTCGAGCGATATCTCTTAAATAATTAAAATATTGATGTTATTCATGAAAAAATTTTCAGAGTACAAGTCTCCGCAGTATGAACAGCTGGGTTTTAATCTTCTCAAGGATCGTTTGGTCTCCTTGGGCTACCCTGAAGAAATAAAAGAGTTCGAATATGACCCTAGTTTTCCTGTTCGTGGGCTGTGGTTCGATACTCTCTACGGTAACTTGCTGAAGGTTGACGCCTATGGAAATATTCTTGTCTGTGTACATGGATTTGAGTTTTTGAAACAGTAAGCCCGCTACACTAGATATTCGGGGATTGTTCGAACGTGTTTATGAAATTTTTTAATCATTTTATCCACATTCTTTCAGCTCGCAAGTTTACGAACTTTACCCAAACAAGTTCTTGCAACTCGACGAATCCAGGGTCTACGTATTAAATACTTTGTTCAATCTCCCTGAGACTTATCTACTGGCGTGTCTGATAGACTTTTTCACGAACTCCCCTCAATACACGAGAGAGAAAACTGGGGTCAAGGGTGGCGAACTAACGATGAGTTTCAAGAGTATTTTTCAAGATGTTAGAAACGCCGTCGACTGGATTCATCTGCAGGGAGACCTGAAGAGCAAAACTATAGAGAATTTGGACGAGTACGTAAAGAAGGACGAAAGACTGCCTATGTTTTTAACAAGGATTAAGGAGAGCGGAGCTAAGGTCTTCCTCCTCACAAACAGCGACTACGTTTTCACGGACAAAATAATGACCTACTTATTTGACTTCCCTCACAGCTCACGTGTGAGTCGATATTTTTGTTGCTCTACTCGTTTTTACTTCTCTGCGAAGCTATTTTGTATAATATTGATCCATTCTTTAGACCGAAGAATCCCATAGAGACTGGAAAACCTATTTTGACACCATCGTAGTCGATGCCAGGAAACCATTGTTCTTCGGGGAAGGAACGATCCTGCGACAAGTCGATACAAGGACTGGTGCTCTGAAATTGGGAACTCACAAAGGACCTTTACACTTAGGTATGGAGAAGAAATTGAAGAAAAAACAAATTTTAATTTCAATACTCGAAGACAACGTTTACTCGAAGGACTTGATTTTTTTTACAGGCGAAGTATACTCCGGTGGTTCATGCGACGTTTTCACAGAGCTGATAGGGGCGAAGGGAAAGGATGTTCTTTACGTTGGAGATCACATTTTTGGAGACATTTTGAAAAGCAAGAAGATCAGGGGATGGAGAACGTTTTTGATCGTTCCAGAACTGGTACAAGAGCTCCACGTCTGGACAGATAAGTGTCAGTTATTCGCAGAACTACAAAGTCTAGATGTTATGCTCGGAGAGATGTACAAGTGAGTTTTTATTCGCTGATAAATTTTGGATTCATCAGTTCTGCTTGTGTATCTCGATATCAACTCCGCCTTGTTTCAACAGGAATTTGGACAGCAGTACCAAAGAAAAACCAGACATCTCGAAACTTCGAGCGTCAATAAGAGACGTAACGCACAAAATGGACTTGGCGTATGGTATGATGGGATCTCTTTTCCGCAGCGGCAGTAGACAGACCTTTTTCAGTAGCCAGGTCGTCAGGTACGCCGATCTCTACGCTGCGACTTTTCTCAATCTTATCTACTACCCGTTTTCGTACATGTTCAGAGCGCCTGCTATGTTGGTGAGTTGATTTTCATTCCTCTGTAATAAACTTCGCCGATGCACCAGTACTCGATATTTTCTCGCTCTTACAGATGCCTCACGAGAGTACGGTCGCTCACGAGCAGCGATTCGTCATGGAAACGCCGATGATCAGTCGATCGCGTACTTTCAAACTTACCGAAGAAGAAGAGGATCAAGCGAAACCAGTGAGCGTGAGTATTATGTTCGGAAAATTTAGTGAAATTTTTTTAGGACCAGCAGCGCGTGTACGATCGGACAACGATTCTTTTGATTTTATTTTTAGCATGGTATTCTGGATGTCGATCATACCGCGAGTCAAATACCGCATGCAAGACCGGAGACTCCGAGAAACGTCACTCACACTCACGACGAAGACTGTAGCGACGAAGATAGCGATTCGCAGAAGCAAGCCAATCAAGAGGCTCGTAAAATTTCAACAAGGGAGTCCAATTGAAGAATAATATCACCTCTCCCCGTTGCTCGATCTTCAAAGTTATGCACCTTGAATATAGGCCGATGATTACTTGCTCTCGTTTCGATTTTACTCCGTTTCATATGGGTAATCGATGTTTTGACATGTTGACATGTTGTTATAAACGAAATGAATTCATAGTCGAGATTTTCTTCTATTAAAAGTAAGTGACGTTGAAATTTTTTAAATGTCTAGATCCGTTGTATATCCTCTGACAATATTCTAATCGTTATAATATCCATAATATTCGTTTCATGTATTTATATGTCTGGTGAGCACACGTGCACACATATAAGTACATGTACATCAGAAGAAAGTATAATAAATTATTTTTTATTTACCTTTTTATTTGACATTTATTAGAATTATAGAGAATGGAGAACCTTCGAATAAGAAGTAAGCTACACACAGACACTGATAGAATCTGCTAACTAACGTTGCGTTGTAACTATGGTTGTAACAAATAAGATGGATGAAAAAGCTTCGTCGCAATCTAAGAAATGTAGGTTAGGCTAGTTTTTTAAATAATGAGATTCTCAAGCACAGATAATAGAACATGAAACTAAATAATACCAACAGCTGATACGTCGATGAATCTATAAGATATAACTACTCGTGCATAATAAATTATTGATAGAAGTATAGGTAGTCATATTGAAAGTTGAACCATCAACGTTGTTATGAATTTTTGATAAAATACATTTATCTTATACCCCAAAGGTACGTTTGCCGATGTTTAATAATAATATCCCATGGAATTTCATTTTTTTCAAATATTTTAGGCATACTCGACAAAAACGGAGAACGCTTACGGTGTATTTCTGTTTATTGTGACGTACGTGAATACAGAATATCATTTTGAAAAACTTTATGTACAAACATACACGATCATTTAGTGACGGAGTGAGATTCTTTATCGGATTTTACATGAACAACTCGTCAAAATATTCCTCAAACTCTTCCTCTCGAGATTTTTCATTGCTCTCGGTGAGCTTGTCTTTCCAAATTTCCGATTCATTTACAGTCTCTTGAGCCTTTGGCTCGATAGTATCCTCCTTCTCAACTTTAACCACCACAACTTCGGGTGTAGTAACACCGCTAGTTGCTGGAATTTCTTCAGTTTTTCCCAACCTCTTTAAAGACTTTCTTCTCTTGATCTCCCGTTTTTTACTGTGATGATTTAATTTTAAAGAACATGGCGGACATAGTCCTGAAAGTTTAATGAACATTTGAAAGTACGTTATAAGAAAATTAGCTGAAGAAAACAATCAAAGTTAAAGTACTCACTCAATTTAACTAGAGCATTTTTCTTCTCTCCATGTTCGACGTATCCAAAATTCACCTCCCAAGTTTTCAGGTCATTTTTCTCCTCACATTTTTTATTCCCACATTGAAACTGGCCTCTACCAGTGACCACTTCGTTTTCGGTTCGCCATCGAAGAGCAACCTGAAGAATCGGTGGCTTATCAATACAAAATCCATCAGAGCTGACTGGAAAGTAATACAGCACCTGGTTTTTTTTGTAGTATGTCAAATCTGCAATGCAATACTCTTTGAATAACTTGTCGTAATACTTTTTTGCTAGTCTGGTTTCCCAGTCGTTTGGCACTTCGGTGTCATCATCCCACAGAAATCTGTGTTGCTCCCGGAGGACATCGGCATCGGTTTTATCCCTCGACCTCGAAACACACGCCGTAAATTCATGTATAGGGAATCAAGATTCGTTTACTTCATTCAACGGAGATTGCCATCAACATTTACGAAATTTTATCCTCTGGGTTTATGCTGACTTACGTATCTCGTTTTAAGGTTAGCGCGGAACCATTTCGATAAACGAAATAATCGTTGATCAATTTCTTATGACGATCGTAAGCTGTAAGGTGCGAGTATGCAGGAAACATTATTCTCGATTATGTCACATCCAGCCACTGATCATTCAGCCTGTTGTCAAACTATTCAGCAAACGACTGATGTTCCATCACGGATCACGATCACAGACTGATGCAGCAACAATGCAACCTACAACAAATGGAACCGTGGAAGGTTGCAATGTAAATGCGCTTTTGTAGGCAGCCCACATTGCGGCTACGTACTACCATCGACTCAGATTGCCCACTATCGAGCGCTGCTCAAAAACCTTCAGATCTCACCTGGAAAAATGTTGAATTTCACCTAGAAGAAAAGTTGGTTTCTGAAAAAATATATCTATTTGTTTCAACAGTGACATAACGCCAACGATAGATTATAAATGACGGGTATTTTCTGTATGTGATAAATATTTACACAATTTACACATTGCGATTGCTCATAGACTAGGATTTTCAACTGGCTACATAATAACGGTCTCGGAATATTTGGTAGATCGATATTCACATTATCCAGGAGTTTCAAAGTTCATAACTTTTTTCGACAATACTTTTCATAACATGTAGAATTATGAATAGCAACAATAGGTACTAATTTGCTAGATGGAGTAGATTTAACGTCGCTGGTTCTGGGCCCTTTAAAAAGCTCTAAATTGTCATCCTTCTGATCAAGACATGAATCGACGATTTTATCTTCAGAGATTCACCAAAGCTTGGAACATTAACATGGGATGACATCCGCAGAGAACTTTGACGTTGACCTTCTCGTTAGCTGGTACAAAAACCACGGAACCTCGGGTTAAAACTTTTGACTGACCAATCTCCCCTTTGCCATTAACGATGATCAAAATGCTGCCTGTACTTCTCGGAATCAAGTTGTAAGTAGCTCTACCAGGAGGAATCTGAACAAGTTAACACCAGTGCAATTAATTGAAGAATTAAAGACGAGCTTCGAATCGACGGAACAAGCGGAACTCACTGTTATTTTCGCAACAGCAAAATCTGGGATTGGGGGTCTAAATATTTCCGTACACTCGTCTTCTCGTGATGGTTGGAACCGTTTTGCAGATGCTGGCTCGCAGTTGTAAGTTAACATTTCTACCAACGTCTCAACGTCTTTTGGTTTTGGAGTCAGTCCTGCACGTACTACGTTATCAGAGCAGGACATGCACTCGATACAATCTGAAAATGATGATTACATTCAAGAAGCGAAAAAGAAATTAATTTTCATAGTTGCTTACCACCAGAAAGATAGGCGTGAGGCTCATTAGGTCCCAAAAATAAGGCTTCTCCGGGCTGCAGTGTTATCCAATTGAATAAATAAATACCAAAACATCCAACGTCTCCAGGATATTGAGAATGCAATTTTTCCAGCAACGCTCCATTAAGAGCTTGTCTGCCACATTCGTCTATTCACCGAAATAGAAAATGGTTGAATATTTGAATAATCCAACAGAAGTTTGTTAATAGCAACAACGCAATGGTAATAAACACAAGTACAAACCTAGATGGGATAATCTCTCTAATAATATACGCAGCTGCAGAGCTACGAATCCAGGATCCCTGGTGACAATATTTCTAAAGCAGTTTTTGAGAGCGGTATTGAGTCCGGCTTCATCCGAAGTAGAGAGCTCCAATATTTTGTCATCTCCAACTACAGCACGGAGTTCGGGAACAGCATTGAAGTAGTGTTTGATTTCAGATATTGGTCGGAACCCACAGAGAGCTTCGAAGGGCGTGAGAGCAATGGCGATTTCCGGCTTATGGTTTGGGTCTTTGTAAACATCAGGTTGTGCTTTGTAAAGCTGCTCTGCATGCTCCTGTAATAGAACGAAACATTGAACTGGAATTCTGAAAATAAACCATCGAATTCTTGCAGGCAAAGCTTACCTTATTTGGGTGTGCTTGTATCGAGAGAGCCTTGTTGATAGACAAGACTTTGAATAAAAAGGGAAGTTGCGATCCAAACCTCTCCTGCACAGCCTGCCCGAGCACGTGGCTATTCTTCTCGATATAATCTCCGAGTGGCACTCCCTTTTCTTTCAAGTATGAGGGCCCGTTCGGATGTGTGCCCATCCACAGCTCGGCATAGGGTTTACTCTCATCCAATGAAAAATCAGAACTTGATGTCTTCATTAACATTGCCACTGTACTTTCGATACCTTTTTTTCCCCAATCATAGGACTGTACCGCACACTTCAGTTCCATCTTGCGATTGTTCTAGTTGTCTGTAGAGTACAAAAAATTTGATTATTGGTAATAATGACATGGCAATGCCACTTTGGACTTTATAATCAGACAAGATAAAAATCAACCTTTATATTGATTAAAGGACGCGATCACGGGAAATAGATGACAAATAAACAATGTAGACTTGTAGACCCAATTGACTTCATTCGACATAATAATCTGGTTCAGAAGTAGCTAAGCATATGTTTGAACAAATGGTGAAAAGATTACGTGTACGCAAGGGGTGAAATGAGTTCAAGGGTGGCCTTGCGAATGTGCAATAATTTGTCGATTCCTTTCTAGCACGACGGAATCGCCGGCTCACGAATCATGCACCTGATAACCTCGGTGTTTGATAATATGTTACGAAATTTCCAAACGCGGTATAGGTCAGTACTCAAAGGTTAAACAGATATTGGGCAAGAGACATGTCTCGAATATCTTGTACAGAAATTAATAAAGATAACAGAAATTAATTATTTAAAAAAAAAAACCTGCCGACCAGTCCGCTGAATAACCGACGTACCGCGAAGTACGAAAGGAGTACTAGACGTCACCACGCGCTGCCACGCGGGTCTAAAGTCACGATTCAACATCGATTTGAAATACTGTCGGTACCGACGTCGTCGGTACAAACAAACAGAAATTCGGCGTCTTCGCGGGTTTTACCACAATTTCTAACCTCTAATCAGCGAGTGACTTTATTTTGAAAATAAATTGTGGATAAGATCTTGACGAAAATTCAAACAAATATGAGTGAGAATATTCACGGTACGTTTATTTCTGAGAAGGTATCCAAGATCAGATGGAAACCTGAGGACCTTACAGAAGCAAAATCCTTCCTGACTGGAAGTTGGGATAACCCGGTATGAACGACAAAACTTATCTTCAAATAAACATTGCGTGAAAATCAAGCCATCGCTTTTGATATGCGGACGATGAATTACATTGAATTCCCTTGAATCCCCTAAGTGTTTTCATCTATCTTGATTTATGTCAAACCTGATCTATTCACTGTTATCATCTTTCAGATGAATAGTGTTACTTATTGGACTTTTGACACCAACGAAGAAGACAATGAGTCTTATCCTGTGATGATATCGTCTCACCCTTTCCTCGGTGACGTTACGGAGCTCAAGGTAATTTAATGATGAATAGATATCCTATATCGTTTTCCAAATATAAAAATACGTCTCGCTAACAAACACTTTCGTTCTCTCAAGTTTATAGGCAAGGATCTTTTTGCAGCTTCCTCATCTGTAGGATCTGTGCGGCTACTACAAATACAGGATAATCCATACGCTCAGTTCAAGGAACACGTTTGTTGGGAATTCATACACAACTTCAGGTGAAGATGTTTTCTGTGTTTTATATTCTTTAAATAACGGGCGAAATATTCTAGGTGAAAATCTGTCATAATTGAAATTACAGAACATCTAATTACGCATCTTGCACGGCATTATCCACGTTTGAACAGGACATAGTCAGCGTAGGAGAAGATGGTAGAATAAACTTGTTAACAGCCAGAGAGAAAACGCCGGTGAGAGTTATTGGTATGTAAAGTAAAATCGATAAAACTTAGTTTTATCTGCAGTTTCCATGAAGCAGAAACTTCATAACAAATTTATCGTTACTTTTAACTATTTCAGAAAATGCGGATAGTTGTTCTCTTTACTGTGTGGATTTTTTGAAGCACAGCGAAGTTCTAACAGGAAATTTAAGGGGCCACATGAAAGTCTGGGACTTGAGGAGCAACCTAGACACTCCTACGACAACTTTCATAATCTCCGCGCAAACAAAGGTGAAATACTGAATTCGATGCAGTTAAAAAATCGATTAATATTTAGCGGAGTTTCTCCTGATATCGGTGATGAATATTTTTTCGCTTTTTACAGCCCGAAGCAAAAAGCTTGGCCCATCATCCTACTCAAAGACATATCGTAGTTGCCGGTGGTGGTGACGGAAGTTTAACGGCATGGGATCTGAGGCATAATAGCTATCCCATTTCCCAATTGAACGCACATTCAAGCGCAGTTAGCGAAGTGATGTTCCACCCAGATAGACCTGAAAATTTATTCTCTTGTTCGATCAGCGGGCAACTCTGGCATTGGAACAACGCGCAGAACTCTAAATTAAAATTAGGTGACTCTACATTTTCTACCTTCGAGCGAGTTATTCTACATTACTTTTTTCAAACTACCTGCTCTAATTACCAACATTATATCATTTTCAGATTCGGGAGACGTTCACTGGTTGAACACGATCGGTACCAAAGGAAAAGTTAACGTAACTTCGCTCTGTGCGACGCTACACAAGCCCATTAATTCGATAGACATTAATAGATCGACGATGCTTTTTGGTTGCGACAACGAGGCAATGTATGTAATAAAAAATATCCCACTATGAGCGGCCAACATTATTACATTTCTATAATGTTTGTATATTATTGTGGTTATTAAAATTACCTCAAACACATACCAGTGTTTCATGTAATAAAATTAATATAATTTTACACGATTCACCCCATAATTTGATCCGGGGCGTAGAATTATTTACATAATGAAGTCTCAAGATACCACAATGGTTTCTGTGCCTTGTTAGACACGAAATAAATACAATTCTTTATTTTCATTCAACTCCTGCTGACGCCTAATTATATCCAACCCGCAATACACCCAGTTAACACCGCGATGTTGCCTAAAATTAGGGGCTCGGAAAAAGTTGAACATGAACATCGGAATATAGTTCACGCAGATTCCGTGTAATGGCGCTCTTTCTGGCCCTAATTTCAGGCAATATGACGGTGATGACAGGGGTGTATTGCGGGTTGCATATAGTTAGGCGCCAACAGGGCTGCAATAATTTAAAAATGAATGAAAATGTTTATTACAGTGCAGTGGTGTATTTTGAAATAGAGAATTTCACGTTTATTCGAGTCGAACACGGGCTAATTATAGAATTTATTAAATTTTACTACAAAATTAATGTGGTAATATAACTGTAATAATATTAATCGATTAGCTACGTTTTTTTTTCTCATTCACAGCCGAGATGTTGGTGAATAAACTAATGCTATAGATTAAAAACTTGTAGGATATAAATAATACTGCAAGTAAAATCATCACAAATCCTGCAGATAGAATGGCTATCAAGTCCATATCATATCGTCTGTACCACGACTCGTCCGCCGTAGCGGAATAAAATTGCGGAGCACCTCGATGACGAATTACATGCTCAGTCCACCAAATTGCAGTTTCCATCGCATCCCGTGGTTTCTCATTGATAAGTGATCGCAAATTTAACATCCTCTCTTTGTACCTACAACAATTGACGGTGACAGCTATTGAAGAGTACAGTTATGGTAAAGTCTAATATATTTCCTAGTCGAATAAATAGAGTACCTCTTGTCAGTAGCGATCGTGGTTATCGCTTCGAATAATTCTTCACTGCGTACGGTAAGGATTTCTAATTTCTTAGCGACGCCGAGGGTTACCATTTTATTGACGTTCATATCCTGATCTGCCAGAGTCGGTAGCCCGATCAATGGAACAGCGTGGTGGACGGCTTCCTCTGTGCTTTGGAGTCCTCCTTGATATATGAAAACTTTCAGATTCGGATGCGCTACGGATTGGTCAGAAAAAGTTATGTTATTTATCTTTATTTTCCCAGTTCAAACGATTCTGTAAACTGTGGTTTCTTTTACCTAGAACAGCCTGCTGTGGGGTCCACTTCATAATTACGACGTTGTCTGGCTTTTCTGGAAGTTCGTCATCTTCGAATTTCCAGAGTACCTTGTACGGTAGCTTCGAAAACGAAGCGAGAATCTCACGCCTTGTTTCAATGCTAAGCGTTTTACTCTTCACATTCGATCCAAGACTCATGTATACGAAACCCGACGTGGCTTCGTCCAAGGTCTTTTTCAAATCCTGTGACAATAGGTGCCGATAAGAAAGTGAGATATCTATTTGCAAGTGCAGCTAAGTAATTTAAGGTACGTTGAACCAATACGTTTTACCTCCGGTAAGGTTTGAATTTTCTTCGAAACGTGAAAGCCTCCGATTTCGATGACCTTAGGAACGTTTGCCCTAACAAACGAAATCGGTGTCTGTTGATTAACGAAAATTAAACTGACGTTCTTTTCAATATCTTGAATAGGTGGAATATCATTTCCAAAAAATTCTTCTGCAATTTTTTGTTGCTCCGTTAGATATTCATTCCTATAGTAATATAGATATTTCCAAACACTTATGAAGTTCTCGATTCTCTGCCAGAGTGTCAGCGATTCAAAACTTTTACTGTTCAGTTCCCAAACCGATGGATGATTCGAAAGTATCGGGTTGCCGATAGTGTAATGCACATGAGTCGCTGGACCCATCGACACCATACCTTGAAAAATAATGAATTATATCTTGCCGACGATAAAATAATTTTTATACTCACCGATCACCGGAGCATTGAATCTGGTGGCAAAGGGCATAACGGCATGCCAAAAATTCAACTCTATCAATATAACGTCAAATTTCTCATTGCTGTCGATCGCGTACAGTTTTTTTACTTCTGGGTTTTCCAAAATTTTACGTGTCAGATTGTGCATGATATCAGCGAAGCCCCAGAAAACATCGAGCCAACAACTATTTCTTCGTCTCGGTTCGATCAAATCTATATTTTCTACGTTAGGATATAGAAAACTGAGATCAATTTCCCTGTAATTTTTCAAGGTCGTGTCCTTCACCGGATCAGTAGTGATCACAACGAGTTCATGGCCTCTTTTATTCAAGGCCAACGTCAGCCCCCGAAATACAACTTGATGACTGATCGAAGCCGTTGGAAATATGCCGAGTATTCTTGCTCCATTTCCATAATCTAGGAGATGCGTTAAAATAACGAACGACGTGAGTAGTATAACAGAAAATATCTTGATTCTGACCATCTCTGCGGAATGGTCAACTGCAGACTGATACAGCTTTATTATGTAAACCTTACATCACAACTCATATTCAAAGAAATATTCGAATGTACCATAAAAATATCTTCGATCACATTCTGGCTTATCGCGATTTTATATCTCTATGTAATAGGTTATCAATTATCCATATTATTCGAAGCGACACTTATTGTGCATCACGGACCTTCAATTACTGCGCTATATTAGAAAGTATATAAAAAAATACGCCACGATGTATCATCTGTTGCACGCTACGAAACTTTTAATATTATATCCCTAACACTCGTACTCGAGATATCTCCATTTTTTCGTTCTCCATAAATGCGACAAAATGGCTAATCTTTTTTTATCTTTCAGGAGAGAAATATGCAGCCTATCAAGCAGCTTGAACTCACAACCTGCAGAACGCAAGACTCATCACTCATCGGTGCATCTATAGAAAATTAATTATTGAATGTGTGAAATAATTAATGATGTATAAATTATTATCTTACGTATAGTAGATACTTTTTAAAATTATCAAAATAATATTCTAATGTTAATTATGATAATGATATTGTGACGTATTTATTATAACAAAAGAAGTAAATTTTCAACGTACATTTTAATGTAGTAACTTGTATTCTATATCGTTGATTCATCAATAAACATTCACTGCTTTTCATATAAATTGTTTTATTAATTTTAATTCGAACCCTGCACTCATCCATGCACTTACATTCATAATTAGCAACACATCGCAACATACAATGTTGCAAACATACACGCATATCACACATCATATCATACATCATCGTATGCATGATCACATACATACACATGCATGCAATGTCATGATAACTCGGAACACCTCCTCGCCTGTCATGTTCTCCTGATACTTTTTCAGTTTTCACGCCAAATTTGGCTTTCATTTTTAGGGCCGGTATTGTAGGACTCTGCATTATCACTTCCGGTTTGGAAAATTTGACCAAAAATCGAGTTTGGTATCAGGAGAACAGGACAGGCGAGGAGGTGTTCCGAGACAGAGTATGATGATAAGCATGCATGTGATCATGTATGCCATCGTGTATGATACCATGTACCACGCAAAGGATGGAGCCTGCATGCATGCATCAATGCATGCATGCATGTAATGATGTATGATATCGTGTACGATTCGATGGTGTGCATGTGTATGCCTGTATGGAAGCAAGTGATGTTCTTATGATTCCGGAGACCTCCTTGCCTGTTATGTTCTCCTGATACTTTTTCAGTTTTCAGGCCAATTTTGGCTTTCATTTCTAGGGCCGGTATTGTAGGACTCTGCATTATCACCTCCGGTTTGGAAAATTTGACCGAAAATCGAGTTTGGTATCAGGAGAACATGACAGGCGAGGAGGTGTTCCGAATCATCGTGTTAACACATGATTGCATGTAAGCATCATCATATGTATGCATCATCAAATGCTTGCTTAAAATCAGTTATTGCAGGACTCCATGAGAGCATGATGCGATGATGAGATGTCGATGAAGGATCTCCATGAGTGAGGGGTGCAAGGGTGTAATCAATTTTATTCAAAGATCAATGTATGTGCAGTAGTAAATCTTTATTGATAAATCATGGGTGTAGAGTACATGATAATTAACAAATGCTTTTGTAAAGTATTGTTCTCTAGCTATAACATAGACAATTATACTACTATTTGAGTTAACATTCAAATATTACTTTAATTATTCTTAAAATGAGAAGATGTATGCATAATTAAAGAGGTATATCGTAATCTATTTGTTATACATAACAAATTAGTAGCATATCTGATAATTAATTATGCAGATACACCGTAGAGTATTGTGTTCCAGATGTGTGGCCAAAATGCTTCATAGGCTGCACATTTCTCTCCTGGAAAATGAAGAAAAAATACATTAGAGAAAGGATAATGAAATTACATCACAGCTTTGCTGTTGCATGATTCTGATTTCTTGTTCAAAATCGAGATTTTTCAAAGAATATGGCCTTTGGTTTTTTTGTAAATTTTGTTTAGTGATCAGTGATTAGCCCACCCCCCTCTGCCCAAAATTCTTACGTCGGGAATATAACGATTCAGAAACGTTTACGGGACGAAATAATTCAAGGGAGAATAGCGATTTTGGAAAGTGTAGCCGTCCCCGTCCGTTCGTGGTTTTGCCATTTTGTGACGCTTCACGCGTGCATGCGATAGTTTGATAAACAAATTTCGTTTTTAACTTACCAGAGGCAAACTCGAGGATGTCCAAGCGAAGGATTGAGGTTGTGGATCCGTATATAAAAAGGAAAAAGTAAGTCGCAGGTTGTTACAAGCTAAATCCTCACAAACAAGAAAAAAAATCCTGGCTCACGTTGCCATGTGCATTGTTAACGATATTTTTCACTTATTGATATGATACATGCCTTCCAAACCACCACTTGGTTCCACAGTTCCTGATGTATCTTACTCCCGAAAGCAACTTTTATCCACATTTATCATCTTTGCAATTTACGCTTTTATCGTTCTGACTCCTAGACTTGTCATTTCATTTGATTCCTACCGACTAACTCAACCCCAAATTCTAGACTTCCCTCTCTATAGAACAAGGTATACAATTTGCCAACTCTCACTCATCGTCGTTTAATCATTAGCCTCTGGATTTTGAACTTAATTGTCGTGATATTGTCAAAAACTAGTGATACTTTTGTCACGTTTCAGAGATGGAGCAATCGCAATCAATGCGCCAACCTCGACATCGGGCAAAAGTCAAGTGCAACTGAACCCGTACACAAATCTTCCGTACACGCCGCGTTACCACGAATTTTATAAGAAGAGAATAACTTTACCTGTGTTCGAGTATAGAGCAGATTTCATGAGGTTACTAGCACAGCATCAGTGCATCGTGTTAGTGGGTGAAACAGGTTCTGGCAAAACTACGCAGATCCCACAATGGTGTGTCGAATACTCTTGCTCGGTAGGAACCAAAGCTGTTGCTTGTACGCAACCCAGAAGAGTGGCTGCCATGTCCGTAGCCCAGAGAGTATCTGAAGAAATGGATGTTGCCTTGGGTAAGTTTCCTTATCGAAGAATAAATTATTCTGTCGAATGAGTTTTCTCGCGTTTGTCGGTATACAGAAATTTAATTCAGCTTGAACAAAGATCATTTCCATGACTCTCCGATGTTGACAATTCATGTAAAACCATTTTTAAATTCCCTATCATACAGGTGAGGAGGTGGGCTACAGTATTCGTTTTGAGGACTGCAGTTCTCCTAAAACAGTGCTGAAATACATGACAGATGGTATGCTGCTGCGAGAAGGCATGTCAGATCCGATGTTGGAAGCTTACCAAGTTATTCTACTGGACGAGGCGCACGAACGGACATTGGCTACCGATCTGCTGATGGGCGTATTAAAGGAGGTTGTTAAACAGCGTTCAAATCTAAAGCTAGTCATAATGAGTGCCACACTAGACGCAGGAAAGTTTCAACAGTACTTCGATAATGCTCCATTGATGAACGTCCCCGGTCGAACCCACCCTGTCGAAATATTTTATACTCCGGAACCGGAGAGGGATTATCTCGAAGCCGCAATTAGGACTGTAATACAAATCCACATGTGCGAAGAAGTCGCCGGCGATCTACTGCTGTTTTTAACCGGGCAGGAAGAAATAGAAGAAGCTTGTAAAAGAATCAAAAGAGAAATGGATAACTTGGGACCAGAGGTTGGCGAGCTCAAATGCATTCCGCTCTATTCTACGCTCCCTCCAAATCTACAACAAAGAATCTTTGAGCCCGCACCTCCCACCAAACCCAATGGAGCGATAGGCCGGAAAGTTGTAGTCTCCACAAACATTGCAGAAACATCTTTAACCATCGACGGAGTTGTGTTCGTCATCGATCCAGGATTTGCCAAACAGAAGGTGAGTACCAAAGATTCCAGTCGTAAGAGATTTGATCCATTTTGTAGGGGTTAACATTAATACTGCATCGTTTACTTTAGGTATACAATCCGAGAATTCGGGTGGAATCATTGCTGGTTTCACCGATCAGCAAGGCATCGGCGCAACAACGAGCGGGCAGGGCAGGCAGAACTCGTCCAGGAAAATGTTTCCGCTTGTATACAGAAAGAGCGTACAAAAATGAGATGCAGGACAACACGTATCCAGAAATCCTTCGATCGAATCTCGGCAGTGTTGTTTTACAATTGAAAAAACTGGGAATCGACGATCTGGTTGGCATTGATGATCTCTAACATTTATCATTGTGTGAAGACTTCATCTAGACCGGTTAAAATGTTAATGATATTTCAGGTACACTTCGACTTCATGGACCCACCCGCACCCGAAACACTGATGAGAGCGCTGGAGTTGCTGAACTATTTAGCGGCGCTTGACGACGATGGAAATCTGACGGATTTGGGCGCGGTAATGGCTGAATTTCCCTTGGATCCTCAGCTAGCGAAGATGCTGATTGCATCCTGCAATCACAATTGCAGTAACGAGATACTCAGCATCACGGCAATGCTCTCAGGTAGCGTATTGGGGTTTGGTTATCAATATTCTTACCAGCTCGCGACTACATCTATAGATAATTATATAATAACATATGTTTCTTT
This sequence comes from Athalia cordata, assembly GCA_963932425.1. NCBI lineage: Eukaryota > Metazoa > Arthropoda > Insecta > Hymenoptera > Athaliidae > Athalia > Athalia cordata. The sequence continues at coordinate 64,614,145 of OZ010625.1, forward strand.
AAAAAGTTTACAATTACTTTTCTGCCAAGGGAATTAAATAGCCCTGTATAATCTATGAATTTATAAATTAGTATCGGGTTAGGAGGGCGGTAAGGTAACATGGTTGTGTATTGACGATTGACATGGTATTAGTCCCACAGTGTTTTGTGAGGCCAAACGAAGCTAAGAAGGCAGCGGACAACTCAAAAATGCGATTTGCACATATCGACGGGGATCATCTCACCCTTCTAAACGTCTACCACGCCTTCAAACAGAGTAAGTTAAATATTCATGATAAATATTAGCTCATCTATTGGTCAAGTTCTGAATACGTTACCAGTATCATTCTCGATGGAATGGTCATTTTGCACTGGAACGGAAAAATATAAACGACGATTTGATTCTCCACAGATATGGAGGATGCGCAATGGTGCTACGAGCACTTCGTAAACTACCGATCGCTGAAAAGTGGTGATAACGTTAGGCAACAATTGAGCAGAATCATGGATAGGTTCAATTTGAAACGTACCTCAACTGAATTCACGTCCAAAGATTACTACATAAACATTAGAAAAGCGCTTGTCAATGGATTCTTCATGCAGGTAAGAAGTCCGCATTAATACTTGCTCGGAATTCTGTCAATCTCGTTCAAACCTCCCCTACTGGTATTCAAAATGACCTTGATCTTTTCTACAGGTTGCGCATTTGGAACGAACAGGACATTATCTAACGATAAAAGATAACCAAGTCGTACAATTGCATCCGAGCAGTTGTCTGGACCACAAACCAGAGTGGGTAATCTATAACGAGTTTGTGCTGACGACAAAGAATTACATTAGGACAGTAACAGACATAAAACGTAAGTAATTGGAAGCGCGAATATGTAACGAGGGTTCAATTGTCTCGGCGATACACTCAGCGGTAACAAAACATTGTAAATTTCAGCTGACTGGTTGCTGAAAATTGCTCCGCAGTACTACGATCTTCAGAACTTCCCGCAATGCGAAGCCAAGAGACAACTGGAAGGAATTCAAACGCGACTAGATTCAAAACAGTACCAGGAAGGTTTCTAACGTTGCTGATTTCTAGCCACGTTACGAATGTTTAGAGACGGATATCAGCAGACCAGCCCTTCGAGCGCTTGATAATCTCGGTTTACAAGGAGCGAGGATCGAAAACAATGTGAAAATATTATCGAAAACAGTGGCAGTTATTCCGGAGTAGGACAGCGGATGAAGACAACTTTGGAACGAAGCAACGATATGTAAACAAATGCTTATGTGGATGGACTTTGAGACATTCGTAGAACCAATTATCAATCGGGTTAAAACAAACGAAGATCAGATCCATCGATCGGCATACCGAGGCGCTAATTTTAAAAGTATACAGAGTGATAAAAGTTAAGCTGTTGAATGACTCTAAATTAAAACAGAAATCAAATCAAATGAATAAAAGAAAGAAAGTGGTCGATAGGAATTAACTTATTCAGGCATATTGAATGTGGAATCGAATTTTTGTACCAAAACGTGAGCCATCTCTATTCTTTTATCTTCTTTGTTCGTTCTTTTAATCCTCCAATCGCATCTTTTCGATTAAATACCGAATGACTCAATACAGTATAAAAATGAATACAGAAAACTATGTGATAACAATTTGCTTAGAAAATAGCCATTGGTCTCTGCGTACACTGTACATACATATTAACATACATGTAGCAAATCTGATGCGATGGAAAACGTCTTTGATTCTTATATTATTAAATTAATGAAAAAACCTCTTTGTTATAACTAGAAATTGTTAATTGTATTACTCGACGATAGTTTACGACAACAATAATGACTTGTGAATATTTACGATGTCTTATTTGCTTGATATCTTTGCTTCAATATTTATGCGGATTGAAATAAGAAAAATAAGAAACTGGAGGAATATCGTTCTTACTGCACAAGTTTTGTTGCATTAAAACCAAAGACGATATCACAGAATGAAACGAAAACTTACTCGACCGGTGGGTAAACGTTTAGCCTATAACAATCATTGTTTTGCATCGCAGTGCTTTCATTGCATGATAAACCCGAGGCGTTTAGTCTCTGAGCAATGAGAGACCGTAAGCCACATTTCACAACTTCACATTTTTGATCAGTTGATAAACAATTCCACGCATACATAATAACTACGATAGTGATTGCATAATAACACAGTTTTAAAAATATTTTTTCATCATTCATACCCCGTTGATTGAAATTAATGTTTTCTTGGACTAAAATAGACAAAAAAAAGAAAAAGAAAAAAGTAATAATAATTAAAAGATTACAAAGATCTACTACAAGTATACTACAAAATATGGATATGTGATATCTAAAACAATGTTACATGTTTCACTATTCGTAATGACGATGAAATTGGTTTTTCGAGTTTTGTAAATATTATAACGTTTCATTGTACTGTATCACTTCATTCCAATAAAACGATGTAAAATTGATCGATATCTTTCACTTTGACTATATTTGAGAAAAAAAAAAAAAAGTTCAACATCAACGAGTTTATTTCACTATTATCGTAGTATAATAATTACAAAAAAATTGCTTTGTCAAGCAATACACAGTAACACTTGGAATTATATTACCAGGTTGAGGTACATTTGTGATTTCCATAACACTAGGTTTTTTCTCTAAAAGTTTGAAGAAAAAAAATCGCTGTTTTTAATTATCGATAACCATTATTATTCGCAGTCGAACATTCAAACTCCTAACTCGGCCTACAACTCCTTCGATTAGTCTTTTTTTATTTAGCTCCTTCGATACAACGGCGGAAAAAACCGCATCAAAAATCACGTATAACGGATACTAATAGTGCGAAAGAAAAAAAAGGTAAAAAATTTCAAGCACCATATCATAGAAAAATTGGTCTAGTAGAAAATTATTCTTAACCTTTTTTGACACCAGCGACGGAAATCGACTTCATGGCACATTGCTACACATTAGGAATTCATGGCTCATCGATTTTCACATACGTAAGTATGCGAATTGAAACATTCAGATGACTGAAAAATTATAACTAAAAATACGTCTATAAAAAACATGAGCAAAATTTATAAATATCAATATACATTTATGTTTCGTTTTTCATCATCAGTTGAAATAATAATGCACATAGTTTGATCTAAATCAAATCTCAAGATTTTATTAAACATTCGAAGCTCTCCGATATCGAAGAAATTTATCGTGTTGAAAACTCCGATTCTATTTTCGTTTTATAAATTTTCAGGCAGCCAGTGTCAAAGATGATGTGGATACGGGTTTTTATTTATGTATAGGCGGAAAATATAATTTGTGGTACACGTTAAAAAACACGTCGACAACAAAGAGTATATAAGTACCTTATTTTCCAAAAATATACCCGACAATAAATACCATTCGATTAGAAAGTAATGTGATAAGTCTCTCAAAAATTACGTTTCTGTACAAAATCTAAGAATCTATAATGAAATTTTTCTCTCTAGTTGAATAATATCAACGTATCGAAAAATTCGCTATATATTTCGATATTTTTGTTACAATCTACTAAATTTGATCTTATTTTTCATTCTTTTCGTTCTAATCTAATAGTTTTTGCATTGTAAACGTCGCATATTCTCTTACACGTTCCCTAGAAGATAAGCGTTTCTCTTTACTATCTCGCACACATTTATCAAAGTGATTATTATTACTGTGAATTTAATAACTCTGAAAACTAATGAGTAATGTGATGACGATAATGTGTTAGCCAAGAAGAGGCGACCGGCACGGAACAGATAAAATAAAGATAATCAAAATGACCGGAAAGTTTTTTCTCCCATGCCAAGAACTGTGAGCGATCGACTCATCGAAACTGCTAATGAATAAAAGAAAATAGAATGAAGGAAAATTTATGCACTTAAAAACTCGAACATTACGATAGGTTAGTTAGAGAAGTTGTGATAAACTTATTACTCGTTGAGATGATCGATTAACAAATTATAGAATATGTATGTGATGCATCGTATGACTTTACAATCCGCACTACGGAAGCCGAATAATATAAAAATAGTAAAATATCTCTAAAGAATTTTTGGCTTCACGGTAACAAAGTTATTTGAAAAATGAGAATTTTTATAATGATGCGATTTTTCTTCACTCTGCAACCACCGGCGGCTAAGCCAATGTATTTCGTTGATAAATTAATAAATATAATACCGTACCTACTTATCGTACCTAAATTACAAAGAAGCTAAACAACATTATGCACACGTTTTTCCCCTCTTTTGTTTCTCAATCATTACACATCAGTCACTTAAGACTCGGCATATTTTTTACTTTTTTTTTTCTTTTTTGTAGAAAAATTATCAACTTCGAGACACATCTGTGTACGCTCAATTCGATTCGGTAATTATTAGTTTACCGAAATTACTCTAAAATATATTCACAATTATTCTGGCAATGTTGAAGAGAATGATGATAAAAAATATTGACAAACAAATACCAACAAATGCCATTTCGAAAAATCAATCCCCTAGCGGTACACGGATTAATCATTTTCACTCACTTATCGTATAGTACAGCTATGTGACATTGATTTTATTTTATCAAATAATTACTATATTAGTATGTATAAATAATACGCTAAACATTCACCTGCAAAAATATCCCTTGTTACTCAAATAGCGAGCGCTACTTTTTCAATACGAATATTTTTTCACGCTACAACCTGCGAAATAAAATTAACATATGTACAGATTTAGTACAGGGTCCGTAACGGGACGACAAACTCTTTGTACCAGCTGAGAGCTTCTTTTTTCTTGAAAGAATACCAAGATAAAAAATAAATAAAATGAAAAAAAAAACAAAAAAAAAAAATATATTTTTTGCTGCCGAGAAGCATATTGTCTTGCAGCGATTATTCCGTAATCGGCATAAATCAATAAATAATAGCTCACATGCGGCGGCACATGAGGATTATGGAAAACTGCGATATTGCGAAGAATCCTCTATGCTTTTCTCGAAACGAAATTAATAAATTTTCTTATTACAAAACTTTGGTTGCACAGGCTGAATTAATCGTACGTCTTCATAGATGCTGACTCGTAAATGCACGTAGAACAATAAGTGTGAACAATTACAGACGGGCATACGGGGATCAAGTTTTTGCCAGAATTAGAAAACAAAGATCTCAATAATCATACCCATGTATCACACTGCACATTTCACGCTACATTTACCCTGAAATCTCTACTGGCCTTGCAGCGCTTGATTTCGTTTCATGCCTAAGGTTCGTATTTGAAACCTACTCAAATTTAATTCGTTTACTAAATTCTTCCTGCTGCTTCTCCCTCCAGGCTTTCTTTGGCTTTATTCTTTTCAGTTGGCCGTCCCTGATACAAAATTAATTTCATACTGTAGGATTTTGATCGTACGATGCGAGAAAATTGTGTTGTAATAGATCATGATTCTTACCACTGAAGATCGACGAGACCTCCTTGCCTGGCTATCACAGCCTTTACTCTGTTAGCAAAATCAATCGCGGTCTCTCCATCCTGCCTGTACATCGGTGGCAGATACCAAACATCACAGACTATCGCCCAGCTGCTCATCATCATGTACAAATACTGTATCATGGAATATTTACTGCTATTCCAAAAAGCATCCCCAAACTTTGGGTCGTACTGCGAGAGAAGAGGAAATCAATCATAAAATCATTGTCACTCGAGGAGGTTATCGCAGCGTCAGGAGAAATTTTTTTTTTTTTACTTTTATCGCAACGGGATATATTACTCCTCCGACTTCGAAGCTGCCCTTTTTAAACTGCATTACAGAGGTGTTGTTGATGCAGGTACCCTCTGGGAATATCAGTATCGGTGGATTCGAGGGATCCGATACATGCTGCTTCAACCTGTACGAAGATCGAACATATTACTACTACTCGCTTTCAACTTACAAGAGTCCAAATTCCATCGTAATAATTTTTGAAAGGTACCTCTTGGTCACCGCTTCTCTGTCCTTGACTTCTGATCGTTCAAACCAAATATGAGGCGAAGCTCGAGCAAGAGCACGTTGCAGAATTCCTAAGAATCCGCCGTGTCTTTGTCCTATCTAAAAATAAGGAAGGTAAAAATTTTATCGGCAAAGTCAGACATAAAGTTCGGACATAAATTCTCAACATATTTTCACATTTATAAGCGGCAAAGCATTGCCGGTGAAAAACAAACATTTTTACGTGACGAGAAAGCATAAATGAATTTTGCAAAGTAAACAGACCAGATCTACAAACAGTGTGGGTTGGCATTTACAAATATGTATGTGATTGCATGCTTTAACAAAGAACGGACGAGAACGCGCTTTTTATAAGGTTATAAAAAGATACCTGTCTTATCAAGTACGGAAAATAAGTCAACGGTGTTATTACCTAAAACCTGATGAAAAAATAATTCAAATATTGATTTTGAACAAGCCTTTATACATGGGATTTCTATCGGACAGAATTTTGGACTGCCCGTTGTAAGCTGTTGAGAAACATGCAGAAATGAAGAAAAAAAAAAGACTCAAGTAATGAAAATTAGTAAAAAAAAACTGTACAAGTGAGGTTAATAGAAAGAGTAAATTATTGCGAGCTGTAAAAAATTCAAGATTTGTTCCAAATACAAGACGTACCAAAGAGTAACAGTTATCGCGCATGAGTACAAGTACATCGATAGGAGATGTGTGGTTTGCGACGCAAATGCCCCTTAGCGGTCTATTCTCTGCGTTGTGGTAGTTGATTACAGAGGAAAGAGCGCTGGATAGCACACCAAAGCACATTACCGATACTCTGTGATTCAGCCATCTTTTGAAGCTACCTTCGGGCACATATCCTACAACTGCGGTACACGCCGTCAGCCACATCACCTGCAAGCACAACCTTCATACCTTAGCTAAGCGGATCTAAAAAAAAGATTAACTGATACCTGTAGATCATTATACCATTTTTAATCAAAACAAACATGTTTCCCGAAGGACAAAAGTCTCTTCCATCCTCGAGACTTGGAGACAAACCTAAACACTTTACCCTGATATTTCACCGGAGTACAATATGGACTCGAATAGGCCTCGGACGATCTTAACGATAAGAACATAGACCCCTAGTTAGCGATTGATAAAAAGGCATAAGTACATGAGTTACAGAAACAAACATATAACCATAATGGCAAATGAACGACGCACGAGCCAGTCAGCCGTGAAAACAAACAGACAGCAATGATGACAACTTCCGACCAATGCATAATTTTAAGTACGAACTAAGAGTTACCAATGCAAACGTTGATTGAGTAGATAAAACACCGACGTCGATTGTCGAGGTGTGATTAGCGACACAAACTCCCCCTCCCTTTGGTTTATACTCTGGATTGTGTATAGTTATGACGCTCGATAAAGATCGGAGCATTATCCTGAAGGTAATTAAAAAAGCTCGGTCGTTTAACCAACGCTTGAATGCTCCTTGTGGTAAGAAACCAATAAAAAACGTCGCAATTACCAGCCAAAACACCTACAGAGCCTCAATGTTATTAGAGTTTCAAATTTAACGAGTTGTCGACACATTATGCGGGAAAATTTTGAAAAATACAATAAGAGGTAAGATAAAAACGAAAAGATATTTGAATTACAACTCGCTAAACAGGGCTGTTAGTCATAGTTATATAAAAAAATTGTTCTTACCCCGATGCAGCAAATGAGAATCCGCAACGGTAGCAGAAAGAAGTACCTCATGAGAAATCCAAACATCCATATCACAGTCAATCTCCACGATATAAATTCGTAGTGTCTATTGGTTCTCGTTAAAAGATTCCAGTTCTGTAAATGTACATTAGTTTTGTTAATACTGATCCTGCAAACTGCTATTCTTTGGCAACGAAAATGTGCATAAACAAACCAAAAACTACTTTCCACCGGAGTTAGAGTGTAATTAGCAGTACTGATTTAATTACGTTAAAAAACAAGGAAAGATAACAGGAAGTTATTGGGATAATTTAGTAACCTAACAAAGATCACCCGCAAAGTTCGTTCGTGGTGCCCACTCTTACCGTTGAATATTTAGAAAGACTAAATTTCAGAATAGATGAAAGCCTAAATATTGCCGGTAATTCCCACCTTGAGTTCTTCGGCCTCGAACCTAGAAGTGACTTCATCTTCAATGATGGCTTCGACCCCAGCTTTTATGTACTCCAAACAAGTCGATGTATCGAATTCTCTCTTCAAGGTTTCAAAGGAATCCTCTCTCGGTAAACTACTCTGAAATATTCCCAAAATTTGAATCTATATTATATCCTTTTTCCTGTATAATTATTTTAGGAACATGTGTTCTGGTGACAACTCCAGAATTCTCAGCTGTGGAAAAGTTTTTTGTCTATTATTCCAATTCATGAGGTTTTTGTATCTCTAAGTATGATATTGCCATCCGGCTGATTCAAGATAATTGAAACAGTAACGCAATTGGTGAATTTTTATAGATAATATTCATATCTCTGATAGACGCTCGTGCTTATTGCGAAAAGTTGATCTAAGCATAGATATGAAACGACTGCATCGTAAGTGGATTTTTTTTTCAAAGCAATAAAATTCAGGTTATAAAATAGAGTTGTAACTGTCACTTTGTATCTTATAATATTTGCATGAACAACAAAATAGTATTTTTCAAGTGACAAAGTACAAGTAATTATAAAATAATGGCTAGACTGAAAAAAATTTTACCTCTTTGTTGCCATTCACTTCCAGAGAATTTCCATAGGAATTATTGTGAATATGATTGGCATGGTTCTTGTTGTTCATTTCTGGTTCAGGAACCATTATCAAATCTTTGGATCTTGCAATGACCGAATTTCCTAAAACTCCATTGAGTTTTTTTTCCGTCGCACTGTATTTTCTGCAATTTTTTGTAATGCTGCACAGAGTCGGAACACCCTCCGCATCTTTTGAACCTTCACTTTCATCTTCACTTTCGTCTGACTCCCAAGTTCCGTTATCTTTCTTAACTTTTTCAATGTTCTGTCTGCCGTACTGAAATGTGATCAAAACGAAAAAACATTACAGAGTTTTCATTCAAGGTTATGGTTAACAATAATTTCAAGCATGTGTTGCGGTCAAATACTCTTCAAATGTCAGTACAGATATAGGAGACTTTCACGGGAAAACTATAAATAGACTCCAGAGGACACTTTCACGGTAGCTTGACTCAGACATCTTTGGGCGATAGCTTTCTGGTTCTAATGTATTCAACAGAAATGCCTCAATCGTTTTTATCTCAAGTTTCTGTTGCATGCATGCTTGGGATAGGTCACTGGATAACTGAAAAGCTTGGATGCATATAGCATCCTTTTCAGGCTAGTTGGTTATGAATCTTAATACCAGAATACTATTTAACGGGTATTTCAAATATTAGTCCACTTTTCCTATTTTGAGAGGCGAGTAGTTTGCCAATCTTTGTTTACGATTTACACCGAACGTGAATAAAAATTAACTTGCGTACGTTTGCACTTTTACTATACACATTGCATAAGATATTTACGTTGTATCAGCTGATCAGGAATATCAAGAGGAAGAGGGGAACAGAGTTGGCTAAAAATAACGGAAGAAAGTATGTGAATATCTGTGAAAAGATATGCTAATGTTCCACTTAACGATCGTGTTTGCATAATTATTGGTATTTGTTTGAGCTGCATATTGTCGTTATAAATTACGAAACAAGGAGGGGAAGAAATATTAAAATACATAACTATTCTGAAGTTTGACATTATTGTTTAGAAACACAATTGATTTATGATGCAATATGATACTGCATTATTATTTTGCGTCTAGAATCATGTCAACATTTTAGTTAATAAATGTTTCACTTGCAGCCTGCATCATAAATAAATATGAAGTATTAGATGGGCAAGCGTAAGACTAAATTGGTCCTTGACTGAAATATTCTTTTTAAAATAAAATGGTTTTTCAGTCCTTGAACTTTTCTATAATTATAAAGTACCTGTGTTCATAATCAAAAATACGAAGCAGGTCAGCTATGGACACAAGGTAGCCAAATGAAGGAATAAATTATTCTGAGTTGACCTTCTTTAATCATACTCACAAAGTTAAAAATCGATTAAGAATAAGCATCGGTATCCCAAACGGAAATGATTGGCAAGTCAAAAGCCGTTGAATTCTCGATTAGTCTTTACAAAACTATGCTTGCTTGAGTAGCCCTTAAATTATAAAACCGAGTTCTGGCTTTGGAATAATCGAGTACTTGAGACTGGGTGAGTCATTATTTTAATAATCGGTAGTTGCACATTATTTTACTCTCACTTATTCATAAACCATACTAGTAAGAACAAGATGGCTCCAATCTATGTACAAGGTGCCGCTTACTAATCATCACCGTAAAAATTGCCCTTTGAACAAAGATACCCAGTTTATCTCATACGATCGGATTACCGGTACGTTAACATCTGCTCAATTGTGCATTAAAAAATAATTGCCGGGATCAGGTAGAGAGGAGCTAAACAATAATGACTGTTTAATATATATTCAGTGACTGATTTACATAATGGAAATGCATCGATGCATCGAATTATAGAATTATTTGTGATAACAATAGAATTTTACCGGAAGTAGGAAAAGAAACTCCTCTCAAAAATAATAAAGGTCCAAGAGTGTATCTGCAAATTGCTCTCAAATTCCATCACTTTATTACTGCTGATATCTGCTATCAGTTATCGCACTGACCACATGCTCAACAGCTGACGGAATGTCAAGCATATTACATCACCTAAGGCTCACGAATGGTGGTAATTAGTATATTATTTCAAAGTATTATATTATTACAGTTGTCCTCAGACATCTGTTAAGTTCATGGAGCATGCGATCCATTATCTTACATGCTTTGCTCACAATCAGACAAAGCTACAATGCACTGTATGATCTACGTATGCTTTATCATACCAATTTGATGTTCCAATTTACAGGAACAGTTTCTAAAGTACAAGGTTCCAACATCATTATAAATAATATCAGATACAATCTAATTCAAATATGCAGATGAATAATGCTACATTTCAAGAATCTACAGTCAAAACAAACTCAAATGTTTATGCCTATGATTGATCAAATCTATTCAAATCTTGGAAATGTTTTTCAGTCACTTTGAAATTTTTAGTAAGAATTGGGAGAAAAGAGCCATACGTTATCAAAAACTGAGGTGAAGTAGACTAGATAAGAGCTGATCGATGTGAAAACTTGATCTTAAGTAGGGTAATCTAAAGCCTTGATAAAATTCAAGGTCGAATAGAAATATTTTGGTAAAACCACAGCATAATACAAGCAGCGTTGAGTCGTGTATTTTGACGAGCTAATAATCGCGTAGTAACTCTTATATTTTCTCTGAGAAAATTTTCAAGTCCGTCAGAAATGCGTGTTTACAAAAAGGCCAAATTGTCTAGACTAGGGGTTGACATACCCAGTGATAATTTATTACAGGATCACAAGGATTATCGGTCATAGAAATTTTAGTGAAGATCATTGACGTGAGTTTAAGTAACTTATAATTACAAACAAAACTCTAGGACCAAAAGCTGTCGATCGAGTAAGGTTCGGTGATCAACTACAGACATCGCTTCTCATATCTCTATGCTAATACCGAATAGGTACATCAGATCACCTGACGTCTACTAATTACCTACCTAAACATACGAGATTTTAATTTACGTAGATCACATCAACGGGTGTAATTTATAATCGTACCTCAAATATCGCCAAAAGTATTTGAACGTAGAGCCTCCTAACACCAAGCGACTTTCCAATGGATGCCAAGAATAATATAGCAAGTAAAAACATCAAAAACGGCGTCAATAGTAACGAGAATCCGAACGACACAACTGCCCACATTAACGCCATTTTGATAACTGATGCTTCTGGGCTTTTGGCTCTGCTGAAATAATGAATTAGGGCCCCCAAGCCAGCGCCACGAGTAGACACGGAACTAAATGGCATGATGGTGTTTTATTTTATTTCTACGGGTCTCCGAATCGATGCTGTCGCGGAGTTCGCGTCACATCACTTGCGTACTTCGAGTTACATTTCGACCACCAAAATGTCGACCGCTCAGCTGAACCCGAGACCCGTTCGCGTTTCCCCCCTAATTAAGGTATTTTTGTACGATTTTTTCGTATATATCTATCAATAATTAATGGTGAATTACGTTTTCTTCGATCCTTTGAATTATATTCATCATTAGAAACTTCTTCCGTCAATCGCGTGTGAAGCAGACGACAATACCACCGCACAGTAGTGTGATGGTCGTTCGATCGCACCTAACGTTACATAATTTTTCATTAGAAATCTGTTCGATAAACAATTGAGTATAATTAAAAACACTCCGATATCACCACTAGCCCTTCTGATTAGCGAAACCTAAAAAGTTACACAGTCCAAAACTAGATTTTCACCAGTTGAGAGTTCTCTGTCACATGTTATCGTCGATGAATTGCTACCAACGAATGTTTTCCCAACAAATTTTTGCCATCGACAAACTCTGCCTGGATTCAATCTATCCAGTCGCAACTGCCACAGAGTGCAGAGTTCTTCATTTTAACTTTTCTAATGTGTTTTCCTTTCTGCTTTTCCATAGTTTGGACGATGGAGTCTGCTCGGTGCAGGAATCTTATGGGGAGCCTACCATCAGAATCGATTGGCAAAACGTGAAGTTGGAATCCGCGAGATTGAAACCAGGGAGAAGGCAATTCGTGACGCCAAAATAGCAGAGGAAAAGAAACGCCTGTACGAAAGTATGTATCATTCCAATTGACATGGTATATTCATAATCCCCATTGTCACACGATAACTGATGGTTCATTTTTTTTTGTTTCAGTTGAGGTTAAGATGCTCGAGGAGATGAGCAAATGAACACTCAAGTCTATACTCCATCTGTTTATAGTATAAATTTATGATAATTTTATCTGTAATATAATATTCGAAGAGATTGTACCCATGTGCGTCTAACTTTGTATGGAATATACCACTTCGAAACTGTTCGTCGCTGATGTTATTAACCAAAAAGCATTATACCTGATTTATAATGTTCGATTGATTTCAATAATCAACGTATACAGCGCTTATATTGTTCTTCTATTTTTTTGTCGAGCCAAATATAATTTTTACTTGTATTGTAGATCAATTTTAAATCATGTTCGTTGAGCCGTTACCAATTGTCGGTAAGAAATATAAATAATTTTTTAGTCAGCGTCCCGATGCCGCCACTTGTTTCTCAACAAAAGCACGCTGCAATTGCGTCCATTCATAATAATTTGAATTAGTTCTTCGAAAAATTAAAAAAATTTTGGCGAACTTCGCTTCCTGATTTAAAATACTTATACACCTGATTCTCAACGAAGAACCTGGCGTTTAAGTTATTTAATTACGTGGCACGGAGTTAGCTGTAATTTAATTAGGCCGAAAGAAACAGGAATATCAAATAATGTATATTCTCTCGCTTTTCGAATACGAGTAGCTGAAAGAAATTTCAAACCTTAAAAAAATCGCGCTCTTCAAAGTTAATGCCCATTTACCGGTCTCTCTCATAATTCCGCGCATATAATTATTTGATTTTTTTGATATGGATCGTATGTATAGCGGTACTCTCGGAAATCTATACAAACACACATATATAGATGCGTTGGCACAGTTTCACCTCTCTCCTTATAGGGTAATCAACGAGCTGCAAGTTTCCAGTGAAAGACTTTACGCATTGTTACTGTCTTCCGCCGCGCGCCTCTATCCATATCCATACCATTAATGCAGCGAACGAAAAACGAGAAGATCGATCCTGAACTGCAGAACTGGCAGAGACAATTATTTATTGAAAAGTCTGATAATTCTACTCGTAGCTATACCTCTACTTTCGATTACGAGTGTTGATACCTGTGGGTGTCGTAACTACGATCGTAACACTCTCTCAGGCGGGGCGAGGACGCCTTCTGGTGAGCTCATCGCCGTATACGGTGAAGAGGACGTATGACCACGTCACTCATAAGCTGCTGCTGATTTTGGTTCACGCATGATATGAACAGCAGCCTTATCACCTGTGCGGCACCAGCTCGAATAATGAAACTACAATAGAATTTGAATTCAGACCTAACCGAGCTGATACCTCGCGATTATCAGTTGGGGAAGCATATATAGATATGTCATTTTTTCTCAGATATCAGCAGCATATCATTTTCATTTTAATTTTCTATGAATGAGAAATAAATGAGACGGTATACATTGAATAGGATCATAGTTGATGAAATTTGAAAGGACGACGAAAATCTGAACGTTGGTATACGCTATGAGCGCACACGTAAAAGGCTACGACCTCTAAATTATTACCCACGCGTTACACCCACAATGGATAATCTACCCACTCGCACTGACTGAATAAATTTACGTGTATATTCGCAAATGTAAGCTCAATATCTCGGACCGACAAATCATGTTGGATACCTTTTTATTTTGTGATCGTGCTTTTATACCACTTTTGAAACATTGATTTTCATCCACGATGTGTACAACGCAATGTCATTGGGGTCAATTATTTTTAGAGTAAAGATATTAGCATGAAATAACTTTTTTGTCACTATCGTGAAAGTACGATCTAAGAAAGAGAATTTTTCAAGGTATATTCTGCATTCGTTTGACGCACGGTCATGATACAGAATAATCAAACCCTGTTAGATTTTTGAAAATCAATTTCAAGCCAGACAGGCTCTAGATTCTGAAAATTCCTGTCTGACTTCGTGAACAAGCGTTGTAGTGGAAACAATATCTACTCTCAACGGTACAAGGGTCCTCCCCCAGGGATTGGTAGCACGTGTAGTACGCCTATGTATAGTCTCCTGAAACTAAATAAAGGATTTGAAAAAAAAAAAAACGAAAAATTTACCAAAACTAACTCTCGACTGGCGGTTCCTATAAATACTGGAGGATCGCGTCGAGTGCATCGGCGGGCGTCGACTTCAGGCATCCGGTTGAAATCACTCGGGTAAAACGATGCTGGATGCAAGCTTAAAATTTAATAAGAATAAATGCACATTGAGGGTCATGTAGGCATGTAAGTATGAGAGGGTACGAAACACCATAAGAACAGGTGATGCACGATGAACAATTGAAAATGTCACGTATATAAATTTGATTCGTACTCGTAAAGTATCACATAAATGTAGTCATTTCTGTCGATTGCACTTGAGGTTTATTAAATGAATTAAATCAAGGTCACCTTATTATGATTGTCGACCTACGACGACGTAAAAAATGGGAGAGAAGAATTAGCATCGGATTTTTACCGCTCTTTGTATTCCTAGACAGGTATTTTTGGCTTTTCTCATTGATGTGATCTCGAGTTATACGAGTTGATTTCTATAAACGGTAATCTCCTTATCGTTAAAGCGAATAATCAAAATGACGACATGGAATATATTGTCACCGGTTCAAAAGTGAAATCTGACATCACGCCGGCATTGGCGATGGGTCGATGTTTTTCGAACTGTTATAACAAAAATAACCCACACACCGCGGTGCGAGTCATTTATTAGTCGTTCGAGAATAATTTCAAACAAATACTAAAGCTGGTCTGATGCTTGAATTTTTTATCGCGATAGTAGAATTGCCATTTTGCGATTTTCGGGCTAGATTAATGACTGGAAATGATGCCTAGATCTTGCAAAGTCTGTATATTCCAGACTGAGACACCTGGCTAGAAAAATTTCGTCGCTATACAATAAAATTTTTATATTCATTACCGCCGCATGCGACCGGGTTAAAACTCTTGGTAGCGTAAAGTTCTGAGACGAGTATGGTTTTCTCAACCCGTGAGGGGACCAATGGGGGCGGAGGCTGCCGCTCTCCGTCGTACCGTCCGGCGTCTATAAAAGCCTGAAGTTATTTAGAGCCGGGTTAGATCCGCTACATCGTTTAGAGAAGCTCCATCGCCAGCTTCCTTTAAACGTGAGAACTCGTCCTCCAAGCGATTTCGCATATCAGTGACTCGTGCCTTTTTAACACAAAATAAAAATACATCAAAATGGTGAGTTTTTAAGTGGAATTAAACACGTACCATTTAATTACAACGAATTGCGACTTACCGCACTATACGTTATATGCTTCAACTCACACGGAGTGTAATATACATAGTATAAATGAATAGTCAAGCGTCATCCCAGAGGGTTACCTAGATGTTCATACGTACGAAGATGAAGTAGCGGAATTTTGTTCTAATACCAGCACTTTTGTTGCTGATAGATAATAATAATTATTAAACAATAGAATCAGAGAGAGAATGTATTATTGATCAGTACCGGCCGGTAACCGGTAACGCCACGTTTGTTTCTGTGCGATAAGTCTGGAATTGACTTCTGACCTTTTCATTATTGATATTATTATTATTATATAAAATGCGTCGCGACGACGGGGTGCGTAGCAGGAATTATAGAGATGGAGGATCAACTTCTTTCGGAATTCGGATGATAAAAACCGGTTGCTATGCCGGTTTATACCGATGGGCTACTTTCTTGTACGTCGCGTTCCGTGGCGTCGCGTCGAGTATACCCGATTGAGCCCGTTCTTGCTGCGCGATGCTCAGATGAGCGCGTTATCAGACCGCGTCAATTCGAATTCCATTGGAAATATACGTCGGAGATAAAATGTACGTCGTGTATGATAGGTTATCAAGAGATATTCGCACTGAGCCTATAATTTTTTATGATCGTATATCGATGTCGCTAATTTGACCAAATTACGATTTTTTTTCCAGCGTGAGTGCATCTCTATCCACGTTGGACAAGCCGGAGTCCAGATCGGTAATGCATGCTGGGAACTCTACTGCCTGGAGCATGGAATTCAGCCCGATGGTCAGATGCCATCTGACAAACTCCTTGGAGCTGGAGATGACAGCTTCAACACCTTCTTCAGTGAAACTGGAGCAGGAAAACACGTCCCCAGAGCTGTTTTCGTTGACTTGGAACCCACCGTTGTCGGTACGTTGAACAAATATTTACGGCAGAAATAATTGTATGTCTTAAAATTCTCATTATTGGGCACGTTATAATAAATCTGGAATTTTGATATAGATGAGGTCCGAACCGGAACTTACCGCCAGCTCTTCCATCCCGAGCAGCTGATTACCGGCAAGGAAGATGCCGCGAACAACTACGCCCGTGGTCACTACACCATCGGCAAGGAGATCGTAGATCTGGTTCTAGACCGCGTTCGTAAATTGGCCGATCAATGTACAGGACTTCAAGGATTCCTGATCTTCCATTCCTTCGGAGGAGGCACCGGATCCGGGTTCACCTCTCTGTTGATGGAGCGCCTTTCAGTCGACTATGGAAAGAAATCAAAACTTGAATTCGCCATCTACCCCGCACCCCAGGTCTCCACTGCTGTCGTCGAGCCTTACAACTCGATCCTGACCACCCACACCACCCTCGAGCACTCCGACTGCGCTTTCATGGTCGATAACGAAGCGATCTACGACATCTGCAGACGCAACCTTGACATCGAGAGACCCACGTACACCAATTTGAACAGACTGATCGGACAAATCGTATCCTCCATCACGGCATCCCTTCGATTCGACGGAGCCTTGAACGTCGACCTTACCGAATTCCAAACCAACTTGGTGCCTTACCCACGTATCCACTTCCCCCTGGTCACCTACGCCCCCGTTATCTCCGCGGAGAAGGCCTACCACGAGCAGCTGTCCGTTGCAGAAATTACAAATGCCTGCTTCGAACCAGCTAACCAGATGGTCAAGTGCGATCCCCGACACGGCAAATACATGGCTTGTTGTATGTTGTACAGAGGAGACGTCGTCCCCAAGGACGTAAACGCGGCCATCGCGACCATCAAAACCAAGCGTACGATCCAGTTCGTCGACTGGTGTCCCACTGGTTTCAAGGTCGGTATCAACTACCAGCCCCCGACTGTTGTACCGGGTGGTGATCTGGCCAAGGTACAGCGTGCCGTCTGCATGTTGTCGAACACGACTGCGATCGCCGAGGCCTGGGCTCGTCTCGACCACAAATTCGATCTGATGTACGCTAAGCGCGCTTTCGTCCACTGGTACGTCGGCGAGGGTATGGAAGAGGGAGAATTCTCCGAAGCTCGCGAAGATCTCGCCGCTCTGGAGAAGGACTACGAAGAAGTTGGCATGGATTCCGTTGAAGGAGAGGGTGAAGGTGCTGAGGAATATTAGACAGGCTCAACTTTAGTTCCTGCTCAAAAATACGATGTTTGTTTCAGTAATATCACTTTTGAATTTTTCTGAAGCGGCAATTCTAAACGTCTCATTCCGCAAAGTCTGACTGTTTCATCAATAAAAGTTATTGACTTTTAAAATAGTATTGTATCTTCACTTCCCTATAACTACTAATATTTTCCTCATCCCCTCTTTTCACCTTCGAGCGTACAACAATAAAATATAAACGATAGACCATCTGTTATTCCAACTGCGATATCACCTGTATACAAACCCCTCAATTAATTCACCCATCACATAACCCCGTCTGAAAACAATCCCCAGGGTTGGTGCAGGCTCGGTTCAGTCATCCCTAATCGACCTCCAAACATGTGTTCGGAATGCTGTTGTCACGGTCGCTGAACTCCAATATATATATGTATACATATGTTTGCATCAGAGATTCCCTCAAATGTCGTCCGTAGGGGATGAATAAAATGAAATGATAACGCGGTTTACGGATCTTGAAAAGTCTCAACGAAATAAATAGAGAAGAAATTATTGTTACCAAATTTTAATTAACCACGCTTAATATAATTACACGGTATAGCATGTACGGGTCTACTTACCCGTTCGAATGTCACCCTGCTCGGCACACCCTGTATTTAATATATCTGCGCCACGAAAACCCGTATTGCGGATGTTGAGACGGCGGGTGTCCAAAATATTTTCTGAAATTATTTCCAGGCTGTAAGGATCGTTGATAAAACAAATATAAAAGATGCCGATGTGTAGTTGAGATGAAATTAATTTTCAGTTTAATTTTGTCTACCGTTTTAATTCAATTATATCACTAGTCTTCGTTAAAAGTAAGTAAATTGGAAATTAATTAAAGACTATATGGAGTAATATATGAGCTCTACAAAAACGACCAGCGATCGCCTCTGAGGCTTGTCCCATCGTTATTAAGGAGTGATCTCATAAAACTCGTTACAAAAACGTTAAGTAACGTTTACCGGTCTACTAAATATAAGACACGCACCATCGCACCGAGATCAACAAGGCTGTGACCATATACAAAAACATTGCTGTATATGGTACACGTTTGGAAAAGTATGTTTCTCAATGATTTGCTTTTAAAAGCAATTTAGCAAAAATTCTGCTGGCGTCGTGGAAAGATTATGAAATCTACCCTACACGACCTACCCGTTTAACTTGCACTATCACCAATCGCATAACTCCATCGTGAATCTTAATTATTTTTTCAGCGTTTGATAGAAAAGTGAACTGAAGACGATATCTAGAGGAAGGTTACCTCAGGGGCATAAGCAGAAAGCGACATCCATATCCATCCAATTTTTTTTTTTTTTTTGGCACCGGATGCGCGGGGTGCGGAAGTGTCTGCCGGGACATCGGTTAAAGGGACGTGGTTGCCTCGAAGCCATCTCAGCGAGACACCCTGTATAATAAGAAGCAGCATGGATTATTGATCGGACAGGATGTGTGAGTCACAGCGCCCGCGCCCATCGCCGAATGGTTCTGGGATGGTAGGGCGACCAGGGTATATATTGCCGCCAACCGTGCCCGCGGGGTGCTTCTTTGACAAGTGCTCGTACGCAGCTCCAGAGTTTAGGGAAGCTCCATCGCCAGCTTCGTCTGAACCCGTATTTTCACGCTAAAAGTTCATCCGAAACACACACGAAACCAAAATGGTAAGACCTTCGATTGTCCGGCGCATTAAGGACGATAAATTCGCAGAGTAGATTTGAAAAGGAAAATAAAATATAACAAACTGCTTCGAAGCCGTCATTCCGTGTAGACTGAATAACGGATTCGAAGTATCGCATATAAACGGTGACCATTTTCGGTAAAATTACGTCACCGGAAAATGGTACGCAGATACGACAGTTCGTGGCTGCAATTTCAATGGCTTATATATAATTTTTTTGCAGCGTGAGTGCATCTCTATCCACGTTGGACAGGCCGGAGTCCAGATCGGCAACGCCTGCTGGGAACTCTACTGCCTTGAGCATGGAATTCAGCCCGACGGGCAGATGCCTTCCGATAAGACCATCGGCGGAGGTGACGACAGTTTCAATACCTTCTTCAGCGAGACTGGGGCGGGAAAACACGTCCCCAGGGCGGTATTCATCGATTTGGAGCCAACAGTTGTGGGTGAGTAGTCGTTGAAAAGAAAAAAAATAATCCATCATTATGCGCAAGTCTGTGCCGGAGAAAAAAAAAATATAAAGCCATATGAAGGCTGATTAATTCGCTCAGTCGACTGCATATGGTACGTCTGTGTGAAATGCACGACGCGATTGTGAGTGTCTGATTCACGGATTTTTTTCCTTCTCATTTCTCGTTTATACAGACGAGGTTCGAACCGGTACATACCGCCAGCTTTTCCATCCTGAGCAGCTGATCACCGGCAAGGAGGATGCCGCGAACAATTACGCCCGTGGTCATTACACAATCGGCAAGGAGATCGTCGATCTGGTACTTGATCGCATTCGGAAGCTAGCAGACCAGTGCACGGGACTCCAGGGTTTCTTGATCTTCCACTCCTTCGGAGGAGGCACCGGGTCCGGGTTCACCTCTCTGTTGATGGAGCGCCTTTCAGTCGACTATGGAAAGAAATCAAAACTTGAATTTGCCATCTACCCCGCACCCCAGGTCTCCACTGCTGTGGTCGAGCCTTACAACTCGATCCTTACCACCCACACCACCCTCGAGCACTCCGACTGCGCTTTCATGGTCGATAACGAGGCGATCTACGATATCTGCAGACGCAACCTTGACATCGAGAGACCCACGTACACCAATTTGAACAGACTGATCGGACAGATCGTATCCTCCATCACGGCATCCCTGCGATTCGACGGAGCCTTGAACGTCGACCTTACCGAGTTCCAAACCAACTTGGTACCCTACCCACGTATCCACTTCCCTCTGGTCACCTACGCCCCAGTTATCTCCGCGGAGAAGGCTTACCACGAGCAGCTGTCCGTTGGTGAAATTACCAACGCCTGTTTCGAGCCTGCAAATCAAATGGTTAAGTGCGATCCACGTCACGGCAAGTACATGGCTTGCTGCATGTTGTACAGAGGAGACGTCGTCCCCAAGGACGTAAACGCGGCCATCGCGACCATCAAAACCAAACGCTCTATCCAATTTGTCGATTGGTGTCCCACTGGCTTCAAGGTCGGCATCAACTACCAGCCTCCGACAGTCGTGCCAGGTGGTGATTTGGCCAAAGTACAGCGTGCCGTTTGCATGTTGTCGAACACGACTGCGATCGCCGAGGCCTGGGCTCGTCTCGACCACAAATTCGATCTGATGTACGCTAAGCGCGCTTTCGTCCACTGGTACGTCGGCGAGGGTATGGAAGAGGGAGAATTCTCCGAAGCTCGCGAAGATCTCGCTGCTCTGGAGAAGGACTACGAAGAAGTCGGCATGGACTCCGCCGAAGGCGAGGGCGAAGGAGCTGAAGAATTTTAAGTTGCCAATATTTTAGCTACAGAACCAAAAACCTATACAAAATACCATACACAGGCTTACTGCACGTTCAGAATCCCACAATGTCTTTAGTACGCTATGCGTAAAACCATCTCTTTAACTCGTGTATGGCGCTGATGATATTAAACAATGAAAGATCAAAAAATCAAGTCTCGTATAATTAATTATTCAATCTGGTATACTGAAAACGTTTTTAAACAAATAAGAAAACAAACCGTCAGCATGTGATCCCGAATTTGAATCCTCGTCGTTTGATTCATCCTTTATACATAGCTGAGCGATTGCAGAGCTAGATAGCGACGAGAAATCTGCATCCTTAGCCCAGACGGAGCAACGTCAAACTTACTATACGTGGAAGCGATTCGAATTTCATAACGATTAGCTACTATGCGATCGTTGAAATACATCCCCTTCATGAATCCGCCGACGCCAATGCAGCCTGCGATTATGGATAAAATATAAACCATTTCGTCTGATCGATATAAGGACCGCTCGTTTAACCGTTCGCTCCAAACACGGTAAGTCGACCGTATCCGTGGGCAGCTGTTAACCGGTGTAACATGTTGTGTATGCATTTAGAAGGACGATTACGGCCTCTCAAAATCTGACGGCAAAGCGCAGTTGCTGCAATTAATTCACAAAATATTACAGTTCAATACCTATCGTTGAATCAAGATCACAGAAACTACTGATAAATAAGAGAAAAACAACAGAGTACCGGCGATAATCATGATCAATCTTATCTTTCGCTGCATTGTTGTCGCAAGGATCGTTACGTTATTCAAACGTTACGAAACCAACGGTTTAGGGAATATCGCGAACACAGTTTCCTGGTAATGTGATACCGCACACCGCCTTCCGATTTCCGGCCGGCTGTTGAGTATTATTATTACCAGGATATCATATCAAGTGACGTAATATCATTTTACGCCATGAAAAGTCGTATGCGTCGTAACTCATGTACCATCATTAATGAGATGATGAAAAATATAGAATACATGCCCAAAGATAAAGTTAATAGCGAAATATTTAGGAGCTCCATATTCAATAATTTCGATGTAGAAGAAGATGAACCGGCGTCTTTCAGCACTCGGTCGACGCCCTTGCGGTCGATGAAAAACCGTTGCGTTGATGTAGAGGGGATTCGGCGTATCAGCCAATGGGGACAGAGAACTAGCTGCGCGGGGGCTGGGTATATAAAACGCAGGCTGCAATGCGGTGAAGTTCGAACCTGTGCTAAGCAGTTAGCAGTCGCCAAGCGTTGCAAGCCTTTCGTCGTTGGACTTTCGATAGCCGTTCGTAGAAGCTCCATTACCTGCTTCCGCCAACTCTATTGACTTTTCGTCCTCTGATTTTTCTGGAAAAACTGCAAAAACAAAACACTTAATCAACAATGGTGAGTGCTGCTAATGATTTACGAAAAATGAGTTTGAATTCGATTAATACAACGTCGTAATGCTTGATACTGATGTGGCGTCGGTTGACGCGACGCCTCGCCATTTTGAAGAAAGAGACGCCGGCCGGCTCCACCCCTGCTGACCTGGCAAATATGAGTCATGTTTCTGACTCATGATTGACACTAGACTAACATCAACAGTCAATTTAATTACTTTTGACACAAATGGATCATTAGAAAAAAATTGTCAGTAGTTCTAGTGTGAAGATCTGATTATCCAGTTTTAGAAATCGTAGACGTGGTAGGATTCCTTGGGGTTTTTCTGAGACATAAAATCGAATTTGAAACACCGTTAGAGAATCTTGTTAATTCTTATAGATGGAATTTTGTTATGCAATGATTTTATGGAACGTGCGTTTTGTTTTTTCAGCGTGAGTGTATTTCTATCCACGTTGGACAAGCCGGAGTCCAGATCGGTAATGCCTGCTGGGAACTCTACTGCCTTGAGCATGGAATCCAGCCTGATGGTCAGATGCCATCTGACAAGACCATTGGTGGAGGAGACGACAGCTTCAATACTTTCTTCAGCGAGACTGGCGCCGGAAAACATGTTCCCAGAGCTGTGTTCATCGACTTGGAACCAACTGTCGTTGGTATGTAATGACTTGTGGTCTAATATTATTCTCGATGAAACACTTCACCAGGATGCCATTTTTTATGCATAATGTTCAATCTCCGTTACAGATGAGGTCCGCAGTGGAACTTACCGCCAGCTTTTCCATCCCGAACAGCTGATAACTGGCAAGGAGGATGCTGCTAATAACTACGCTCGTGGTCACTACACCATTGGCAAAGAAATCGTTGATCTCGTTCTGGACCGCGTTCGTAAATTGGCCGATCAATGTACAGGACTTCAAGGATTCCTGATCTTCCATTCCTTCGGAGGAGGCACCGGATCCGGGTTCACCTCTCTGTTGATGGAGCGCCTTTCAGTCGACTATGGAAAGAAATCAAAACTTGAATTCGCCATCTACCCCGCACCCCAGGTCTCCACTGCTGTCGTCGAGCCTTACAACTCGATCCTTACCACCCACACCACCCTCGAGCACTCCGACTGCGCCTTCATGGTCGATAACGAAGCAATCTACGACATCTGCAGACGCAACCTTGATATCGAGAGACCCACGTACACGAACTTGAACAGACTGATCGGTCAGATCGTATCCTCCATCACGGCATCCCTGCGATTCGACGGAGCCTTGAACGTCGACCTTACCGAGTTCCAAACCAACTTGGTACCCTACCCACGTATCCACTTCCCGCTGGTCACCTACGCCCCCGTTATCTCCGCGGAGAAGGCCTACCACGAGCAGCTGTCCGTTGGTGAAATCACCAATGCTTGTTTCGAGCCAGCTAACCAGATGGTCAAGTGCGATCCCCGACACGGCAAATACATGGCTTGTTGCATGTTGTACAGAGGAGACGTCGTCCCCAAGGACGTAAACGCGGCCATCGCGACCATCAAAACCAAGCGTACGATCCAGTTCGTCGACTGGTGTCCCACTGGTTTCAAGGTCGGTATCAACTACCAGCCCCCGACTGTTGTACCGGGTGGTGATCTGGCCAAGGTACAGCGTGCCGTCTGCATGTTGTCGAACACGACTGCGATCGCCGAGGCCTGGGCTCGTCTTGACCACAAATTCGACCTGATGTACGCCAAGCGCGCTTTCGTCCACTGGTACGTCGGCGAGGGTATGGAAGAGGGAGAATTCTCCGAAGCTCGCGAAGATCTCGCTGCTCTGGAGAAGGACTACGAAGAAGTCGGCATGGATTCCGCTGAAGGCGAAGGCGAAGGCGCAGAGGAATATTAGATCATTACATTTTATTGAGAACCATGTCCCACTGGCAGAATTATACATTCCCATGCTTTTTTTTAGTTCATCCTAAACAGGGATTATGTGATGTCTATTACTGAACCAAAAATAAACCATTTTTCCGGCATTACTCAGAGCACGAATTTTTCTCCTAATCTTACTACGAAATTCTCGAACTTGTAAACATTTTTTCCAAAAATAGTGCGGCGATGGCATACCTGGTGTACCGACAAGTACTATCAGTGCAATTGTCATGTGATCGAAAGCTCATAGATGAGGCATTCATCTGGCATCCGCATGCGCAACTACCACTGCTCACTTTTCAGTACCCTCTCACAGACTGTGGTACTGGTACCCTCGCACAGACTGTGGTACCCTCGCACATTCGCCGTGTGGCTGTGTTGTCTGCTGTCAATTCGTATTGGTAGAGATTTTAGAAAATTTAAAAACTGCCCTCGATTGATTGGTAACGTAAATCCGTACATGTATCTATTCGGTTTTACTCGAAATACGACGTATATTATCACGCTGAATATGATTGAGATTATAAGTCGTCAATGTGGTCGCGATGATGATAACCTCGAACTTTTTTGTTCTCTTGAAACGGTCCCTTTTGAGCGCGGATAGCTTATTTCAAGGCGAATACAACTGGCTTAATATACGTTCAAGTTCACTGTGAGTTCATACGACACTCATCAATTCCCATAAAGTTATAAAAACATTAATCACTGCCCTTTCATTGAAAATGATAATTCTAACCCTTTAACGTAATCACTAACCCCATTAAGCCTGATTCCTAATACGTAACTATACCTACATCGTTTATTTTCAGAGAATGACCCTCGCCAGGGGGCTGGGTGCTTTTGTCAGCAGAGTGAATAAAGTGAAGGATAAACTATTCTCTACAAAGAACTTATTCTACACAAATATTGCCATTTCCATCTCCCTGTCCGGCGTAGGAGACACACTGGAACAACACTATGAGATTCTCCAGGTAATACGACCAACTGTCAATAAATTTAAAATGTCAGACATGTGTCTTATATTCTTGTTCAACCTGTTAAGGGTGACTGGGAAAAGTGGAGTCCAACTCGAACGAGGCACATGGCAATATCTGGGATGTCAGTTGGCATAGTTTGTCATCACTGGTATAAATATTTGGACCGAAAGATGCCAGGTCGAACGATAGGTATCGTGTTGAAGAAAGTTTTCGTGGATCAGATGGTCTGCTCTCCTCTCTGCATAGCGATGTTCTTTGTCACTCTTGGAATCTTGGAGAGAACTACTTGGCCGGAATTCAAACAGGAAATAAAAGACAAGGCCTACAGACTGTACGTCGCCGAATGGATTGTCTGGCCACCAGCCCAGATATTCAATTTTTACTTCCTTCCTACAAGGTTCAGGGTACTCTATGACAATACCATATCGTTAGGATACGATGTTTACACCAGTCAGGTGAAACATGATAAACCAAAAGCTGAGTTAAAAAACGTTCAATGACGAAGGTTTGTCATTAGCATATTCAATATTAGGCAATTTCACATGCTCGTTGAGAAAAATGGCGAAAAAAAGAGGCTGGTAGGGTCAAATAATACGAGGTAATAGTTCATTTGTATATCGGATTTTAGCTAGAAAAATCGGGGTGTAGACATTTAGATTGTAAACCGTGAGGAGTAATCGAGCAATCGATCGACTGTACATAAAACACACGAAGCAGAAGCGTTTCAGAATATGATATTTGATTGGATAGGATAAATAATTCAGTGTTTCACATTTCTTTGTCTCTAAAATAGACATAATAAATTATTTACATAATACAGTACCTTGGAATTCTTTTATCAGAACATTCCATCGTGTATCCCAATTGGTACTAGAACTGCGATGAAGAGCAGCAGATTGCGAGCAACGTGCCTCCAATCATTTGGCACGGCATAGGGAGCGAGGACGTGTGTAAGTCTGCAAATCTAAGGCAGTAAAAATAAAATTAGAGCAGTTCCAGTTTCGTTGGCAGTATTTTCATTACTACCTCATGACTCGCGCAAATGAAGATGAACGATGTGACGAGCAAATTGAGCACAGGGAATCTGGGCAAAAGTACTAAAACTCCGTGAGAATCAGCAGCCAGCCAAACGTGTCCCTGGCCCACGAGTGCTTCTAGACTGATACGGCCTAATCCCGCGAGAAGCACAGAGTGTTTTCCTCGCAGAGCTATCGATGCGTTTCTGAGATAGATGTAGCCGATAATCTGAAGGCATGATATGAGATTAATGAAAAATGAGGTAGCCAAGGCTACGAAGATCAAAAAGCATCAATTACCGGTATAAAAGCGACGTAGGAATGAACTTCTTCGCACTCAGACGCGGAATGACAAATTATTGTGAATATGGTATAGGCAACCAGAGAGGCGAGCGCAAGGAGAGGTGCCAAAGCCATTCCTGGAACGTGATCGAGCCTTTGCAGAGCAAGTAAACCTGCTCCAAACCCAACACCCCACGCCACGCTATATCTGTCTACTCTCCATCGAGACCACCACTCTCTTATGTCGTCATCAGTCGTAACAAATAGTGCCTTCCACGGACGCGTGACAAACACCTTCTCAAAGAAGACCTGTGGAAAATTTTAATATTTCTTCATGATCAGGTTTTTCGTTGATGTAACAAAACAAGGGTGTTGCTAACCTCAGACATGTAGAGAACGGTGATAACGCTCATCAAACCAAGGAGCTTTAGACCTAAATAAAGCAGCGCCCTTGGCCCGTGCTCTGCCAGACTACCCGAGTGCACGCGAGGTGGAAGCCACGCAAGGACATAGACGATGAGAAACCAGAATGACACCAGGGGAACAAAATGGTAAAATTGGTACGGACGATTCATACACAAACACAACGACACGGTAAGGAGATTCAGCCGGAAGAGCACCTGTAATGTAACCGAAATATTTCACGAGGAAGTTATCACAAGATTTCGTAAAAGTAGAATCCTTACCCTCGCAAATCTCACTAGAGATACGTCACCCCTTTGCCAGAAGTAACAGAAATGTCCATAGCCGGATAGAAATAGGTAAGCAGAGTTGATTAATCTCAAATGCATATAAATCGGCAAGACATTTCTTGCCCCTGTTACGTGGTATATCAATACAACAGCTTGCATCAATCCTCTCCACTCATCCGTCTGCTCTCTATTTAGGGCTCTTGAACCACCCGCTCGTTCTTCCGTGAAAAACAAGCCGAGTGCTAAAATATAGCCGAGAGGTAGCCAGAAGCTAAATTCGCTGTAGTACTTGTTTTCTTTCATGAAGAAATTTGTCCTGCGAATATTTTGAGAAATATTTCAGTCAGATTTCAATATGTGGATATCTAAAACTCGCCTCACCTATCACAGAGATAGAAGTATGCTAAAATCACAGAGAGAAGAGCCAACGAAGTTATCAGTGAGTAGAAGTCATGCTCTTGGGGCTGCTCAGGTTTTGGATCATCGCACTCGATTGCATCTTCGGTACTTTCTACTTCCTGCAAAGTCGCACGCGAGTAAGAATGACCAGAACGTTGTTGAGATATTCTCCGGTAAATCCATGCGCTGCCACCCATTACTGTGCTGAAATAAAAAGGAATATTTGAGGATTCAGCTATTAGTATTTCATAAATCTCTTCAAACAGATGCTCACCACAGAGCAAGAACGGAGAACGTCAATAATTGGAGCGTTGTCGCAGCTTCCGGGTAACTGCAGCAGCTGCCGTCATCAAAGTTCATGTGATCGTTGCAGTAGCTATTGAGTAGTAGCTGAACCTTGTGACGAAGGGAAAGAGGGCTGGCTAGATATCCATCAGGGCTTTGTTCCAAGACACCCGCCCCGACAAGTCTGCTACTCTCCCAAAGATGAACAGCACTGTGGGACAAGATCTAAACAAAATTGCAAATTATTGACACACAGGACAAGAGAATTACCAGAAGTGCATTTTAATAATCCTACCTCTGTGGCTGCTTTGTTGCACACATTAATCTTTCTGTTATCCACACTGGAAAGCTGCGAAGGTAGCCTCCCTGTTAACACTGGGTCCTGCATAATCCAGAGCATCCTAATCCCTTTTTTTGCAAGTGCATCTGCAGGTTGAACGAGCCCTACGAGCCCCTTACTGTAATCGGAATAGAGCTGAGTTTCGCTGGCATTGTTAGCAAGAATGTCAGCTGCCGCACAACCCACAATTATCATACTAGGGGCCACACCATCCTGAAATTACTCAGGTTTTACATTTTTATAATTACATGAGTTTCAGCGTTTATTACCAGCTGCGACTTAAAGTCTTTTATCATATTATCATCCAGTCTTGGTCTCCAGAGGAACTGGACATTCAGTCTTAATTGAGCATCGCTAAAGCTGAGATCCGAGTTATCAGGTAACTCTGCCAAGTCTGAGGATTTTCCATCGACAGTAAACTGAGATACGAATGTTTTGTATAGCTGCCTCACCCTCAAGTCCCCAGAAAATGTAAAATGGTTTCTATGACCCATGAAGGCCAAATATCTGAGGCACCTCCGGCTATCCCTAAAACCAAATTCAAAAGTTCTAAACATCTTCTTACAGATTTCTGAGTACCAATAAATTCAGAAGGCTAACTATGGAAATAGTTACTGAAATTTGTTACGTTTGAGTGTAATGATGCATCATGCATCCATAGGGCTGCCATTCCTTGTCTCCTTTATATCGACCTTCCGTCAGAAGCCAACGGCAAGAGTCACTGCCTATATGTGTAGATACGAGTATTAGTTGGCAATTACAAAATAGCCATTGAGAATGATGGCACACAGTACTTATTCATATCATTGAAATTAAACTCACCATAAATGAGATGCATAATTCCATGATATGCAATAAAGCACAGCACAAGCGCTGCGGCTAATTTTTTAGCGCTTGCCACAGTTATGAGGCTAATAAACTGTTCAGCCGACGTCATGTTGGGCGCTTATTTTCAAGAGAGATATATTGTTATTCTGTAGTATAACGTCTTTTCGTTGGAACTCTCTCGTAATCCCAAAGTGGCATACTCCGGGAAAATAAACATTGTGTACACTAATCGCCGGCTGTGTCAAGATAACCTGAAAAGAGAAAACGAAATTTTGGAATCTACGCCTTAGATAACGTAACTAAAATCCGATATAGGTGATCACCTGATTCTCTGTGAATACACAGCACACTCGAGAGATCTTGTTTTTCCAGATTAGAGATACCACCACGCCACATTATATGCATCGATTTTTTGTTGTAGCGAAGCCTCGGAAATACTTTCATATCGGCATATCTGCCATTTTTGTTTGGTTCGTAGATCGTCATACGGGTTGAGTGCCAATGTATTGCCAATGTTCGCAACGTGCCAGTAAAATTCTTTAACACGCTTTGAAAATTTTATTGAACATTACTCAGTCACAGTTGATCACGATGATTATATTACATGTCATACATATTTCTCTCATCAATCCATAACTATAAATCACAACCACGTATATAAATATAGATTTAGTTACAATATAACATTAAATTACAATAGCAATAGTACAAGGATATGGTTTAAGTTTTTGAAAAATCTGTACATTGTTTGAAAAAGACCCATAAAAGTATACCTGTATAATCCGAAAGGTTTCGGAATAATTAGTCATATCATAAGGTCTGCACTCTCACCTGTAGAAATTTAAAATCTGTACACCTCATTATCTGAATATAAGATATGATTATTTCGCAAAAATTGAAGAGCACATGCTTTTCATTGTTGCAGATTACTTTCTGTACAGCTTCAGCTGGTCTTCCAGTTGATGCATCGAAGAGACCTGGAAGGTGTCGCTTTGTTGTTGCAGCAGCTTCAAGATAGCTGTCAATTGTTGCGCCTCCGCCCTGAATCAATCACGTATAATTGTGCATAGTCTCAGCAAAAGTTTATAGGACTTATTTCAGCCCTTCAATATCTCTTCCCTTACTCTTTTTCTTTGGAACGTTGCTCCGGCGTCAGATGTTGTTCTGTTAATTTTTGTCTAGCTAATTTATACTGCGTTTGGAAGCTGTGTTCAGTTGACTCTGTTGATAATTCCCGGTCGTCTGTATCATCTTCGTGAATGTTCTATTAATTGATAAATGGTATGAATAGAATTCGTACTGTAATACTGTTTGGAAAAAAATAAATAAATACCCGCTTTATTTTGAAGAGGGAATTTCCCCACGATACCAGGGCAATGGCAAGGCACGAAATCATTACACTTGCCACGTAAAACCACGTCAAGTTTGCGTAGAATATTCTTACGTTATCTTTCCAGTCGTTGAGCATTTTTGCGCTAGCAAGGAGCTGAGCGGTTACTCATAATTTGACGAATGCGTTCGAAATGTTTTTTGTTATCTACAGCATAGGTTATGGTTTTGGATATAGTGCGCGTGCAGTTGACAGCGCTGACAGCTAGCAGAATATGTAGCAGACGATAAAACCAATCATCTCTGTACTATCCATGTTAAAATTGTTGCTCCACTGATGTTAGTAGAATCCACGCTCAAATCAAAGCAAATGTGAGCGAATGTACAAGAATATAAGTTAACTGCTGAAGATTTAAACAATTTGCTGAAACATGTCTAAAAAGTTATTGCACCAAATTAATCGGGTGTCACGATTATTCCAGCCACTTAACGTTGTCCCAAAAGATAGTATACCTCGAAATGAGGTTAATTCAAAGAGCTACAAGGTTGGGAACCGATTACTGCATAAACAACTTGTTTCAGCGGCTCAACTCAATCCTTTCCTATAATTTTTAGTTAATGCTTGATGTTGGAATAATAAGGCAGGCGAGTAGCGGAATGTACAGCCTGCTACCCTTAGGTCTACGTGCGCTGGATAAACTACATGCTTTAGTCGATGAGGAAATGGAAAAGATTGGCGCACAAAAAATACTCATGCCTCACCTGACCCCTAGTAATCTATGGAAAAAGACAGGCCGCTTAGAGGAGGGAATCCAAGAGCTCTTCACACTGGCAGATCGACACCAGAGAGAATACATCCTTAGTCCGGTAGAATAAGCAAGCCTTTATGATCTGGTAAGAAAAAAAAAATGAAATAGATTTTGTTATAAAACAGGGTTTTAACAACTTTCAGACACATGAAGAGGCAATCACGCATCTGATCTCTTTGAACAGTCCACTATCACCCAAAACACTGCCACTTCGATTATACCAGATTTCCAGCAAGTGGCGAGATGAGAGGAAACCGCGACTTGGTCTCCTAAGAGGCCGAGAATTCGTCATGAAGGACTTGTACACTTTTGATGTAGATTCTGAAACGGCCAAAGAAACTTACGAAAGTGTCTGTGAGGCATATGACTCCATCTTCCAGAGAATAGGGGTGGACTTTGTTAAAGGTTCTCCAGATTTTGAAACGCATTCTATATGCTTTTGCAATTGATTACTTATTTCATTTTTGTATTTGCACTTCATAAGTCATTGGACATGCTGGTCTCATCGGTGGCTCCCATTCTCACGAATATCACTATCTCTCCGATGTTGGAGAAGACAACATTGCCACTTGCCCCAGTTGCAACTACTCTGCAAATACAGAGGTGCATTCGGAATCAACGTGCCTGAAGTGCCAGACTCATCTCCAGCACAACACAGCCATAGAGGTGTCCATACTTTCCGTATAAAATTTCTAAAAAAATTCAGAGAATGTGGACTGCAACGAAGTTTTGGTTTTCAGGTCGGGCACACTTTTCTCTTAGGGAACAAGTATTCGAAGCCTTTAAATGCAACGGTCTCAGTTAATGGAACGCGTCTTCCATTAGAGATGGGTTGTTTCGGGCTTGGCCTGACTCGCATACTCGCAGCAGCAATTGAGAAGTTATCAACGGAAGAAGAGCTGAGGTGGCCAGTTGCTTTGGCACCTTACAGAATTTGCATTATACCCCCTAAAAAAGGGAGTAAAGAAGAGCCGGCGGCTGATCACGCGGACAGCTTTTATAACATGATAAGCTCGGCTGGGATTGACGCGATCTTTGACGACCGAACACAATTAACCATAGGGAGGAGATTGATGGAGGCGAAAAGAACAGGGTATCCATACGTCGTGGTGATTGGCAAGAAGGCAATCAAAGAAAGCCCATTGTTCGAAGTACACGATCTCAGCAAGAACGAGGTACTAGTCGCCAGTTTCGAAGGTGTCATGGACTATCTATTTGCAGCAAACGATAACAAAAATGATGTTAACAAAATGGTCTTGTAAATCAGTTTAAAAACTAGCTCTAAAATAAATAGCCGATTGATTTTCAAATTAGTATCCTTGTTACTCGAAAAATCCAATTCATTTCAGCTCGACTTTTACTCTATGGTAAGCATTGTTCAGAACACCTCTGAGATTCCAAATATTCTTGAAGGACTCTGGTTGAACGTTGTACGACGAGTCGACAGCCTTGGACCAAATCTCTACGACTTTCTCCTCCGTTTTCACTGGAACCTGAGCACGCCACAATGTCCAGCTCCAGTGGCGTCCGGGTTTTGCTGTATCTTGTTGCAGAATCTGAGCAGTTTGCCACGACTCTCCTTTGTCGGCTGTGACGTCGATTCTGACGATTTTCTGACCACCCCCAGACCATGCATATCCTGATAAAATCCAGAAAACAGTTCAAATAAATTCATCACCTTATTCCGAACGTCAATCGTTATACCTTCTACTTGAATTTTTCCGTTCTCGGGCACCACTTTATCACCAGGCTCCGGTACACAAATAGCAGATATAACGGGGAGTTCTTGTATTGCCGGTGATGTTGAAAAATCAACAGTATCCCAATCTGTACTCGGTGAGAATCCCTTGTAGTCACCCTGCTGCCACTGCGAATCGCTCTCGCGTTTCGAGATGACGATTCTCCCTAGATAGACAAAGCAGGTTATTTGATCAGCCGAGTTTTACTAGCCAAGCAACAAGCTCGTACCTAGCCATTTTACGTTTCTGGCTCCGACTACTCCTGGAACAACAACTCTGATCGGATATCCGTGATCTCTGGGTAACGGCTCTCCATTCATTTCATAGGCAAGGATAACATCCCCTTTAGGATCCATTGCTTTACTGATAGGTATGCTCGAGCCATAGGGAGTATTCGAAGGATCCGAGTCTAGCCCTTCAAACTGCAACATAAACGTAGTAAAATACCAATCCCTGCTGTCTCTGCGATGATCTGTGAAAAACACTTACTTGTACATGCTCAAAATCTTCCTCTCGGATATTTAGGTCATTCAGGACGTCGCAAAGTCGGGCACCGGACCAAGTTGCATTCCCTACTGCACCTACTCCCCAGCTTAAGCCTTTCACCGGCTTCACCTGAAATAGAAAATTCATCATCTATCCAGGGTATTATTATGTAAAATAATAATTTTTTTAATCACCTCCATCATCTCTGATCTTCTGTTGCCAGCGCACATTATTGCGCAGTCAACGGTATGCTTAGGATATTTTTTTATATCCTCCAACTTTAGGACTTTTTGTGTGACATCTTCTCGAGCTAATTCCAGTTCGTAGGTTGCTGCATCTATTTCAGGAACCGGAAGATGATTTCTGACATAGAACAGGTCTCTGAAAGTCGAAAACATGAGATAATCAAAACTTATACTACCCCAAGCCAATATTCGTATGTAGGCTTACGTGGATGTATGAAAACTCTGAATCAGTACAGGAGCAGGTGTTTCAGCATTGAAAGGTTGTTTATTATTGATTTTCAGAGCCTTGTGTCTCTTTGGTTCCTTGGCATAAGGATCGTATACATCTGCAAGGTCTTGCGAAGCTTCTTCCTCAGAAATATTTCCTATCCTCATTGATTCCAGAAGCTCAAAGATTTCATGTTTCTTGTGATTTGAAAAAACCATCCAAAATGGTTCAATTGACGCACCTGCAGCCATGCTTATCTTCTCTGATCCTCCAGGATGTTTATCGATAAAATCCGTTATGTCGTAGACTCCACATTTGTATGTCACCCAGATGCCATCCTTCTTGTTATCATGTTTTGCTACTTCCTCCGAACTATACGACTTATATTTATCATCAAATTCTCCAGGGCTTACAGGGATTCCTCCACCTCCTTGATCCCTGGCAAAAACTCGGCGCCCATTCAAAGTATAGTAGTAACCAAGCCCCATGACAGATGCTGCCCCTATCAAAGCATAGTACCCATTCTTCCGTGGTGTAGAATCCTTTGCTTTTGAACGATCATTGAAAAAACGCTTAGCTCGCAGGCAGTACACTAACCCATTAGCAGCAGGTTTTAACAGAACTTTCGTAAATGATCTGGAGCACATGTAAAAACAAACTGTTTAAAGATACTGTACTTTGATTCATTTATTTTGTATGTTTCAAAAGTATAATCACGTATAATTACCTCCTATAAACGGTACAGATTAATTTCGAATGCAGCATATCTTTGGTTTTTCGTCAACACTTTGTTCTTTTTATATTCTTCTTTTTTTATATTTTTGCGAATCGGACAAACAGTTGGTGCCTCTTCTCTGTATGTGACCATCTATGACGCGTTTAATATCCATTTCGAGTGTTTATCCACTGTACGATAGAAATCTGAGCGAATAATCTATGTGGGGGATTGGTTCGTCGAAACTATTTCGACAACGAAAGGTTCAATAGGTTACGGTTAAACTTGACATCGATAGCTGTCAAAACTTTTATTTGAAATGGCGATAGTTTGAATCACGGAAATTTAAATGCATGGACGCTATAGTTTAAACCAGTTTGAACATATATGAGTTATGACGGAGAGGTTATTTTTTATTTGCTAGTGGTTTGCAACGTGTTGATATATTTAAAGAATCCTATCTCCCGCTGACAGGTTAAAGTCACATACGTGGCCAATAATTACGCGGTGAGTTTATAAAAATTAGCTTATTCAAACATCTATTCATCAGATTATTCTAGCGAATAATCTTAAAAATGGACCCCGATTTATCTAATTAAAGTCACGTAAATACGTAATCATTGGGCTTTTATTGCCGCACCTACTACGACTTTGCCAACCAAGGTTTTATGGTTTTGTTGAGCTTGAAACTTGGAACGCCTTCTTGATATTTACAAGGCTTGTGGGTTGGTTTCTTTGTTGGTTCAGTTTGGAATACTTGTAGTACTAAAGCCATTTTTGTATTTCAGTTATACGTACAATAAATGTTGCAATAATTTTGAGGAGTAAACATGGCTATAGCAATGAGAAAACGCAGCGGCTCTGGATCCAAACGACAGTATAAAGAGAAGGTCTTGCTCATGTATGAAAGCTTCTTTAAAGGTGATGATCCCACACTATCAAACCCGCATTTTTGGGATGAACTTTTCCTCCTCAAACCAAAGGTATGCTACAAAAATTCTTTTATCCATATAATATATGCGTACGCAAAGTACTTGATGATCTGACAATAGTTGCGGGATTTTCATTACATTTCTATTTCACAACATTTCCTATATAGTAGAATATTTTTGTTTCACAGGTACCACACATTGAAATTGAGGTTCTACGCTTAGCTGCAGACCAGTTAAGCACAGTAAAGGAAAATCTAAACTCTCTAGTCTGCCACTGTGTCGATACTTTGGCACACGAACACCACATTCGGGTGGTATACGCCCTTCAAACACTATCTGCAGTTATTCAAGCTATGTACAAGAAAGCGGACCAAGGTGATTGTGGATTTAACTTAATCGATATTTTGGTCGGATTCGATTCTGCTGAGCAGAGAATGACCACATTGATGCGACACTGCAATAACTTCCTCACAGGTGGTGCTTTTATATCCTTTCCAACATTATAAGTAGCCTAAATAATTACAAAACATTAAATTATCACTTACAGGTGACTATCCGGATAGTTTAAAAGCCCTATGTCTTAAACTCCTATTGATAATTGTCACAGGGACGGACAATGTCAGTCAGAACACATTGCTTGAATACGTAATGTTGAACAGTGTGTTTGAGTCACTGGTACAGGTGGGTGATATTTGATCTTGTAAGAATCAACTAAGAGTCTATTTTATTGAATTTATAACTAACTGTAAGTTACACGGTATTTCTATGATTGTTTCTCAGCTCTTACGGGAAACCAAATCCAGGGGCCAACATGGCCATGATGCGGTCCTACTGCTTACTCTTCTAGTCAACTACAGAAAACATGAAAGTGCAAATCCCTATATTGTCAAACTTTCCATACTGGATGACGAGGTGGCACTGAATGGCTATGGACAAGTCATATCTACGTCACTAACGGATTTTTGCAGACAATTTGACCAGCAGAGAGCAGGTAAAATTAACGCGGTAAAAAAAATGAACGAAACCATCCCAATGGAATAACTTTTTTTTTCTTCAGAGATCCAGGCCTCCTGGTTATCCTCATTGACGAACATGGTAGGCAGTATGTTTGTAGGAGAAGAGGAAGCTAAGACACAGCAAATTCGTGCTAATAATGCGCTATTGCTCGCCCTCTACGAAGCAACCCACTTGAATAGATATTTTGTGACGACTCTAGCCCACATACAAAGTGATACCAGTGCCCCTCCATCGCCCAATAATACATTGGGTCCTAACGCAGTAGCACCTGGTGCTCAACCCCAGGACATCATGGCACAGCCCGTGAATTTGCTGGCCACCTTTTTCGAATATTGGTATGAGATGTTCAAGAATTGAATCGAAGTTCACCCTCAAATTTGGATACTTGTTTTGCAGCTCAATAGTCACACAGGGAATCAAAACCCAGGGCAACAAGACAGACGCGATAACTGGGAATGTTAAACTTTGTTTTCTCATACTGAGCTGCATCGCAGAGGACCAGTACGCCAACAGCTTAATACACGACGCAAATTTGGCGTTCAAAGCACAGTTACACAGATTACCAATGAGGCATCGGAAACTCCAAGAGAAGGTTGCTCTTGTCCAACCATTAGCAGCGACACTTTTAGGTAACCATTGTTTTTCCAGTGCCCATCTTATTTTCAAATTCTTCTTTCTTTTTTCTACGTAATTTATCTTGTTTACTTTAGACTTACTCGTCGAATTTATAACCACGCACATGATGAAGAATTTTCCAATCGAGTTATACCTTCAGTGCATCGGCGTTTTGCAAAGACTACTTTGTTATCAAAAAAGATGCCACGTTAGGCTAGGCTACCAATGGAGAGAGTTATGGACTGCTTTAATAAATCTTCTGAAGTATCTCAACTCTGCTGAGAGCCAGTTGGTCAAGAAAATGAACATTTTTCATCTCGCTATCCAGGTAGGTTATTGCAGAAGCCTGTGGATGTTACCACAATATTTAGTAACTTCATGATCGTATGATTAAAGATTGTCAACATTTTGAACCTGTTTATCACTTACGGGGACACGTTTCTGTCATCGCCCAGTAGCTACGATGAACTGTTTTATGAAATAATCCGGATGCGGTCAGTCTTCACAAATCTTAATGCTATGGGTAAGTAAAACTCAATTGCTACACATTTTCCAAAATAGCCTACTATTATTTTGCCAATATCTTATCCAGCCCTCAGATACTCAACGAGTGAAATCTGCGAGTTTAAAGAACATGCCCTAAAGTTGACGAACTGCCTCGTAAATGTACGAGACATTATAAATCACTTCACTCCAAAGATCGACGCATGGCTCGCGAGTCAGAGTCTCTCAACTCCAACGGAGGAACAGATCTTAGCTGTTGTGATACAAAATTATGATAGTCTCACACTGAAATTACAGGACAGCTTAGATCAGTATGAAAGATATTCTGAAAAACCAAGACACACTTCGTTTTTCACGAATATGGTAAGTCTTCCCTATGACGTTGATTATTGGAAATCATTGTTAACATAATTCTGATGAAATCACTATAGGTAAGAGAAGTCGTGATGGACACAAGAGGATCGATAGATTTAAGCACGTTGGATACCCAGGCAATATTGCAGGAATTTTCTACTATCTCGTAACGATCTGGACTAAGGCAAATGAATAATATTCATTTACTTTTGACGGTTTTGGAGTGAGTAGGTGCGGTAGGTAACAGCGCTGTTTGAAACTCTGCCTATGAAAACCGACGGAAAAGGATCCATTGTGCCATAAACTGCGAGTATTATGTACAGTGTGAAGGTTTTTAACTTTACGGTAAAAATACCACACGGTAATTTTATGAATTTGAAGCATTATAATTAATAAGTAACATGAGTTGTAAAATATTATTCGATCTCAGACGAAACCCAAGTGTGAACAAATATTAGATTGAATTATGCAGAAGATTTTTGAATGAAGGGATCAATGAACGCGATGCTGTATTTTGAAATCTTAATTTTAAGTAAGTTTTATTCATTCCATAAAAGTATTATCACATCCATCCAATTGTGTCAGAGTATACACTCCTAAGTCCTAATGTGATACCAACTTACTTCCCATAGATCATCGATATTCTCGGTTCAGTGACGTAGTAATATTGTACCACCTTATTTTGTCATCACGACGTAACCACCCTTCAATTTTATCAATGAATTCAAATTAAATCGAAATACAATAGCCTATATACGATAATTAAATCTGAGATGATTTTCAACATACTAATTCAATAATGAAACCGCAATAAAAATAATTAGATATTTTTTTATAAGAACGCCCTATTTTCTAGTGGAATTAACTGATCCTAATCCCATTGGAAGATGCATGTGTTTATTCCGAATATTTGTAGTATAAAATTTCGAGCGACAAAGTATGACGTAATAGTGCAAACTTAACAACATTTGTACTCACAGATTAAGATCTAACTTTGTTCGACTTTTCTTTGGCAAGTACAGCTACTCCAACCTTGGACCTGTTTGCTCTTCCAATTTGGGAGCTAATATAATCGCCAACGTCGATAACCTTATTCAAATCAACCCCAGATTCAAGTCCTTGCCCATTTAAAAAATAGAGTAAATCCTCTGTAGCTACGTTTCCAGAAGCTCCGGCAGCATAGGGACAACCTCCGAGACCAGCTACCGAAGAGTCGAATATTCTGATGCCAAAATCTAAGCTCGCATAAATGTTGGTCAAGGCCTGTCCAAAAGTATCGTGACAGTGGAGAGCATATTGCTCAGAGATTTTATCTGGTGAAGAGACTCTTTGTAATTCGTTTAGTACAGCTCTGATCTTCTTTGGAGTTCCCACACCTATCGTGTCACCCAATGAAATTTCGTAACAGCCAAGGTCCAGCATAGATGCTGCAAGGTTCGCGACAACCGATGGTTTTATTTCCCCTTCATAAGGACACCCTGCAATACAGGATATGTAACCCCTAATTTTCACGTTTTTTTGCCTAGCTTGTTCAGTGACCAGCGAGAACCTCTCTATGCTCTTTGCGATAGAGCAGTTGATGTTCTTTCTACTGAATGCCTCAGAGGCTGCTCCAAAGATTGCTATCTCTTCAACACCTGCACTCAGTGCTTTCTCAAAACCTTGAAGGTTGGGTACCAGGACAGGGTAGCTTATCCCAGGTTTAATATCAATGCTTTTAAAGACCTCCTCGTTATCTGCCATCTGCGGAATCCACTTAGGTGACACAAAACTTGTTACTTCGATCGTCTTGAGACCTGTCTCGGAAAGCTTGTTGATAAAGTTGATCTTTGTTGCTGTCGGGACTATCAAAGACTCGTTTTGCAGACCATCCCTGGGACCCACTTCGACTATCCTCACCAAATTGCTAAAACTCCTCACCAGGATATGGATTTTTGAAAACTTGAACATCTTTGCTGAGAAATCAATGGTGGAAAGACAACTGTGTATCTGTTTCTGAAATTGATTCAAATTCACTGGTTTATTTCGAGTCAGAGTCAGATTTTAAATATTGGTATCAGTAATCAACGATCAACAAGTGGTGATCTGAAAATGAGCTCGCACCTTGTAAAGGGTGAGTGGTTCAAAAACACATGATTGATCAACCAGAGCCGCGCAATAATGCGTAAATGTAATACAACTGGTCAGATGTAAGAACTTACTGAATGATAAAAACTCTTATCTAATAAATAATCATGCGTAAACGTTGCGTTAAGTATTTTTGCTTTAATTAGGAAAAATATAAACCCTCATCACATCGAGCGGCCAGCGAACATATCGAAGCGGCACATGCTTGAAAGCGACAAATTGCGACTTGCTGGGGCAATCAGAATGCTAGAAAAATTTATTTAGAGTGAAAATTCTCCTTTCTGTGCCGTGAAATTGCGGAACCAGTCTCCGGAATTAGAATTCAAATCACTTCATTCCCAAATTGAATGGCGGCCGATTGAACAGGGAAAAGGGGAACCTTTTCGTTTGGGTATATTCACTTCACTGATTATGTACTGAAATAAACCAACCAATGTAAAGTCTAAATTCGTTGAGAAACTTAAGAACTAGTCAAAGTTTACCGTAAGTAAAGGGCCGAATTCGAGTACTGCAACATAGCTTCTGAATCTCGGCAATTCAAATAAATTATAGGAATTTGTTTAGGTTATGTGGGACTGGGAATCTATCGACGCCGACCGCGAAACTGAGGATAAAATGATTTTTAAATCAGACGAGGATCTTCTGAAAGACCGGCAGGACACCGAAAATTTTGAAACCACGACCTCGGTTATGCAGGTTCGCACGCGGACAATATTCCTTGTTAATCTTTGAATAACACTTCGTCTACTTTTTTTCTCAGGATGAAGTCGAAGCCACAGTTCTCCGCATATATCAAGTTACGCGGCAGCTCCAAGAGCTTGAAGGCAAACTCCCAATACTGGCGAGAAGCAACCACATATTTTACCTCAAAACATCTCTTACCCATCTCTCACAGTCCTATGAGGTAATTGCTGGTATGGTCTGACCAACAAGTACTCCAGAGATTGAAACTTCTTCTAAATTCTTCTCACACTCTCGGTTAGTGCCTTGACAGCAGTAGGCCTTGGCTTTGTTACTGGATTCTTCATGCACTTCAAATACTAGGGGAAAGACTCGATGACGAAGACTATTCCCACATCGCAGGGTTCCTTGCTAAGTGCCAGTCTCCAGAAGGTGGATTTGGAGGCGGTCCAGGCCAACATCCACATCTTGCACCAACCTATGCTGCTGTAAACGCACTTTGCACCATTGGGACTCCTGAGGCTTACAAAACAATTGATAGGTAATCCTCATTGATGGCTTAATTATGTTTCTGAACTATGTCTGATGTATAGTTTATTTTTAGACAAAGTCTCCGGCGTTTCTTGAAGTCCTTGAGAGATCAAGATGGAGCATTTAGTATGCACGTTGGTGGTGAGGTGGACATCAGAGGAGTTTACTGCGCGGTTTCTGTGGCAAGATTAACAAACATTTATAGTCCAGAAATGTTTAACAATACTGCAGAGTGGATAGCGAGGTGTCAAACTTGGGAAGGTGGGTTCGGTGGGTGCCCAGGTATGGAGGCACACGGGGGATATACTTTCTGTGGTTTAGCCGCGCTGCTATTACTCGAAAGTGCCAAGCTCTGCGACATATCTTCGCTTCTGGTACGGATGTATTCATAAAATCCAGGATTGACTGGTAGATTGAGATCTGCCTTTCAATTCCTTTTATGATTTCTATCTTATGTGTCGTCTCCTGTTCGCTGCCGAAATTCTGTTACCCATTTTGTATTTAACTTCACGCAAATACAACTAACATGATAATTTTTCTTGCAGCGGTGGACCGTGAACAGGCAGATGCGGCTTGAGGGTGGTTTTCAAGGCCGAACAAACAAATTGGTAGACGGATGCTACTCTTTTTGGCAGGGAGGTGCCTTTCCTCTCCTGCACGCGATTTTAACTGAGCAAGGATTTAAATCTGACCATTGGC
Organism: Athalia cordata; assembly: GCA_963932425.1. Classification (NCBI taxonomy): domain Eukaryota; kingdom Metazoa; phylum Arthropoda; class Insecta; order Hymenoptera; family Athaliidae; genus Athalia; species Athalia cordata. The sequence continues at coordinate 64,656,980 of OZ010625.1, forward strand.
TTTACGATCAGGAAGCGCTGCAAAAATACCTGTTGGTATGCTGCCAGCATCCTTCGGGAGGATTGCTCGACAAACCTGACAAGTAATGAGTATTGCAGCACTTCTACTGGATGAAAAATTAATTTTCAGACAGGAGTCTGAATGGTTTATTTCTGTTCTAGGCCTAGAGATGTTTACCACACATGCTACGCGCTCAGTGGTCTCTCAGTGGCGCAAAACTCGCCTAGTCCATTGGTGATTGGAAAACGCGAAGTGAATTCTGTCGACGCAGTTCACCCGGTGTACAACTTGGTCCAAACTTCGGCAGCGGCAGCTCTGATCTATTTTAACGGACTGACCATCCCAGATTAATGTTGAGACTTGACTACGTGGCGATTAAACTTAAATTAAATTTGTTTACCTGATAACACAATTTTAAATAAAATGGAATACGTATCTCATTGATAAACCATTTATTATATGCAATCTACTGGCTTCATAAAGTGGTTTGCGCTGTGTTTACAAATAACGTGCCAAATACACAAGATACCAAAATTTATAGCGCCTTATTTTATGCAACTCAACCTCCAGATTCGCGTAGTTTGATAAGTGACAATAAATCTACGATCAATACGGAACCGAGTTCATCCTGCTCGTAGCTCAGACGCCGACCAACGCCGGTGGGACTGAAACGTATTTAGCTTTTTATTACAAAATTGTAGTGTATGATTGTGATATAATTTTCTCTTCGTCTTCGCCGCGCGTGCTGACAATCAACCAATGTCAGTGATATCGATCACAAAAGTTCTTCCCACTTTGACATGGTGCGCCGTTATAACAAGAGGTTAAAACAGTGTATCGAATCAATATCCCACGAGGGTTTCACCGTTAGATGAGAGACGCAGTTTTTTTAAGAAGTAATTATCACTAAAGAAGCGACTTTATAACATTCATTTTTATTTAGTTATATTGATTCTTGTAAAGGTAATTGACTAATAGGCCCCTCAGTTACGGTCATAGTCTACTGTATGCAGTGAACTTTTTATCATCAGTAATCTGTTGATAGATCCATCCAGATATCTTGATTCCATACGTATACGTATATGGCGATAATAATACGATAATATTCTGCGCAGTGATGTGATTTGTTTAACTTAGTTCACTCAGAACAAGATTATATTCGTGATATTTTATTTTCAATATCAGGATTCAAAAGATTTCACCATGCCAAGACGAAAACAGCAGAAAAAGCCCGCTATTGGCGAGGATACGAGAATTGCGGTGAATTTGACTATCAGGAAGCTTTTGGCTACTTCGGAACAGAAAGAACTGGAGTTTCCATCATCGTACACTGCTGAGGAGAGAGCTTATATCCATGACCTCGCCAGGGAACAAGGGCTCAAGTCTAAGAGTCGAGGGTAAGATCAGGATAACTCTGAATGCTGGTGTTGACAAAAAATTGGGATCATTGATGATCTTCTTAAAGTTTGGCTGTGCTTTATCTGCTGGTCTATTTTTTAGGAAAGGAGCAAACCGTTTTTTGACCGTGTATAAACGCGAAGGATCTACAATTGTTCAAGCTGACGCGGTAATAAAGTTACAAAAGACTTCGAGACAGGGAATATATAATTTGATTCAGAAATTTCCCCTGAGCAACAAAGAACGACAAGACTTACTTCCGCCAACCGAAAGAGAGCGAATCGTTAGTGCTGAGGGTAAGAAACCGGGTAAATTGATAACACTATTAATCAAGGGGTTGGAAATTTCTTAACAAGACACTTTTTTTCTTCTAATATCACAATTCATTTCTATCTAGTGAACACAAATACTAAAGCAATGGGACGTCTAAATAGCGGCATTCCGCAAGTTCCACAACTGAAGACAAACCTGGATGTTTTACCATTCCGCACATGTCTCCCAGTTTTCAACATGAGAAAAGAGATAACGCAAGCACTCCCGTCTAGTCAAGTAATAGTTATAGCTGGAGAAACTGGCAGTGGTAAAACCACGCAAGTGCCTCAGTTTATTTTGGAGTACTGTCAGCAACGGAACAAAACCTGTAGGATAATTTGCACTCAACCAAGAAGATTATCTGCGGTATCAGTTGCAGAAAGAGTAGCGTTTGAGAGGAATGAAAAGATCGGACAAACTTTTGGATACCAAATAAGACTGGAGAGCCGAGTCTCACCCAAAACTCTACTTACCTATTGTACCAACGGCGTTCTTCTCAGGACACTAATGGGTGGTGATTCGGCACTGGCTACCATCACACATGTTATTGTAGATGAAATACACGAACGTGATAGGTTCTGCGATTTCTTATTAATTGCGCTAAGGGACGCGCTCGTTAAATTTCGTTCACTGAAGTTAATCCTGATGAGTGCTACCATGGACACTGCCATCTTCCAAAAATATTTCAACGATTGTTCCGTCATAAACGTTCCCGGAAGACTTTTCGATGTCGAAGTTTTTTACCTCGAGGATATCCTCAAACTTACCAACTACATGACCAAGGACATGTCAGTCAAGAAGGAAAAAATGGTGAATAAAAAAGACCAGAAAAAGGTACTGGACTCCTGGACACAATACAAACCCCTGAATTCACCTATTAACGCGGTGTCAGAAAAGTTTTCAATGCCTGCCCCAATATTGGGGCAGAAAAACGAACCGATTCCCGAAAAAGTGGAGCTGGAACCCAGGCTAGTCGATAAAATGGACCGCTCGTTATCCGAAGCTTGGTTGTACGGTGGAGAAGATAATTTTACTCAGCTGTTGTATTTCATCCAATCAGAGAATGTCTCTGTGGATTATCAGCATTCAAAAACGTCCGTGACTCCGCTCATGGTAGCCGCTGGGAGAGGATGTGTGGACACGACTGAACGTCTTCTCAACCTGGGGGCAAATCTTAGCATCCGATCGGTCAACGATTGGACAGCCTTAGACTGGGCGAAAAAAATGAACCAAGTCGAATGCACCGAGTTAATAGAGGCTTACATGAAAACTTACGATTGCTCGGTTCAGCATGACCATGATATACCGCAGGATAAAAATATTCCCATTTCCGAGGAGGATAAAACGCTTCTCGACGTCTACCATCACACCTTTAACGACGAGAACATCGATTACGATCTACTGTTTTGCCTAATCCTTCATATTCACTTGAAAATGCCATTGGGCTCGATCCTCGTTTTCCTTCCTGGTTATGACGACATTGTAACTATGAGGGAAAGAATTAATGGAGAGGATAGGAGGATGAACGAACGATTGCGTTATATCTTATTCATCCTTCATTCTAACATGCAAACGAGCGACCAGCAGCGAGTATTCAAACCTAGTCCTCAGGGAACTAGGAAAATAATTCTCTCTACAAACATAGCAGAGACTAGCATTACGATCGATGACGTAATTTACGTAATTGATTGTGGCAAGGTAAAGGAAAAGTCCTTTGACGCTATGTCCGGAGTCTGTACTTTGCGATCTAATTGGATATCTCAGGCTTCCGCTAAGCAGCGTAAGGGAAGGGCCGGTAGATGCCAGAATGGAGTTTGCTACCGCTTGTTCTCCTCAGTAAGATTCAATTCCATGCAGCCATATCAGACCCCTGAAATACTCAGGTTGCCTCTGCAGGAATTATGCCTTTATACGAAACACTTAGCACCCGGGAACACTCCGATAGCCGAATTCCTGGACAGAGCATTGGAGCCTCCTTCAAGTGCCGTCACACGGAATGCAGTCCAACTTTTGAAGACAATCGACGCCCTGGACCCGTGGGAAGATCTCACAGAATTGGGAAGTCATCTGCTAGATCTCCCTGTCGAACCTCGACTCGGAAAAATGCTGCTGTATGCGGTAGTTTTGAAATGTCTTGACCCGATTCTAACTATAGTCTGCGGCCTAGCTTACAAGTGAGTATTACCATATTTAACCTGAAAAAACTTCGATAAACTACAGCTAGATTCAGGATAACATTGATCTTCTTTTTTGTTTTATCAGAGATCCGTTCATTCTACCTGCACAGCCATCGCAAAAACGAGCATCCACTTTAGCCCGCAAGGATTTTTCCGCTGGAACTTACTCCGACCACATGGCTGTTCTGCGGGCTTTCCAAAGCTGGCAGACGGCACGAGCTAGCGGAAGAGAGCGGCAGTTCTGCGAAAAAAATTTCATCTCCGCCGCTACGATGGAAATGGTCGTTGGGATGCGAACGCAGCTTCTCGGACAACTCAGAGCCTCTGGGTTTGTCAGAGCTCGCGGCTCCGGCGATATTCGGGACTTGAATACCAATTCTGAAAACTGGGCCGTCGTCAAGGCCGCGCTCACGGCGGGATTGTATCCAAATTTGATTAGGGTGGACAGGGAACATTCGCAACTAAGAACGCAGTGAGTTAATCGGATCATAATCATAAATTGGACTCCTCTACCTGTGTCTAAAAAATGCATTTCAACAGGAAGGAAGTCAAGGTCGTGTTTCACCCTTCCTCGACGCTGAGGGATTATCCCAAATCCCCGAGGACAACATCGGCGCAGTCTCATTCGGCAAATGTCGATGCTTTGCCATGCGATTGGTTGATTTACGAAGAAATGAGTAGATCCGGACGTTTCTGTCACGGCAAAACGGTCACCCTGGTCAACCCTATAACCGTCGCGCTGTTCAGTGGCCCAGCACGTTTGCCAATGGATGTGATTAGCGAGGCTGAAAGTAAGAAGCACATTCAAATCCAACCGCGCCGGGGGACTTGATAAATATTGTGTTAATCTTTTCTTTCATTTTTTCCAGCACTGCCCGAGAGCGAGTCTGATTCCGAGACCGACGAGGTCCAAGAGGAAACGACGATTTTGAAACTCGATGACTGGGTTGTGTTCAAGGTCGATCCCGAGGCTGCGCAGCTGATTTTACATCTCAGGCAGAAATGGAACGCATTGTTTTTGCGAAGAATGAAAACCCCCAGCAAGCTCATGTCTCAACTTGACGAACAAGTCATCAGGACACTCGTCGCTGTTATTACCAATGAAGAACAGGCCTGCGGGCTTCATCAACCTTCGGGGATTGGCCAAAGACCTCGTCCATTGATAGTAGATTATTATCCAGCCAGTGCCAGGCGGGTGGATGAATACGAAGAAGTAATGATATTTTTGTTTAGTCATGTCTTTAGTTTACAGAAAATATCCCATGTAGCTTGGAGTTTTAATCAATCTTTTATGATTCCAGAGAAATTTCTAAATTTGTTGGGAACAATGATTTGCGGGAATCCAGTGAGGGATTACCGTTCCCATCTGTTTATTCCGCCGTGCTGAAAACAGCCGTTTGTCCAAAATCCCAAAAAGTATCCTGCTCAGAAATTTTCTACTTCTATTCAAAAAAAAACAAATACATTGTCGCAAAATCAACCCAAGTCGAGAGGTATCGAGGAATCTTATATCCGCGATCATTGGAAATTAATTCACTTTACCGGTGAGTTGAATTTCGTATCTAAAATAAAATTTCAAATTCTCCGTCATATTCTATTAGTACAGACGACAATTATTTTTTTCAACAGAATGGAAGGAATCAGCGTTTCTATGGATCAAAAAAAAAAAAAAAAAATTCCGACGCTCGAGAAAATCGATGTGCCTTCCTCCTTTCATAAATGCAAAAAGTTCAATGAAAAGTACAAAGTAAGTTCTGACTAAGAGTTTGGCTCGATCTTGTGAAAATCTTGAAAATTTAAATTAACATCCTTCTTACTTTTTGCAGGAGCGCTTGCGAGATTGTCAGTTTCGAATTTGAGAGCTGTTAAAAATTCAAAAAAATAGCCAACTTTTCATCAACGCAACAGTCATCACCGAGAATATTGTAAAGAAACAATAGTAGCAGTCGTCTTGGGAGATGCGAGCACTTTTATGGCATTTCAGTAAAAATAATAAAATTTTGCATGAACAAGTTCTTAAAACCGATCGATCGCCAATTGATTTTTTAACACAAATAGAACGTAAAACTGTTAATTTTTTATTTTCGTTTTTTTTTTTTTTTTCTCAACGGAGGTTTAACATTGTGATCGTCCATCCTGTAAACCGATGTGCATTTTTCTTTTCCACTTTTATTCTTAAATTCATTGGTTAATGGGACGGTATTTTAATGTTTTTTAAATATGTAATATTTAAGGATTTAACAAGGTTGTGCATTTCATTGATATTATTACCTAATTCGTTAAGTTGTTTTCACTAGTCGTAGGTTTTTTTTTTAAGTATAATATGTAATTATAACGCTGCATGGTTAACTCAAACCATAAACAAATCCGGATTTATAACTCATCGTCATCACTATGTACAGTTATTGATAATTTGAAGCGAAGTCGCAGATGTTGTGGTCTATGATTGTTAAATTAACACCATTGCTGTTATATTTCAAATATACAATTTCAAATTTCACAGACCTTATCCGATCAACAGACTTTTTTTCTCTCATTCAGCCGTCAGGGTTGCTCCGTAACGGGTGTTTTGGTTTTAGCTAAAAAGCAAAAACAGCAAATATTATGATTATACATTGGGAGGTGAAAAAGAATAGAGACGTTAAAAGAACATGAAGAACACAGACATTACAGGTATTCGGTCAAATGAGATACCTTTCGGTTTTGTACGAACTCGTTCGCCACGTCCTACTCCACGACTCGGAGCTTTGTTTTGGAGTTGCGCTTTTTGCGCGTTGTTTTTTTTACCACGGCCACGAGTAGCTCCTTTATTCTGACCCCGCGAACCCCGGCCACCCCGCCCCCGTGTAATTCCAGGCGTCGGAACTGACGATGTGTCGGTTCTCCCAGGATGGTACGTAGCGGGCATGCGTTCGAAGCATGTGTGATAAGGCGTGATCACTGCTTTGTCAATAGGTGGCCAGGGCGGATTCGGTATTGTTTCGAAGCCTTTATTTTCATATACCGAGTGAAGGTCAAATGCGTTTTTCCTACAAAGCAGATCAAGGTTCTGATGATAACAAGGACAAAAGGCTAGTCTGTCGTTTTGAATTTTCAGTTTTGCGAAATCTGATTCTCACCCTGAACTATCTGCTTCCTGGTAGATGGTGACGAACGCACCGGTGCTGGGAGTATGTCTCAGGAGATAATTTCCGGGTTTCAATGTTCTCAGATCACGGACCACGTTGTACAGCATACCTAGTGAGTTGGCGGGGTTCAAACCATAGAGCCTCTTGATTTCGTTCGCTATCGATATAACTGATCTTCTCTCCGTTTGAATGAATTCTGCATTGTCCGCGGATATTCTGACTGATGATAAATTCCATTAGATTTTCAGGACTACATCGTCTATTCTCATCTCTTTTTCAATACGATAATATGGAACGAGAAATATTGAAACGCACCTCGTAACAGTGATGTGTTTGGCCTGTAGGTCAGGGTCGTCCATTGTTTGAAAGCTTCTTCTGCCGTAATTGCCTCAGCACCGAGGGCTACTTGATGCTCCAACTTCGGCGCCAACATTACCGGACACCACGTATCCTTTCCTATTTTCTGTTAAGGATCTGAATTCTTATATCAAAAATAATGGGCTTATTAACAAAGGATAATTGGTCAAGCAACACGTACCTCAATTCCATCTATTCGCGCGCGTACCAATACTCTGTACTCCTCAACTTTAGTCTTCAATGGCTCATTGCTGGTATCTTCTGCTGACCCGAGCGAAAAAATCTTATAGGTGACGTTACTTCCGGCACGCGGGGAAACAGAAGGATTGAAATTTGTCTGCATGGAAGATCGAGCGGAACTATCCTCTGCTTCTACTGCGGCCGCATGGTTTTTCTTTTTTCCGACGTTTGCTTTTCCGTTAACCTTTGCCTCTAATCTGGCATCCTCGAATGAAATACATTCCATCGGTTCTTCTTCTGAATCATTTGCTTCCGAATCTGGTGATTTCTCATAAGATAGTAGTCCGTTTTTCATCGCAAACTCTTCAAATTCGTCCCTTTGGTCCGAGAGAACTTGATCGTTCTTGCCATTTGTGTCTTTTTTTGAATGTTCTTCCAACAAGGTAGACGATTTTTCTGTCATTTTTACCATGCGCTTCTGCCGCTCATCGTCTGTTTCTTCTAATTCCAACAAACTATCTGAGTGGAGATTTCCAAAGAGCTCATCTTCGCTCTCCTCTTTTGGATCTTCGTCAGTTAAGCTGTAACAATGATCAGGTTCGTTTAGTCAAGAAACTACATTTCCACAGTTGATATAAGGCATGATTTAACACAGCTTAAAACTCTACCTGATCGAAGTGTGGTGATGTGGATGTAGCAGATGTGATCTGAGGATATATTTGTGAATCCATGCATTCTTCTGAGGTACAGTCATACCGGTTGGTGGCAGTGGTTTGTCAACGTATACAACAACAGTTCCCTTTTTCGTTGCCTTCACGATTACTGGTAGCATCCAAGAGCCGGTATAAATTGGACCGCAATTTATAGCCAGGCAATTTAGTCCGCTAGATGAAATTACTAAATCAACTTCATTCTCCTCAACGAATCGCTCACAGTTTGGATCCTGACTAACCGGTACATTTGAAATGGTGGGTCCAGCTTGTGCATCCATTGGAGGATTACCACCTACCGGATAAAGGCTCTTCAGCTTGCCCATATGGCATAGCAGCAGATACCGTTTATATGTAGCTGGCAGTAATACTCTGGGCAGTTGCCCCTGCAAAATAACAATCACTCTGTCATAATCCGTCCAACGTGTAGAATTTATAATAATGTACTAAATCCATCGGATCCTCAATGATCATTTACCATTTCAAGAAGGTTGGCTCTTAGAGTTAATTCAATTTTTTTATTAGCTTTGAAAGGTATGTTTGCCCCTGCAACATAGTATCTTGGAAGCTTCCTAACATTTCCAACTTTACATTTCCAGCGTGCATTTATATATTCTTTGCCAGTAATAGATAGGGATGAGCCAGTCCAATGAGACTTGGCTAGCTTGAGAAATTCATCTTGCTCTTCATTTATTGTAGGCAAGAGTTTCTGTAAGACAATGAAGGAAAAATTGAGCGTACATTTAAAAGTTTCAATGTAGAGCGTTGAGTAGGAGAATTCTGGAAATTTGCTAATTGTTAATTACCGTGTATAACTCTAGTTCACTTCGATTTGTCTGATTCATTTCTGGTTTTTCATGTCCTGAGAATCGAAGAAGTACTCGAAGGCAAATCGCCTGTTGTTTTTTGCTCAAATTTGAAACTCTGGGGAATGGAAAGGAAGCTTTGACGACACCGGGTACCCAAGGTTTATTGGTAGGAGTCTTTGGCTTGTCGCCACTAAGCTTCTTGGGATCCGAGCTAACACTCTTGCTATTTTCTTCCACTTCTTCGCCATCGTCGCTCTCAAGTTCTGTAAACGGATTCGTGAAAGTGTCGTTCAGTATTTTATACATCACACTCTCATTTTTCATCCGTTCTTCATTGACAAATACATTGTCAATCATATCTTCCATCGGAGGGTACCTGGAATCGTTAAAACATCTCATACCAATGATTCGAAATTGCCTAACACGAACTGTTCCATGTTAGACTCATCAGGTTAAATATTAAGCTTCTTCTTAACTAGCTGTAGCCTAATTGTACCCGAGTATGGGGAAATTGTCACAAATATTAAGTTTACCAATCAATGTTGAGAAACTCATCCATGGAGATATTCAATGTCAATCCGTCAACGCAGAATTGAAAGCCACCGTGCAAAAGGGCGGCGGGACATGGAATAAATAGAGACCATGCGGGCAATGCGGACGTCAAAGGCAATACAAAATTCTAACCTGGATTCATTGCTAACCCATGTGTTTTGCTCAGAACAGAAGGAACCGGTCTGTAACGTGTGATAGCTGACTAAAAATCTAGCTCATAATGAGCGATTTCGAATTCGAAGGTGACAGTGACCAAGAAGTCTCAGAAAATCATTCAAAACTACTTGAAGCTGTGACCGATCTTGATAAAGGGAAACGGTTTGTAATATTTAAAGGTTACATCGCACCAGGTTATTTCAGATGAAGATTCGAATTTAATGTAACCTTTTTTCTAATCATAGCGTGAAAAAACCTGAGAGGAATGAACCAAGTCTTGAAGTATCAGAATTTCACTTGGTCAAAAGCGGCATTGGAAGAGGCAATGCAGTGCATCTTCGAGAACTTGCTAAAACTCTGGGGCAGCGTGCAACCCATGCAGAAATTGCTACTAAGCTCCGAGCTACACAGAGAAAATCTAAGACTCTCCCCAAGCCATTGGAAAAACCTGCAGCTGCTAGAGTATAATTAGTTGAATGAACTCAGAAATTTGCATAGATCCACCTCTCCCATCTTACGCTTGCAACCTACATTGATTTGCTTCTGTTATTATATAGATTAAAAGAGCGGTTGGATTTGAGAACGTCAAAAAAGATCTAGGAAAATGGGATGCCATAGTGTCAAGAAATCGGACCACAGAACAACTACATTTCCCATTAAAACAAACCGACATGAAGCTCGAGACCTCCAACGAATTTCTTAAACGGTTCAGAGTACAATCAGAATTAGAAATTGCATTAGCTGCTCTTGAACCAGTCAAAGAAAATAAGAAGGAGGAGCAAGAAAATGAGGCACCTCTGAGCTTGGAGCAAATTATTGAGCGAAGAAGAGATACAGCCCGGTTCAGAGCGCAGCAGGTAAAAGATGGGTCATCAAACTCCTGAATTCTTATTAAGAGGATTTTAAGATTAATTTCCATAATCTTATTCCAGTCCTATAGAGAGGCAAAAGCATATCGACAGAACAAAATAAAAAGTAAAAAGTTCCATCGAATTGAGAGGAAGCAAAAAATGAAGCAGCAACTGAAAGAGTTTGAAGAACTTCAAAAAACTGACCCTGAAGCTGCATTGGCCAAACTTGAATTGCTGGAGAAATCTAGAGCAGAAGAACGCATGTCTTTGAGGCACAAAAGCACCGGGCAATGGGCCAAGAACAAACAGATCAGAGCTAAATATGACAAAGAGGTAGGGAAGTGATGATAATTTTTTTCCTTGATTTTGAGGATCTAATTTTTAGCCCTGTTTATTCTTCAGAGTCGGCAAGTTCTTGCGCAACAGCTTTCAATCAGTAGAGAGTTGACACAAAAGATTAAAAGCAATGATGACGATGACGATGATGACGATGATGATGATGCCAAGGAGGAAAACAAACTTTTGTCTGTGGGGGATAAGGAGAACCCTTGGATGAACAATGCTAAAGTTCCGTCAGAGATTGATGAGTTCGTTAGCGGCTATAGGAAATATTGGGATGCAAAAAACGAGCAAGAAAAATCAAAGCTATCCGAAGAAAGTCCCAAAGAGAATGGGCAATTGAAAACAGAGCAGAAAATTGCAGAGACATTTGTTGTACCGCAAATGATAGATCCACCTACATCTTTGAATCCTGTCGAAGAAGTTATCGTTGAACATCCGGAGCTAATGTTTGATGAAGGTGATGAGGATTCTTCCGAAAACGGATCCAATGATGATAGTGAAGGTAGAATATTTATTATGCTTAGTTTTTGCAGTCTAGTACGTTGAAATTAATCTTATCTTTTTCTTTTGACAGCTGAAGAAATATTAGCTGCCAAATCAAGTGGTCAGGTACAGAAAAATCAAAAAATTCATCAGAAACGAAAGGCGCCGGAGAAAGAAACAAATAATACAAATCGACCTACGAAAAAAAAAGTTACCAAGGCAGCAGGTACTTCTACATGGACGATAACCCCGTTAGAAGACTGTGCGGAATTACAAAATAAAACTAGCTACAAAAAGAATGAAAATATTGATGATATATTCGACACGATAAGTGATAAGATGAGCGAGAAGTTCCGCACAAAGTTAAAGAATTTGAAAACGGACGAGAGTCAGATAAAGAAAAGGAAAACCGGCGTGGAACGTGTAAAAACGTCTAGTGCAGAATATGTGCCGGATCTTAGTTTCAAAAATCAGAAGCAACGACCAATTATTGATGAGGAAATGTCGGAATCGACCACGCAGACTCAATCAGAGATAAATAACGAAATAAATAAGCTCAGGAAATTAGCCAATACTGCCACTGATCTCGGAACTAAACCTAAAGAGGTGGAGATCGATCCGCAGAAGTTTATAAATATGAAGCCGAAGCATCTGAAATCCCAAATGCCAGATATAGTCACAGGGGGCGACGAGGGGCTTGATAACAGCGAAGAAGAAGAAGAAGATGAAGAGGTGAGGCGGGATTTAATCAGCGAAGCTTTTGCTGATGATGACGTGGTCGATGAATTCAGACAAGAGAAAGAGGAACAGGTATGTGATGGCTAGGATGTCTGTACAAAATTTGTGAGATTTTTTTTGTAACATGGATTAATTTCAACAGATAAAAAAATCGCGCCCAGAAGATGTGGACCTGAGTTTACCGGGCTGGGGTTCGTGGGTTGGCAAAAATATTAAGGTATCTTCGAGGAAAAAGCGGAGGTTCATACTAAAATATCCGAAGGATGCTCCCCGCAAAGATAAGAATAAGGGGGACGTCATTATAATAGAGGAAAAAAATCCAAAGATAAAAGAACATCAAGTGAACGAGTTACCATTTCCCTTTAACAGTGTAAAGGACTTTGAAGCTAGCGTTCGCGCACCCATAGGCAGGACATTTGTGCCGGAGAATGCCCATCGTAGATTGATTCAACCTGCAGTCAAAACTAAGCTCGGCAAGATCATCGAACCCATGGACCAGGACTCCTTAGTGGATACCAAAAACATGAAGAATGATCTAATAAGGAAGAAAGTCTTTGCTAGAAAGAGGGATAAGGGAGCGAAAAAGAAATCAACTCCATGAACATCAATTTCCACGTCACGTTCCGCATACATATTTGTTACCCTATAACCGTTGAATAAAAAATCTTGTGCCTACACGCTTGTGTAATCGAGTTCTCTATCCTGCGTCATTAAAATTAAAATATTTTCAGTCAACTTTACAATGAAGATAAGAAGAACTTTTTGATTAAGCGAGTTCGAAAAACATGTACAACGATGAACACGTATGATAAAAAAACGAGGGCATTTCAACTTGGAAAAATGTCGACTATTTTTTCTGAAATATGCGAGATAAAAATGTGATTGGGGCCTTGAATACCAATCGCTTCAAATTTAGATAAGAATTAAAACCTGGGTCGATTGTTTAAATTGTTCAACATTGTTTGTACAGGGACTTGATGGACTCAAAAGCGCGCCCTCCACTAGTCGACAATAATGCGTGCGCATCCGTATAGACGTTTTTCCCGATTGGCGAGAGGTCTCGATTGGGCGGAGAGAAAATCCCACCCATCGTTTTAAGACCGTCGTGAGAGAAAGAGAGAGAGAGGGATAATCGAGCGTTTTGTTTCCCTTTTTTATTCAGTTTTGCTAAGTCCGTCGGAGAAGCCGGTACCTCTTGATTTTGGGGTAACTTTTAAGACGAGAGTAAAACTGCAATCGAATTAACCGCTGAAGATATTAGCCTCAGAATGGCGGCTGCAATAAAGGAAACCAACGATCCGCAGAGTGTTCATTTTTTTGAGGGGGTTGAAAAACTCCTAGAAATTTGGTTCACCAGCAGAACTTGCGGTACCACCGAGGATCCAGATACTGACAAGGAGAAACAACATGATCTCCGGAATATTCCCCGGTAAGTTTCATCTCAGCATAATCGCACTCAAGACGCCGAATAATCGGTACAATTTTTCTTACCAAATATGCCCGAATTTATTAATCGTTCAATCTTTCTTCACTACTCTGTAGAACGAATTACTACTTGTCCGCTTGGTTCTTAGTGACGTAATTTGCATGTGCAGAATCTCGTCATAAACGAACACCCTATACGCGGTGTTTGATTATAATTAAAAATATCATTGCGAGCTTAATCCGTAAATTGAGATGAATTAATAAATCTCTATGCCACTTTCGTAGAACGATTATGCGAATTCTGAGAACGATAAAAAAAAGAAGATTAATGCTATACTTATGGAAACCTGAGAGCAAATATAAAATATATTCGGTGGTGCGGTTGCCAATAACCGCGAGAACGCGCTTCGTCGTACTTTTACCCTACATATAGTGTGTACATCATCGATTAATCGCGGGCTGACATTCTCAAACGCGTTTTTAGTTACACCATCGGAACAAACGTAAGAAAGTTATTTTTTTTTTCGTTTTTCACGTAGCGTTATTAGCTGAGTTAGTTATGTACAGTTCCATCTAATATTCACCTGTAATATTACAATATGATTATTGTTACGTCGTTGCCATTGTCGGCGTAATTGAACTTCGATGTATAGTTGAATATAGGATGAGATAAAGAAATTTAGCAACTATTCCTTCTTTTCTACCTTTCATTTGTTATCTGCAACACTGACTCATAGATCGATAATTATATATTCATGTTGTGTGCGTCGGAAACTATAGTCGATCATACCTTATCGTTAGCGGTTTCCAAATATTAAATTTCCTTTTTATCATACTATTGATAATTTTTAACACATGAAATGCATTATTTCTGTTCACAGACAAAAATGGGAAAGTTTATTGAAAATCGTAAGATGCGAGATAATCAGCTTCTGTCAGAACGATCAAATGGACGCTTACGTATTAAGGTAATTATTCTTCATATTGTATCGAACAAGCTTTGTTTCTATTTATTTTATTTTGCAACGACTTTGTAGTAATAATAATGATAACTCATGCGTGGACCGATTACGTGACATGCGTTGGAATTATCTCGTCGTATTCATTCATAATTAATATGCAATTTATGATAACGATTGACTAGTAATTTCATTGCTTCCTTGAGCAAAGAGTTCACGGTTTCACCACACGATCAGATGCTGGAAAGCCGGCAGACGCGAGGAATAGTAAAAAATATGAAAATTTTACAGACAGCTAAAATTTCAATTTAATAAATGGTTTCGAATTGCACTGTACGTGATAGTTATCTCCATATTCATCCTGGGGAATCCAGTGAAGACTGTTCACTGCAGGAATTTGCAAGTACGATTACAGTTTACAGTACCTTTTTTTCTCGCAGAGTTGAAAGAAAAGACACGTGCATGAATCGGATAACTACCGTCGAGCAGAAAAAATTTCTTGATCTTGATTGGAACTCCATATTCTGATATTTTTTACCGACTGATATTTTAAATTAAGCGATCATTCGCACTCTTCCCTTTTCGAAAGATCAGTATGCACTCCAAATTCAAAACAATAAACAGCTGATTCTCGATTATCCTCGAATGACCGCTGCAATGGGCGCGCCCTTCCGGCGAGTAGTGGAAAAATACTAGCAGACGACAATATTTGCAAACGTCAGTTTAAAACAAATGCACCGCTGAACATTTCGTAGAATGAAATTCAATACAAAATTATTTCTTTATCTGCTCTATTTCAACACTTCCGTGCCTCCAGATACGAAGTTCTCAGTTTTCAGCGCTTCTCTCCAACATGCTAGCTACGAATCATAGATGAACCTTCAAGGATTAATTTTTTTATTCCGATCATCTCTGAACAGTAAATGGGGCGTGAATGTCTTTTAGATCGCTATGCATTCTTGCACGAGGATCAATCCATGGGGCAAATTTTTCTGACTATGGCGTTCATTAGACGTTTTTGTTTCCTCAGTGAAATATCGGGCTGTAAATTCACAATAGAATTTATCTCGTTAACTTTGGCAACAAAGTTACGGAGTATACTCACAGCTTTGATTTCGAGTCGAGGTTAAATTTAATCTACATACGATCGGTCAGGTCAAGCGTTTCGAATTCCCATGGAGCGAATTAGTGGATAATAACTTGAATGTTGAGTAAAGATGTTGGAATGAATAATCTCGTAATGGTAATTATGTGTTCTTAAAATACTCTTATCTCAAATGATATTATTAACGAGACGAAATACATATAAGAATTGCTTGCCCCTTGAAAAGCAAGATTATTAATTTTGAATATCGTACAGCCTGCTCGTGTCATAATCAAATTCCATTAATTAGCCAAACTGATAAAGAAACCTTGTACGAAATAATTTTAATCATTCATGACTAGATACTTCGATGACTAATGTCGCTGGCCTGGATTGCGATGACAGCCAATATCACGTTCCGGGTAGCGTAGAATTACCAAGGGATAGTTTACATCTCTTTGAGTACTGGATCTGATAAGCCTTAAGAAAGATGACCGAATATCCACAATCGATGCGTGGCAATAGATCATGGTCATAGCACTACGATACTCTATCATTAAATGAGCCATTATTACATAATCTTGAATTTTTCATGCTCCTCTACTTATGCTAACAAAATGCTGCAATTTTGTAGCTTTTCTTTACCTTTCTTATAAAGCTTTAGGCTATTTTTGCTCTTGTCTTTGAGCGGGTAATAAACTCACATGTTCTCGCTGAACGATCGGCGCCACGTGTATCTGACCTTATCAAGGCATGTACATTACCAGACGTCGTAGGTCGCAATTAATAGTAAACCACTGATAACCCGTGATTATCTTTCACTCTTTATAAGTCTATTTCGATTGTCCCTTATTCAATATTTCCTTCTAAGCTTAAGTATTTTATCACTACGTAATGTGAATAAAACAGTGTTAAGATACGTGGCATAGCGATATAGACTCTGATTTGGTGAATGCCAAAGATCAATACAAGGTGCTAAGGGTAAAGATTGCCCTGACCATTCCAATCCTGTTATTGTTAATTTCTCGTTATTCGTCCCCCCGTGTTTTCGTGAGTATTGTGGATAACTGGGCAGTCAATTAGAGCTAAACATGTTTGCTCTTAAGCTACGACACGTTGAAAATTCTGCTGCTTTGAAAATTATGTGCACAGCTACTTTGCCTCCAATAAAAATGACTTCTAATTATCTGTAATAACATGATACTATCGCTCAGGAAACGACTCTACTAGATTGACAAATTCCTGCTGAGCCAAAACGAAACTCATTCCAGAAAATGCATATCAGCATACCTATCTCTTACACTGTTGGCTAGTGCAACGATCAGTATATTGTTTCGAGTATCTATTATTATTTAGACTCTGAGAACCAGCCTATCTTGCTTCTTGGTATATCATCATACCGGAGATAAGGGGCATTGCATTCTCGGGCAGATAATGGGCCCTTTAGACATTGATCTGCCATCGTTAGTCGAGCTGTTTTTATATGCAAACAAAAGTCAAACAGCTATCAGACAATAATCCCACTATACCATTGGTACAAAAACTTCTACGCAACTGTTCGAGTGATGCGTTTTTCATCACTAGAACACTAATTTAACTATATATATCACTGTTGATGATGGAGGGATATTAAAAGACTTGGCTTAGAACGTGACAGTATATTTTTAGAACCAAGTTATCCTTCACTGCTAGACATAGATCAACTTCCAATGTCATTGCCATTCAGTCCATGCTGTTGATCATGAAAATTATTCAATGCGATCAATTCTTACTCAAACAAAGAACTCCAATTTCGTACTTGTGATATCTGAGTTTGCGACCTATGAATTTCAAATTTATTTTCATTAATAATTATATGTTACAGCGAGAGCAGCATGTTTGTCTCAAAGCGGCGTTTGATACTGAAAACTTGCGGAACGACGACTCCTCTTCAGTGTTTGGAACCGCTGCTGCAACTGGTTGAACAATACACAGGATTTGAAGAAGTTGAGGTAAATTTTATCCAAAATAATCGAATCATTAATCACCGCTATTGCATTCATAGTAAACTACTTTCCCCAATATTTTACAGCGACCTGAATCTCCCTGCTATCATTTCATTCAACAAATACAGTAATTATTATCACCAGCGCAAGTATCTACTTAATTAATTATAATTAACTATTTGTCGTCGGAGTATTGTGGTCAGATTACTATGCATCTTTTATTTTTTTATAATAGTGTTATTAAGTTAAGTATACATATATTTTTCCACATCCTCAAAGATCAAGTTCAATTGCAGAGGACAAAGGAATTTAGAAATAGAAATTTTAGTTATGGGTGGTGGAGAGATATGCTTAACTATATAACTTGACCTAGTGCACGGCACAGTAGAATATGTATAAGTCAAAGGTTGCCTACATACCTGTTGGCTTATTGATCTCTGCTGGCCACTATAGCACAGGTTATGAGCTATAACTATGCTGCGATCAAAGTAATGTGTGGAGCATTGAAAAAGGGTGCGACGCTATGCAATGCGATCTCAAGTATAATCTCCCTGTGTTCTAGGTGCTGCACCATTCTGCATCTGAATAGGATGTTATTACTCCTGTTCAGATGATTACCCTAAGCTGTTGATAAGTCCTTGCGATTATTCTTTTGGCGAGCATACATAAACAAAATATTAATAACCAGATTTCAGGAAAAAAAAACAAAAAAAAATTGAAATATCAAACGAGTTACTTCCAAGATTAATTAATTGAAGTATTTCTTAATATATTTTCATCATTCATTATAACGTACTCTTGTTTTTATTAATATTTGATGACACCATTTGACCATTTGAGTGTAGGTAGAAATTAATTAAAAATCACCCGGCCTTATATCTCATGTAGAATTCAATAATATTTTGTGTGTTCTTTTACTCTAGGATGTCTTCTACTCGCGCAAAAATTATAAGAAACCCGAACTGCAGATATCTCCGCATCAAGCATTTGAAGAAGAAGTAGCTCTGCTCGACACATTCTTTGATGGTAAATATTGAGCTTGCATCGATTAAGCTTTCGATTATAATTCACCTCTCTACTTTTGTATAACAAAATCTGAAACGTTATCCTAGATGGAGAAGCATATTGTCTAGGATCTGTGGACACGGACTGCTGGTATCTGTACACCTTGAATGGACAGAAATGCTCTGACATTAAGAGAGAACCAGATCAGACGTTGGAAATTCTTATGACAAACCTCGATCCGGAGGTTATGGCTATATTCACACGCGATTTGAGTTCTTCCGCTGCTGAAGCCACCGTTAAGTCTGGAATTGAAAAACTCATTCCGAATATGATCATTGATGACTTCTTGTTCGAACCATGTGGATATTCTATGAATGGCTTATCAAAAAGTGTAAGTGCAGTTTTTTTCATTTCATGCGTTGAATGTTGGCAGGATTTTACCCGTTATTTCAGTGCCAAGAATTACAAGAGCCGTAACATCATGTAGGACAGATAATCTGAACTCAAACTGACAAATTGAATGACTTTTCTGATTGCTTCTTTCTGTTCGTTTAGGGCGCTCCAGAGCTGCCCGATGTGAGTATTATTTAACTTGTAATCTTTCGCGGTAGTATGAAAGTTTTTGATTCCCAATAGATAGCTGTAAGAACACAATTAACAGCCATAATATCTGAAAAAGATACAGACGATGAAAACCTTTGAATAATTTTCGGTATAATGCTGAATCAAATTTCTAATACTATCACTATTTCTTCTGTTCCAGGGATGTTACATGACAATCCACATAACTCCGGAACCGGATTTTTCTTACGTGTCCTTCGAGAGCAATATCCCAGAGGCGTCGTACACGGAGGTGATTCGTCGTGTTCTCGATACATTTAAGCCTGGTAAATTTGTCGTCACTGTATTTGCAAATAAGGAATCCGTAGCTACAGAGATGCCACGGGAACTAGATCAGGCAGACAATTTTACTTTTGGTGGAGATTGGCTTCGCCATGATGTACAGTACTGTCGTTTCAAAAACTACGACCTAACATGCGCATTTTATTCCAAATTCCCAAGCTGAGGGTTTGTCGACGCCTCGCTTGTCTGTCGTTCGCACGAGACAAGTAAGGCAAAAGATCCCCTTCCTCCTCATCCCTCATTCTCTTCCCATACATCAAACTCATTTTATTCCAATCAATCCAATAGCACTGAACGTTTAACAAGGATAAAATTTATAACTGGACATTCGATTACAAGACCAATAATTTTATCTACTTTGAGCGACTCAAATTCTGACGTCAGAGTTAATCAAAATATCAAAAAATCCCTCAATCTTGAAACATCTATGGATGATGAATTACAATGCCAGCAAGAAAATAATTCCACTGTATCGGATGATTCGCGATCTGCGTCTCTTGCCCAAACATTAATTCTCAACAGACCGGCAAGCCGTTCAAAACTTTACCGCAAGTCCTCTTTGAAAGCCTCGGTTGATACAGATCTTCCAGTATCCCCCGGTAACGAAAGTAAGATCAAATGGAATGAAGAAGACGTACATATTACCTGTAATCCTTTGTCATCACCCTATCCGTACTCTACCCCTTGCCACAAAGATGAGCGCATAAGAGATACCCAGGTGCAGGATGAGGAACCCAAACCACACAGCTGTGGAAATTTCCTACCGATATTGTCTCTAATTCCCCTGACACTTGTCAGTTTTCAGTATCTCAGTCCAAAGATGAAATTTTCATGGTGGCGTAATAAAATTTCGTGAAGGCACGCCTAACGGGCATATTATCATGACTTGAGCAAACTTTTATTACTATTAGTTCGAGTCGAGTGTAATTTGTCAAACAATTTGAAACCTATTACCTCCTAGTTAGAACTCACACCTCGCCAACTAGAGGAAGAGCCTGTTTCGTCCTCTCGTGTCTCGTAATCCTCAATTAGGACATGTAAGCACGGAATTTATGTAGTGAGAAATAAGAGAATCCTATGTGACGAGAGAATGCTCATTCTTTATAACAATTAAGTTACGTCTATTCGGTTATTAGCAATCTTAAATCTTTCTTTCATCGTTTGACAAATATTTACATGTAAATCATTGCTGCCATAAAAATTTTTATTCTTTTTTTTACTTTTTTATTTTTATTTTCAATAGGCAAAAACCATGTAACAATAGTCTTATATTTTTTAATAAAAGTTTCATAGAAAAGAGGATCATATTTTTTATAGTCAAATTTAATCCGCCATAATAATAATCCCAAGGGCACAAAACGATTGAATCGTCGGTGTATGAAAAATGAGCAGTATTGATATCGGGGGGAGCGGGGGAGAGAAAACTGTGATCGAATATATGAAATGTGTATGATAATTCTGTGCTTTATGCAAATTTCATTACTAGTTATGCATGCCACAATACAAGTAAACGTATAAACTTCTCCTTTCAACTTAACGAACCTCATTATTATTATCATTCTTAGTCTAATTGTATGGATAAATAGCCTCACCTCATTTAAAAAGTGAATAAAAAAAATAAAAATAATAATAATAAAAAAAAATTGTCAAGTCATCAGTGCACGTCTAAATTGAAATACCTAATCTTCACAGTAGATGAGAATATTGTATGTGTACCTAAGTAGATAAATGCAGTTCGCATTAATGAAGCGGAATATCATCATATAAATTAGTTTTGTTGTAACTGTTATCATAAATATCTCTATTAATATGTATAATTGTCTTTCGCGCAACGTTTATTCACATTATGCGTGTAATAATTGTTCTTGAATTTATTTACACGAAGAATATTTAGTGAAATTGTCAATGCGTGGATACGTCGGACTGACGACTTAGTTCCTGCACAAGCGTAAGAGTTCATAAATACGGTATTAGTGACGTTTTATAGGTGGTGTATGAACTCTGCACATTCCTACATAGCCAATTTCACTCTGTTAATTCTCGACGTTTATACTATAGCTGCTATTAATAGATAAAATTATCGCACTCTGACCCATCGAGTGGTAGGTGGCAAATTGTTGGATCGAAGCGCCAATATTGTTACTCTATGCTTCGTGAAGTAGAGTCTATCCTGCAAATCTATCCCTCTTATGAGATGATTTGGTTGGCAGTTAAGCCATTTAACGGGAGAGTAAGTTTTTATCCAAAGGTAGCTGAACAACTGGATCTTATTCACTTTTATAAATGTAAATGTTATAGAGATCACAGGGTACAGATGTAACTATTGAATGTAATGCTTAATTACTGTTATCAATATGACAAAGAGTATTAGTATGTGCAGCTGTTAGTATTTTCATAAAGAAATTTTTGCGACCATTGACAATGAGTATTAATTGATCAGTTGTCACTTTGTTTCTTAACATTTTTTTTCTTCCTAGGTACGACGAGTCTTTCAAATAGTGTACTAGTCGATCGTCAATCTATGGTTCCTTGTCGCAATCTTAGTTAATTACTTAAATGATAACATGTACCTCTACTTCGATCCATAGATATTTTTTATGCTCTTTTACAAAGTCGTCGACTACTCAACAGCGGATATCCTTGATTGTATGATCGCCGGCTCCCTTCATCTGTGGAGTCATGGAAAGTAGAAGATAAAAAAATCGTTGTTACTACCAGAGAATTTAGATAATAATCGCTGCTGGAGTATCCAACGTCAGATACTAAACCTCCGTTGAAAAACGATGAGTGATCACGTTTCACTCAATCCCGATAAAATCAGATTTTTCGATCTGAAATATGTGTTATGTCAGAAGTCAACAGCTACAAATTGTTAGAAAGTAAGAATTTTAATTGAAGGATGTTACAGTTATGCATTATTGTATACCTATGTATATACGGGTAGATCATCGTGACATGTTATACACAATGATAATAATTTTCTGTATGTAAATAACACACCATCGATCATTATTGCATGTTAATTAAACAGAACTAATTTATGTATTCTATCCAAAAATAAAAATTATATTTAGTCTGGGAAACCTTGTCTACCAATATCATTTTCACTTCTGTCAATACTATTCAGATCACACCATTCAGTTCTCTGGGTTCATTCCGAGCAAGGCGTAAATGCACACCGTGCAATATAGAGTTAAATCTTGCTCGGAATCCACGTGGTTGTTCGTCAAACTTTTGGTCTCTTTGCTGTTTCTGCAACTCCGTCTCAGCATCAAACTTTGCTCGAACTCTGTCTAAAGCTGCATGTTTGAAGATAAATTTATGATAAAAATATAAAGATCTCGACCCCCTTACATATTTGGAAATTGCTTCATCTGTTACCTTGATCCAAATCCATTTCGTCCATCTCCACATTGTTTATCTTGGCCAATTCTTTTCTAAAACTTCTCGTTATTCTTTTCCTGATGTAATCCGCTTCGATCTCCTGTTTCGTTCTCGGAACTCGAAATCTTATGCAGCAGCAGAGCGCTATCATTATTGTTAGCAATATAGAGAGAACGATGCCTGCTAATTGCCAGACACGGAAACCAGCCACCGTCTCATCTTCCAGCCATTCTTCCATGCCACCCTTAACGCAGTCTCCTGGACTGATAGCTACTTCGTTTGGAGAACAGGGTGGAATAGATGGGGAGAAAGAAATCGAACTCGACGTTGTTGGTATTATCCGCTCGCTCATTTTTACAAATATCACAATTCATTACTATGTGAAAATCAAATTGTTGGAGTGAAGAGGAGTGAATTTCAGTGCGCGCTGTTCAAGGGATTGTATCTGACTGAAAATAAAGGATAGGTTTATGATCAAGTTGAGTGGTGTGAAGGGTGTGGCTGGCCACTAATAAATATTTCCAGCTGACACTCCCTAATTCCCTGCTTCGCATGATCCTAACTATTCCTTGATCAAAGATCAATATCTCCAGGCATCCAACGGCAAGATTCATTATTTCGCATTAAATTTTCTGCCAGTGGAAGTACCGAATATGATGAAGGTAGAATTCTAAAATCCCATGCATGTAATGTAGAGACACGCGACTGTTTCATTACATAGAGTGAAAAGAGAAGATTTGTAAAATTATTTGTAATATTGTTTTTATTATCTTATAATAATTATTATATAATAAGTAAAGATTGAAAATAAAAATAATCATTTGTTACAAAAACAATGTACTATGTTACGCGGCTACGACAAAAAAACGACGTCGTTTTAACGGTATCCACTTATTTCATTACCAAGTATTCTGTTTTCTGTTTCTCATTCCGGTTCTTCTCTTTTCTTTCGTTTTTTTTCTTTTTTTTTTTTGTTTATTTATTAGATTACTAGTTTCATCAAATCTTTCATTTTAATTACAATAGATCGGTTTTGAGAGAAAACCAGAAAATTTTTTTGTTTGTTTCTCTTATTTAATGTACAGACCTGGCGTCACTAGTCTTAGTTTATAATGCACAACTTTTTAAACAAAAACTAGAGTCGTAAGGGCTTTGTGCGATACAGGATAGGCATGTTGTTCGATTGAGTAAATAAGGCTGACACACGAGATCTATTCACTGAAAATATCTCGTGTGCGTCGCGTTCTATTCATAACAACCCCGACTGCTGATTCATCCAATGACTAGCGATTAGTGCCAACGAACAAGCATGGAATATTCTTTTCTTTTTGTTTATTAAAATTAATAAAATTAGCGCACAGTTAACGCCGCAACAGACTAATATTCACCGTCATTAATGACACGCTTTTTCAATAACCAATCGTTACGGATTTAAACAATAACTGGAAATCATGAAAAAGTTAAATTAAGTGCTGTAAAACAATGTAAACTCTTGTAAATGCAGTAGAGGTACGACGACCAAAAAATCCCTGAAAGAAATTCCGAGGTTAAAATACATAGTGAAAATAAAAATTAACGGATCTTTCTGTTCGAAACTCAAACCATCGTTTGTCTAGCCTGTATAGCCAAATACTATAGTATAAATTCTGGCTTTGTGGGATGGGAAGCTCTTGGCTTTCTAATCCTATTAAACAGGGCCGTCACTTGAAGGACAAATTATTTTGTTGCATGTGCGGACCTTAGATGACGGCACGAGGTAATCGAAAATCCCTCGTTCATCTCTGTTTTAATTAGTATTAACATTATCCATTGACTTATTAGGCTCATTCCTTTCTAATGAACGTTCGGCCCCTGAAAATAATGGATCAATTGTCAAGGACGGACAAAAACCGGGTGGTCAAGTCTCAAGTAATCTCGCAAAAATGATTATTAGCTCAATCCGCAGGTACTCACGTTATGGTCTTCTTTTCGATGTTCTTAGGCTCGGGTCGCGCGCGATTCAATACTTTCAGGAAGTCCGATGTCTTGGCACGCATCCTCGAATGTATGTATGCCTTGCTACATTTGATGTGATAGTGCAGGTAATCTCTGAACATGTGAATCAGATCGATGGTGTTGTTCCGAGCTTCCCTATTCGTGTGTCGTGGGAATAGCACTGCGACGGATAAGGTCGATCTCAGTTGGTTTTTGATTGTCGCAACTCTTTCAACTCACTTGTTTAATAAATATATATGACTCACCGAAAGTAATGTATCCCACATTGTCGCCAACTGCTGCTTCGGAATCTTGCAGCTCTAACGGAGGCTCTCGATGACTAAACACGACTTGAGGTGCTGTGTGACTCGCTCGTCTCCCTTCCTTGAGCTCTTGCAGAAAAACTTTGCCGATGACCACATCATCTACATCTTTGAAAACTGTACTAAACACTACCGTAACTCTGTCACTTTTCGCCTCTACGTACCTGGAAACAACATAATTTTTTTAGTCATTGTCAGATTATGAAAAGCACAAGAAATTGAACGAAATTTCTCAATAATACTCACAATGTTTCCTGATCACGATATTGTATTACCGCTCTTTTATGTCCCTCTTCACCAGCTTCTTGAAAATCAAAATACTTTTCAAAAACGCTCGCAAAGCAGTGCCTCTTAAGAAGACCAACACTTTTCACCAATGCTTCCCAGTCTTCTGGCAAGTTATCCAAATCTATCAGTAATGACACGTTGTATCCTTGAACACAAATATAAGGATTATTAATCTGGAGATTGTCAAGTACTTGGTATTCTCGGTAACTTCTAAATCTAGTAATACTGAATTCGGTTGAAGGAACACTTGATACTTACCATCCTCTGCGGTAGTAAGTAAGGGGCCGTACTCGTGCTTGAGCAATTCATCAGCACCATGTTCTTGCAACTGCTTGTAAAACTTGAGCGAGATACTAATCTGTGTGGAGTAAAATGGAAGTTAAGAGATTGATAATCCATCGAGACTTCATCAAAATATGAAACATACTCTAATTTTGGTTTTGTCTCCACCGACATTTGAAATGTGGAACAAAACTCCATCAAAGTCAGCTACGGTTATATCTATCGATTCTGGCTTGTGTCTGTAACAAAAATGTATGAAAAATTAGTCGTGGTAGTAAATGATGACTGGTGCAGAGCCATGTGTCAACATCAGTTTGTGGTATTTTTTTCAATAGCGATGAACAAGCATGTTGAGAGTCTGGAGAAGTATTTTATGCGGTTTTGGAGCAAGGTCTTACGAGATAGTATTATAACCGGACACAATTATTTATCAGCTCACGGTGAAAGGGGATAACGAACATTGAATGATATGACATGATGTGTCAAAATTATTAGAGAAATTAAGGTGAGGTTAGTCTAGGGTCGGGCTCGCACTGTCAATCGGCAATTTTCAACCGTAAGATCATTCGAGTAGTTAGTTGAAACGATTTGTGGAGTAA
Source organism: Athalia cordata (assembly GCA_963932425.1). NCBI lineage: Eukaryota > Metazoa > Arthropoda > Insecta > Hymenoptera > Athaliidae > Athalia > Athalia cordata. The sequence continues at coordinate 64,683,384 of OZ010625.1, forward strand.
TAAAATGAGGTAAAAATTGTCTCTGGTGTGACTAGAGACACCGCCCCAACCTCAAAGCCGATCTTGACACAGATAAAAAGCAAATGATGAAGTTTTAATACGATGATGTGATAGGGTTTCAACTCTTCCGAATACTTACCCTGCCAAGGCATTCTTTATTTTGTTATTTAACGTTTCTTCTATTATCCTATTATTGATCTCAAGTAAGATCATTATTACGACTAATATTTTATTATTAGAATATAATATAATACAATAATTAACAATTATCTAGCGGCGGTGTAACCATGAATACGGAATACGACTCTGACTAATTTCTAATCTCTCCACGGTTCGACTTGTGGGTAGTAGTGGGGGAAGTGGGGCTCCACAACCGCTCCGGCGGCAGGAAATCCGCGTTAAAACATGGGAGAGACCGGAGAGACACCCGCCGACGAACCCCTCCTATAGGAAACAAACCGAACAACTAGAATTCAGAGCAAACAATCAATCGCTATAACACAGCTGCTCCTCAACGGAACCGTCAAACTGGTGACATCTGGGAAAATTTCAGGAAATTCGAATATTGATTAAACGCAAGCTCCGTTTTACCGACATAAGTGTTAAATTCTGACATCCCTTGAACCAGAGCGCTTTTTAACCATGGTCTAGGCTCTCTGGTGGATCTCTTCACCCAGTTTGTGCCGTTCAAGATCCATCAGCTTCTGAAAATGGCGACTCGATTGCTGAGGGTCAGCTCCGCGCTGAGAACTTATTCGAATAAAACTAGTCATGTCAAGGTAAGAAAATAATCCGTGAATTTCGATGTTTAACTTTCTGTGATTCGTTCTGTATCGAACTATAAGACTGTCGACAATCTCTTTGAAAATCACGCAATCATCTTTTCCCCAAAATTTGTTTCTGCTATAAAGTGTTCCTTACGTAATGTAACGAGATAATTCGTAATACTCGTTGAAATTGTGTTAATAACGATCCCAAAATAAACACAACGTACTCTCTCTGATATTTCGATCCTATAAAAACATGTGGATTTTTTCAGACTTCGAGGCAATGGAGGTCAACTGCTGCCGCACTTCAGCAGACATTGATTAATCAGCCCGCCACCAAAATCACCACCTTCGATAATGGCATGCGAGTTGCTAGCGAAGACAGCGGAGCAGCCACTGCAACTGTCGGGTTATGGATAGATGCTGGGAGCCGATGGGAGAATGACCGGAACAACGGAGTTGCGCATTTCATGGAACATATGACTTTCAAGGTAGATTTTCAGAGAAACAAGCACTTAGTGTTGACATTTTGACTCTCAAGTGTGCATTTTTATTACTATTCTCATTGTGTCTCAGGGAACTGCCAAACGCTCACAGACAGATTTGGAACTTGAAATTGAGAACATGGGGGCCCACTTGAATGCCTACACCAGCAGAGAGCAAACCGTATTCTATGCAAAATGCTTATCCCAAGATGTTCCTAAGGCGATTGAAATACTAAGTGACATTATCCAAAATTCAAAGCTCGGTGAGAGCGAAATTGAAAGAGAACGTGGTGTCATTCTGCGGGAGATGCAGGAGGTGGAAACAAACCTTCAAGAAGTTGTCTTTGACCATTTGCACTCGGTCGCTTACCAAGGAACTCCACTGGGTAGAACCATCCTCGGGCCTACTGAAAACATCAAGAGCATCACAAGGGCCGATCTTGTGTCCTACGTTAGGGACCACTACCAAGCTCCACGGTAAACAGTGATATGAATATTTACGGAGAGAAACTCCATATTTGAAACCAACAACTATAAAACAAATTTGGCTGACCATTTCTCTACTCTAGATGTGTCCTCGCGGGTGCTGGCGGAGTTGACCACTCGCAGTTAGTTCAACTGGCGGAGAAACATTTCAAGAACTTGCCCACTACGTACGAAGGAGAAATTCCCCTGATTGAACATTGCCGATACACTGGCTCTGACGTCCGAGTACGTGACGATTCCATTCCTCTCGCTCATGTAGCAATCGCAATTGAAGGTATGTTACAATCGTTTCAGAAATCGATTCATTCGCATTATGACGTTTGCTAATTTTTAAGGTGCTGGTTGGTCCGACGCGGACAACATTCCACTTATGGTTGCTAACACTTTGATCGGGGCTTGGGACCGCGGGCAGGGTGGCGGCGCCAACACTGCCACCAGGTTGGCCAGGGCGTGCGCTGTCGACGGACTTTGCCACAGCTACCAAAGCTTCAACACCTGTTACAAGGTCGGTATCAGGCATCCATATTCTGAAAGAGCGGATGGTTCTCTTTTTCCTTTTCCTTTTCTCCACATAAATGTACCGCAAAATTTGTTTTATAGGACACAGGGCTATGGGGAATCTACTTTGTCTCTGATCCGATGCAACTCGAAGTTATGGTTTACAACATTCAACAAGAATGGATACGTCTCTGTACCATGGTGACCGAACATGAGGTAGAACGAGCGAGAAATATCTTAAAGACGAACATGCTCCTTCAATTAGACGGAACCACCGCGATCTGCGAAGACGTTGGCAGGCAGATGCTCTGCTACAACCGTCGTATCCCTCTTCATGAGCTCGAGAAGAGGATAGACGTATGTGATCATACCTAGTTTTGTTTCTTTGTCTAACTCGTGGCATGTTGGATTTACTTTTACAATCTATTTTCTTTCACGCAGAGCGTCACCGCGAAGAATATCCACGACATTGGTATGAAATACATCTACGATCGTTGTCCGGTTGTCGCAGCTGTTGGCCCCGTCGAAGCCCTCCCCGACTACGCCCTCATTCGTAGCGGCATGTACTGGCTCAGAGTTTAAGCCTTCCAGATTACGAGTCGTCGTAAGAAGTTCAACTTTAGCAACACGCTGACATTTCAGTGAATATGTAGAATACGCTACTGATTGTATGGAGTACAGCAATGGTATTAAAAGACGTTGAAAATCATGAGAAAATTCCCATCATTCCGAGGGTACAAAGATTTTCAGGTGGAATCGGAGGGCTGTAAAACTAGCAGTTAAATACGATTTTACATACTCACTCTGATCAAAATATGCGGAGTAGTTTGCTAACTTGTGTACACGTGTATTGCCAGTGTATGAAAATGTTAAATAGATATTTATATGATTGAAAAAAAAGAAATTATGATCATAAATTAATGACAATTCTGTCCTCAATGTCACCCAACCATGAAATAATTGATGTAATTTACCAAATTCGCACGAATAAACTCGAAGTAGGAATAGAAGAAACAAAAATTAATATATTTGTAAAGTTGATGTATATTTGTGCACCGAAGACTCACAGTGTAGGACATGATAGTGTTACAAAAAATTGAAACATAATAAAGATGTTTCATCTTTTAACACACTTATGAAATGACAAATACAAAAAATGCAAGATGGTCTACATGCAATTACAGATTTTGATCCTCTAATACTGACTAGATCATTTAAGTTAATACGAGTTAATAACGATACTTATCGATCAATAATGGCTGATAATAAACGTTTACTGACCTATTGACAGTCAAGCGAGTTTAAATTACTTTGTTCTTCGAGACGATTGCTCAAACTTATTATGCGTACAGGATAATTACAAATTATTAGACCTTACAAAATGACGAAAAAATTCATAATACTCTCGATTATTGCCATGAAATTCATTATAAATATTACAATTCTTTAGCTGATTATCTTAAAGAAACAATGCCTTATGTTTCTCAGCGAGATTTCTATTCCTTGAGAATTTACCAGCTAGGTTATTATTCTTTCAAATAAGTGGTAAAGCACTTGCAAGCACTTACGAACCCCTTGTCTATTTATACAGATTAGAATGATACCGTAATCGAAATTTGTGTTCAAATTCTCCACAAACTATCTATTGGAAATCGTATTGGTTCCCGGAGTACTAGGGTGCGTTGGCGACGATAAAGCGTCCTTGCATACCTTGGAAGTCATCTCAGCCAGCGGCTCAAGTTCTTTAGAATTTATTAAGTCAAACTCCGTCACGAAATAGTAGAAATGCTTGTAGCACGTATTGACGTGAGCCTCCTAAAACAGGACAAAGAGAGTTTCTCTTGAGCTAACATTGATTGGAGATTTTTCATCGAACAGGAACACTTACCGCACCGATAGCAACTATTCTGTCAAAGTGATGAATATAAACGTGGACAAAAACCCTGAATAATCTGGTGAGTATCTTTCGGCATAAAGGAACGAAGGTCTTTGGAAATGGCACATCTGTAATGTGAAAAATGATTAGCTGAATGATACAGTTCCGAAAATCGACCAAAAAGAAGTACCTGTAGATACGGGGAATATGGCCTCGCAGTTTATCTGAGCCTCGATCCACTCCATGAGAAGACTGACATATTGCGGGGCAGGTAGAGCGGTTGGTTTTTTATACTTATCACCATCTGCCCATAGGTATTCGAATCTAGCCCCTCCGCTCATAGTGGGGCATGATGCAGAATCGCAGTACTCAGAAATAGTGCCATAAATCAAATTAATTCTGTTGAAAAAGTCCACCACTGCACAAAAACGAAGGGAGGTGCATAAAATTATCTTCCATGTTGTGAGGCCAGGATTAAGGTGATCGCAATGAAAATCTCACCATGCACAGCGATCCAGTCATTCATATCCTCGCCAGGAGGTAACTTGACGACAGATCTAAGATTGATCCCAGAATTTAGAGAAGCTTGAGCTTGCTTGTGGAGGGAGTATCTCAGCGTCCCATAAGCGAACTTCTTTTTAGGTCTGAACGTCTGGAAGGAACGTAATAATATTTTCATTCGAAGAAAAATCAGTTAACAAATAACAAGAGGTAGCGAATGGTAGCTGTTGATCCTGAGGTGAATTATATGGTAGATCAGAATCCGTTAGGTTATGGTAGCGTAAGCTGTCAAAATACTCCAAGTTTATTGTACTACCTCTAAACGCCGCGTTACCTTTCCTTTCTGGAAAAATTCAACGAAGCCACTTAATGCAGCCATCCTTTAAAAGGAAAGACTGTCAATGTTTAAATAATTACAAAAGTTTTTTCTACGTAGTGAAACGGAAGCGCTAGAATCTCGGAGAATATTAATAATAAGAATAATATTTGAGCGGAACTGCGGAAGGAAGTTGAGGGTTTGATTATATACTATCAGCGATCTACGTTCGTTGCCGCCACTGATTATCAGTGGTTGCCCCCTCGGTTACCCATTTGGACTTCGGACTTTGTTATTCGCCGATTGCAAAATTGAAGTGCACGGTGTATGCCTACACTCGTGTGGAGATCATTAGAACCGACGACTATAAATCGAGCACTTTCCGATGAAAGAACCCTTGATCCCGTGAACCGTGGATCCCATGGTTTGAATGCGAAAGAATACTACATATTTTCGAAATTATTTATCACATTGAGAACGAAATGGTTAGCCGACTTCTGATCGAATATGCTCTGCCTGTGACCGATCTCTGAACTGATTACATTTAATCTCAGGTACACATACATGAATAACAATCCCTGGTTACAATCTTTATTCATGGATCGAATCGATCGTGGGACAACAATGGATCATTATTGATTCAATATTCTTTTTTACCATATCGTAGCTCATGCTTATCTCATTTGACTGTTTTTTCCTTCTCTCTATTTTTATCTCTTTGTATTAGTATGAAGCGAAATATCAAAGGTCTTTGCACTGTTGTCGTAGACTTTGTAGCTTTCAAATATCGTTGATAGTTTTTGCTCGAATATTTTATCTATCTTAGAAACGAATGAGGGTGTACGTCTCACTTAACCAGCTCTTTTCTAATTTCGTCTTACTTTTTTACAGACAATTCGTCACTTTTTTATTATTTACACTTTCTGTAGCTATTCAAAATGTATTCATTAGGTAAAGTATTGTCCACCACATGTATCAGACGACCTAAACACTCAATTTCAGTCTGCTACAAGCTACCTATATCCTTATATTATAAAACATTATCACATCAGCAAATGCCAGTTACAAAAAGCACACAAATGACGCAAGATAAGGTAATGAACACCTTGATGTAGCCAGGATCATTCTCATAAATTTCCCTAATTTTCATTGCAAAAAATTCCAGGAGAAATCTGTAACATTCTCTGCACCGCGGGACATCATATCCTTGAAGACTGCCCATGGAGAGTTTAAGTTTCCGAGCATATGGCTGCGGGATAACTGCCAATGTGTTTCCTGCTTCCAGAAAGAATCACAATCGCGGACAATTGATTGGGCCCACTTTGATTTTGGAGTTAAGCCATTAAACGTTAAATTCGAAGAGTCTAAATTATCAATTGAATGGCTGGACAACCACAAAAGTATCTTTACTCTTGAATGGTTGATCGAGAGATCTTTCACCGAAGAAAAACGCAAGTTATTCAGGGACCAAGTTTACAGATTTGAAAGAGTAACCTGGGGGGCTGAGGACTTTGAAAAATGTTGCAAGAAATTTGATTATCAAACTATTCTGAACGAGTAAGTATCACTCAGAACACTCACTACCCAAACATGTCTTCCTAATTTCGATTCATTTCTTAGCGAGTCTGTCTTACTGACTTGGCTTGAATCTCTGACGAAGTATGGAGTCGCTCTTGTTACCGATGTACCACCTCATGCAAACAGCACTAAATCTCTCATTGAGCGTGTCGCCTTTGTCAGAAGAACACATTACGGGTATAATTTGATAATATTCATAATCCCCATCATGTTCCTTATTATAATCAAAACTTTTAAATTACATATTTTCTAGGGAGGAATATTTGGTCACATCAAAAAATGACACCACCAATGTTGCGTACCAGTCGACAGTTCTTCCACTCCATACCGACTTACCCTACTACTGCTATGCTCCCGGAGTTAGTATAATTAGTTTTCCAAAGAAACGCACCTGCTCGAATACAATTAGTTTTTCGATTATATTCTTTCTTCAGGTCAATTTCCTGCATTGTCTGGTTCAAACTCAGGGACAAGGTGGAGAATCTCAATTGGCTGACGCCTTTCATGTCGCAAATTACTTGAAGATAAATCACCCCGAGGCTTACAGAGTATTGACGAAAACCCTGATCGATTGGAACGACATCGGTCATGAAAATGGAGACCATTTTCACAGTATACATCAAGCTCCAATACTCTGGTAATATCAAAATGAGAAATGTTCGTGTCGTTTGTGAATTTCTACCGTATAAATGACAGCGATCTTTGAGCAAGTAGGTAATCTTTCTTATTGTAATAGCGAAGATGAACTCGGAGATGTCGTGCGAATCAATTATAGTCAGCCACAAAGGGACAGTCATTTCAACGCGCCCTTGGAGCAAATTGTTCCATGGTATGAGGCAGTCGGCTTATTCACCAGGCTTCTTCACAGCCCGGAGTATCTCGTAAAGTTTAAACTTGAAGAAGGTAAGATAGTTTTTTATATTCCATCCAAATTGGTCAATAAAAAAACTTGCTGCTCTCACTTATTTCTCATAGGCGTAATTCTGACCTTCGACAACCATCGACTGGTTCATGGAAGAAGTAGTTACATAGATACAGTTGGAAGAGAAAGACTGTTGATCGGATGCTACTTAGATTGGGACGAAATATACTCACGAATAAGAGTCCTCAAGAAACAACAGCTCCCAAAAGGTTCACTCAAAAGTATGAACTAGTTTTGAAAATTGAGAGCAGAGAGGCGAGAAAAAAAATGTTATGGAATGAATCTAATCGGACATAGAAGAAGATTGTTATAATTGATGAAGATTTATTTTCAATAATAATATCTATACATTTGTGATGGTAAAAAATTGATATTATGAGAATGGAAATTAAAATTTGTGGTATATTTATTCTTATTTACATTAGTCTTAGAAATTTGTTTAAACTCTCACAAGCCATGTGGTCAAAACCGAATTACAAGTATATAAATTGTAAATGTTATGTGAAGCAGCGTTGCTAAAGACTTGTAACGTTTAAAATATATGTTCAATGAATGCTACGCTACTTCTGTCTTTGACTAATTTACACTGTGTTAGATCGAAGATTGCTCTACCGCACTTTAGCAGCTTTAGTCGTGTTATTAGCGAGCGAAAACAGCAGAGCAGCGTGGCAAATATACAAAGCTGTGCTACTGTATATTGTACTTGGGTATGTGTTCCAGCAAAGTTCAATTACTCCTAATATAACGATTTTGGTAACGGTCTTGTAGCTGGTACACCATACCAGGTAAGGCAGTGTATGGAAATACCAAACATAGAACTGGTAATGCAAAGATCTACTAAAAACTATCCCGATGAAATTAGCGGTAAAAAGTGGTAGCACAAACAACTGGGAGCTTGTGGACATGTCAACTTTCTCATTCTTCCTGAACCGTCCTTTCAAGTCTTTCTCTACTTGCTTTAACTTAGCATAAGATTGGAAATAGGTTTTCCAGCTAGGGGAAAAGTAGGCCAAAGTAGCTAAGTGGAGAGTAAGAAGGACTAAGTGAAAATAAGAATTCAGAAATATATCTTCTGGTAAGAATCTCCAGTTGACCGTCCACTTGTATTCAAAAACTCTAGCCAAGTTGAAGGCACCTTTGATGTAAGCCACTGGATTTTCATAAAGAAACGGGAGTCCTAATAAAAATTGTACAGCGGCACAAAGAGCTAATTGAACAATTGTTTTGCGTAGTCCTAAAATTGCAAGGTATGCTATGAGCAGTGCTGGTGCAAAAAGTAAGATATTCATTTTAACAGATACAGCTAAGCTGTAGAACAAGCTGCCCAGGTACCATCGATTGTCTAAAAATAGATTTATGCTCGCGAAGAGAAACACCATTGCAATGGGATCATTGAACAGCCTTAAGACAAATATGGAGTGAATGCGGTACGAGGTTGTGCACGTGAGGATGATCAGGTATGGCGGCACCTTCTTCGTCTTATGATATATTCTGAACACCAAAATCAAAAGAATGATGTAAAGAACAGCAAAGAAGTGCTGAGCACGCCTGACGTTTGCTCCGTAGGAAGTGGCGTAGTAGAGTATCGAGTAGATGTAGACAAATCCTGCGGGATAAACCAGGGGCCCCGTGTCACCTCGTAGCTTTGAATAGTCCAGAGTTCCATTCAGAAATCCCTCGACTTCCTGCATGTAGGCGATCCAGTCGATCTCCGTATAGCGAACTTTTTCGATGACAAATATGTTGACGAATATCTCGAGGATTATTAGTAGGCAGGCCACTAGAGGCAGTCGTTTTGGATCTGTTATTAGCGAGGTAATTTCGCTCCATTTGAAGTTCGATTTTATCCAATTGTTTATTAGCTTCCGATACCTTTTTATCGGATACAGGTTAGAACTCTCTCCCCGGGGCGCCATGCTGGCACCGTTTGAAAAGAACTTCAAAAGTGCAGTCTGGAGTGGAGCATTTCGTGGCAAGAAAGCCAACTACTTTTGCCGCAAAGCGCGCGCTCGTCAATTACGAATTTTCATCTTTTATCGGACATAATTCACCGAATTTGTTGGGTGTGTTTGATCATTACCATGCATATTATGAGAAAGAAATGACGGGATTTGGGAACGATTAATCAGTTTCTTTAAATGTTATTTTAATTTGCATGAAGTTGTACACAGATTCGAATTAATCATTCAATGAAATCCACTGTTAACTCTGTTAAGTAGTCTTGGAGTACGACATTAAAACTTATAATAATAGAAATATAAATGTATGATTGCATGTATCTTTGGTAACAACAATTATGATACTGTTTGTATCGCATAGTTTTCTGTCATAACAATGTAACGAATAGTGCTGCAGTACCATAGTTTGCTCGTATAGACACAGTTAGTATAAAATACAAGCGATAGACTAGAGGCAGAACGTACCAAATGAATACGCTGCCTTCGATCAAATGCTTTCGTCGTCCTGATGATGGAACAAAAATAATTAATCGAAATGGTTTGCTGAGAACAATAAAAGATAATGAACATGTATTAAATGCTCTGTCTTATCAGAGACAATGAAACAAAAATCGTACCAATAAACTAATTGCGTTATATTCTAGGAAAATTATTGAAGTATTTATTACTGAAACAGCTTTTTTCTTTTTACTTATAAAATAAATTATTAGGAGCTATTTATATTATTATCAAATTACCGTCGTACAATGTTATTATCGTATTTCAAAATTCCTACATCTTTAGTCTGCCAAAATCAGTTCTGACGTGATAAAATTATTTTTACCCACAGGAAGGAATTTCTAAACAATAGAGCGGTAATGGCAACGGAATGTGAACTTGTTGATTAAAATATATCGTCTCAGTTTTCTATATTTCATTTGGCTGATTAGAGGGGAAAAATAAAAAATTAACTGGTAATTAAATTTTGTGTTGCGTAGTAGCGTATAGTTTTGAAATTTAATCCTGTGGTCGTCGTCGTAGATTATACAGTCTATATAAATTGAACGATTATTCCTAAATACTAAAGACTTTTCAAGGCAGTGTACAGATTTGAAAGCAACTTATTAATTTGGATATCATAATCTAATCTAGATCATATAAAAATGCACTCTTAATAGATCTGTACATATGTCATTTCATAGAGTTATGCGTAAGTTATTATTTCTATTATTATTGTTGTGGTGTTGTTATTATAATCATTATTCTTATAATCTACATATATTCTACTTAAAATAATAGTCATTTGTAACTATCAACATCAGCACGAAGGTACGTATTTATAAAATTTCCTCTTTCCTCTTCACTTAATATACTATTATATAATATCGTATCGATACATATCAACATATGTACAAAAAAAAAATCAGTCAAATAAATATATACTCTCCATACCACACGTAGCTTAGGATTACAAAATTTATAATAGGGTAATGTAGTTTTAGATCTTTATAGCCTGAAATGCACCATGAGTTTTAAACTGCGACTGTAAAAGATTGTGTAAATTATTAGGCTGAATCTGTAATTTCATTTGTCCGTTTGTGGTTGTGATGTGATTTATATTCATTTTTGATTGCAATGAACCAATTGAGAAAAATGATTTCGGTAGCAAATTTGATTCTAGTAATACAATAAAATAGGTACGTAATATATATTATGTAAAATTTGACACGAATTATTTCCAATTGTTCATATTCACAATTTTTTTGCCTGCGGATTAACATGGTTTCGTCTAAAAGTTGATTTATTCAAAGTGTACCAATTACGTTTATTTTTTTGCATTAACAATGAAGTTGTGAAAATAGATTAGACTTTATCAATCTCATTTTTTTTCTTTTTTTTTTTATAAAAACTTTATATTAAATAGATTATCATCGTTTTTTTACATATCTGGACTTGTGACAATTATATTTCGGCAGATAAATTTTACCAAAACACTCTATTTTATGTACACGAAATTGCAATATGTTTAGTCAACAGTTATCTGTACACTAACTTCTCATCGTTAGCACATTCAACAAATGAGGTCTATGTTTTATTGTGAAACTCGTCATACGATTTACCGTCCCTCTAAAGCGGATCAGATAATTAAACAATTCGAACTTCAAACATCGCCAGATTTGCTTAACATTTTTTAGCGAACACAGACAGCTGCTTTTAGCAATAAAAAATAAATGCCCTGTTTACAAAACTTGCAATTGCAGTGTGAGATTTTCAAACCCCGACAACTGAGGATAGTTTATTTAATTCATTTTTTAGCACTACTAGTTCGACTCACTTCGGAAGTCTTGTTAATAATATTTTTTTTACCAATTGCTGACATAGTCCTTGACGCTGGATTTGATGTTTTGTTAACTTCAAACTTTTGCTGTAAAGAAGCAACGTTTGATTTGCTACTAGCTGCTTTTTGAACTGGATTACCTTTAGCAGTCGTTTCTAAGGGCGGTTTCACCTCATTTTTTGGAGGCACTTTTGAAAGCTGAGCTGCTTTATTCACAACATTTTCTTTAGCAGACAACGATTTTACTATACTATTATTACCAGTTGGCGATTTTTTCCTATCGACAAGACTAACCGACTTCGTTAATATAGCTGCTGGTTTCGGTGGCGTCGATGGCGACTTTGTGCTTCTTGGCAACGTCGGAGTTTTTAGAATATTTTTTGCCGCAGCCATAGTTTTTAGATTATTTCCCAGAACATCGGGCGACTTTGCAATATTCTGGCTACTGTTAGAACAACTTGATACCAGATCGGGACTGTTCGCTGTGCTCAGATTTCCCGTCGAACATTTTGGACTAGAGGGCACATTCTTTAATGGCATCGTACTTAAATTTGAGCTCGAACCATTTTTATTCAAATTATTTGACGACCGGTTTAAATTTGTATTTGACTTATTCAAACTAGGATTAGACTTGTTTAAACCACTGCTTTGCTTACTAGATTTTAAACTTGTATCCGACCCTTGTCTAGTTGGTTTAAAATTCGATTCTTGACCTGGCTTAACACCTTTCAAATTACCATCCGAAGGCTGTTTTGATGTGAAAACTTTTGATAGATTAGGAGGTGTCTTAGTTCTGTTTAAGGGAGGCTTCGCGGGGGCTTTGGACTCTTCTTTTTTCTCCTCTTTTTTTAAATTTGTAACCGAAGAAGTAAGTGGCTTGTTAGCCGTAGCTGCCAGCGGTTTAAAATTCATCGCGTTATCCGGAGGCTTTATACCGAGCTGTTTAGACATCTCGTCATTGATATTCGGATTGTTGGAATTGAACGCATTCGATTTGATCTTGCAATCATCCTTTGGGTTTTTTTCTGGTAATTTCTGGTCAGATTCTTTCTTAGCTTTAGGTTGAGGCACATTGACAGCGGCTGGATTCAAGTAGCCAGAGCTCGTCGTTGAGCTGGCAGAATTAAATTTCCCAGATGGTGATGACGAGTAGACGCTACCAGGGGATTTATAGTGACTCGAATTTATATAGGTCCCTAACGAGCTGTTAGACCCTAAATTTTCAGAGTTTTTGTCCATTTCTTCTTTCTCTTTTTTCTTCCTGGCTAATGTTGACGTCGAGTAAATGGAGTCGAAATTTCTGTTCGATATTTCGGAAACAATTTCGGATAGCAAACCCATAGAATCAGAGTTCCCTCCCGCCGACTTTGGCGATTTTTCCACAGGCTTAGGCGACTTGTATTCATTCGGTACGTTCTGTACTTGCGGTTCAATTTTCTTACGACTTTTTTCCGGTATCGATTCTTCTATAACCGCATAAATATTATCACTGGATGGTGATTCCTCCATTATTTTGCCAAGTAAAGGTTCGCTCACAGAATTCAAACAGTCGTCATAAGTGTTGTCTTGAATTTTTAGCACATTCTTGACCGGAGGGTTCTGGTATCCAGGTAATCCAGGTATTTTGATTCCTGACTCTGGAATCTTTTCAGCGGAAGATAATCCAGGTGGTCCTGGTGGTGGACAGGTAGGTCTGGCGCTAGCCGGTATGCTTGTAGGTCTTTTATTAGAATTTGCCTGCCTCATTGATCCGAAAGTGTGAATCGCAGGTTTCGCATTGATTTTGGCATCCCTCATTGACTGTGCACGCATAACAACCGCCTTTTTCTCATCACCATCTACTTCGGAAACAACCGAAATTACAGGTGTAGGAATTTCGATTTCACTCTGCGGGATGGGATTCGAAATTTCCAAATTTCTCAATATCTCCTTGTCAATAACTTTGTTTGCTTTGTGATGTTGATTCCTCGGAAGAGAGTTCGTCTTCTTTTCATCTTTCCCTGCAGGCTGAGAATTCGATCTCATAATCCCAGAGTTTGGTCGTAATATCGAAGCAATGCGATTAAGGGCGCTTCCTTTTTCATGCTTTTTCTCGATCTCTGGTAAAATAACGTTGGTGAGAGGCGTACTGTTTGGCCTTTGCGGTTTTTGAGGAATGCTCGTCGCCACGGTTGAAATTTCATGTGCGAGTCTGTTGGGTATGTCAGGAGCAGGTCTACTGGGTACTTTGGGTCCAATAATTTCTACCGACGTACAAGTCGTCGTCGCAAGGACAGGGCTGCTGATCAAAGGCCTCGCGTTGCATCCCGGATTGAGGGGAGGCAGCGCAGGTGCTATAGAAGTTTGATTCACGTTGCAAACACCACTGGACAATGTGCTTCGTAATGTGTTACTTCGTTGCGTTAATTTAAGATTAGTCTTTATCGCTACGGTCGGAACTATCGGAGGAGGAGGTGCCGGTTTTGTGGGCTCGGCTAGTTTGGACTGATTTTGAATCGGAACAATTGAAAATCCTTTGAAATGACCAAAGAGATTATTGTTGAAACGTTCATCGCTCTCTGTCTTGGGTAACAAACTGGCGCAGGCTGAATCCTGGCTGAGGGTCGAGTCGATCGTCTCAATATTACGGGGTACGGGGCTTGAACGGTCGATTGTCTTGATCGACAAGGCGTTGTTCGCACGATCGGTCCTGAAATTTTAAGCAATATTTAAGCAAGGAGGTTGTAGGAAAAGCGTAGAGATAAAAAAGAGATAGAATCATCTCAAAAGTACAAAGTAGTTATGAAAAATTTGTCACATACTATACGACGCACGTACACATCGGGTATACGTACACAATTCTATTCAACTGATTATATGAAATGTATCTTTCCATCAACAGCTCTCTGTTACGCTCGAATACGCGCTACATTACCTATTATCTCCGATAAATGTTCAATTATGTTCAATTTGTTTTCGTGGAATTACTGTTAGAACAAATTTTAACATGCTTTGCGCAAAAAAAAAAATAGTATGATTTACAAAGCACTCTATTATGTAACATTAAGACATGCGAATATGGTGTAAGCAGTTGGGTCTAGTTAGTAAAAGATTAGAAAGTTATCGGCAAGCATCGGAAATAAAAAAAGAAGGAAGAACTCAAATTATAAGAAACAACAGAAAACAGATTTGATAATAAGTATCAGTTTTATTGCATACAAAAGTACAGACAGTCCGTAGCAAAATACATGCTTAAATAACTAATCTTTATCTATCCGTTTCCGAGTAATCAATTGCTGAGAAAAAATAAATTGTTGTCTACAGCTTTCATTAGCCGAATTTTAATGTCGATATAGCTTAAATTAATTAAAAGTACAATGTGCGCTTGAGTTCATACATCATGTGTAGCGCGAATTAGTGAATTTTTGGCATTAGATAAAATGAGAGTGCAGAGAACTGAGAACATCCAATTGAGTCCTGAATCAAAATATTGGTAATTTGCTAGTGAGGGATTTTTTAACTAGTGGATCAATCGACTGAGGTCAATTATCTAAAATTGTTATCCACACATGAGATTCTAGTGAAATTTAAACCGACTGAGAGCGTCAGCTATATTAGCAAGTACAATTTCAGCCTGCATGCATTCGATGCACAAAATGATTTTTGTTCTTTTTTTTCTTTATATCGATAATATCACCGCACAACTTACATCAGATAATACAACAAAATACTAGCATAATACTCAGCTTTCCAATTTGTTCTTTCATGCAATCTAATTCATTTACTCATGCTCACAATTATGGTAAATCTTCGCCATCGAAGTGAACATAAAAAATATAGTTCTTTTTTTATTAAATATTTGTTCTATATCATTAGTGTATTAGACCAGCGTATATGATGTCGTTGTCAATATGCGAAAAAGACAGTTTTAAGTGTAAAATGGATTTGAGCTTTTACGTTTATTAAATTTTACACGATCGCAGAAAATAGTTCCTTTCGAATTCAATGTATTGAAAAGGCAAAACCCTGTCATATTCCGCTTCTTTATCAATCGAGCTTACCTTAATATGAGAATCTGGCAACAGTACTTTGTAAGTGAAGTAGGATGTATAAGTGTATATAAGTGTATATGGGTGTATAAGTATATAAATCTATAATTAATTTTAATTATCACGATATGCAGTAACGATACTATGAGTAAATATCTACATTCTATTAATTATAGAGAATAACCTACTTCTACGATGACCGTCACAATTAAATTGCACAGTCCGGAATCAAATAAGGATCTAAGACAAACTGGCGGCAAACTACAAGAATTTCTCAAGATAATCTCTGAATTAATTCAATTTAAGGTATGAGAATAAGTACGGATTGGGTAAGACGCAAAAGGGAGTTTTTAAATTTTTATGGAAGAAATAAATTTCAGAGTCGACCAGTTTGATGACCCGAATCTAAGAACACTTATGTCAAATAGATCACTATAATGTCATGATTTTCTGTTATTGTGACTTAAAACCTCATATTCGATATGCAATTGATCATTTATAATCAGTTTTCCTGTTCTTACAATTATCGTGCTACGTCATACCACCACCAAACTGATACCCGTAACGTAATGCATAAAATCACAAGCGCTATTGTTACACCCTGGCAACGGTTATGATCCGCGTACTAGATTATAAATGATAAAATTACCTAATCAAAAGGTTTTCCCGAGATCATCCCTAGGACTGGAAAAATCATTTTAAGAGTATCGGTGAAGGCAGCGAATCAAAATTCGGATATTTTGACTTCGACTGGGTTAAGTATAACCTAGAATTAAGATTGAGCACCGTTTGTCAATTAATAAAACCGTATGCTTTCTAATTTATTTCCACAACTTTGGCTTCAGACCCTGAGACGGCGGAGGAGGCGCCGGAGCCTTTTTGTCATAGAATAATATTTCAGAAGCGGGTGTCTTGTTGGAAACAATAGTTTCCGAGGTGACAGGGGTGGCACCGGTACTACTGCACGGACTTTCATTCAAGTGCTGAAACTTCAGCTCAGTTTTAAGTATCAAACCTTTAAAATTTTTCGACGGTCTCCTTTGGAAGTTCTGTATCTGTTCGGATATTTTAGAACCCAATTCTCGTTTTTGGGGTTGGACAACGGCCGTCTTTATTTTAACCGAACTATTAGGTGGGCTACAGGGAATAGGAGGTGATTCCATCCTGCTACTATATTGCACTTTCGGGTCATTGGAAATCATCGATTTTTCCCGCTCAATATTATTGCTACAGTGAATAACTTCCGGGTTAGTCGTCGATATTAAACCAGTCTTTGTAATTTGCAAGTGATGTTTGTCCGGAACGTTTTTGCTGATTGTAAAAATTTTGTTCTGTGGCTCGTTTTTAGGTTGACGAACGAGAAACTGAGGAATTAATTTTGTGATAAGATCATTGCTCGCCATATAATTCGCGTTTTCGGTATCTTCCGAATTATCACATTTCGGCGCAAGTTGATTGTTGGACCTATTGTGCTTCAATTTAAAGCAGCTTAGATTAGATACGTACGCTGATGTGGTTCCCTTTTTCCATTTATATTTCCCATTGCTCCTCGACCAAAGGAATATAGCGATCAGGGCCACGAGGGGAACTATCCCAAAGAATATCACGTAGAGCGATATTATGAATTCTTTCCTCGCTGTGACATAAAAGCAAACAAAAACATCCTCATTAGCGAATTGAAAGAAAAAGATTTTCAAAACTTTGTAGTATGTTGATTTTACCATTTGGATCTTCTGCGGGTCCGCTATTGATGGAACCGCCGACTCCGATATCATCACACCGTGGGGGCTGAAACCCTCGATGGCAATGACAGTTTCCAAGGCTGTTGCAAACGCCGTTACCGCTACAATTATTAGGGCAAGCACCTCCTCCCGGCGATGACAAGATCCTCGACGCTGCGACTGGCATACATTTTTGGTTGACGCACATCTGTTTGCAAAGGGACAAGAGTTATCAAGGGTTAGATGTTTCACAAATGGGCATCGAGGACTTTGTGTCCCTGATTTTACCTTTCCATTGTCGCATTTTGCTCCGTCAGGTACGAGCCCAGGATCGATCTGATTCAGTCCTAAATCGACAATGGCTGTCCGGCAAGGAATAATTTGACCACCACTGTTTAAAAACGAGTGACTCAAAATCGCGACCGACTCCATACCGAACTCCAGTCTCTCGTTCAGATGCTTGCAATGAAGCATACCGCAGAAACTGTCCCTATAAATGGAATTTATAAATTTAGTAGAGATAAAAACTATTTTCATGAACCAGTAAAACGTAACTTACGTATCATTGCATCTTATGTAGGTTTTGTCTACTTTGTTGTATCCGCAGTTCCCGAATTTGTTCCCTTTATTGTTCATATCGTAACATTGGTCATCGGAAGAAGATCCCGACGGTCCCCAAAGTAACTTGCACTGGTCGTTACGCGTTCTGCATGTTCCTTGATAGCAGAACGCTTTACCCATGCTGCAAGTTTCACCATTCATTTTGAAAACATCCGACGGACAATGTTCGCTTTGACCCGTACAGTATTCGGGTAAATCGCACTCGTGTTCTGCCGATCGGCATTCCGATCCAGCAGTCTTTGGTCTACAAGTTTCTAGGTTACAACATTCCCCGGTTGCGCAGCTAGCGTTGGCATGTAGCATACATGTTGTGGCGTTGCAACAAGGATTGTTACAGTTAATTTCCAATCCACAATCGCATTGTTCGCCAGCCTCGACGAAACCATTTCCACACATCGGACTTTCGAAGAGTCTCTCTGGCTTATTTCGCAGGCAGTAATCCATCCCGTGTTCAAAAGCGAGAGCCAAGTATTCGAGGGAACAAGAAGACCAGTGAGTGGGACCTGTCGCTCCGCTGGCAGGTGCCATTATACATCTTTCTTCGGGACAGTAACACTCTTGAGTGTCGTGCTCCATGCCAAAATTATGACCCATTTCATGTGCAACCGTCGCAGCGACAAGCCCAATCACGTTTGAATGGTCCATCGAGACTCCCCCGGAGTATTGATAGGTACAAATTGGACCTTTGAGAGCTTTACCGACAACGCCATTGTCAAATTCCACTTTCCTGCGATAATTAAATAATATTAATCTTCCAAAGATCCTTGAGAGAGGCGATAAGAAATAGCTATACAGATTTTTTAAAATGTAATTACTCACGTTAATAGCTGAGCATTGTCATTAGGAACATCTTCGACCAACCTCTCCCTTCGGTACGCAAGAAAATTGCTCAAAGTTTTCTCTCCATCCGATAAAAGAGATATCTGGTCCGTGTATGACCAAACTTCTACACCGACCAAAGCGATGAAAATGTTGAGCGGCATGTAGAGCTGAAATGCACGAATAGCTCTTGTTTAATAAGGAATCTCACACGCAAAAAATGTATCGCACCTCCCTTACTTACAGCATTGATGATGTTCGCTATATCCTTGCAGTGGTGATGAACTCTATCCAAGTTTTCACCTAGCTCTGTATATCCCTTCTTATCGATCACCATTACCAATTCTACATAACGGGATTGCTTGTTGGCATTATACGGACCTCTGATACTGCCAGCGTCCCTCTTATACTGTTTTTAAACACAAAATAATCCATCGTAAGTTTACATCAAAACTAAACTAAATTCAAAGAGTCAAAAATCAATGGTAAAAACTTACTCTGAGCATTCTGTTCCCTTCATGGTGGTGGATGTCGTGATCCTGAGTTCCAGTGTATCCTGAGATAACGCAATAGTTTCATTAACGATGATTCAACGAAGACGAACTGGTCTTGCAATAAAAAAAAAAAATAGAATACTCGATATTTACCACAGGTATTGTTGACGGCTAGATGTTCGTGCTTGTAGATGTAATGTGGCGA
Source organism: Athalia cordata (assembly GCA_963932425.1). Lineage (NCBI taxonomy): Eukaryota > Metazoa > Arthropoda > Insecta > Hymenoptera > Athaliidae > Athalia > Athalia cordata. The sequence goes on from OZ010625.1 coordinate 64,702,976, forward strand.
GTCTAGAGAATCGTCCTGAGGATGAATGTAATGAAGAGTTTGACCGTCGAAAACGACTCCGCTTAATCCTCTGCAGGTCGAAACTGCTGCCCAAGAATCGGGTATTCCTCGAATGCTCCCTTGGTACTGACACACTTCCACTTCCTGAAAACAAAATAATTCGAGTATGAAAAATAAAATTGTGCAATAAGCCCTATCGCTGTTCCACCGTCGTTAAATTAAGTTAAATAGTCAGGCTGGAGAGAATTATAGTAGGTGCAACGACCGACGACTCCCGTGTGATAAAATATCAACGTCAACGCACAACAAATTGGTGTTTTGGCTCAACGTGTGGGCAGGTTCGTAGTGTTATAATAATTGTGATCAAAATTGTTCAGCAGCCCTCCGCGACGAAATTAGGTCGATGTGTCAAAATTCTGGTATATTTAATCTACAAAGCGGAAGCTAAATTAAGAGCGTGGCTTTCAAACGGAATGACACGGAGAACAGAAATGCAAATTCAAATACTCTTGCATTATTGATGAGAAATATGAGTGAACAATTTACACTCGAACTGCCATGATGTTCTTTTTTCCAAGAAACGAATAGATTAATTTTCCGCGAAACTGAGGGCGCAGCTTGCTGCTAATTTCATATTCTATAGACATACCTGGAGCCAGTGAGTCACGGCGTCGATTCATAAATGCGAAAAACATATAGATATATAAATAGATGAATTGGAGAGAAGATGAAATAGACCGTTGCAAGAGTCAGCACGATTTCGGTGAACAATTTTCAAGTAGCAGGAAGGAGCTATTAACTCACTCGAAACTAAACCTTAAACTTGTTGAATTCTGAGCGTAAAAAAAGGAGAAAAAAATGGAACAACCAAACGTCTCATGGGAACTATTTGATAAGGGAAACTGCTAATTCAATTACACGATTATCCAGAATTAGCCTCGGTCTGCGTTTAATCAGCATAAATTTATCGTCAATTATGCTAATTACATTTAGCTTATACAGCAGCTAATGTTACAAATGCTCAGAGTTGTTTCATCAGCTCTTTTCAAATAATCAAAACAAAAATTTACATTTTTTTCTTCCGCAATCAACATCGCGACGTGCTGCACCTATAATTAATTAATTAGCAATAATCCAAATCTCCTATTTTAGCTCAACTTTGTCGGCTGTTTGGCATTTGAAAGTAAAAAATAAAACCAAATAAATAACAGGGCTTTTTATTAGTTCGATTTGTAGTTTAAAATTCGGTTATATACATGTAGATATAGAATAACGGGACATTGAGTATAGGTATCATACACATGTGAAGTGGACTCTATATCTCGTATCAAATATCCATCTCGCGTGTAACGAAACACCAATTAGATTTTCAGCAGCCACAAAAAATCGGAGGGGCTCGTTTGACGTTAATTATTATATCTGGAATCGTCGCACCTTTTTTTCGATCTAAATTATTTGTTAGTGAGAAAGAAAAAAAAACGATCAAAAATAAATAAAAACGGATATTTACGTCTGCCGAAGGTCTGTGAGTTTGAAACCGGCCATTTTCATCTTGATGACGTTGCTTGTGTCCAACGGGTATGAGGTCGTTGTTCAATCGAAGATCCAAAACTCGTTCAACACCGTCTACGGTAAATCCGACCGTCAGCAAATCCGCGTGTCTCAAATCCTGAAATCATCGTATCAAGATAATTCTCACACAAGTTCTCGTTACTGTAAACCAAAAAATTTCTGTATTGATAAATCATCGACATATGGATTGATTTTTCCATTTACGTATCTCGTTTGTACCGACAAATATAATATAGGTATATCATTTTTTTTTATCTGATTTTAAGTCGTGCAGGAATCCCTATACATGTGTTTATACATATAGTCGATTCTATACGTTTTCTGGAATATTCAAATTATTCCGCCATGCGTGCAGATTATAGTCCCCGCATATAACAATAAAAGCGTTTCCTACACATCGTCTGTTCTATAATACGAGCATACGCATCGATAATTTTGCAATGTTCGTTCTTTGTTCTCGTCCCTCTCCGTTTGCGATCATCGTCCATGTAGAATAATATGCCACACGGGTAGTTCGTATTCCCTTTGCAGAAAATTATTATACCTACATAAATGCAGTGTAGAGGTATACACAAAGAAATGCGAGCGGCGAAAGTTAGTGAAAATATAATTACGCGTTATTACAGGTGTATGCAAATTACCGTCGTGGAAAAAAGGCTTTATGAATTGTGAAGAAGAAAAAAAAAAAAAAAAAAATATAATGCATAATAAATAATAAACTGAACGGAGAAAACATTCTGAAATAATGACAATGTTAAGGTCCTAGCTATGTTTAAAGAAAAATAGTGTCACCGTGTATGTATAATATGACCTTTCCGAGACGTGACGCGTTACAAAGTTTATCTCTCTCGCCTCGTATTTTTATGTAACACACATTACACTAATTGTAACTACACACATATTTACTAACATGGATATTATATATAATTATAGGTAAGTAAATGAACTTTTTTTTTTGACAGGCGCTATATAGGTCTGATGTTAATAAGAAAAATGAACAAAGTTTCAGAAATTCTGTATGAGCTCGTAATGACTTCCGTTGAGCAAATCCAAGGTTAAATGAGGTCATTATCTGTACTATGCGCAAATGATACCTATTGAACAAAATAACAATTGATAATGAAGCACCTATAATTGATTGCCTGCATCCGCGTTCGAGCGTTAATTTGTTTCCAGCTATTTGGACTTCCGTGCTGTTAATGAATATTTGGGGTGTGGCACGTTGGACGCGCTGACCTTAAATCGCAACATTATACTATACAGGGTTGTAATTTATAGTCGATATAAATAATGACGATCATCACGATCTTCGAACACGAAAATATCGCAAAAGGCGCGGCTTTTTCAGGCTGCGTGCGAATCGCGTTCGAACGAAAATCAGACCTTTTTGTAATCGGAAAAATAAAAACAAAATATTAGGGGGAAGAAAAAATCGACGATTCGGGTTAGAATATTAAATTAGAAGCTGAATGACCTGTGGCTTGCATTTACTAACGAATCACGATGAAAAAGTGAACAAAAGATATAAAGAATTCAATTAAATTATGATATTCCACGCGCCCATTCAGTTTCTATAAATTCGAGGTCTGTTTCTAGTAGACCGGAAATACTAAATGAGTGTATATAACGTATCTACTTATCTATCTATGCACAGCATGAAGTTGGGCGGAAGCCGACGCGAGGGGGGTAAAAAACTGTAAAACACATGCCGCTCTGGATTGTTATTTATTAGAAATATCTCACGTCATTTAAGTTTAAAAAATAGAAAAGACAAAATAGAAACATGTTTTTTTTTTTTTTTATACAGTTGGCAAAATTCAGGACTTGACGTGATATTATAATAGGAGGTATCGACTAACAGACCTAAGCTGCAGTCTTATCGTCGTTTTCTTTATTCATTTATGTTTTTTTCCTCTCTTACGCAGAACTTCATATATTATGGGAAAGAAACCCTTGAAGATGTGTCGGCTCGAGTAATATTTGACTCGTGCCGCAGGTATAGCACTTGTAAGGGCGAAGGCTTTCCAGCCTTCGAGAATAAAAATGAAAAAAATTAACGGATCGAACCATAAGGAAACAATAATCGACGAAAATAGCTTCATAAGGAACATATATTGACGGACGAATAAATAAATGAAATTCAAATAAAAAATTGTTTCTATACATTGCATGTGCAGGTTGAAAGTTTGTCGTTGCGTAATGGAGATCGGATAATGGAAAGCCTTGGAAACACGGCGAGAAAAAAAAGGGGTGTGTTAATAGCGTTAAGTGACAACAACTCCGGTGCCATAATAGTTAGCTTGGGTGAGGTTACGTTACGAATAGTTTCTGATCAGCTTACGTGAGTCGGACCACGTGTAAACAACCCCTTTGTTATTTAACATCGATATGTGATTTTAAAGAAAACTATTACAGTTGTCAAAGAGCTTATTTATACATTATATCTACGCGAGGGTCGGTAGCCTGCGGTAATCTGCTGGTTAGATCAAATTTCAAAAATTGTCATGGATATTGTTACAGAAATCGTATAATGTACTCTAATGTTATCTATTTTCACGACCTGCACTGCAGGTTTATCCGGACTCACGAAAGCTTTCCAAAAATTCCGGATTTGAAAGAAAGGTTGGATAATCTTCTCTTTTTCAAACATCGAATATACCATGTATTGAGCATGAAAGATGAATTATAAAAGTCTGAAAGTGAAGAATTAGAGAACCGTTGAAAATAGTCGTAAAAAGAAAAAGGTCATCGCGTGTTCTGGGTTAATTTCTTTCTTTTTATGCAGTGTTGTATGTTATACTTTCATTACATGAGGAGCGGCGACGACTTTCATGGATTATACGAAAACGCGAATTAGAATTATTATCATCAAACGTGTAGTCTAAAAGCTATTCTTTCTTCGTGCAGAAATTTCCAAAGTTTATAATATTTCTAGTCCGAGTGTATTGAAATGATATTTATACGACATCAGATAAACCGTGGTGGTTATAGTTAATCAAAAAATAAAATAAGATAAATAATATTACATTACATATATGATCTGAAATTAAAAGGAAATTCATAACGGCGTAAAAATAATTAGCATCGAGGTCATTTCTGGAATCTCTCACAAGTTAAATATGGTATGATCAAGTCGGTTTTGCCCGATGACCACAAAAGAGATTTTCCTTCAACTGGTTTTGTCCTGCAAGAGATAATTTATACTTCGCACCATCTGTGGTGAATAACATCGGCAATGTTGCAATTAAATTCTACTCCGTTTCGATACGTTTATCATAATCAATAACGAAATGATTAAAGAACTTGAATAAAAGGGGCGTTCGTGTGATGGAAAAAATCTTCTCAAGGTCATCGAACCCTTTCATGATCCATACGTAGAGATACATATAATAATGATGATGATATTCGAGCAATGAAAAATCCAAGGGTGGCGTTCCAATCGCTGCAGGTGGTGTGGAACAAAACTTGTAGATATTTCCGATAAGAGTAGAAACCTGAATGCCGGTGATAAAACTTGGCAAATAGGTGCAGCTTGCCACTCCAGAATTCCCTAAATCAGCCTATAATATAGTGTATGGTACAATACATCGAATCCCTATAGAAATTAATTAACAAATTACGATTATAGCATTTGATTTGTTTTTTTCTTCATTTTGGGTAAAAAATGACTTTTAGTAATATTAGTAACTATAGCGATGAACTTACATTTTCTTTGGTCGATGATATTTCTCGTTTTGTTCTAACGTGAAATACTTTGGGATGAATAACGGAATGTCTGCTAAAGTCTGACGATGGTTCTGAAACAAAATATAAAAAATACGACGTGTAATAAAATAATAATTAGGTATCTGTGGGGGTGTGAAAAATCAAATGAAAGAAATAATAGAAAAACCTGCAATCGCGTTTGAATAAATCAAACTTTCAGGGCTACGCTGCACATAATAATTAGAGCGCTTCTACAATATTCGATAACAATAAATAATACGATTATTAATATACTACGCTTATACGTGCGGCATAATTACATGTGCAGCTATAATAATACTGCAGTAAACGACGCAACGCGATACGCCCTAACGGAACTGAATGTTTTTTTCTTTTCTCCTTTTCGATTTCGTTTTTCCTACTATTATTATCTCGATTTTCCCTGCGACACAAAGAACGCGTATAAGTATACATATGCACTTATAGACGGGAACTGACGTCAATGCGACGCGACAATGGCATAGGTGGGATGCATATGTGGTCAATATAACGAGTATGAAACCGACTACGTCGACGGCGATCTCTGTAAATGTTTTTTCACATATACCACAACATCACCTATTATCCCCGTATCTATAGCTTCACGTGACGTCACTGATATGATCGTAAAAAATTCAAAGTATACCAAGTAGCGTGCGTACAAGGATTTTATAGAGAAATTAAATAGATCTCCTAATTAACACGCGGAAGCTGGAGTTCAAAATTACAACGAAAAGTTGAACAAATTTTGTCAAAAACGAATAATTAGTCATTTCATAGATCGTAGATCGTCATCGCTTGTCGCGAATATATATTTTCATATTATATATGGATCATTTATACGAACATCGAGCAACGCACTATATAATGCAACGTTGTTGTAAGAGCAGCGTACTATAAAGTAGCATAAGCCGATCGACTTTATAAGCATGTATTTAAGCGCGTGATGTCGCGCAGATGTTTGATCAGGATATTATATGCATGGGAACTGTAAGATCCGCCTTCGTTGTCGCAGACGACGAGACGTATTTGACGTTGTACGGAACACGTTATAATACGCGATATACACGGTGGTACCAACGGCGAAAAGCTGCAAGAAAAACAAACATATACGACAGAAACAAAACATAGAAAACATCCTTATAGAATTATAAGTGTATGAACGAAATCGATCGATCAGGGCCAGGGAATATATCACTGCAGATTTGGAAGGAAGAAAAAAGATCACTCGAAGATACGATAAATATAATGATAATAATCATTAATCGACCGAAAGTACAGCAATCTTTACCGTTCGAATTACTCTTCTATACCTAACTCGTGTAATTCAACTATCGAATACAGAGCGAGTCGATAGATATTAGGTATAATCGTAGAATATAAAATGGTCGAGAGCGCGTTGTATACTCTTGATATTTGCAATTCCCTCGAAGCAAGAATTTCGCACTGCAGAGTCGAAGTATATAGAAATAATTGAAAAGACGCATCGGTGCAGCAATGGTAGGTAATACTTGTCGGGACGACCGAACCGGTGTAGCAGACTTGAGACCGTATTAGGAAACACACGGCATTGAGAATTGAACGGTAGCTGAAGAAAACGGCGTACCATAGAGCGAGTGCAGCAGGCGCAAGGTGAACTCAAACTTACGAAACTTCCAATCATCGTACAGTCGCGCTTCCAAACATTTCTCCTATATAAAAGACAAATAAAAAACGAATATTACAACGATAAAAAAAATTGTTAACCGCCATTTTGTCCGATTTGATGAATCAAATGTGGGCGAGTGTCATTTGGGTTGCCGCTAGTCAGGCGCTGCGGGGTTCGGGGCATTTCTCATTTTCCACAATAAGATAATAAGATAACGGGTGGGTCGCATCGCATCGCATTGATAACGATGATTATGGCGGCCATGATGATAGTTGGAGTATTTTCAGTATATTGTGGGTTTGAACGGGCGAACGATCACGTCTGGCGATGGTCTGAAGTTGAACTCCCTTTACCGGGTGATGCATAACCGAGTGCATATAGCTAACGAACGTCACGTTTGTAAAGTCACACCCACACAGAAAACGATAAAGCTTGCTTACGACGTACATAGATTGAGTAGATTACAATTTACATTACACTGCGAACACGTATGTAGCTACCTATTATACTTATACGTATATATATGTATAATTCCGTCCGTTGCAACTATACATACGAACTATACCGTACGATCCACGGAATAAAATGAGTCAACACCGGATATGCTGTTCAATTTTTACGCCCCGTAGACCCTATAACGATATAGTGTAACTATTACAATAAATTAGACTCGCTATAGATACTTTGTATCATAAAATATAATGTTTCATCAATTATGTTGAACAAAATTAAAGAAGAAAAATATTTTTCGAATATAATATCGAAAGACGAGAGAGGCACGCGAGTATGATAGATGATAACATAATTGATTTATAATTATTATCATTTACTGCACGTCTGCGATTTGTATAGTCTATTAAAAGATCGAGTTGCAGATATTTCGAGATCGCATATTTTGTATTTACTATACTTTACGATATGCATGTGTGAATTTATATCATCGTTCTTATCTCATGTGTAATATTATACCTCGGATCGCAATATGGGGGGGTATGAAAGTATACGACGATATTGACAAATCGATTACGAAAGTATGTGAAACTTCTGCTTTCGCGCTATGATAAAATGCACGTGAGCATAAAGGTGTCAGATTTTACCTCTTCGCCGTATCCTACATACGTATACTATGAAAATGCGTCAGAAAACTTCGAAGAAAGATTCTAAATTATCATCGTGTAATTATATAAAAAATATCCAACACGACTATGAATCATTTCAATTATCGCTACCGCATCTATAGTGATAATTTCTCACGATATTTTACTGCATTAATTTTCATACACGATGAATCATCATCGATTTCTATGTGTGTAAATTCCGAGTTGATAAATCTGAAAACATTTTCTATACTCTGCAAACTCGCTAAGAAAATTTCTTCGGATGATAAATAATTATGTTATATTGAACGTGGTCATTCGGTAATGTCTGCAGATCACTGTCAATGTAAAAAAAAAAAAAAACCTGAAGAGAGAGAGAGAGAGAAAAAGAAAAACAGATATCGTCTGGTATGATGAAAACATGCACGATCTTCATCGAGGATAATTAAAAGTCTATGAATAAATTATCATAATGATATTTCTATTCTTAGGAAAGGAATTTGAAAATATTGATGCAAGAATTTTTGCGTATATTATACCAAGGACGTCGTAGTGTAATAATTAGATTTTAATTTTTTATTCTATTCAAAATTCTTTTACTCTGAAGAAATTTTTCACATTCCATGGCAGGGTTCTTATTCGATAATTATAGGTAACGTAAAATTGCATCGAACGTGTACATGAAATTAGAAGGTGGCAAACAAGATTATGAAGAAGATTTAGAAATTCGAGAGGTTGAGAAAAACTGAAAAAAAAGAAAAGGAATTAGGAAGCTGAATAGGGAGGAATCTAATTCGATTATAGATCTATAGTAATATCTAGTTTTAACTGGCAATCGGTATTATAGCAGCTGCAGCATGGCGGCAGTTTTAACCGGATTTAGCTTTTACATAGCTGAATGGATATAACGCGATCCAATTCAAACAGCTAAAGAGAGCTAAGCTTTTTATCTGCTGCACAAGTCTGCAAAAAGCTTTCAATTCCTCGCATTGAATTTCCGATTGAAATCCCCCCACCCCTCCCTCCTTTTTTCTCCTCTATCCTCCCCTGCGCGACCCGCGATTTGAAATCCGAGGGAAATTTTACCCCTGAAAAGAAAGAAAGAAATAGACTCATTTATAATGTGATAAAAATGGTGGACTACTGCAGGGCGCGCGTGTTCGAAAAAAGAACCAAACGTGCAGCGCCGATGTGCAGCTTCGAGAATTTAAATTTAGATTAAAACAGTTCTCGTGTATAAATAAGAACGAGATAGTTTGGATGTATAAAATGCGGACTGTACAGAAACAGCAGCAGTCCCAACCGAAACTAAAGCAATCAAGTAGCTAGAAGAGGAACAAATAAAAAGAAAGAAAATTTGGGGCACGTCTTAATCACATTTCACATATAAATGTAGGTATCCTTAGACGCCATTTTGGATCCGCTAGATGCACGTCAAATTTGACGCTATTTTTTTTAATCCATATTTCCTCACTTTATTGTATTTCATTCTTATCTTCTTTTTATGCACAATTAAAAAGAACAAAAAAAATTGTTTCAGACACATGTTATGCTGTTAATTCAAACATGACTCGGATGAATCGAATGGAACGAATTTTAGGCCAGGAATTCAGAAAGCAGAAGAAAAAAAATGGATTTCCGCATGAGTAAAAAAAAATAATTGCCGATTTGTCGACAAATAATGTTATCAGCACAGTTAGTATACAGGTATACCTTAGGTGTCCGATTCTACCTAGTATTTAGATGCACGTGGTATATAGTAAGTTGAGTTCGTGAGGTATACGTATATGCGTGTATCCTGGGTTCTCTTCTCAAAATACACGGCGAGCATCAGCAGCAGCAGCAGCAGCAGCAGCAGTTCCCGTCTGTTTTTTGATTCTTGAAATAACGTCGAGAGTCTCCCTTTAATATTACAGACGTCGTCGTGTTGCTTCGCGCAGTCTAAAATTCTCAAGTACCTACTTTATAATAAGACGTCGGCGGCCGAAATACAACCTGCCATATATTCGTTTCAAAAGTTCGATTCAAATTTTCCCAAAATGAAAAAAAAATCAATTGAAAAAGAAAAAAAAATGACAAACTGATTTCTTACAACATGGCGAGTCGCTATATAGATACCGATTATTTTTTTACCGCCATTGATGCTTTCCGTGTAATTTGTAATAATAATAATAATAATAATAATTTTTAGGCTCCACGTTCGCGTCGACGATTCAAACTTCATTAATATGCAGCCGTCGTGTTTCCGGTGTCCGAAAAAAATAATAATAATGATATAATGAAAATTGAACTTTGCAACATTTTCCAAACTATGATCACAACGTACCGATGCTCTACGGCTCAAGACCGGAAATGGAATTATTCGCGATCAATTTAATGCATATTATGATCTATGATGGTCAAATACTCGCTAAAGGAATCGGATTTCAACATTGATAACTAACTAACCTTACTCAATCTAATCCAAGTTAACCTTATATACCTGGAGTAATAAAAAATGTCATAGGCGTAGCGCATGATCGAACATATTTTTGTTTTTATTTCTTATATACCACAGCTCCTTTCAACCGCATAACCCCCATAATAGGTTTACATATATCCATCTACCTATATGGCCACGGGTAATAAACGATGAGCATCGCACGATCTTTATTTCTTATCGGAAGGTTTCGATCTGAGGCCACACATCACATACATAAGTATATAAATGGCTCGGACACTATTTCTTGACGATGAAAACCGGTTCTTTTTAAACTTACGTACGTCCAGATTTTTATTTTTTTTTCGCCTCCTCCCTCCTCTTTTCATAACTGCAGCACAAAATTGAGTTTCAGGTATATGAGATAAGATGCAGCAGGTATAGGTCGGGCCAAAAAGAAAAAAATATCCGCACCCACCTCAAAATAGTCAGGTCAATTTAAATATATATGTTTAAACGTAGGTCCTGGACACCCACGGTACGAAGAACAGGATAGAAAAAAAGATTTCAAACTTGACAGAATTTATACGATATATTAATCATATCCTGTGCGTGTTTTTTTTTAGGGACAGAAGCGTAACTCTCTTTTTTCTTTTGGCTGCGAAAAAAATAGAATCTGACTCGGCGATACGTTATACATATAAGTATAGTTAAACGTCAATTTCATTTGTGCGTTATAAATAGCCTGTTTTTTTCTTTTTTTTTCTTTTTATGGGGTCGGGAGTCACGGTGCGGATCGAGTCATAGATGTATAGGGATAATTGTGCGAATGGCAATAGAATATAATAATGATAATAAAGTTCGTGGAAAAGAAATATCGAACGCTAACCCGCGCGGCGCGAAAAACACGCGCGTCGTGGATTGGAGTTTGTTAGCCGTCGTCGCATTCGATGACTCACCACGAATAATTCGAGTGTCGGTTGGTCAAGTGTAGGAAGTAATCCAAAGTGTGCGGTCGCTTAATTATTTTTTTTTTGTTTTTTTTTTTCTTAAATAAAATTGTTAAAATATCGTCAATCATATTGATTATGTTTCACCTTTTTTTTTCTTTTCTTATATGACACAGATCCCCGGAGATATACAAAATAATATATTATTTTGTACATTATGTTGCACCAAGATTGCAGAGACGGGATAATACCGCTGAGGAAGGCGAAAAGATGAGAAAAACTTCCACTACTAGAAATAATTTTTAATCGTTGCCTTTCTATTTCAATAACTACAATTATTACGTATAAGGTATTCCGGCAAATGAATTTCCACTTGTGGTATCCATGATATAATTAATGATAAGAAAGACAAAGTCGAGAGGAAATATCTAGATACTTAGGATATACTGCGCATATAGTTGTATACATATACGGCGAATGCGTTATCGAGAACCGCATTTTGTGTTTCCGCGTGATTCCGAATAAAACCGCAGACGTTTCCGCGTGTCGTGATATTTTTTTTCCTCTCTATACATCAATCTTTGAATTCTGCATCAAGAATATAATGTCACCATGCGAAAAAATTAATCGATCGATGATAACGATACGCTATATCGGAAATGAGGGGGGGGAAATGATTACATAATATTTTGAAAAAACGCGTGCGGGGTGTCCAGATGGATAATTAATAGTATATACATATTATAGAACATATATCATGACACAGCACATGTGAAGCGCACGTGCATGAAGTCGCACCGGTGAAAATGAGAAACGCCTTTCTACAGGGCATGCAAATTAGTCACCCTTTATATTTTCCATTCCTAAATTAAGGGTGGAATTTTCCTTATATATGCCGCTGCTGCAGGGTCGAATGTGGAGGACGTGGAGGAGGAGCAGTAAAGCAACCCTCTCAAGATATTCAACACCATGATACAACAGCAGCTGAACTTCCTCTCCAGCATTCAAAACTCTAGACAAAAAAACATTTATCAAATTTGACACGAGACACGCGACAAGCCGACACTCCTACACTATATACAAACTCGAACGGTGCACCGTAATAACGAGTCCAACAACGAGAACGATAATAATAACAATGGCAGTAATAATAATGATGATAATAATAATAATCGTCATTAACGTTCCAGGTGTGGACTTTGGGTTTGTTATACGTTATAACGTCGGCTGTAGAAATTCTCTTTGATAATTGTGAAAATTGAGAACTTCTACGGGTATGGAGACTGCAGCGGCAGCAGCCAGCAGCAGCAGCAGCCAGCAGCCGGATTCGAATCTATTCCGAGCAACGGAACAATGCCCCTCACAGTTTAACTTCACGAACAAACTACATATTATACCGCAACGTGTGGCTTCGGAGTTTCAACCGTGCAGAGTCAACGAAGTGCGTTTTCGAGCACATATGTACGGCTATTATACAATACGTGGATCGGCTCTATTTAGTTTTCTCATCGAAAATGGAACAGATGCCGGTTATGTGGGATGAAAAAAATAGAAGGACGCTGAGTGACGTGTTAAAACAAAAAAAAAATTATTATTACAATTGGGTCATGATTTCCTAGGCGATCGTTCCAATCACCGTGCTGTGCTATACGTTCACTGCCGCCTACACGCGGATGATGTTCTGATAAAATAGAAGAAAAAATTCATACAAATATCAATTTATTGTGAATAAATTCACGAACGGACACCCTATGGATGTACGCGAGTAGCGTCGTAATCGCAACAGCAACGCCCACTAAACGTATACTCCGCTTTCGGAGTGGACTTGAGAATTGAAAGTTCGAAGTTAGAAATAATAAAGATGATTTAAAGACCACGGGATAAGATAAGGCAGGATGGATCATCCTCGAAGAACAAATGAGATCTTATAAATTGAACGTAGGAATAGGTGGAATAATATTTAAGTATAATTCTAAGCGTGCGTCCAACTGCCCACACTCAATATCCGAGAGTGCAGCAGCTCCATACCACCGATCACAATCACATTCGAGGACTAAAAACTAGAAAAGTATCATTCAAATTAAAAAGGAGAAAAAAAACTTTATCAATTTCTACAGTGCGCAGAGTATGGCCAGACAAAACGGAGGGAAGAATTATGGGGTGATTAAATAATTAACTCAACAACGGGCCACTTTATGCCCTTCGCCATAACATGTCGAGAGACCATATACTGCGAACTTTGTACATAGCGTCAAATATACAAGATACCGCGCGAAAATTCGAAATTTCTTTAGAAAATTAAAATTCTCATTTGGAATTATTCTTCCTAAACAATCGTCGGATTTATCACTTTGAACCTGGAGCGACATAATTTTTTTAAACACCCTATGTTAAGTTATCTACACTTCTTATACGTGTGCGTCATGGTGCGATGAAGAGAAACTTGTAAAAGTGCAACGACATTCCGCCTGCGTTGCAGCAGCTGCAAATGCACGACATTCGATTGATAAAAAAGTAAATAAAAGGATCATATGCAAAAGTATGAATTCATAAATAATTCCATGGCATCTATTTAGCGATTACATTTGTTCTGTAGATTCACATTATATCTGTCGAATAAATTTGAATCTATATTTTCTCCTCTTGTTTTTCATTTTTGACTTTTTGACTCTTTTGCTTTCCGTCCCGACTGACTTCCACCCCCTTCTTTTCCCTCACAATCAGTCAGAAACGCTGCCTTTGTAGCTAGACAAACATACGCCAGAAAAGGATACATTTCCCCTCTCATCTTCTATCGAGAGAAAGAAAAAAAGGGAAGGGAGATGAAAAGAAAAACCGACTAGATCTCGACAACGACCTTTGTAATCAGCCGGTCACCACCACAAACTTGGGTCGTTACACTCGACGCAGGATGAATAAACTGATCATTGTAACGACGGCAATAATTCGCGTAGCAGAGTTTCCGTCGCAATGACGGATCAATAGCAATTCACAAATACGTTACAATAATAAACGTTGAATGCCAATTTCATTGTTCTCCAGACGACGTATGGTTATGGTTTTCATTACACTCATTGTGAGTAGTGGTTGTTGTTGTTGGAGGAGTAAAAACAGTCATTCATTATTTTCAGTCAGAGTACGTTTAAATACTCACAATGCGCGAATAATAAGTTTTTAGTATGAGGCATTCCTTGTGTGTCTGTTTCTATTTGTTTATTTATTTATTTGCACATTCAATTTTGTATTTGTTCTTCGTAATACAAAGTGTACAGCCGATACAAGCACTTTGGTAATCTAATAATGCTCAGCTACTCTTGTTTTCGTCATCTAATAACAAAAGCTCAAATTACTAGCTGTAATTGCGCGGGATTTTAGGCTCGTGTTGAATACGACGTTGTTCAAAACATTTTTCACTATGTGCGTAATAATTGCGCAGCTTAGACTCGATAGTTTCTTTTTTTTTCAATTCTCTATTTACTAAACCTGAATAGTAGCGTAATGTGAACACTAATAGGGTGTACTGAAACGTACTATGACGATAACGAATACCGTGGTTTGAATGAAACGTAACTATAATTGATGATTCAACGACTGAACTTCGAAATTCAATTTCAATGTATTGAGTTGAGCACGTTTCGTTGTGACTCATCGGAAATATTGTGGAAGGTTCTATGAAAATCGTTATTGTGTACAACCCCATAAATCAGATTTCAGAAAGAATTTATTTTTTGTATTCACGCGACTTGAACCACAATATAAACGATAACCGGTTGAAACGTTTTTAAGTGGTTTATACTCGGGTTTATATCATGTTTTCAAAATTGAGTGGCGCTGAAAACCATGCAGCAAAAACAAGTTCAGATTAATTTACATAAAAAAAAAACTAAAAACAAGAGGGAATCGAAAAAAAAGTTCATACTAATTTGTTAATAATTGCAAATTTCGGATGTATGCAAAACCATCGCAATAACAAAAAAGACAAAGGAGCTAACATTTGTTTAACAATATTGAAATACAGAAATAGATTCACCTCTGTTGTCATTCCTATGGGCTGAAATAATTCCGTGTTGCACGAAAACTAGCACCAAGCACAACACTGTACCACTACTAATAATAAAAGGGCGATGTGATAAATTAGGGCAGCACCAAATATTAACAATGTTCGCCATGTTTTTCACGAGGAATATCTGTTTATTTATTTTGTTTTATATTAATTTGGATTATCGTAGCACCGACGACATCGACATCCTGACTTCTTTGATTCCTCAACGATACTAAAGAATTATTTATAAAAAAAAAAAATAACCGTTGGACAAACGTAACCGTAACTCTAATCTGTCGAGTCTCGACCCACTCCGACGTCCCGCTCCACCCGCTCGGTCTGATGAGCAACAACTGAATAGGGATGATCGTGCTGCTGATCATTATGAAGTTAGTCATCCAAAAATCGAGAGACGCACATGCGCGGTAAAATTTGATTCAATGCGCGGACGCGGAACGTGAAGAACGAACGCGCGGAAATTTGAGTGACATTTGTACGGCAAGGATTCTATTTTGCATAACGAGAACAATATTAGTTGTGTAACTTGATCAATTTATGTTGTAGTCTCGAAGTTAGATCTAAATAAAAAGCTATTTTTGACATGTTTTTACCGGATTCAATTTTAAAAGGACCAATAGCTACAAAACCTGATCATCCGATATTACCTGCGGTTCAAGGGTATTGATCAAACTTTATATCACTGTTTATCACAGTTTGCCAGAGCTGATACAGCAATTGAACCTCCACAGAAATTTGAACATGGAAAGTAAAATCAAGGAATATCTGATACAAACTATCCTGCGAGACTGTCGAACACAGGAATGCAACGTCTCCGGTGATCTTGTTGAATTTTTGGTACGTTGTGTGTGAATCACAAATACTTTGGGACGATGATAGTGAAACACTCAATTCATTTGTGTACAGGTAAACTTGATGCTCCTCGATCCAGAGCATGACTTCGTTGGAGAAGATACATGTCAAACTGATTTGACGAGCATCGTCTCTGCGGTTGTGGCCAAGTTGATCGATCACACTAGCCCAAGTCTGGTAGTACTAAAACTTCAGTTATATTTCAACAAGCACTACGTACCCAGAGGTAATTGATAATTGGAAAATCTATTTGCCAGGCAAAAAGTAGCTGTTGTGAATTATAGTTGGTACTTTGCCTGTACAACGTTAAACGCTAACGTATACTTCGGACCTCGTAAATTTATTCAATTACAGACGAAGTTATTGCAAAGCACAGAAAATGCATTTACACAAAGACTGCACCACTTTTGAAGGAAATCTGTAACACGACGTTACAGAAAAGTACTGAACAGGATGTTGAAAAGTTGTACCAAAAAATCGTTGTGTTTATCATCTTGTTGAGCGGACTTGGGAATCCTTCGGTACCTGCTGTGCTGAGGTACTTCAAAATTTATGATAGACACGTATGGGTATAATATTCTGAATTTCGATGCTATGGGTAATAGTCAAACTGGGTGAATCTGTTAACTTGGATTATAGAGAGGCTAGCGTGGCTTTGCAGAGTGTTTATCGTCTTTCTGAGTTGAAACATTTTGTTTCTCTGCCGTTGGATGAAAAAGAAAGACAATTAACGGAACTCATGTGTATTGTTGCTGGTATTCGACTCTTCAACCGAGACTTACAGCGAGGGGGCGAGGGAATTGATGACTGTGAGTTGAATAAGTAATACAATAAACTGAACCTGAGAGTCTTCGGACATGCTGGCTGAAGTTTATCACCAATTCACAGTGACCACTGTTCTTCAAGAGGCGGTAGCGAAAACTCAATCATCGACGATGCATGTTCTGGAGAAAATCATGAACAAAGTGTACAATTTCACGACCGCCGTAGACCGAATAATAATGTCATCGTACATCGGGGAGGAAGAAGTTTGTTCAGATAATACAAAGCATCGCACGGTCTCGGAATTAAGTTCTGACCAGGCAAAATGGGCTGTGGAAATGTTGGCGGCAGGACGTCAGCAAGAAGTATACGTTCGGTAAATTTTGGGGAGGGATGAAATTATAATTAAACGAAGAATTTGAATTTGAATTCCTTACATTTCACTCGCAGGAAGCTCATGGATGATATAGAGCGGTGTGAATGTAATGTGAAAAGTTTGATGGAAAAACTACAGGCTCGATTACTCCAATTGCATGGTGCTGTTCATTGCAGAACAGCAATACCCACCATAGAAATATATGTGAGAGAATTAAGAATTTTTTTTTATAATTCAGTCAAGGACTGATCGATTTGGAAAAGCGACTTCTAAAGAGAGGATTTTTTTCTCTTCACAGCCACAATTCATCGACTTGGCAAACACTTGGATGCAGCTGCAGGACGAAGTCGTCGTTTTGAGCAACATCAATACATTTTTATGGGAATTGCAATCCATGACTATAAAGGTAAGAGGGCTGGAGCTCTGAGCAGTCCCGAAATATTCGTCAAACAGTCTGGTAAAGCTTGCGATATTTTCAAACATTTATTGAATCTATTCCAAACTTTGAATCGTGTAGAGCGTGGACACCTACGACGATGCGTTATTACGTGTATTGGTTGACGATAGCCAAGTCTTAACAGATGCTGAAAGACTCGAAGAACACATGGGGAAAATGATAAGTAATGAAAAACTACGATTCCCGGATTAAAAAAAAAACATAAAACTATAGAACTTTCTCAATTACAGCGGAGGCAGGAGGGTGTCAAATATTTTACCCCAATATCACTAAGGACTTTGATCAAATTCACGTCGAAGTAAGCTAATCTCATTATTCAAAAAGAACGGTTGTTAGAGCATAGAAACTCTAGAAAATCCGACCCCCCCCCCCCATTCATTCCCTATCGACAATCCAATCTTATGTCTAATGTAAGATCTAATATCGTGGCACACTGCGCTCTTTCAGTACCTGGGTTTCTGTGCATGGAGTTTTACACAGGGTAATGGTGCCTTGATCCCAGGAAATCCAAACATCGGTGTCGTTAAGTGGAATGGAAAGTATTTTGCGTTCAGTTCTAGAGCGGCCGCTCGTAAGTTTGGAGAGAATCCAGAAAGGTGTGCACGATATTATTTCACTCCAAGATTTTGCTCATTTGTATCCGATTGTAAAATTTTGCCCAACCTGCAATAATGAGATTATATCATTTCTTTGGAACTGCACAAAATTCCACAATTGAATTTTTATACCGATGTCACCTCATCAGGTTCGTCCACGAGGCTATCCAGTTCGTTTACAAACATCCCGAGTACATCAATTTGCTCCAAATGTACGACGACGTCAAGCCGGTCGCTAGAGCCCGAACAATGTAAAGATTCATTGTTACAATCCAAAAATAAACTACAAAAGTTACACGAAGCATAACTAATAAGTTTCAAGTTTTCACCAGATCTGATGCAGCCTCCGACGCAAAGGTGTTGCAAGATCAAGAAGTGCAAACTGATTTGCATCCACTGGAGTCAAATATTGTCGAACACTACACATCGAGTACCTGGGAGTACAGGCGGCGAGCACTGCATCTAGTAAGCGATATATTTTGTTTCCGCATTCTGATCAAGTATTTCAAACTCTGATATATCATACAGTATTCGATCTGAAATTCTTATTTTTTTTTTTTTATTCTTAATTTCAGGCAAGTATTTGCCAAGGAGCAACGCACAGTACTCAAACTTACAAATCGAATTATCGAAGTAGCATTTACACTCATACCGCTCCACCGAAGGATCGAGAGATGCAAACAATGCGAGACAATTACGCTAATACAAATAAATTGAAAAATTTCATCTTTGGATTGCGTGGAAGACGCGATGACAAGCAACACGTTTTACATATGGAAGAATCGCCGTAAAACTAGCAGTTCCCTTCCTTTTTTAGCTTGTCTATTCGCAAGAGCAATGTAAGACATTGTTCTTTCGATTTTATGTAATGGATGACTTTTTTCTAATGATGATAAAAATTATATCTAGATCGAAGTTGTAGCATAAAAAAAAGTAACGATCTTAGCGCATTGATTGTAAAACGGAGAGAAAAATAAAAGAACGAGGGGAAGCAATGTTTTTCCAAATACAATCATCGTGTAATTATACAGAACGTATCGTGTGGTTCTGTTAATTTTTTTTGCATGATATGGTTATTATGAAAAAAAAAAAAATTAATACGACTCATTCTTCCCACCATATTATTTATATAAATTTTTTTTATTCTTCGTTTCATTCCATTGTTTGTCATTTCTTTGTAATTCTTACTATTCATTGCCGGCCTATTTATTAGATCATATGACATTCGGTTTTGTTGTTCTGTATGCATATAATGTCATTTTTGCTATCACTTCAATGTTTCTTTTTTCATCTCGAGTAGAATCCGTGAGAGATTTTATTTCAGACTATAAAATATAAGTATGTCTTTTTTTAGGCCGGGGTAAATAATTTATATTGGAAAAAGTAGATAGTTACGCGCTACATAATTTTCTGCACATCGTTAACAAGATTTTGTTTCAAAGTACATTTTATGTATGTAACTCTACCTAAATTATTACTCACAATCAATAAAACATACGTTCATCATACTTCATTTCGTAATCCTATTTTCTTTATTTATTCAAATCTTTTGTTTTTCTCATCATTATTATTATTATTATTATTATTTTTACTATTCAACACAGTGCAGCAGCGGCAGCAGCAGCAGCAGCAATATTTTTCGCACACAGTTTTTCTTATTTTTTGACTTGAAAACTTGTTTTCATAGAATATTCACTAAAATCAAATGAACTCTTATCATTGTATTTTTTAGTTTTCAGCAATTCATCATCACCATCATAATCATTATCATCGTCGTTGAAAATCTTACACGTTAAAGGGGGGAAAGGGGTCAATTTTTACACCAAAAAACCTACAATTACGACGATAATATAATAATAATAATTTTAATTATTAATTACACATTAATATAGTTATTATATTTTACTCGTTAGGTATTTTTTTTACGTTTTCTTTTCTTTTTTTTTTTTTTTTCTTCCAATGTATAATATATATAAATTATTATACAGAATAAGAATTACAGAATGTCAATTTTGTTTCAATCCAATTTCAAATTTTTATAATTGCAAAAATTTGGGACTTTCTTACTGTCATACTGTTATATATCAATGAGTCATCAGTGTTAAAATATAAAAAATCGTTAATTCGCAAATTTTCGTTTTCTTCATTTTAATCCCTTCTTTGTTTTATCATCTTCTTTCTTTTTTCTTTGTTGCAATTAGTATATTTTCAACTAAATATACACACAAACTATATGAAATGTTTTTAAATGATTAAATTCACTATTCTTCGTTTGTCAAAAACCAGTTTCCACACGTTAAATATTAAAATTAAACCCTATATATTTTTTTCAAACACAGCTCTCTTTTCTTGTCGCTAGATGGTAAAAGAAAAAAAAAATTGTCGCTTTCTGTTAAATAAACTATAAACTATTACATGATCACAAAAAACGTCACAGAGTTTGAAAAAGGGTTCTCTTCTAAGTTTTACATACTGCATCTCGATGTAATTATTTATTGTTTGAAAACAAAAAAACTATCGATAAAGTTTGCAACAATCATCGGCAATGGTTCTATACATAGGTATACGTATACCTCACTGTTATTGATGCAAAAAATCAAAAAATAAAAGAGCAGTACTTGAAAGGTGGAACAATGTAAAAACTGTTTAACGACTACTTACAGTTTCAACGCAAAAGCATAACCTCTACCATTCACAATTATGATTGCTTCACCTCAACATTGTTTAATCATGGTAGCAGAAAAATGATATCGTAAGCAATGCTGTTGGTTTACTGAATGCTGAGAGTTTTGAATTTTCTTCTTTGTCAGTTATAGTTAGTGTCAACAGATTTTAGTTTAACCCAATCACTCCGAATGATAATTAAATGACTGAAATTTGCCACGACGTTGAGTTGGAATCAATTTTGAATGGTTGAAATGAGGAATGCGTCGCAGTTTAGGTTTTTAGACTAAGAATGTTTCAGTGGTAGTGTAACGATGTGTGGTATATATGGTTGTGAACGGGATGAAGAAGTACATGATAATCATGCGCGTTGCAATATGGAATATAACCTTCAGAGTTGAGAAGTGTTTTTCTTTTGTCTGTAGTACTTAATCTAGGAAGTGACTTTTGAGGTATTTCATCATACCAAAGGTCCTGAAACGCTTCACCCCAATAACCTTCATAAGTTCTTCATCACAGATCGCAAACTGCTTGTTCTTCGGATCCTGATTAGAATTTGAAAGCAAATTTTAGTATTCGGCCGCAATCCTTAAATACCCCGTTGGTGAAAAAAATTTGAATAATGTTTTTGAAATACTCACGTATAGATTCCTTTCTTTGATAATACTCCATACTTTCTTGACAACTTCGTGTCGGGCCATTTGTTCAGCACCAACGACGGCTGCCAATTCGGGTGAAAGTGTAATTGCACGGGTATAACCACCGCCTTTGCCTTTGGCAGGTCCCTTTTTGGCTGGTCCAACAGCTTTCTTGGTCTTGCCCCAGTCCTCGTCGCTGTCACTAGCATCACCCTTCTTCTTGCCCTTTTTGCCAGGCTTGGCTACACAGAGAAATTTCGAGTGTTAATTGCTTCCCAAGAAATATTATTCATGATATGAATTTTCAGATGTGTGAAATTCAACACAGAAACGTGAAGACATGATAAAGCATAAATTTACAAATTTTTTGTGCTTCAAACTTACCGCTGCCTTTCTTCGGTGTTGGTTTGGCTTTCTTTGGGCTGTATTCTTCATCACTGGCGTCATCATCACTGGCGCTTTCGTCGTCGTCTGATGATCCTTTCTTGTGTTTTGTAGCAGTTTTCTTAGCAGGTCCTCGTTTAAGGGGCTTCTTTTCTTCTTCCTCTTCTTCTTCCTCTTCCGATGCCTCCTCCTCTTCTTCTTCGCCCTCTTCAGATTCCTCACTAGCAGCCTTACTCTTCTTGCTGCTCTTCTTACCTCCATCTTGCTTTTCCTGGAGACACTCCATCACCAAATCATCTACCTCCTTTTTCCTGTTAATTTCATGAAAAATCACAAATTTATAAGTACTTACGTTAATATTCCCTAAAAATTCTAAAGAGCACGCATCTTGTTAACAGTTTTTCTTCTTCAAATATGTCGGAGGGGGAACGAGGTGATGATCAGATACTTTCTGAGCTCACGCAGAGTCCCTCGCCTTGCTTTTGGACACGGTGCACTAATCTTGTGCCTCTATTAATTCACCACAAGCAAGTGCACGATGTCCATTAAATAATAGTAATTGGCTAACAAGATGATTGAATCTGCATTTTGGCATTTTTGAAGCACGACAAATTGAAAGTTAAAATTATAAATGGGAACGAAATTCAAGAAATAGTGAGCTGAAAATTTCTTGATACAGGTACATAATGGTGAGTGAAGGCAACAGAAAAAAAAACAACACATGAGTCAATTGAAGGATTGAAATGTCCAAATTAATGAATTTATAATTTTGTGTTGATTGTAATTTTCAGAATATCTATATTTTTGTGGTTTTGCAATCATGGCATGCTAGTATTCAGATGCAGGTGTTACAAAGTTATGCAATGTTGGATTAATAAAAAAAAATTCGCCTTTCATCATTTTTCATTTTCTCAAGTTTAAATTTCTCATGGAATCAATAACTGGAACTCATGTCAGACACACATGGCACTGTTTACAAGCATCAATTATTTAAGCATATCATAAAGTGTCTAGTTCTTGTTTACATTCCGCCACCTGATTTTTTTCTTCTCCTTATCACAAGTCAAGCATAATTTGTTAACAATAACACTGCAGGAAAGAATAAAAGCATCAATAAAGTAGAAAGTAAAAGTATCCATTCTCAGGACAGAGCAACCTTACATCCACATTTTTTTCATCTATTTCTAAAGCAATTGAAGTAAACAAATATTCTAAAGATGTATAAATCACGAAAAAAAAGAGACTGTCATTATTTTAGAAAAATTGCATGAGCCGTAAAATTGATTGAACAACCGTTTAAACTAAACACGTGGAAAAAAGAATAGATCGCTTTGTTTATAAAATGTAAAAATATGAATAACAATCATTGTTTATGCTTTACCTGTCCGTGAGGTCCACGTCAAGTTTCTCTTCTATTTGTTGTCGCACTTTCTTAGCCGACATCGTCGTCAGGTCCGCATCCTTAAGGATGGCTGAAAAATAATCGACCCCGAAATAAGCGTAAATAAATACACAGCCCGAGAAATCCGCCTACATTTCCTCAGATATCAGCCAAATGTAATGATTAATTCTAATAAAAATTTATAATAATATTTTCGTTCCTCGTTATATCGTCCCTCCCCCCTTTTATTGTGTAAACTCGCTGATTCGGCGGAGGCAAAAATAGTTGAACAAGGAAAAATATGATGATTTTTTTGCATTACATTTTTGAGAAAAAGCATCGAGTTTTGTTCGGTTTTTACGTTCTCATCAATCCGGGGATTTCGGCGGGCGGCCAATCAACGCATCACACGGAAGGAGGACGCACCTATTATTTGAATTTACTGGTAAAATGGTTGTTATTTATTATAATATTGTATGGGATTTAAAATCGAATAAAAAATTTGCTAAATTTTGGCGTTTTTAGAATTTTAAAAGAAAATTACAGTATTTAGATATAACGATGGAAAGGTTGCTATGCAATAGTAATGGCTGGCCAGCTTGGGTACGCTGTAAAGCCGTCTTGTGTCTTCCCCGCCAAGTCCTTATGAAATCCAAGAGTAAAATGTTGTATTTTGAACGATGAACCTTCAATATATTGCTATGAAATATAGCCGTTATTTATGTAGAAGGCCCGTTTTGCAGTTGCGTATTTTATTGGTTGGGTATTAACAAAGATATTAAGACTTACCGGTGATTTCCTTCCTCAGTTCGTCTTTAGAGATATCGGCCATGGCGGTCTGTTTCGTCGTGCGTTTTGCTACAAACTGAAGCTAAAGCCGGCTGGCCTCCTGTAGCGTCGAACGTACAGTCGGGGATTCTAGTAATGGCCGACCTATCTTTGATAGTGAACTTAAAAAATATATAACTTTTTTAATACTCATTAAAACGGGGTACAATATGGACCAAATCGTATCAGTTTTTTATTATCTACAAGTTTGTCATGACGCCCCGATCATAATATTGCGATATATCATCGACATTTATTCATTTTCAGGATTGATAGTACACGATTATTGGCCGCGACTATTTTATGTGCAAACGGTCAAGTTCACTATTTATTTCTCAATAATATTTCATGTGAATTTATTCCGTTAATTTATTCAATAAATATTTTATAATTTTATCGTAATTCCTACGTGCTTATTATTCTTTATTTATATCTAGTTTGTTTATTTGCTGATTGATATGTTGGCTGTAGTATAATGCCGCCTCGCGCATTTGAACGAATCAAAATGGTTGACTTATTTTTCCCGCTTTATTATTCATTACTGACTAACGTGTAACCTTACTTTATTAATAAACATTATTCAACCGTAATTTCGAACATACGACAGGGATGTACGAGTCTCAATCAACAGCTAGATTTCCCTAAATCTAAGCTACCTCCTCATGAATCAATAATATCGAGCATTTTCTACGATAAATATTATCTTCCCTCTCATTCGGTATAATGATATCCGGCTAGTATGGCTCGTCATTACGATAAGGTTGAAATTTTCCCATATCAGGGGCCAAAGGACACGAAATTTCGAAGACGAATTATACGCTTGTTGAAATCGACCATAGCAATGTCAGAAACGCAATCTCTTTGTTAGAATAAACAGGGTTGTTTCTCTAGTTGCTGATTTGTCTCTACAGATATTGATATTTCAGATAGGACTTTGTAGACACTTTGCTTGTAGAGTAGCGGCATCTTGATTTCTAAAATACAAACCACCGATCAATAATAAGCGAAAATTACGCTTTTTTAGTTCCCGATGATAATCATTGCATCTCTGAAACGATTGAAACATTATTCAATCCGATGGTTCAATCAACCCCCGACCTTATCAATGCTACATTTTTTTTCACGTAAGTCGATAAAGACGAAAGTCTGCGGTGCACTTTATGGATCACCAGAGGATCCCTAGTGCACTCTGGTCGGAGGCGCCTTCAGCGGTGATAAATCAAACCAAAGGAGCCGCGAAACTCGCGAGTATTGCGTTTGAATAGGTTTTAATTCACATATAAATTTTCTACAACGCATTTGTGACCAATTTGATGCGGTTTACTTTTTCGATGCATGTTAACATTCGAATTTATCTTGCTAGCCAGAAAAAATTTTACTCAACATAATCATCGAATAGAGCGTTCCCGATTTGATCGGATATTTTGTTTAATCATTTTTCCAGCTTCAAAACACTTCAGGAATTTTCATCGGGTATTTTCTAATTTGCTTTTAGTTTTTTATCAGGATTTTTTAGAAACTGAACTCTCAGAAGAAAGCCACTTTTGCACAAACTTGAAAAATCAAGCTTGATATTCTCACAAACAGTTCTGGAAAGACAAAGTAATAGGCGACGAGAAAAATTGATGGAAATAAAACCGAACATACAATAAATCCTCAGTCAACGATATAATAGGCGATCAAACGGGAGATTGTGAGGGTTCGCAGAGATAAATTATCAGGAAGCGTGAAAGTCCCCCATACGTTGTTGCGAGTAACTCCATGCCTCATATACCTATATAAGGCAATATTGAACATTTTTTTATAAATATGCGTAGAAATCTATTTATCCAATTAGAATTGATTATGATGTTCATCGACGGCAGCATATAAGCTATACATTTATATCTTTCTTATGTAAAACTGCTTGTGCAAGAAACGAACGTAGGAGATAAGTATATGTTTTCAACAGCAGACTTTTCGCAATTTATAGGTATACTATATTATATGTATACGATCCCTTAACGGAGTTACAATAATCTTGTTAACTCGAAGTGGTTCTCAAATTACCTCGAATGCCGTTGCTCGCTCTTTGTCACCTCAATTCACTCCCTTAGACGTCTACTTGTATTTAGTTTTAATTCTAAATATTTTTCTATCAGAATCACTCGCAGCAATGATAGAAAAATTACAAACAAAAAAGCTTTTACTTCGAATCGAGTGAGAAAATTTGTTCCAAACACAATGAATTTTACAGTGATTTTCAACGATTAGGCCGAAATATCGAATTATCACAGTGAATTTTATTAAATCTCACTAGATTAGTGACACAACGTATTCCCATCGCGCTGCAGCTTGTTGCTAATTTTTCCAATGGAATGAATACGTATGTCGATATCCTAAAAGCGATTATCCGATTCTAGCGATCTAAACTTATCCTCGAAGTCTGGATAATCCGTTTGGACTCAATGTTATCGCCATTTTTTCGTGTATACTTATTATTGCGTCTCAAAGTTTACTGGATTTCGGAGTACTTAGGCTCCAATATAATACGGCTAATTCATTTCCGAATTATTGAAACCACCGTAACACAGATATTGAGAACACCTTGCCGGCCTTGACTAAAACCCTAGGAATACGATGTTCAGGGTACCAGGCTTCCGTATAAAATAGAGGATTTCAAGAGCAAGGTTCTTAGTGTCAACCGAGCTCCTCGGGCGTCCCTTTAGATCTTTGCGCAAAAAGAAAAAATAGAGGAAGAACGAAGGAAAGTATCCAGATAGTCATTCGGAGCACACGCGTGATAAAAAAAAAAACATGCAAACAACAAAACAACATTGATAACGTCGGATAAAACAACACGAGGATCTGAAATCAATCTAAACATTGCTTATTGAACAATTGAATAATTAGAAAAAGAAAAACCATCAATATACGCAAGTGAACATAATAAGGACCGGAAAGTGTAAATTGATAATAATAACAAAAAATAAACAGGTTTTGAAAAAAAACATGGCTCTGATATTCGGGGCGAGAAATTGGTTGGTGATATTCGTAATCGCAGCTGCATGCACCTGTGGTGCTCGCACGGAGTGCGATGGACGTGGCCAGATTTCATTGCTAACCGGAATCCACGAGGATGGATCATGTCGTAAAGTTTCCAGCCATGGAGTTCTTCTCTACGAAGCTGCCCAGATTCTTTTGGAACAGTATAACGCTCAAACTAACGGATTCAAACTTGGTACGTTGAGATGGAACGTTTTTTGGATCAGGTTCCACAGTCCAGCCCTTTGCTTCTTGTTTCCGATTTTAGAATGAAATAAAAAAATTACAACAACAAACAACGAAAAGATTATCAGGATCTTGAAGTGGTGTATTTGAGTATCGAAAGATTCTTATACCTTTTTATTGTTTTTCTGAGCAGAAATCCAGGTTTTGGACACCTGCGGAAGCATAAGTGGTGCTCTCAAGGCAGCTATGAAAGCTTTGGTGTCAGCAGACGTCAGTTGCCTACAACCACCGCATTATTTAGGTTGGTTATTATTTTATTAATACAGTAATTGTATCATACCTCATTCCTAAGGAGTTGAAAAAAATAAGTTAATTAAATAAATTGATCACGATTTTTAACGGTTCGCTTGATATTCATGCAGCAGAATCACATCTATGCACAATGGTGCGTGACTCACATAATTTAAACATAAATCCGCGCCATGTCACATAGTAGAATAGATCTAGCTGTTTAATCTCTGAATATAATTGTATAAGGAAATTCTTTTATGCTACAATTTGACACAAATGACAGAACTTGGTCAAGGCCGTAAGCCCAGCCTCTCTCTCTCTCTCTCTCTTTCTCTCTCTCTCTCCTTCGTATTATCTCTTAAAAAACTCGATTCGACCGTATAATTATCTTAATATTCTTCGCAGTCATGTAATAACTCCCAGTAACCTAAATATAGAAATGCAGGATAATCGCATAGAATTGAAAGGAAAATTAGACGTTAGTCGTGTCGCGACGAGTAAAGTGAAACCCAATTGTTCATAGGTTTCTCCTCGATAATTAATTTATACCAACAATAAGCCTGCGTTTACCTATTTCCAGAATCATAAGGCAATTACAGACCATGTTCCGACCTAATCTCTGGGTAAATCCTCATCACGCGTTATACAGAGTACGTAATTGACCTTTTTCTTCACCATTACTGTATCCAATCATTGCGCTGCATCCTGCGAATTCCTGTCCTCTTCCTCTTCCTTTTTTCCTGTAGGCACAAAAATTGATGACGCAAATCGTATGTACGTACAGGTATTGCGAATTATTTTGCACCATCGAGAGTTCATTTACCAAGAAACACACGTCGTTCGCCACAGTACAGGAATACCCGACCACACATACATACCATGGTACTAAAAATAATTTTCATGCAATAGAAAGTCACGATGTGGTTTTTTTTTTTTTCTCTCAAGTATTTGCAGGAATATGCCCACACCCGTCCAGGTCGCTGGAGCGGGTTTTCAGAATTCTAACGATCACCTTTATTTTTTCTTTTGGATTTTTGTTCGCAGGATTAATCGATATCTTTTTCAGGATTGTCCTCGAAAATCTTGAACTGGCGTATAGAAGCGGATGAATAATTTTCGTTGCTCTTACGTTTTTTATGCATGTATTTTATTTATTTTATTTTCTTTCTTTTTTGCATTCAGGTATTATCGGCCCGGACAATCCCACGAACGCTGAAGCCGTTCAGAAGGTCACTTCCGTCCTAAGAGTTCCGCACCTAGTAAGAAAAGCATCGAGTTCCGCGTTCTTGCATCATTTGGCAATGGAGAACAATTCTTACATCGTTCAGGTACCCATTAATAAGAATAAATTAATTTAAAAAAAAAAAAAATTCTAAATTTTTTGATTTATTTGTGACGCAACTTTCAAGTTTTTTTACTCAGCTATTTTCTTTTATCGTCATCATCGCTAGAATATTGACGGTGTGTCGGTCGCAAATCACGATAAAAACTTGCGCCGCGGCGAGAAGTCGGTTCAAAAAATAAACCGAGTGGCATTGAAGTTGAATTTTCGTTTCACAGGGTGTACTCGAGTTAATCGAACGTCTGAAATGGAAATCATTCACATTAATTGCTCCAACATTTGAAGGGAGTGAAGATGACGTACAGAATATTGCGAAGAAGTTGACCCTGCAAGCGATAGCGAAGAATTTGTGCGTCATTGTCCACGACAACGAAGAAGGCGGTGAGAATGATTATAAATTTAGCAGGTTTTTGACGATATCCTTGTTGTCGCTTATAAATCTACTTTCTGCCAATCGAGCGAGTATCGAAAATCAAATTGAACATTTTTGGTTTCAACCGTACACCCGGTATTTGAATTTGAATACATTTTGTTGCGGCAGATTTCACGTCAAATGTCATTCACGTTGGCAAACCTGAGGACAGCTTCTTCGCGGGTCCATCGAACGCGACTGTTCTTGTCGTCAGTGAAGGTAGCTTGGAGAATCAATTGAATCGCGTCAATTCGTCGAACACGATCATCCTACTGGAGGACGACAGGTGAAAACATGACAAGTGTTTTTAGAATAAATCAAGGAAATGATGATAATGAATGTGACCGCAGATCTTGATGTCAAGTCAGAACTATTAATTACACCTTCTGCTTTCTATCGGACGGCTCTTATGTCTGGTAGCAAGCGGTGTTTGGTTTCACAGAAACAAATGCAGCGCAAAAACTTTGGAATAAATTCTACGAAGGGCCAATATTATTCTTTTATCCTTACTCGAGGGAATTTGATCGATAGATTGTTGTAACTATAGATTCGGAAAAAACCTCCACCATATTGAATTCTGATGATGACTGCCATTTGTAAAAGAAGGCTATTTATATCATACAAATAGCATTTCATTACGTATGTAGGATATTGCAGATCGTTTATCAGCATCAGACCCTGATCATTGTACGGAACACGCGAACAAGATCATTATATTAATACTTATCGGAAAATTATACGATTGATGGTGAACTGAAGATCGAATTGCAACAAGTTGTACGTTCATATATACATATATGAATAGTTAAATGATATAAAGTTCGCTGTTTCTCGTTATTTATTCTTGCGAGCGAGGTATTAATTTATTATAATTACTACCTCCCACTGTATACCTCGTGTTCCAATACACGAAACCCATTGGTCAATTGACGCATGACCTATAATCATTAATGAACAGACACCGCCCTTTTCAATTGAAATTTTTTACACGCTGTTTTTTTTTATATAGATTCCATATTGAATTTCTATTTTTCATCGGTTAAGACTTGCATGGACTCAAGGTTTTTTTAATTCTAATTTCAAACAGGCGAAAGAAGTAACATTTTCAATGTTATATATTAATTGATTAACTAATTATTTGAGTAATTGTTAAAAAATTTTATCGCAAAAAATTTGTTTGAACTTTTCCGTCTTCTTCTTGCCATTGTTCGTTACCACTGTAATTGTTTGTTTATTCTTTCTCGGTTTGTTTTCGTTTCTCTTTTAGTTTTTGCGCAATTTTTAAGAGCGCAGGAACCTTGCATTTGTATATTATAAAGGAAGACCTTGTTCTCCTTGAGGAGAAAGTCGTTCGACTAACGTTGAGATGTAAGTGCAGTAGCTGAATGGTATTATATCTTGTTTCGACGTTGTGAAACCTGAACAAAACGAACAGAAAGAACAAAACCTTTTTTCCTAACATCGCGAAGCAGTTTTGTCGCGTTGAACACAAAATTCACAAGGTGTGATTATTTTATATCTGGTTTTCTCGCCCACTCCAAAAACCCCCGAAATTTGCTTCCAACAATTAATGAAATAAATTACCTTTCCATAAGTCAGTTTTTAATCTGCTTGAGCATAGAGGTTGAGAAACTGTTTTTTAATATTTTTTTTCAATTTTTTGGATTATCCGGAAGCATTTTTTAAATATCTAATAAAGAGTCAAATACTCGAATACCTTCTGGTCTCGTCCGCTTCTGATCCTAATATAAACGCTTTGCATCGAATTAGAGTCGAGACGACAAAGAAAAGAAATATCTATGAAAAAAATGTAATATGAATCAAGTTTCCGTTAAACTTTGTAGATACAGATTTTTCGCCCAGAATTGACTTGCGAGATCATCTGATCGATAACCGCGCGTTGAACCTTGCTTGAGACAATAATCTAAACGCCCCCATATGAGTCCTGGCATATTAATTAATCGATCACTTCCTGACAAATAATTATGGTCCCAAGAATAGTTGTTATAATTTCAATGGAAAAACCCACCGAACTTATTCAAGGCAATTGGTCATGAAAAGATTTTTGATTTTCTTTTTGTTCTTCTTCTAGGAACAAATTGAACGAGCTGCAGGTCAGGGTCGAGAAATCAAAATGGTGGACCGGTGGCAGGACAGGAAAATTCGACCCTGAGGAATTGAGAGACGTCCGGTGGTTGCAGGATGCTATAGAAACTTACGGAACGGCATTGGACTCGATTTGGTAAGTCAAAGTGAAACATAATATTTGAATTGAATCATAGCGATGGAGGTATTTGATTGATAACTTAATTTAAATTCATAATTAATTCAATTCGATCGAACGTCGTAAATTTTTGCATTGAAACTAGTCGAACGTTTGAAGAAAGATTGAAATATAAAATAAAGAGAAGTAGATAAATGGAAGGACTCGCGCTATCCAATTGATATTTAAAACTTGCCGTGAACCTAACTGGATTGGCGGTGGTTATAAAATAAAACCGCGAAATATTCTGTTGCAGCAAAAAAAAGAAATGTAAAGCTCAGGTGAATTCGGCAGACTGGAACGAGATGATCGCGAAGATTTTATCTTCGCGAAACGATCAGTCGGATCTGGAACCTCGAGGTCTGAATATTTTGATGAAAAGCAGGGACGGAGAAATGGAAAGTTTGGGGAAAATTCTCGTCAAAGAAAACGAAGCGATCATATCGTGGAAAGATACGACACCGGAAATTCGCGAGAAGAAAAAAAAAGGCGCGGCGGAAGCTCAGGATGAGGAAGTGGAAAACGATGACGAAATATTGCCGGAAGTACTCAAAAAAATTGCTGAAAAATCGAAGAACGACGAAACCACGGAAGGTTGCTTATCCGAGTTACATGAGGCGAAGCTCACGAAAGATGAAGAGGAACAACAGGCGACGCACATCGTCGTTTCGGAAATGGACGACACCGAATGGTGGACGATGGTCGGTTAATTACAATATTTTGTTCTGGCTGTTCTATTTTTTTTTCACCAAAAATAATTCGATTCGTCATCTCCTCCATAACTTAATTCATTCATTCGTCCTTAAATCAGTATTCAATTGGTTGTCCAACTACAGATAAGTCAGTATCACTCCACATTAGTTTTATTGTTAATTAATTGATACAAATTAGGTACATTGCATCAATGTTGCGAGTAATTTACATCGTCTCATGGCACAAGGATTAGCACAATTATGTTTTTCTTTTTTATTAATCAGGTGCTTGGTAATGACAACTGATTAATAGAATATGACGTATAGAGTGCATTCTGCCTCAGAATAAATGATCGTCTGGTAACCACCGGTTATTTGTCAACATACGCGTGATGATTCATCCTCTGCAACAATTTATGTACTGCACGAAGGTTAAGTAAGCGAGCGCGGGGGGAATGACCGAAGACACTTGTTACACAATCATTGTATATGCGTACGGTTTCGTTTCCCACATTACGTTGCCACTTCGAGAAATTGCATGAAATAAAGGAATATGAATGATTATTATCAGCGATCCAGCGTGGTTGGAAAAACGATTGTTCATCAGAATTAGAAAAGAATGTAATTTTCCTGAAAACTCTGGATTTTAGTTTTTACAAATTGTTCCAGGTTGGCACGGTGAGCGGTGTGGGCGTTGCGATGTTCGTAGTTGGGATCCTAGCAGTCTATATCGTGTACACGAACATCCGTGGACCTCGTAGTCCAAAAGGTCAATCCTCCAGCAGAAGGCACAGCATAGAAACGGGGCAGGGTTCTCCTCGCAGAGTCGGAAGCGACAGGGAGATGCCAACTTCCGGCGGCGGCCGATCCCAGCGGCAACAACGTCAGCAACGTGCTGTCCATCGAAGAGACAGTGTCCAGAGCAACATGTCCGACAGGAGCGTTTGAGTGCCAAATTCTGGAGAAAAAAGCTAACGGCGCGGTGTCTCTCTCTGCTCTTTTGATCCTCCGCAATCGCGCTCCATAAAGTTTGTTTCTGTCATTTATTGTTGATTAGGATTATTTAGTTTAAGTTTGTGAGCAACCAAGGATCATATTCCACAAACCTTGACTCGGTTTTAATCATCCAGCAAAAGAATTTCGGTTACAATTTTTTTCCATGGTTTCCAGCTTTCACGACGTGAGCGTAATATACCCGAACCAAGATGATATAGCGCTGAAAGGGCCCACCTGACGACTTCTGTAATTTGGAAAAAAAATTTCATCAATTTTTATTTTTTCTCTATTTTATATCGATCGATTCACTTGTTGTTTTTCGATTGAATTCCGATGGGTAGGATACAACAGAAAAGGGCATCGAGTTTTGAATGAAAATTCTAGTCAACTAGAACGGATGTACCTAAATGAATATCGAGCTAATTATGCAGATTTCGAAGGAGGACATTGACGAATATAAAATCCTGACCTGACATAACTAAACTTAATCTCTGTTACATTATCTTCTAATTACTATAATTTCACAGTGATTGATTCCATAAGGTAATGTGTATTTATGGTATATCATATAATATAATTATTAAGGTGTAACGATAAGGAGGTCAACCGTGTATAATAAAATGATTATATTGAAAATAAAATAAAAATTATAAACAGATTCACGTGTCATGTTCATGTTTAACCGGTTTCTCTACAAAATACGATCTACGAAGTGACAAGTGGCATTATACGTGGGTTATCACGCTAGGTGAACAACTGTCAATCAGATCCTCACGATTTCTGACTTCATTTACAATTTGATTCTAAATTTTATCTAATCATTTATCCGATTCCGCGAAGATTTCAGAATTTTCTTCACATTTTTTCGACGACCCGTAAATTTGCCGTTAAGGATCTGCTAGAATTCTGCTCATCAAGAGTGTCAAATAACCTCAGAGGAACCATAGATCGCTTCAGATTAAGAAAATAAATCATAAAACGAAAAAAATTGGTAACAAGATTGCATCTGCGATCCATAGTCCTTGAACTTCTTGACGGGTAAAGTAATTTGGCTGATAAAAAATTTCAACCTTAAAGTTCGAGGTCGAGGTCGATTTTTCGGAACCATATTCGGGGGTGATCTCCGCCGATCTCAAGCTGCAGAATATCACCCGATGATAAAGCGATGACATAACATTTCTTGAAATCCTGCATATCAAAAGGTGGTTAATTAACGGTACAGGGTAATTATTTAACGACATCGACGTTGTTAAATGGAAAGTAATAATTGTGATTTACAGGTTAGATATCCATATGTGAATATGCTCAGTTGGAAAACCAGCTATTTGTGAATGTCGTTTCTAAATTATTTATTCAATTACTTTTTTTTTTACTTCATTTCTTTTTTTGCTTCTATGATTGTTATTCATTACTCCCTGCATGTATTTTGTTGCATCAGAAAAACCTTGCCTAGAAATACAGTACATGTATTTCGTTACAACAATTCTCGAGCACTTTTTGTGTGCATTTTCCTATTATATACGCAAAATCGTCAAGCTCGCCAAAAACGCGGTGTAATTATCAAAACGATGGAGATAAATGATGTCCAACGATCGACGTGATTTTATTTAATTAAGGGTAAAAAAAGTAGAAAAAAAAGATAACAACTAATGATAATGATTCAAGGTAAGAAGATTTTTTGATCTATTTATTTTTTTACTACACAATCTAATACGTTGTCACTATATAAGTATGTACGCGTTGCAAGCGTACCTTATGTACAATATCTGAAGCAAAACGGTTGTGCGATGGTCATATAACCGTGACAATGTGCCCTACAATCGCGGATGCTGCGTATTAAATTATTATAATAGATAGATAAGCTCTTTATCTATCCATCCACTATTGTTTGCGCCACTTGACCCAATAAAAAACGGTCATTACGTAACTTAAGCTAAAATTCATCAGCGAAATAGTCGTTCGCTCGCAATAACCGTAACCCTTGTTATTACAGATACTGCTGATAATAATCAACTATATATCTACAAACTTGACCGTGCGTCGAAACTGCAGGAGATCAAGTAGAAATTTGAGACTAATTTCGGGGGCTAATTGAGGAGTCATTTTTAAACTACTGCTCTTATCGTTTCGACGTTGATTTATATTGGAAACTAAGAATTAGTTTAACAAAAATTAGCCGGGTTTCGCTGAATTTCGCACAGATTTTCTCTGGATTTATCAATTCCAACTGTACGTACCTACAGCAGAATTTTAGATCCTGAAGGAATGATTGATGGAAGAGAAAAATGATATAAGAAAGATTTCACTCTTGCAGCCTACATCATTTGTCAAAGACGCACCGCAAACGGTGTGAAGTGCAGTGATTTATGTTAATTAGTATTAATCATACCTATTTAAATCTGTAGCTGTCATAACCTCATGTCAAATAATAATTGACAAGTTGCACATGAGTGCTGATTGTACATGTATATATAGGTATGCGCATAACTGCAAACATATAGTAATTATAATTTCGAATCACGTATAAAAACGGTAATTCAACTGTTCATAACTTTTCATCACGTCATAAGGAAATTGAAAACGGCACTTGTCTCTCTGCACTGCAATATATCCAGGTAGTTTTGTTGTCAGCAATAAAGAACATTTAATTAGCTGTTTCCGTAGAGTTGCAAGAGAAGAGAGAGACAAAAAAATAAAAAAACAAATAAATAAAAAAATAAATAAATGAAAAAAAAAAAAGAATTGTACATCGAGTACGAGAAACAAAACCAGCGATATATAATCGGTCGCATTGAGTGTATACGTATAGAGTACCACATGCAGGTATACTTGATTAGGAGGTCACTCGTGCAATTATTCGTAATAAAATAATAATAATAATAATTATAGCAATAAACGATCGCCATGGTTATGCTGAATAAGTAAAATGGCCTCTTCACGACACGAATTTTTGTTATTTTTTAAGCTCGATATCTAGTCCGTATTCTTTAACGTGTTTCACCCTGAATCTAAGACAGTGATATAAGCGAAATATTAAAATTCTGTCTCGATCTGTAGCGATGACTAAAAAAAAGGAATCGGTGAAATCATGAATCTAACGGATACCTGCAGAGATAATTAGTCCATCGAACGTACCACCTAGTATAATATAATGGTAAATTATGTAAAAATATGAGAAGAATGATAATAATAGTATCTTCGGTAAGACCGTGTAAGGTGCAATGGGATGTATGTATGGGTAATGATCATGAATTTGCAGAATAATGATCAAAGCCGCAGCTGATAAGTGGAGCATAAATGCAGCGGATAATGCGATGTATTCCGTACGTTTCAGGCAATAATTTATTCCATTCGTTCGGAATCATAGAACGCAAGAACTTTATACGAATCGCTCCTGGCGTTTCTCGCGGCTACAAATGGAGAAGAAAAAAAGAAACCAAAAATGGAAAAAAACAAGGAAAAGGAAAAAACGAAACCGAACTAATAGTTCAATTTAATTTCTCTGTGTTAGCGATCAGCGAGAAGCGATAATTAAGGTTGAGGTGCGTGTACGGTATTTTATAGTGTTGTACCGTAGACGGCATGATGTGAATGCAGAAATAGTTTTGTGGTTTATACGAGAAAAATGCAAAATAATAGCTTTTATTTATGATCCTTACGTTTTAGCTTCACGTTAAACTACACCCGATGAAACATCCACAACAGGATTTCAGGATTCCTGGCCTCTGACTGAGTCTCCTATACCGGATCAATTTAAAGGGACTTGGTATCTCGAAAGTGCAGCGATTTCAATAAAAATAAATAAAACAAAAATATTATTTTATGGTCAACAACTGTTCGATCCATGTTAATAAGGAAATTTTTGAAGGAATACAAATAAAGTATTCAGCTATGATCCATTTCATGTATATTATACCTAATTTGAATTTTTACTCGAGCAAATACAAAATTGAAATAAAATAAAATAGAACTGCAGATATAAATAAAGTTCGCATCTCGCGATCATTCCAGATATAATATCGAGATCATAAATCGGGTATATATAGGTATGACGGTATGTGCATAAAATTTTGCAATTTTTAATTACTCTCTGTGCAGCGTATATAGCTGCAGATATTATTCATGTTAGTTTATACAGTGAGCGTAAATATAATAATATAGAAGATAATCCGGCAACCATAACTATTCACGCGATTCGCGAGCAAACATACATTTTTATTTTTATTACTTCTCCTGGTAGTTTTTTTTTTTTTTTTGTTTTTCACATTCTTCAATAATTCTGCATCGATACGTCGTGGTTCACGCCGGCCTCAATAATAAATCAAAATTTACGATTCCATGCAAAGGAGAAGAAGAAGAAGCTAAAAAAAAAAGAACTAAATTGATCATGAATCATACGATGAATAATTGTTGGTAGTTGTCGACGATCGCTTGTGAAATATCCGAAGGTTTTCTTACATATTCCTCGAAAAAGGTAACATAAATGAAAAAATGCATATTTCAGGTAACTGCAGCGATGATGTTTTTCCAAAATGTACAGTGAAGAATGATCAACTCTTACAAATAAATAGCTAAACAATCGAAAAAGAAATAAGATAAATAGATAGTGATCGTTGCGAATATATAGTGATTCATTCGATTATATAATACACAATAGATAAATATGCTTATATATAGTTTAGCAGTTGTTAATATCAAAACATAACTGACCACCTCAAGGCAATTATAGCAGTTTAATGCATGCACGATATAATAACCAATAGCGAATAGGTATGAACGGTACGAATCCGTGCCTCAGGTGTGTTGTTCGCGGCGTGTGAACATAATTGTGAGATACGCGCCACCGATTAAATTTTCGTACCACATAACATAATTAGACACATTCATGAAAACACATGTGTATATAATTGTATATCCTATGCATATGTATACATATGGTTACTATGTCTCTTATGCATTATGTATATATTAAATTACATACGAGTATTCGCAGTCGTACAGAAACTAATCGTGTGTGACTTGAATTGATCTATGGTATCCACATGTAGATAAATTTAGAAAATAAAGAGGGGGAAAAAACATAATTATCATATTCACTCTTACGGTTATATTAATTAGATCTTCGTAAACACGAAACTACAACTTGTGCTGATAATGTGATGATAAATCTGTTTCTTATCAAATGTTTCTATTACTTCTCTTTTACCTTTCCCCCCCCCCCCCCCCCACACTAGTTTCGCTAGTTAATTTATTCATTAATCGAGCCATTTATTCATTCATTCATTTACTGCACGTGTTTTGTAACATTGGCATGATAAGAATTTTTTTCTTTTACTCTACCTAAATCGTAGTTGTGCATTAATTTGTTTCTATCAACTTTTGCTTTCTGTTGTTTTCTGGTTTTTTTCTCGAGCATCTATAATTTCGTTATTCATGAGGAATTGCGCTATAGGTACTATATTATATTCTAATAGGTCTATGAAATTTTTCTAAATATCGTTACAGATATACTCGGAAGTGTCCTAAGAGTAACTTTCTGGGAGACTGACGTAAATGAAATAATGTAATTATCGGTAAAGAGGCGATATTTGAGAAAAGTAAATACGTCACCGGCAACAATTCGACAAAAATAATATCGCTAGGTATATAATACATGGTAATTCAAACATGTAATTCGGGAGTGTACCTGACATTCGCACATCATCAGGAAAGATCTATTAATCACCCGAATAATCGGAATTACATACGGCACCTAGCTTTTTCTTCTTTCTTTTTTTATCAATTAAAGCTAAACAAAATTTTTTTTTCAATAAGTGAATTTTTGCTGATTGATTAAGTGTAATGAAATGTGTGTTCGAGGAAAGAAACAAAAAAACACAACAAAAAACAAAAACAAAATGGAAGAAAAAAAAAAATGTTTTTTTTTTCTGCAAATCGTTTCGTTGGTCCTCAAAGATCAAGGACGAGGTCGTTCGAAATTAGCGAAACTGATTATACCTCTTAAATTATATATGTCAATGCGAATTCCAGTTTTGTATCACGTATAGTGTTTACATGTGAATTTATATTGTTAAACAAATCTCATGCACTTTTTCATTTTTCTTTTTTCCTATTCGTCTCTAATGTCACATATCTTCTGTTTCCCATAGCATGTCTCGATACATGGGCAAATGAAATTACATAAATTACGCACGTATTGTTAATGGTGCTGTTATCATTATCATTGTTATTAATTTTTATGTCTTCACTGGTAATATTAAAAAAATAGACCCATGTGAATTTCATTACGGTAACGGGAAAATGTAGTATTAATGCAGCAAAAAAAAAACATCCAAAACTCAATAAAACGCGAATCCCCACTCCGCCTCCGAGTGGTCCTTTCGGTACAGATACTCGGTGTCGTCTCGTTCTTTCAAACGTACTTGGCGCGAGACTCTATCGAGCCTCTTGATGTGTGTGTGTATAATACATTGCATAACGTGATTGATCAAAGCACATGCATAATATACTAATTTACACACATACCACCAGATACCTGTACACGTATTATACTTGTAGCTTATGAAAAAAAAAATTGTACAACTATACCTACATCTGGTTGAATTATAATTTTATTCTTGCAATGCATTCAGCTTCAGCATTGCCACTATAGAGTTCAATGCCTATATAGGTACACGTGGTTTATTATATTGCAGAATAAATTACGACATGGCTATGGGTTTTTCTTTTTTTTTTTCCTTTTCTTTTTGATTTCCTTTTTCTCTAAATAATCAGACTGTTCATTCGTATCGCATAGTGTACAATCAAGTAGTGGTCATACAGGTATTATACTTTCGAGAAAATTCATAAATGCAAAAGTGCAGGAAAAATGAAAATTATAAGGAAAGAAGAAAAACGGTCGACGGAGTAAAATGCTTTGCAAGCACGTTATCAATTATTTTGAATCATAACTATACCGATATGGTATATACTCTTCGATGAATAAATTAATCGAATAAGTGAAATATATAATTATTGTTTTATAATTCGATAGAACTACATAATATGTAATTGATAAACTTGAACAGTTCCGTATGTTTCTCAACTCTGATCTTATAATAATTATTCATGACATGTATATAATATAAAGTTACACCTATCTATCTATTCTGATACAAATGATAGTTCTTATTTATTTTATTTTTTTTGTCATTCCTTTATTCTTTTTTTCTTTTCCTCTTTCGCGGGTTGTACCGAGTTAGTGTGTACTTAACGATAGAGACGATGATCAACGTGAATATGTTTATATCTACCGATAGGTATGTGTGTATTATATATATAAGTAGTGTATATCCCCGCGCAAAAGCCCCTTTTGCCAGCCTGCAGTTTGGTATAAAAGCCAGGGCTACTTCAAAGGTTCTTTACATTCCCGTAGTATCCATAGCGGAGGCCACGCAGCACACCTGAAGAATAAACATAAGATTTTTAAAGAAAAATTCGACATTTTTTCGATCGAAGAGACGAGCTGCAGTCAAAAACAAAAATCTATACATATAATAAATAAAAAAGAAATTTGAGAAACTGCAGCTGGTGCTGGTTTTATTTATCATAAATCATTAGGCGGAAAATTATTTCAATCGACAACAACGGTTATCAATTTTTCTTTCTTTGAGTTAAAACAAAATATCAAACTGTTACATTACTCAAAATCGTTTATAACCGGTTCGATGTACATTGCTGCCTAATAGATATACATATTTGAAATTTTTGCGCTCGTTTTTGTGGCTTCAACGATTGTGGATAAGTGCGGGAAAAAATTGAACGGAAGAAGAAAAAAAAAAAGAAAATTCATACTTATTTTTTGCTTCACAAATATTACATTTTCGTACAATAATAGTACTAATAATAATAAAAATCATTGCGTTCCAAAAAAATTTTATCAAGTGTGAAAAAAAAGTGCAACGAAATTGATTACATTTATATATACACCAATAATATTGTAATTTGTTGTGATAAAAAAACGTGCTACATTATAAAAGAAGAAAGAAAAACGGAAATAAAATCATAAGGTAAGAAAATCAACAATATATTATTATCAATATAGGATTTGATTCAAAAGTTAAAAAATTATCCCGTCTCCATCAACTTTCATCTCCCAACTTTTGGCATTATTCAACTATATTTGTTACACGTAGATTTTCCCTTGTTTTTATTTGTTTGATTATTTTTGGTATTCATTGTCTTTAAAATTATTTCTGTTTTTTTTTTACCTTCGGCATACACCTCAGATAGTTGATAGTTTGTTATTTATGGGGTATATAAAATAAATCTGTCGATTTCATCGTTCGAAGGTCTCGCGCGCCGGGAGATATAATTGTTAGGTGTAGATCTTCAGAAGGTTGCATTAATATTAATAAACGCATAGATATATGTATTTGACTAATCATTTATAATAAAATTTTATCTGATATGACTGATAATCTCGAAAATTCTAGTAAATTTTAAACACCATCGAAGTTAACGATTATATATGCGATCATCGGAGAAAAAAGTAAAACAAAAAACTTTTACGAATTTAGACGTTTTTCAGACGTCGCAATTCTTTTTATTTATATTACTAGATATATATATAGTTACAGAATTGAACTGTTCAAGTGTACATTATGTAAATTAAGAGATGTAGGTATATATAAGTTGCTACTTATTAACGAATCAGTTGGTGAATGCGTTCGTAGGTATTATAATAATTTTATTCTATGCATGTAGGAAATGCATACTAAAGTGCATTTGTGGAGGAAAATATCATGTATATAACGGGTGCCTTGCTTGAAAGTTGTAAAAACATGCAATTTTTGATTCCGATTTTTAATTTCTTTCATGCTAATGGGAAATATTTTTCATACCCTTGGCTCATTGAATAATTAGAATCTGATTTCGATGCATTGCGAAATTCAAAATGGCGGATGTGATAAATGTACTCGTACAAATACGAAGGCTAGTAACAACGAATAATCCGAAAAAAATAGAGATACCTACCGAAAGTAGGATTCGAATCGAGAAGTTTTCAGGGTCAGAAGATTCGGTGATCATCAATTGTTTCAACTGCAGTTGTTATTCCTTTACATCTCGATATTTCTGAACTGCAGCCGATCCGAACTCGATCCAATGAATCATTGAAATCGCGATATCAATACACACCGATGTAGAAAAGAGCCCTAAATTACATTACATTAATCATTTCTGCAAAATGGAGACTTCAACGCTCCAATTTATATCGAACGCAACATATTTCGATCAAATTTCGCCTTCCAACCCGCGCATGAAATTCACAATCAGTGTTTCTCATCCGATGCGTATAAATGTGTAAAACCTGTGTATGTTATTGACATATTATAGAGGTCATAAGATTCAAAAGAGAAAGAAAAGGAAAAAAATGAGGCGCCCTGGAGATGAAATTCATCCTCATGCGCAGATCTTTCGAAAACAGTGTAATACGCCAGAGATCCGCTGCGTTGCTTGTATCGAAGTTGTGCAGGTTCGTTGCACTCGATGCACGTATATTAGAGATGGTTATTATCATTATCATTATTATACTTTCGCGGTATAGTCTTCAGTGCACTGTTGCAGAATGCTGCGGTGCATTCGTGACGAATGTCGGTGTTTTGCAAGGACGTCGAGTAAAAGCTGCATGTTAGTCAGCAACAGATTTCCGTGACCCACCGCTGATGCAGAGTCCAACGCGGGCTGCAACTTTCCCGCTGCACGAATATACAGCATACTTGTATACATATATGTATGTTCTTTCTCCGTAGTTCTACAAACTATGATAACCCGATCGCTTTTAACGACGACGTCATCGCGGCTGCAGACCGCCGCATCGACCTGCAATTAAACAAACTCGATTTCCTCCTGCTGTTGGGTTTTTTTTTTCTCTCTTTTTCTACGTAAAAAAGAGGAAAACGAATATGAACTAAATGAAGATGAAGTGGATGAATGGAAGATATAGTAGATAGTAATTTTAATTTTTTTAAACAATATATTGACTTCGTTTATGGGATTTCAATGGATTTATGAATTATTTTTGCAAAAATTTTCCACTTTAGAAATCACAATAATAATCAATTCAAAACAATAACATATTGCCGATATAAGATAATTATATTTTTGTAAACTGTCGCGTGTTTAAATTTTGACCATATACCTAGAATACCCGCGAATCCACTTTCGGATTCAATAACAAAATCGGTGGAGAAAAATATGGAACCGCGGGCTTCGATAAGGAGAAGAAAAAAAAATGATAGGTGACTGGAATTTTCACAAAATCGAACGTGCTGTTTTGAAAATAAAAAGGACACGTGATCAAATGCGATTGTAATGCAGGTAAACTGTTTAGGGGAAAGGATAATTGAATCGTTCGACAGAAAATATGAATGTATAATATTCGTAGCATTATTATTATTTGACTGATAATTAGTCATCGATGATAATAAATTTCATAATTTATAGCGGGAGACGCGCAATATGTGTGATATGAATTCGCTCACTGGAAAGGAGAGTTTATTCCGCGAATGAAAATAATAAGAGGAAAAATGAGTTTATAGCTCGCGATTTATCGGGGATATAGTTATCGTTGTTGAAATTGTAATAATTCTCATATGGAATTCATAATGACAATTAACATGCAAAACATACGCGTGCATTTAATAATCTAATTATAAAATTATATGCATATAGGAGTTAAGTATTACCGATGCAATTAATAAAACGGTGAACGGTCGCGGATCTAAGGAAGAAACGATTTCACGCCCCTGATTAACGATGCGAAATCACTATGAAAGTTAACGATTTATTACGACAGCTGAAAGATAATGATTTTCCATACCGTCGACATTATACAAAGTAAGAAACTTGATCGACTCGACCTGAACGGCAACCGACCAT
Organism: Athalia cordata; assembly: GCA_963932425.1. Classification (NCBI taxonomy): domain Eukaryota; kingdom Metazoa; phylum Arthropoda; class Insecta; order Hymenoptera; family Athaliidae; genus Athalia; species Athalia cordata. The sequence continues at coordinate 64,747,530 of OZ010625.1, forward strand.
GTTCTGCATCCAATTTGCATTATCTGTGGTACATTACATATTCCCACCATTATTAAAAAATTCATCTCGGTCGATGCAAGTAGCTTATTGTACACATATCGGAATTGAAAAGACAAAATACAAAGGAAAAATGAGATCAGAATGCGAAATATTTTTTTCTTTAAAAGAATGGTCATTCATATATTACAACTTTTGATTATTTTCACTTCATAATCATGCTAGGATTCTTTCGTCATTATTTTACCCTTGAATTACGTGTTTAATAATTCAACCTAGAATGACAGATGATATGAATTTGTTGGATCTGGTTTATTTAGCCTCTTGTTTACATGAAATAGTTATATTCGGTTTTGTCAGAATAATGTGAACCCTTTCACTTCTAATTGCGCCACCGCAATTTTATCGCCTGCACACAGGTATTTGAAAAATATAATAACCTGCATCCAGTTCGCTGTACGAACGTTATTAGATAAGCCGCGTTAAAAATTATTGCGTTTCGTTCATCGAATTATTTCATTTTTTTTTTTAGTAATTTATTAATTTTGATTCGTTTTTTTTCATAATTCTCTCCGATCCTTTTCAGTGTTCTAGGAGAACGTATAAGACCAAAGAAAATTAAACGCAACATTTATATTGATAAACATGCTATTGATCATGCATTGTTATGAGTTTCATTAAAAATGGAAGCAAAACAAAATTACTACAAATTAACCCAATTTAAGTCAGTTCACGGTGAAAACAATTACGCGGTGCGTGATAATCGGCTAGTTTGTAGTGCACAGCTACTGAGTTGATTTCCATGAAACCAGAATCAAAATTACCGGGTATCTACCTTTGATGCACACTACATACGCCATTCATAACGTTCAAGGTATAATATTCGGCTGTGGAAAGTTTTTGCCTGTTTTGCAGTCCTTCGGGTTATTTCTCACTTATAATCGAAAATGTCAAATCACAACTGCAGCAAACATTCAGAAATTATTATTATTATTATTACTATTTTCAATATTTTCTATTTTTAGATTGTAATCGCGACGATTTGAATGAGTTATTTGCATAAGTGTAACGACTCGTGATTTTTATCAATAGCGTTTTACTTATTTTAACTTTCAATTTCCTTTTTTTTTATGCTACCGGAATATATCTATACTACTAGGGCTTCTTCGATATAATATTTGCACGGGCGTATGAATCTAGTTAAAGATAATCAACAAAAAAGAAAAAGAAAGGAAGTAAAAATAAAAATAATGGAATTAATCAAAAACAGAGAAGTTAATTATGTGAATACTTTCTTGCTTCTGATTAAACAAGGATAAAAAATTAGAAAAAAAAAACTTGTACGGTATAAATATAATTTTCTTGTTCACAACATCTATTCCGGGACCAAATGGCATAAAAAGCAAGCTATAAAAACATAGAAACACGTGTTGAATAATATTGATCTACCTGGAAATTAGATGGTTCAATAAATCATTCGATTAAATAATTAGTAGAGATTGTTCTTCAGATTTGGCGAAATGACAACTAAACCTGTATTTCCAGACGCTTGATTCACCTTGCTGATTTTCTATTCAATACTTTAGGTAGCCGGTTACCCTTGAAGGTGAAGATCGCCGACACTATACATGCTAGTGAAAAGTGCACGTTGTTTTAAGACTTAATTTAAAATCGAGAGCGGCACGCGTCCTTGTGTTTTTAACTAATACAGAGAAGAAGCGACACGATGATTTTTTGCAGTAGCGAATATGTTTTAGTTATCAGATCTTATAGTTAAATATGTGCTGACATCCTGATAAACGATCAATTGACAAATTAACATGAAGTCAACGGAAATTACAGCACTCTGATCATGTCAGTTGTTGATTATTCGCGATTCAGCAGCGGTGAGAATAATTTTCTGCATAGTCTATGCTAATTTGTGCACTATGATAATAAGCAACATTGGACTAATGTCAATAGTCATGAGGGTTCCTTCAAGTCCTGTTGAATTTTCATCTTTGATTCAAAACTTTGTCCTTAACTCATCACTTCCCACTTGTTAGAAGTAAGACGTAAAAAACTGCAGATATTTAATGGTTCGCAGGATCAACTCTGAACAATTATTGGTAACAAATTAAATTTATAAATAAAAACAATCACAATATTTATTCGGAGCCATGACCTTGACAACAAATAAAAGTTTCTGCGGTGAATTGTCGACATTGTAATGCAAGAACTGACCCACATGATTAGCTCAACCAAATTACCATCAAGGTCTTCTCGGACCCGTTTTTAATTTTCATGGTCACGGTTATTAATCAAATTCTTTTATCATTCGAACTTTCAGATGGGTTCCTTGAAACAACAGTCATTCCTCAAGGGTCAAAATATTGGCAGAAGAAACGAGGAGGTTTTCATTCACAAATTATTCTCTGACGTAGCTGCAAACAATCCAAATCACATCGCCATCACATATGAAGGTGAGTTTTTGGCAGTCTAATCCGCATCTCCAGTGCATAGAAAAATAAAAATTAAAATTAAAATTAAAAATACGAGATGGGGGATTGGAGATGGGAGAGACCAACAAGAAGTGAAAAAAAATTTCTGCAACTTTTTACAGACGAGTTTGGTACGGACAGAAGTTTGACTTATCGTCAGCTGGAGGCACGGACCAATCAACTGTCACGGGTCCTATTGAAACACTGCGGGAGATCAGAAGCACCTGATGCTCTCGTGGCTGTTTCTATGCAACCAACAGACCATCTGCCAACTATTTTGTTGGCGATACTGAAGGCTGGCCTAGCCTACCTTCCACTGGACCCAGGATTTCCTGCTCCGAGAGTCAAACACATTCTCGAGGAAGCCGAGCCACTGCTCGTGGTAGTTGAAGATGGTGGTAAGAACTCAAAATGAGCCATGTTATGATCTGTGATGAATGAGGAATGGAAACGAAACCACCAATATCGAGTAACGGTATCAGAGGTTGCATTAGTGCATCGTCCCAACATCGGTTTGAAACCTTTTTCTAACATTGGACATGGTTTCCAAGAGGTATAAAGCATTCCATTTTGGCTACAAGTCTAGAATGACTATTATTGCCACAAGTTTGATGTATTTGAAATACCTGATCAAGTTCGTGACTAACTAATTTCATGTCTTGTCCTAGAAAATGTACGTAGCCTCTCATTTTTGCTTTCATTAAGAAGAAAAAAAAAAAAAAAAAAAAAAACAGCCTTGGCCCTGATCCGCTTGAAGTACGATAAGTAAAATCGATTCGTCTTTTTTTCTCTTATAAATCAGGCCGAGTTACGCAAATGGATTGTTGTTTCCTTGTTGCACAACCAACAATTGAACGAGACCTTGTATATACACATCATAATAATTATGAAATTATAAATAAAACGTAGCACTAATTAGATCTCGACACCGCGTCAGTGCCACTATACCACTGCGGCAATTGATCAACAGCCGGATATTAGCCGAGGCTTCTATCATCATTGCTGAATTATAGTCAATTACTTCTATGCATATTCCCCTGTAACAAAACCTTCACGCGCTCATCAATCATTACACATGCATCTAAGTCAAAAACGAAATACTGCTAATGGAAGTAGGAAGAAGATAGGCACTCAATTAAGTATAAAAACTTCGAATTATGGGCTGTAATACTGGAATACAAATTATGTGGTACTTGGAAGCTCCGTACCAGATACCTACATCATCTAGATACTTTATGTCTCTTTAGTAAACTATAGAACGTGAGTTTGATCAAAAATCGAATCTGGCTTATGCTTCAGCTGATATGACGATCTACGAAGGGACAACCGCGATCACTTATGAACAACTTCTAGAAGAATCCAATAGAGAATCGACAAGTCCTCTTCAACTTCACGAAGATTCTGAATTAGCGCTTGTCTTATACACTTCCGGAAGCACCGGGGTTCCGAAAGGCAAGTTAAATTGTTTATACTTTTTGTCGCGCACAGACATTTAGCTTTCAAAAGTTTTACCTCTTGGGTTTTCGTTTGGCCAGGTGTGAGGCTCCTGCATTCGGCGATGATGAACCGTCTCCGCTGGCAGTGGAGAGAGCTGCCTTATTCGGCGACCGAAAAAACCTGCGTTTTTAAAACGGCTCTGACTTTCGTCGACAGTATCCCAGAAATTTGGGGACCTTTGCTACAAGGAAGAAGCATCGTCGTTGTCCCAAAACATGTCACTAAGGATCCTGAAAGGTTCATCGAGCTTTTAGAAAAAAAGAAAGTGAGCGTTTTATTAGAGCAATTATTTTCAGATAAGCTTTAAAGCCGAATGTGAAAACTTACCAAATATAATCTCCACTGTTAGATCGAACGTTTAGTTCTGGTTCCATCTTTACTGAGGACATTGCTGATGTATTTGGACATGCAGGAAGACACACAATTGTTGGCAAACTTGAAGTTATGGGTCTGCTCAGGAGAGACTTTAGTTGTTTCTCTTGCCGAGAAGTTTCTCGCTAGATTTCCATCTGGAGATCACACCCTAGCTAATTTTTATGGGAGTACAGAGGTGATGGGAGATGTAACATATTACCTCGTCAATCACCCGAAGCAACTTCAGGGTCTGGACAAAGTTCCTATCGGTAATAACGATGGCAATTTATATTTCACGAAATCTAAATGAAAACCGGCTAACTTGAAACCGATATATACTGGAATATTTCATTCGATTTTGCAGGCAGACCGTTGGACAACACAATCGTCTACCTCGTCGATAAAGAAATGCGACTTGTGCCTCAAGGTGAAGTCGGCGAGTTAGTTTGTGCCGGAAGAAACCTGGCAGCTGGTTACATTCGAGGTCGAGATCCACACCGTTTCTTAGACAACCCTCACACCATTGACCCAGGTAAATATAAAAAAAAGATGACGAGGAATTTGCAGAGGCTATGTTGATGTAGAAAAGCTATGGTTTGAATCGCTTCGAAGCTTGCCTAACTGGCTTGGCGTAAAATTGATAGTTGGTCACACGGTAGGGATTCAGAGTAGTATCCATTACCGCTAAATATGTCGCAACTAGTCATCATAACTACATTATGAGTAATATCTGGTTGGAATTTATACTGATTACTTTTTTTTCTAATACTGCTGATAAAGTTCAAATTTTTTATCCCGATGTAACGTTGTTTGGAGTATAAATCAGCGTCAGAGGCATGCAAATCATGTGCAAACTGTTTGTTCTAGCATATCCTGGTATTCCATTTAGAATCGTCAGGCTTCAGATACACCTATAATTACCTTCGGTACCACTTTATTAAATACTACTTAGATTGCCGTTATTCATGCTTGGGCTGAAAACGGGTCATGCCACAGCAAGGAATTACTCTATTCATTAGACAGTTATGTCAGAAAGTGGAAATGCAATTTATGAGCAAAGCATACAAAAAATTTTTCATTTACATTTCCAATTACTTTATTGATTTATTATTCATCAATTTCTTCTACAGAATATTCACGTATTTATCGCACGGGTGACTATGCCAGGATTATAAAGGGGATCGTAATATACGAGGGTAGAACTGACGCCCAAATCAAGGTGCGTGGGCATCGGGTAGACCTTTCCGAAGTGGAACGTGCAGTTGCAGCATCCCCAGCCGTGGATAAAGCTGTTGTGCTCTGTTACAAGCCCAGTGAATTATCCCAGGCAAGTAAAAAATGCTTTTAGGTAAAAGAAAAAATTTCATCCTCAAATCCGACCATGTATTAATTTCGTGAAACACTATTGCGTTTGCTGCAGGCCCTCATTTCCTATGTTACCGCCAAAGACAACACTCAGATAAGCGGATTACAGATCGAGTCATTTCTCCAGACTGTTCTTCCGCCTTACATGATTCCTCAGGTGATTGTAATCGATACCATCCCTCTCTTGGTAAATGGGAAAACCGATAGACAGACGCTACTGAAGCAGTACGAGACACTGAATGATGGTGAGAAAATATTACCATTGAATTTACGAATAATCCAAAAGTCAGATATTGCGATGAACGCCCGCATTTGTTATTAATTTACAGAAGAGGAATTTGCTCTCAGTTGTAACTATGAGAATGTTCCAATGCACCATCTTCCTGCGGCAAGAGTATTATTCCCTACGGTAGCTTCGGTAGTAGGGCGTAGTGTCCGAGCAATGGTCACAATTGACTCAAACTTTTATGAACTGGGCGGAAATTCATTGAATTCAATCTACACTGTAACTAGACTTCGAGACCAGGGTTATCAGATTGGAATAACAGATTTTATCAGTGCGAAAAACATGAGAGAAATACTGGGAAGGATGAAAGTTGAGAGCGACTCTGACAGTGACGAATCCGCTGATGGAGAACAATACATTTTTGAAGAGCTCAATGATTCGCACAAGGATGACGTTATCACGTAAGAGATAATAATTGAATCTTGAGTTCATAAAATGAATCTCAAAAAAATCTAATAAAACTTATTTCACCTCATTTTACAGAATGATCACAGACAGTTTCTATTCAAAAGCCGATTTGGAGCAATGGTTGATGCCCGATGTGACGAGAGAAGATTACACCGATCTGATGAACAAGCTATGGGAACCTCTCGTTGAAAAGAGACTGAGTTTTGTCGTCAAATCCTCAAACGGAGAGGCATTAAGCGTTGCGCTGAATTTCGATGCGAGAGATGAGCCGGAAGTCCATATAACATCAAAGCTAACAATCGTATTTGACTTCTTGGAGTACCTCGAAGGTCCCATCAGAGATGGGCAGCTCCCCAAAGGCATGGGTCAGATTTTACATTGTTTTATGATGGGAACAAGCAGCAACCTCAACGCGGCGGAAAATGTCATCCTCATGAGGCAAATGGAGGAACAAGTTCTCCGAGTAGCCAGAAAAAAGGGTTTTGCAGGAATTTTCACAACTAACACAAGCCCTTTGACACAGGTAATTCAACAGTTCAAACTCTGCTTGTCCTCCAAATTTTAAGGTGGTACTGACGCTCTAAATTTTGCTTGCAGCAATTAGGGACGGACATTTACAACTACGAAGTCCTATTGGATTATCAAGTCAACAAATACGTTGCGCCAGATGGTACGAGACCATTCAGTAAAGCCCCAGATGCTCAACGGGCTGTGTGTTCCTGGAAGACCGTTTAAAGATCCCCAAAGACGACTAGAGTTCCTCAGAATTTGTCGAAAGACTAGACTTTTTCCGTTTCATATTGATACTCAACATAGTGAATTTTGTAGGGTATACTGTAAATATTTTGTGCCTAACACGACGGAGATCTTACCAAATAGACTTTTTCAGTAAAATATAAAATTAAAAAAAATAATAATAATAAAATAACGATCGACCCACCCGAGCAATGAATCTCTTTGGATATTGAGATTTTAAATTGTTGGAGCTAAAGATTGACCGACTCTGATTTTGAATCTGGGCAATCTACAGCCATAATGTTGAAACAATCTTTACTTTTTGTTATTAACCAATTATGCAAGGTGATTAAAACTGTGTTATTTGTAGATCTGAAGGAGATTAGTAGACTGTAGGCCGTTATAAGAAATTGGATTAAGCAGCAGCGACGTAGAGATAAGTGGAAAACCCACAATCATTCACGATTATTTATGATATAGCATGTAATTTTATTCATATATAGACATTGTCATATACTGTATATTTAAATGTACGATTTTAGCAATCCAGACAAAGGTCGTTAGAATTATCGATTGTAAAAAAAGGAACGAATAAACTTAGAGTAGTTATTTATCTTTGTGAGATATCAAAATGCTCTCATTACTGGTGTAATAAATCTCACTGGACAATTTCCAAGTTATGTACATTCTTTTTCATAAACCTGCCCCCGAGACGGTGTTCAATAATTCTCAATAAGAAAAAGTTAACAATCACGAACTACGGCAATTCATGTTATTAACTATTGCAGAATGTAATGATATCACTACTACTCACCTCGACTGACTGGAGAACTACATCCACCGCACTCACGTGGTAACCAAATCGTGACTGATGAACAAGATCGAGAACATCACAGCATTATAAGGTTCTCCGCAATCGCCAGATTTATCAAGAAATTCTCTACAGCAGGGGCCAAATTTTTTTCTTTAAACGTCTCGATGGACACCATTCTTCGACCTTCTGGGGTGGTCACTGTAGCTAAAGACTTCAGTTGGTTTAAAAGATCCTGAGTTTTGTCCGAGATTTCTGATATTATTTGTGCTTCTGTAAGGGATTGGTTTTCGCCAAGCTGAACCATAAACAATGCTATCTCCTTGTGCGCTTTGGTCATCGTTAGACTTTCTGAGAATTAAATGAGAAATGCTGGTGTTAACAAATGTAACCAAAACAAGTGGAAGATAAATAATTTTCTTGATTCCTATACTACCTTTGGCATGAGATGCAACAGTGATCTCCCTGGCAGGTAAATTGACGAGGAGATCATACAACTCTGATCGAGAAGCAACAAGACTGTCTCTGCATCCTGCAATGTATGACGAATGACCCTGCAATAAAGAAAACGAAATTCAATTGTTGAAGAAAATCGTCTAATTTGGAAAACTTCGCATGTAAAAAAATTTTAATGTCAAGAAATTGAACCTTTAGATCTAAAACCTCATCCCTGACAAGATCGACCCACGGGAATAAATTGTTGGTGACATTTCTGTGCTTCATAAGAGCGGGGAATGTTCGTATCCACCTGAGTAACTGCTCTAGGCTGTGATGATATACGATAATTCTCTTTTTTAACAGTATTGCAGTATAAATGAGAATGGTCTTCAATTCGAAGGCTTTTATCAAGCCTCGCACATTTGTGTTCCCTGCAACTCTCCGTCCATTGAATTCATCACAAAGAAATGTCCCATTTTCATGAGTAATGCAAGAACCTTTAGTGAACACCGATAAATATAGCTGCAGCAACTCTGTCGGAGTTCCAGTCTTGCAGTAAGTTTTACTCAACACTCTACATAGCGCTTCATATTTTTGTGGGTTGAAGTCTTTTGCAAACAAAACAAGTGCTAGTTGCTTTACCTGTACAGGAAAAAATGATATCAGTAATTTGTATCCTGTTGAGAAAAACCCAAATTTATGAATTTTGCTACACAAGGATTTTGAACAGAGATATAGTATTTTACCCTTGGCAGATTGTCGGACTCTGAAACTTCGTTACAATGAACGTAAAACCAAGAGTTTGTAGCATATCTTGAGTAAATGAATGGAAGAATATCATTGTGTTCAGATTGGAGGGAACATTTCCTGAGGACAATAGATTTTTGCTGTTCCGTAATGCTAGGGTAATTCCATGTCCAGAGAACATCTCCATTGCAGTCTTTTTCTATAACATTATGAGGAAATTCATGATCTGCCTACGTGGAGCTCTATTCCAATTAATAGAGAGATTTTTCAATGATGGTAAGGCAAGCAATGTTAGAAAATCAATATGAACTTTTGAGCAAATTCAAATTTGTCTTCACATCGCACACAGGAAATTCCTGGACTATCTGTGGTCTAAATCAGTACTAAAGCCTTGTTATGTGGCGAGCTAAAATTTGAAGCAGAAATGATCGAAATGTTCAAAAAGTAAGCTGACTCAGAGCTAAAATACTAAGCAAATTATTTCTAGAAAGTTAGGGCAGCAGCTTCAAAACAATAGGCCAAGATTACCTATTATGCTGCAGGAAAGCAATTCCATCGATGGCGCCATTTTACCTCTTCGCTTGGTACTACGCTAGTCGTTAGGGATGTTGTGATAACGGTAAAAAGCATAGGGTAGAATCATCTTTTTTACCCCTCGTTAGTCAAATTTTCAAGTCTAGTTCTTAAAGTCTCGAATCTTAAATTCATTGACTTGATTTTCAAAGTCCGACAGGTAGTAAATCGCTTTGATCTCTGCTCTTATCCGTGTTTACGGTCTTCCTTTTGACTCCTGCGTTGGTTTTCTCTCTTTCACCGTGAACACGCGGCCTCGCGTCTGGAGTGAACGATCTGCGGGTCAGAAAAGTTGTATTTCGCCAGTTGATTTTCATTTCTGAGTGTCTCGTGTTGTGTCATATGTAAATCCAGTGCCAATCGACGATTAACAGGATGGCGCGATACGGGCAAAGACCCGAAAATGCTCTGAAAAGAGCGAACGGTAAGTTGCCACTTCTCACTGCCGCAATTTTCAACATGGCAGCAAATAGCCCGGCCCTCGACTCCAGCTTGGACGCGATTATCCCTTACTTTAGACCGGCATTTCTTTATCCTGGTATTTGCTTCCTTTGGTTCATCAGGTGCGGTGTATTACCGTTTGATTAATCTGTCAAACATTGGGATGTTTTTTTATTGCTACACTAGGTTACTGACAGCTGTCATCGCTCTACGAAATTCTAAAAAATTCGTCAACTAGTACTCGTTCGTTACATCACGCCCGCTGGATTTAAATCCTACGTTGAAATTCATATCACGTTTAAAGAACCGGTCAATTGTATTGTCTTTGTAGGAACACCAGTTAACCCTTACTTTCTTCTTCCTTTCTGCAGAACGATTGGAGATTACCGTTTACTTTCGGGTAGAATTTTACTGTCATTTTATGAAGATATTAATGTTCTGATAGAAGTAGTATCAAAGATCTCTAAATAATGGTTTTACACCTCAACCGGTCTTTGATAATACTCGTACTGAACTCATCTTCTCATAATGCTATGAGCAGCAGGTAGTGGATAGCAATTCCCCTATATGTTTAAGATTTTCTAGTTTCATTGACACATCGATAATAACGGTGAATCAAGACTTCTGGCAAAACCAGATATTCAGAATCCGTGCAACTTTACAGAGAAGTTTGTTAGATGTGGTTTTTGTGTCATGTTTGTCAAATATCATTGATGCTAAATTTCTAAGCTAACCATAGTGAGCAGATCAGATTACGTAATTTATACTCATCTCCAAATGCTGAGAGAACTTATTAAAATCTTCTGATTAATAAATTTGATTGAGATTGAGATGGAGATTGAGATTTTATATCGGATTACACAACTTTTTATATACAGCCAGCTTTAACAAACACCTAATAATCGAACTTACAGTTCTTTTTCACAAGTACTATGTATCAATAAGGACTTATGTGTTTTTCTGACTTTTTAAATCTCGCATAATAGTATAAACACGTTAGTAACTGGAAAGAGTCTTGGATTTTCACGCTTAAATTTTGTTCGACACCCTGTTGAGATTGACTCAACTCGAGAAAAGTTGACTGAAGTCATTCAGACTTATCTAGTTTCAAAAATTCGAAACCTCATGGATTTTTTTTTCAAATCCAGAGTTCATCGAGGTGGGAAAACCGGCACGGGCTTTAGATACGCTGCAGGAAGTGTTCCGGAACAAAAAATGGACGTACAGCTGGTCGGAGTCGGTGTTGGAGCCGATAATGTTCAAGTACTTGGACCTCTGCGTAGAACTGAAAAAGTCTCACATCGCAAAGGAGGGTTTATTTCAGTACAGAAATATGTTTCAATCCGTAAACGTCGGAAGTTTGGAAAATGTAATACGCGGTTACCTAAGAATGGCCGAGGAAAAGACAGAAGCTGCTCGAAAGCAAAGTCAACAAGCGGTTATCGATATAGATGATCTTGACAACCTGGCCACCCCAGAACGCATACTTTTATCTGCAGTAAGTGGGGAAGATGCGCAGGACAGGAGTGACAGGACGATCCTGACTCCCTGGGTTAAATTCTTATGGGAATCTTACTGTCAGTGTTTGGAACTGCTAAGAACAAATGCTCATGTTGAAACTCTATATCATGACATTGCCAGGATGGCGTTCCAGTTCTGTCTAGAATACAACCGCAAGACGGAGTTCCGTAAGTTATGTGAAAAGCTGCGTAAACATCTTGAAGAGATCTGCAAGCTTCCTCTTTTGGTTTCAAACGTTTCTATCAACAAAGCTGAGACACAGCAGCTCAATTTAGAGACTCGACTGAACCAATTAGATTCTGCAATCCAGATGGAGTTATGGCAGGAAGCTTATAAAGCTATTGAAGATATACATGGGCTCATGAATCTCTCTAAGAAACCTCCAGTACCTAAGACCATGGCTAACTACTACCAGAAATTGGCTATGGTATTCTGGAAAGCGGGTAACTACCTATTCCATGCTGCGGCGCTCTTTAAACTCCTTCAACTTTCCAGGGAGATGAAGAAGAACATGTCGCTAGAAGAGCAGCAGCGTATGGCAAACAGAGTTCTCTTGGCTACTCTGTCCATTCCTCTACCTTGCGCACACCCAGAGTTTGACCGTTTCATTGAGACTGACAAAAGCCCCTTGGAAAAAGCCCAACGCTTGGCTGTTCTTCTTGGTTTAACTCAGCCTCCGACAAGAATTTCGCTCCTGAAAGATATTGTACGTTTGAATGTTGTAAATCTGGCATCTCCACACCTCCAGGATCTTTACTCTTGGTTAGAAGTCGAATTTCACCCGCTGGAATTGTGTGGCCGTGTTCATACGGTCATTCAAAGTCTTCAGGCAGATGAGAACAGCCCATTGGTACAGTACGTTCCTGCTTTACAGGACGTTACATTGGTACGCCTCGTCCGCCAAATTTCTCAGGTGTATCAGACGATCCAATTTGCGCGTCTGCTCGATCTCGCAAAGTTTACGACTGACTTCCACTTGGAACGTCTTCTGGTCGATTGTGTGAGGTACAATGACATGCAAGTACGAATTGATCATGGCAAGAAATGCATACATTTTGGAGTTGACTTGTCAGAGGCCCAGAGAGAAGATCACCCCGATGGTCCCGTTCTTCAAGCTATGCCTTCGGAGCAAATTCGTTGCCAGCTTGTGAACATGGCAACAGTCTTGCACCGTGCGGTGGCAGTTATTAACCCTAACAAGAAGAAACTTGAGAGAGAAAAACTCAGGGCTACTTTGGTTGCTCATTATCATGAGACTAAGGTGAAGGAGCACCAGAGGATCTTGGGCAGGCAAAAGATCATTGAGGAAAGAAAAGAGTATATCGAACATGTGAATACAGTTAGAGAGGAAGAGGAAATGCGAAGGCAGGAGGAACTCCAACGGCAGCAAATGCTTGCGGAACAAAAACGTTTGGAACTCGAACGTGAGGAAAGGGAGCGGAAACGACAGCAGAGCGAGATTCAGCAGATCAAAGATCGCCATCTCAAGGAAAAGATCCAGCAAATTTCCCAGACTAGTCATGGGCAAAAAGTGCTCAGGATATACCATGCGGATGAAATCAAAAAATTGGATGCTGAACAAATTGCTGCTCGTGAAGCTGAAGAGCTTCAAAAAGAAAGGAGAGAAATGCAGCAGAGGCTCAAGTCTCAGGAAAAGAAGGTCGATTATTTGGAACGAGCTAAACGTATCGAGGAAATTCCACTCCTGGAAAAAGCAGTTGAGGAAAAGAACGAACTTGCTAAACAACAGTGGGAACAACAAGAGAAAGAGCGCATCGCTGCCGCCATTGAAGAAAGACAGCAAGCTGTTGCAACGCGAGAACGTATGCATAGGATGAAAGAAGACCATGACACGTTCCTTGAAAAGATCCTTGCCGAACGCAGGAGCATTTATCTTGAAAAACTGAATGACTGGGAGACTATGATTCGTGCGGAAAAAGCCCAACGTCTTGCGGAGCGAAAGGTTGAGCGCAAGGAGGAGCGCAGGGCTAAATGGCTGAGAGAGCGTGCTGAGGCAGCTGAAAGAAAACGAATGGAAGAGCAGCGCCTTAGGGAAGAAGAGGAGCGTAAACAACTGGAGAAAGAGAGACTCGAACGCGAGGAGGAAGAGAGAATTAGACGAGAGGAGAAAGAAGCGAAGAAAAATGAACTCCTTGCAAAGATAGAAAAACAGGCTGAAATTCGCATGGCAAAGGAAATGGAATTCCAAAACACCTTGAGAGACAAAATGGCCAGGGAGAAGGTCGAGACTTGGAGACGAGGCGCAGATAGAGATGCAACACCTGATCGGGATGCTCGCGAGGCTCCACGCGATCGTGAGACCAGAGAACCAGCCCGTCCTAGAGATGATGCACCACCACGCCCCTGTAAGTATAGCAGCTCTCAGTGTCCGAAGCTAAATTTTTGGGAATTATCAAACACAGGGTGTCCTACGGTGCTTGAAAATCCTAAAAATAAACTTAGTATTGAATTGGGCCCCATAGAGGATCCAAAAAAATTGCGTCAATACCTTTAATAATTCATGTACTTGTTCCTCGTAATTACTTATCCTTGTGAATAACGTAAAAGGTTTTGAAGAGAAATCGAAGATTTGTTGACACCCTGTTATGAAATTTTCAGCATTTTTTTAACCACCTCTATACCACCAACTTTTCATTTTTCATTTTCCAGCAGTCGATAGCTCATGGCGTCGTGGTGATGCTCCGCGAGACGAAGGATCCCGTGAAGAACCAGAACGTTCATGGACCCAGAGGCGTCGTGAGCCGGAAAGTCGTCGCGATGATGACCAGGAGGGTTCATGGAAACGTCGTGAGCCAGAAAGACGCGATAGCCGAGACGATGACGACAGATTTAAACGACGTGATCCTCCGAAGGATGCCGAAGATGGTGATAGGTAATTCATCTGTCCACAACCTTATTCACTGTTACTTCAGTCCAATCCAAACTGATGAACTGAACTGAATTCAACTGAACTATTTAGATGGAAAAGGCGAACAGACGACCGTGAAAGAGATCGCGGCGAGAGAGATCGCGGCGAAAGATTCGAGAGAAGAGAAGGCGGAGGAAGAGGTGGATTCGATAGAAGAGACGATCGTGGGGGCACGGATCGTGACCGTGATCGTGGTACATCGGATCGTGATCGTGATCGTGATCGTGATTACCGTGAACGTGACCGTGGACTGGTAAGGATATTATTTAGAGTCTCAAAGTTTGTGACAACCATCATCAATTAGTATTTCCAACAAGAACATGGCAGTCAAATCTGTTAATTTTTATTTGTAGGGTGGTGGAAGTTCCTGGCGAGACGCTCCCCGAGAAGCTCCATCTTCTCGTTCTGATGCACCGCGTGGACGAGATGACCGCGGTGACAAAGATCGCTTCAGACGTGATGGACCACCGAGATCATCGAACAACCTTGAATGGCGACGTGGTGACCCTTCTCCACGCGATTCGCCGAGGGAAGTGCTAAAGAAAGACGACAGGTAGATGAAATTTGTCGATCCTTAATGCTGTCAAATATGGTAACATTTCTCAAGGTTCTAGCTTCAATGACGTTAGCCAATCTCATCCTTTTTTTTCTCCCCTAGGCGTGAAGACAGAGAACGCAAAGATGAGAGACCGCCTCCTCGTCGTGAAGAACGGAGAGAGCCACCCCCAGCAGAAAACGAGGGCTGGTCCACAGTGAACCGACGTTAAAATCCTTCGTACCCACAGAACATTAACACAGACATTCTGTGGATGTGATTTAAGGTTACGCGACGCAATGTTTAAATCATGATATTAATTTTCGTCTGTTGAAAATCGGTGCGCAAACCTACTACTTGCATTCAAGCCCCTTCCCCAACAATTATATCAGAACTAGCTTCGTAGTAACCTACTTTTAGTATCTTTCAATCAGGAACTCATTGATTATAGATTAATAAGTCAGCCTTATTAACGAATGGTCGCAATATTTCTTTTTATTTTAACGAAGCGCAACACTTAGGATTAGTGATCGTCAATATATCGGGAATCTTTTTTAATTTCAATTTGATTTAATTGTCGCGTGAATGAACAGCAGCTAACCGATTTTTAATCGGTAGACGTAACGATCGATTTATGACGAACATTTTCCGGTCGAGCTCATCCAACGATTGGTGAGTTTGAAATAAATAACAATAGCAAATAAATCTAATGCGTATAACCGTTGGATTTGAGCATGAAGAACATTTCAACGTAGATGATGTTACAGCAATTTTTAAAAACATGTCACTAACAAATACTGAACGACTGCTGTGATTTTCTGGCTGACAACAACGTAGAAACTGTCACAGATGAAATTGTTCCAATACAAATTTATTCCTCTATTCGAGAATTGTATACATTCAGTAATAAATTTGAACAATTTCGTGTGAATGATAGTTGAGAGTCAACAGTTTTATCCAGTTGTGTTGTCGATCGAGCTCAGTAATCAGGTAATTTTGAACCGATGTTGCATTGAAATTTGTCCTCTGCGTTGATGGGCCAAAAAGTAGAAATCTTAATATGCTTTGAAGGGAAGGGTAGAATTTAGGAGAAAACCAACCATCCGATTTGCTTTTATAGCCGATACGATTTTTTTAATTAGCAATACGTGAATTACGATGGTGTCAAGTCGAAGAAGAAGAATAGATGAGATGTGCTGCTACTTCTATTTATGTATCTTTGATATCTTTGTCTATTTCAATTTTTTTCTTGTTTTATCACTAATCATACTAATGACTATCTGATATTGAGATTAGCACAAAAATTTTTCGAGGCCTAAGCAAATTTGATGGTTCGTTTCCTCAAATTCACTCGTAAAGCCGCAGTACCCTGCTTTATCCTGCGGCTGGTCGAGATATACATATTTTTATCCTATCTTGAAAGTTATTTACCATGAAATGTTGAGAAACTTTATATATTCATGTATGAACCGTGTTAATGAATTCGGCACTTTATTCGGATATGTCTTGCCGGAAACGTTGACGCAGTCGTATGTGTTAATAAATTTCTCTTGTAATCTGAATAATGATCGATACGTTTTGAATCAAAATCCCTCGATCGAAACCCAATCCTCATTTTTCATCGATGAGAATCGAGTGTTCCGGGGTTGTCTGACTTTATCGGAACGACAGGTAATTTTAAAATTAATTAACTTATCGGCTGGCTAGTAAAACCGCAGTGTGCGGTGTTGCAGCATAAAAAGCAACAGGTCGCGCTGAGCGTCAATTTATGAAAAGTATTCGATGTTGTCTCCTCCGTCCCAGAACATTTCAAATCTTCAGATTTGCCCAAACATTGTTTATTTAATCGCAAGTGAAATATTCACGAGATTAGTGCAGAAAACAACCTATTCGCTATGAATAATAACCTGAAATCCGAGTTACCGAACCGCGAAAAACGCAAACATTGTTCTGGTTTTTTTTTTCATCTACTCGTGCTTGACATAATTTTCAAGCAAGCCAAGAGATGAATAACATAGCATAGGAGTCTACAGTTGTGATAGTGGTTTCAGTTTCTTGCACTTTTACCTGTGATGCTAGACCTAGTGTGACTGTGAAGAATCGTTCTAACTTTCAGTTCACATCATTAAAAAGACGCTGACAACTTGTTACTCTGTGGTACTGCCCTTGTATTTATTCAAATACCAAGTGGCCATAGCCAGATATGGAAGAACTTCTCATTTTCTAAACGCGATTTTTCTGATTTTGTCAGCACATTCCATCAGAGGAGCACAGACATCGGCTGCTTTGCATGCTCTTCATTACTTCCAAGAGGGTAAGTAACATACTACATCTTTTTTGCTAGCCTTCTTCGCAACTCGCAATTTTACGAGATCCTTGGAGCCAGGTTTGTGGCTTCTGGAGCATTCATTTTTCTGATCCTTCATTTTCATTGCTGTCAGTTTTTTATCTACAATTTCCAACCCTATCGCTGGTATAGGCAAAAGAACATGAGTCTAAATATTTGCCACATGCCATCAGAATTCTTTACTTTTTACAAGAATCTTTAGCACGAGAGATTCAACAAAAGAATAAACAGGAATAAAGAGGATTTGCCAAAGTGAAAAAGAACTTATGGAAGTGATAACTGAAAGAGGACTTACTATTATATCAAGAATAATTTATTAACATTTTTTTTTCTATAAATTAAAAGCTCCTCGATCTACGCATACTTTAGATTTCATCATTAATAATTGAGATTATAGTATCAAATCTAAATTCAACGGATGCAAGAATTATACAGTTGTGAATATTGTCATCTTCATGTTAAGCGATGCGAATATAATAATAAAATTAGTAGCAGGTATAATAAAACTACAAGATATTATTCCTCTTACTTAGGAAAAACGGCAGAAAGGAAACGTTGATAGGTCAGGAACAAATCAGTGAATAATTATCAAGAACCGAAATTTGCGTTCCCAATTGTCGGTATGTGTGTAACAAATAAAGTATTTAACTGACTTAAATCACACACACGATGTACAAATGTATCTATAAGGAATAGATGTTCTATAGACACATCTAATTAATATTATTGTTGTTATTAATAATAATTAAACACAATAACTCTGCATGCCTTATAATATTAATTGCGCAATAAATAGAAGTCCCACCAGCCGGTATTCATCAACGGACCGCCGCCACACTTTCTATTTACAGTTTACACTACCTAATTGTTAATATTATTATTATTATTATAATTATTATTGTTGTCGTATTGTAGCATAATACATAGTTGATTCGCACATGCTTATATTCTGTAGTCTCCGACACTTTCGAAATTAAGCATTGTAAACTTATAAAACCATAGATGTCATCACAGATCTCAGAATTATGAGTTATTGTAAGATTTCATGCCATGTTATATATTTTTGCAAACCTCTTAACAGAGATGAACGGGTAGATGGCATTGTTCCATTTTTCAAAATTAATTTGGTTTCATTATTGTGATAAGAAACTCAATGATAGCCATGGCATAAATTACAATTGGATAGATCAGCAATGGTGTTACTTCGATAAACTTTTAAAATTAGTAAAGCATAATTGCTGCGGCAGTCTTTTCCTCAAGTGCAGGCGCAGGCTCCGATCTTTCATCTCTGTCTCTTCCAGATCCCCAACCAACTAATGCTATGCTGATCAAATGAACCACTCCAGCTCCGACAACCAACCTGTTGACGTGAAACATAGCACAATATAAAAATTAGAAATTTGAGAATCGAAAAAGTGAATACGAATGAAGAAAGGGATCAGACATCAGTCGCTGTGTAATG